>OX336888.1:16582374-17182374 GCA_946959425.1 Argyrosomus regius | reverse complement strand
GAATAGGCGCAGTGTTATAAGCACATTTTCATACCACAATATCCTCCACCACACTCTCGCTGACGAGGAGGGGAAAAAGGTGGTGGCGGCTGAGGTGTTCAACAACGCGTTGTACCATGCACCACCTTCAACAGGCTTCGTTCTCCAGAACTAATGCTTGTTTAGTTTGTCTCCAGCCTGCGTTCCCAGAATGGGCAGAACCGACTGCCTCCAATTTTTTTTTTTTTTTTGTTCCTTCCATTTTGTGGAGATTTTTTCTCTGAGTGAGGCCTCCCCGGAGAGCAGTGCTCCACGCCATGGAGAGCTGTCAGCCATCAGCCTTTCCAACAGGTCTCCCCAGCTGCGGAGGTCTGGCGTCCAGCTGTTCTGACACCCAGAGGACGGAAACCTCCTCTCAGCCAGCTGCAGGGAACTGAGGGAGCATACAGCTCCTCTTAGCCAAAGAGTATTCTAACAGTGGGAGCCTTAAGGTCAGATAAATCGACCTTTGTGACCAGACAAGTACTGCTTTAATTTCCCAGAACAGCTGGGAACATGTGGAAGAGTCTATTAACGACACTCCTCCCGAAACAACTACTTTAAAGGTAGATGAGTGCAGACATATTGTAGATTTATTTTACTGTCAGCAAATCCTATAAAAGACCAAAAATATAATGAATTGATCCTACAAGTGTTGTCTCTGTATCCACAGTCTGATCATTCATTCATCTGAGCCATAGAAATCCGCTGCTGCCCAAAAACTATTAAAAGCACATCATCAAGCCTCACTGTTGCACTCAGCATAGTGATAATGAACATGATCTCAGACAGGGTTACACCAGACTCTTTCCAGACACAGATTTAAGACGTATGAAAAATAATCTGCTTAGAATAACATTTTCTGTCTAATATGGCTTCTCCAAAAAAATCTGTGAAATATGCAAATATGTTGGACACAAAATGTGTCTCCTGCTTCAGTGAAAAGTTCATACTCGGTGTATGTGCGCTGCTTCAAGTTTCCACATCACGCTCGTGTAAATTGCAGAGATTGAAGGTGAGCACGCAGAAACTTTCCACTTCAGCAGATGAAAGTGAAAACAAACTCTGCACATGTATCATTCTGCACAGTGGAGCCCAAACATCCAGGTGAAGCCACAATAAGAAAAACAGATTTTTGAGTGGAGAGGGACACTTGAAAAAAATAAACACGGTCAAGGTAACACTTCAAAATAAGATAAATTAGGAATCGATAAAGTGAATTAAAGTGAATTCTGAAACCAGATGGATGATCAGACCTTTTTCAGATCACATCTTTGTGGTCCAGTACCAGGTCACAGCCCAGTTGTTGAGAGGACTAAATATGTATTAATCCACTGCTCTAAATAGTCCTCAAGAATGAACTACTTACTCCAGTTTAAGTAACATCGACTAAAGATTACAGTGCCCAGCAGTTTTAGCAAATGACTGAACCTGAACTGAAAGTGAATCTATAGGTCCATGTCCTGTTTTTAAAGATTTTTAAAGTCTTCAGGAGAACCCAATGGACTTGTGGATGAGAGAAACAAAAAGTATCAAAATGTGGAGAGATGGACTCCTTTAACAGAAGGAGGCTAAATCTCAAACAGCTGCAAACAACTGGGAACATGTGAGAGAAGAGTAAATTACTAATGTCTTCTTCAGACATTTACTGTTGTGGCATCCTTGAGCAAGGCACTTAGGCCCCAACAAGACTGTGGTTGTACTCGGAAAAAACCTCATCTGAAGTGTACAAATTGCTTGTTTTGTCTGACCAGGAGCCCAAAACCTATGTGGGTTTTCTATCAGAGAGAAGACAAGAAAACCAGCAAATATTCACAGTTGAGAAGCTACATTTTATAAAAAATTAAAAACTATGCATCAATTATCAAAATTGTTGCAGATTAGCAGGACTAGGAGTTTCATTTTTGAACTTTGTGTCTCGAGATGATTCCTTGAACACGATTGCATGCCGCAAGTTTCATACAACTCTCATCAGCTGTGTAATTCAAGCACATAGCTCAGAGGGTCCAAGAAGGTAATTAATCAATGAAGTGTTGTTCAGGGATTAAAAGCAGTGCTTAGACTTGCCACTTGTCCTCTGCCCAGCTGCTGCTGACGGATGCCAGCGACGACAGAGAGTATTATATAACTCTTCAGACTGTTTTGACATCAGTCGCCCTATCTGGGTTCAGAGGGGACAAGTGAACGTCAACACAGTAAACTTTAGTCGTCGGGGCAGGGCAGAGTTTGGGTAAACAGGCGACGCATGTGGCAGAAAAATGTGGATCCTGAAGTTGTTCCTCAGATGGGTCAGTAACAGCCACATGTGATGCA
This sequence comes from Argyrosomus regius, assembly GCA_946959425.1. Taxonomy (NCBI): domain Eukaryota; kingdom Metazoa; phylum Chordata; class Actinopteri; family Sciaenidae; genus Argyrosomus; species Argyrosomus regius. Next base: position 17,180,043 of record OX336888.1, on the reverse strand, counting down.
TCACCGTCTGTTTGTAGGATTACTGAATCTAAACATTTCAACAAGACATAATTAATTTTGTCTGGTCGCAATTTTCATTCAACTTTAACCAAAAATTGCATTTGGTGTCTGTGGGTCAGGTCATCGCTGAAATATCTCAACATTGGATGAATTCTCGTGTCCATATTCATATTCCCCACAGGATGAACTGTAAAAAAACTGACTTTTCCACCAGCGCCATCATCAGGTTGAATCTTTAATCGTATCTTTAATACCACAACTGCGCTTTGTATTCAGTGCTAATTAGCAAATGTTAGCATGCTAATACAGTTAATTGATGGTGGACATGGTAAACATGCTTAAACGTCAGCATGCGAGCATGCTAACATTAGTATTCAACTTAAAGCACCGCTGTGTCCAAGTAGCTACAACATGGAGCCGTTAGAGTTGGTTGTAGACTTGAGTAGCTGTAAAATGTGAGGGTTAATTTCTTTTGTTTTTATATTGAAAATGTAATATCAGCCAATATGTGGTTACTAGCCGTTAACGACAAAAATGCAGTTATTGGGGCACCGTGGTAGCGCACCTGGTAGGTGTGCACCACATGTACAAAAGCAAAGTTCTTGTTGCAGCGACCCAGGTTTGATTCTGGCCTGTGGTTCTTTGCAGTGTATTGTTCCCTCTCTCTCTCTCTGTTTTCCCGACGATCTTCCGCTGTCTTGTCAAATAAAGGAAAAGCCCAGAAGAATAATTAAAAATTATCTAGTTGTGGCTGATCCTTAGTCCTCGCAGATGAGAAGCTGGAACCAGCAAATGTCTGGCATTGATACATGACTTGAAATGATTAAGTCAAGTCAACTTTATTTATATATCCCCCAAAAGTCTGTTTATACGTTTATACAACATCCTCTGTCCTTTCAGAAAAGGAAAAAAGCTTTCAATGGAAAAAAACTAAAGGACAACACAGCGGAAGAGGGATTCCTCTTCCAGGATGGACACACATGCAAGAGATGTTGTACACAGTAGACAGATTTTTTTTTGGTGTGATGATGAATAAATGACTCACAGTAATCAGCTTCAGTATCCGGTGCAGGAGCAGTCACTTGGCTGGACAGAGGATAATCTGGAAATCCAACAGCTGAATGATGATTTCCATCTTTTTGGACACAGATGAGGCAGAGTGAGAGCTCCCAAAAAGTGATCCTGTGGCACATGAATACTGACTAACAAAGAATAAATAAACACAATACAAAAAAACAACAATGAATTTGTGTATAAAAGTCAGCAGGATTATTATCACAGGAAATATTTATATCAACTCTCCATGCTGATTCAAAGTCTACTGCTTCCCTAAAGGAGGTCTTTATCTTTTCGCTGTCAGAGATAGAAGGAAAATTTAAAGCCGGAGGCTCACAGAGGCCAAAATCCACAACATCCTGAGTTTGTTCAGTGTGAGCCTCCATCCAGAGGAGACAGAACAGCCTGCCTGGTCCAGAGCCCTATCATGGACCACCGGCGTATCACTCGCTAGTTGTTGAGTCCAGCCAAAAACTCTCTGAAACCTCGACCCTGTCTGCAGGCCACACACTCACTGACCTGACCAATGAGCTCTCCGGTGGGTCCGCTTGTTTGCTTTAACATCGCTGCCGACCCTCCATCCTTTCATCAACACAGTTGCCACCATCACTGCATCCACAGACGGTGACTACATGCTCCGTCTGCTCACACAAACCATCACCCTTCTCCTCTTCCTCCTTTCTTGATGTTTGCTTTGTCAGTTTACTGACAGACATTAGTCGCTGCTGCCATTTCCCCTCCACAGCTCGGTTCGCATGACTGGATGCAACTAAGGAATCCTTTTGCCTTGTATGGCTTCCATGGTGTAATTTGGAGCTGCAACCTTTCTTTCACACTTCCTAAAAAGCACAAGTCAAAACTCAGAGGTTAGAGTCATGAATTTAAAACAAAAGGTCACAAGTTCAATCCAGACAAAGACCAACTGACCAACAGGGTGATTACTTACTGTAAATCCGTCTAAATAAGAACATCAGCTAAATGTTTATATATTTATGCACTGCTGACCAATTTTACTCTTTCTACTAACTAATCGTGTACATAACATCTAACTAACTGATGCTTATACATTGGGAGTGAATGGAAAAAGTAATTTGGCAATCATGAGATAAACCGATGCTATTAGCCTCTTCTCAGAGTCATCGACCTCCGTGTCCTTCACGGATGAACGTTCATAAGAGCAGTTAGAAATCATTAAAAAAATAATACAGTGATCATCCAAGTGATAACCCAAAAGTCTTGGAGTAACTGTTTTCTGTCATCCATAATCACGGTGCAAGCAGGCAGCATGACTTCTCACGGTGAACACATTAAGAAATATAAGCTGAGCAAGAGTCGACAGCAAAGGAGAGTATTGACCGAGTGATGGTGCAGAAAGTTAAAGGATCACCTACACCCAAAATGATTACAATTCATCATGAGCTGCGTCATACAAATGTCGTGACAATCCATCCAATAGTTATTATTATATAGTTATATAGTTATATTTCACCAAAAACAAAAGGGTCAGTCTGCTGGTGGCTCTAGAACAAAAGTCAGGTCTTTAAAGTATTTTATCTAAAGCAATAAGTGCATGGATACAACCCAACAGTTACAAGAATCATGCAAATACATCAAACTTCATCAAGCTGGATTATTCCTTTAAGAACAATAAGATCAAGATTTGTTTTTAAATTTTACTTTGTCAAAGGGCAGCTCATTTCACAATAGTGAAGCCAGGACAGCAAACAGCTGTGATTTTCTTGAGCAGTAGCTGGGCCTCCTCATGTAGTGAGCAGAATTTAGTGGATGGTGGTATCACCAACGTCTATTGTCTATATATGCCAAATTTCAGAGCAATCCCTCCAGTAGTTGTTGAGACATTTTAGTTTGGACCAAAGTGGTGGCCTGATAGACATTGTCACAAACAGACCCAGACCCAAAGACCACCATTGTTAAATCTTGAAGTACACTGTTGATGATACAAACCTCCAAACTATGCTTTGCTGTGTGTAAAATGGGAGAGCGTTGCAAGGTTCTTTGATCAATGACTGACTCATATCACGTGTTAGTTTGCCAGGCACAGCAACAGGTATGAGAACGAAGTCTATCACAGAAAAATGTGAGGAGGAATGTTTGAGCAGTCTGAAGTGTGAGACGTGGCAGATTTTCCACAAACAGGTTGACAAATCTACATCTCATCCCACCAGTGCTTCACCGGGACGTACGGGAAGAGAAGAGGCTGCAGCAGACCTCATTTCATCTTAGCTGGAAAAGAGCATGGAAACAAGGAAATGTGGAGCGAAGAGAGGGGGGTGGAGAGGTTGCAGTGTGACTAAACATTCCCTCCTGTGGGGACTACATGGTGTTACCGCATCTCCAGGAATGTGATTCTGTAATAGAAAGTTCATCCCTCAGCTGTGGACTCAACAGCTTCTATATATAGGATGTGTCGAATCAGACCAGGACCTGGATGGAGCACTTCGAGTTGTGCATCACTCAAAACAGCAGATGGTGCTTCTTTCACCTCACCGGATCACATGCTGAGTGATAATGGTGATGGATTTGGTCATTAAGGTCAAAGTCAGAGGAGTATGTTCCTCTGTGTGTGTGGGTTCTTCATCACACAATTTGGTTCCTGGAGGTGAGGAAAGATTCGGAAAGACTGCGGAGTCGATAAAGTTCTTAAACAGTCCTCTATGACCAAGTATCTGGGAATGTGAAGGGAGGAGTTGATTAGACTAAATGTCTCGCCAAAGTGTACATGGTTGACAGATGGGAGTGGATGTGCAACAAATCATCTCTGATGACCACTTACTTCACAGAAAAGACGTTTTTCCACCAGTCTTACGCATTAAAAATCGAACGAGTGGCATTCCAACACATTTCATGCAGAAAACAACTGCCTGTGTTATCATTTCCTGAAAGCTTCCCAAACCACGTTTCCACATAAAGCCTCATATAATAACACTTTAGGCCGGTGAAACTGGCCACTTGAAGACGACAAACCTGGTCTTGGATTTTTTTAGGTGTGTAATAGTCAAACAGATTGATCACTAAAACGATCACTGTGTCTGTTTTAGTAGCATCTAGCCATGTAGTTGCTGAATTACAACCCCCTCAACTCACCCTTCCCTTCCAAGCGTGTTAGAGAAACTACGGTGGCTGTGAAAAAGGCTAAATGTTTCAGCGTTTAGTTTGTTTGTCCTGGGCTATGGATGTAAAAGGTTCATTAAAGATAACTAAAACATAATGATTCTTATTTTTTCGGTGATTATACACTGATAGTATATACACTTGGTTATGAATATTACATTTATTACATTTAATGTCTGTGAATAGAGCCCTGTCAATTTTACACACTGGACCTTTAAGTTTCTATTAAGTAAAATAAAACAGCCACAGAATGACAGGATCATGCAACAACAGTGAAGTAATAACTTTAAGAGAAACTCCAGAGTGTGATAAAATACTTCTATGCCAGGAAAATGAGAAATACATATTTTCCGTCAAATGAAGACATCAGCAACATTAGCTTAAATTTCACAGGCAATCAGATGTGTTGAGCCGTTTTATGATTAGTGATTTACAATGAAATGATTATTATTTAACGTTTGATGGTTCTGGGCTAAAGTTTGTTTTTGCACTGTGCTGGATTTAGTGAACGTCTGTCAATCTCTTTTTTCTTCATAGGTGAAAATACATGCAGAGCACAATACAAAAAACTCAAAATCAAAACAAACAACAAAGAGGGAAAAAGACAAAAAAACAAAAATAAAGGCATCACGGTAAGAAAAGCTCCCCAGATCTTCTCTGGAGTACAGTAGGATGTTAATTCATTCCTCTGTGAGGGAGGGAGAAGTAAACTAACCATGATGTGTAAAGTTGGTGGAGCGCCCCTTTTAAGTTTAAATGAAAGAGATGCTGTCCTTAATCTGTGGAAAAATTAGGCTTCATCAGAGTTAGACACGTGGATATCTTCAATCTACCCCTCTGCTGCGGCTCAGCAAGTAAAAACAAAGAGAGAAAGAGTAGAAGTGTAAAGAGGAGGAAATTTCATATTAAAATGACAAACTTTGGAAGATAACTATTTGATTTGACTAATTAGATCCACTGAAGCTTCAGCAGTCAATAGTGACCTAAAACAGCTTTAATGTGCATGTGGGCGAGTTGTTTTAAGATGCACGTTGTGTTCTTTCAGTCTAGATATGAAATGTACTTCATTAATTGTGTTTGTACAAACTCTGGCCATTGCCTAGACACAAGGCATACTTATACGACTGACGAGCTGTTTAAGAGTCTTAATGATATACATGATGCACCACTAATGTCAAGTCTATCATACGTTTGTTTGGGCAAACTAAAGGAATGATTTTGGTGTTCGAGGACAAAGGTCAACCCACGGATGGATTATCAGACAATAGGGCCATCCGCTGCTTGACTAAGATCCGGCTGCACCATGTAGAGATTATACAAAACACTGAAGGACACTCTCCCAAAAAAATCTTAGAAAACAGGTTGTTTTCTTTGGGGATGCAGTTTTATGTTGCAAACATATTTTACTGTTTAAAAAGTTTAAGAGCTCACCCGGATCCCTGGACCTGATCCTCATAGATGCACTTGGTAAATTCATCCCTTGGTCACCACTAAACACCCACAGCTGTTTAATGCAATGCTAAGTTGATGATTACAGCTCCTGTTTGGCACTTTTCCCAATTGTGCCTACAGCCTCTTTTCCGGCATGGAGGGGTTTTTAAAAAGATAGAAGGCTTTCACTGCTCAGTAATAACCTTTAAAAACCTTTTTAAAAGTTGACTTGACCGGCTTTCCACAACTGGCAAGTTTTCTAATCAAATAGAGCCAAAGTGAGCGCTGAAGGAAAAATACAGCCGTTCAGCTCAATTAAAAATGTTAATGTGTTATAAAAAGGCAACGAGGCCACTTTGTATCTGCATAAATAAATGTTTATTTCAGTGGACAGTAAGTGTCAGATAACATAACTGTCACTGAGTTTATCTGAAGTAGATGTAAACAAGAAAATATAAGGAGTTCTAATAGTGAGAGTGAGTTAAAGGTTTTCTTTTCAGAGTATCTCTTATGGGCAGATTTTTTATAGTTGTTCCTGACGCTTGACCTTCAAGACACCCAGAAAATTACTCTCCCAAAGGCACACGCCTTTCGCACTGCCACACAGAGTTGTTTAGTGTGTATACAGTAGACGGAGCTCACTGTACAGAGAGAGACTGCTGAGCGGACTGTAGCAGCTGCTGCTGAGTGCTGAAAATGTAAACCAGTCTAAATGTATGGGATTAGAGAAATTCCCTCAACGCACGCCTGGTAAAATATCCAGTCAAATAAACACACACACTCTCCAGTCTCCAATATACATCATTTTTATTGTACGGACAGAAAATTATACAATTTGAGAATGTAAAACATTCCCCGTCTGGCAAATGAGGAGCCAGAACAGGAAAGAAACGTGTAAAAGAGGGAAAGTGAAGCAGGGAGGTGGATGGATAGATGGATGCACAGAAGGGGGGAGACGCTGGACCAACATGCTGGGACCTCACTTCTCCTGATACCTGAAGAGAGAGAGAAAACAACAACACACTGGTTAGAGGTGATTTATTTAATTTCAAAAACAGATTATAGCTATGACCAAAAAGGTGAAGCCTGAAGCCAGAGCTTATTACGTCCTGGGTGTGTTCACTGTACCATATGTGCACAGTCCAGACAGATTTAAAGTGTTAAAAAGAAGATGTTTCCACATCTGGATTAGTTCAAAAAGTATTTAAGAAGGTGCGATTAAACCACAGCACTATTTCTGTCCCAACCAACACAATCCACCCACTTGTGCTCCAGACTTGTTTGAGCAGCACAGTCTGCAGACACTAAAACTAGTCCTGACAAGAGCTCTCGACAGGTAGATTAAACGGAAACACCTGTGTGGGGGTGTGGAGCATGACTGAACATCCAATAAACACATTTTCCAGATCCAAATATCAAACCTGTGACCTTCCACAGCGGCTCGGCCACTCGGCTGTGCTGACTCCGACTCACACCTCAGCCATGAAGTCAGCCTGACGATGATCTCTGCAGTGTTTAATCTGTCACACAGCACTTGAACCTCATAAAGCGATGACACAGTATGCATCGAGGCCCTAATTTGGTCATTGACACCTCATCGGTCTCATCACAGCCAACAGCAAACTCCAACATGGGAGGCAGGCTGCGGCCAATCTAACACAAACACAACAAGCAGCCAGGAATCATTAAGCATCGCGCTTCTTTGGCGAGTCCTGTGAGAAGGTTTGCCCTCTGAGCTGGCTTTTGGAGATGGCAGCGGTGTTTACATTCCTCTGTCAGTGACGGGTGAAACTGGGTTAGGCTTCGAAACAACAGTACAGACCTGCTTTGTGTGTTATCACATAATGTTGCTTGCCATGAAAAACAGCCTGACACTATGGTGGAGTGTGTTAAAGCCAGAGGGGTGTCTGGAAATCAGTGACAGTATTAGATGTAACCTTAAGTGACTTTCACACTGCGAGCGTGACGCTGCCACACTTCTGTCCAATAGTTTGATTTGCAAGCTGTCAAAGTAATGCTGTTGTGACCTCAACTCAACTAAGATGTATGATTTTTAAAGACCTACAAGGAGGAAATTATAAATAAATTGACAAACTGTCTGTTAAAAAAAACACATTTAAGACATATGTCACAGGCTTAGTTTAGTTTGGTGATTTAAAACTTCAAGTTCAAAACATTTTAGGCGGACGGACGGTCAGTAAATGAGGAAACAAGACCAGCGTGGTGAATATCAGCAGACACTTCAGGTTCGCTTCAGTTATGAATGAATAACAAAGCTCAGGAATGATTTCTGGGAGCATACCTCTGCTCTGAGAGCATTTCTACTCGTCGATGTACTCGAAGGGCTCAGGGGGCTCTGGTTCCTGCTCCTCCTCCTCGATTTTGGGGCCGTGAGCTGAGACGGGCTCCACCAGCTCCTCCTCCTCCTCGCTGGTGTCCTTCATGATGATGATCCCGCCTGTATGGAGCTGGTGACAGACAGGGGAAAACACTTGCTGATACACGATATTTATGTTTAAAGTATCCTCGCTCAAAATCAACAGAATGAGACGCCCTGTATTTGTTTACATCTCACTCTTCACTGTTGACAAGGAGCTTATGTAACAGCTGGAAAGAAACTGAGCTCGGCAGGTACACAATGCTACAGCCTGGCTGAACTACAATGACCAAGCAGACAGCAGGCGATGCAACACATTAAAAGGTTAAGAGAGGAAATCTGTCACAACCATAAGAATCTCCTCTTTAAATACTCCAATCCTGCTGGAACGTGCAAACATTGTTTAATAGCCACGGCCAGATTTCCCCTTCAGGGGACCCCGGGGAAAAAATGAGCTGTGGGGACCCCATTAAGCCCGCCACTTCTCCCACCTCCTGTGCATTAGTCAACAATCACTCACTGTGGTTGTTTAAGATTTTAGGGAAATTAGAATTTAGGGTACAATATAGAGGGTATTTAAAATAATAAAAATTAAACAAACAAATTAAACTCAGGGCTCCTCTACAAGATGGGATCTCCAAATGTGCATGCAGGACCCGTCTCATTTCAGTTTGTATCAGTTCTCAGTTACTCAGTTTTTCAGAGATAGAAAATATGTCGATCTTAAATAATAGTGCACAATACGTACAATATTTCAATTTGATATAATGGTGCAAACCATAAATGAAGTACGCCAATAACAGAGGGTTCATTTATTCTAGAGTAAAAAGGTCTCGAACAAAGAGAAACGAGTTTAAATAATCAATTTGTGGAATCATTCAGCTCCAATGAAAATCAGACAGTAAACTTTATATTAATGTAAGTTGATCCACTCTACAGGCTTCCAATAAACCTCCCGACACTGAGCAGATTTCAAGATAACTCTGTAAAACTTCTTCACTTCCTAAAGCCGTCTTTCAAAGTAAAAACAAACCCTTAAAAGGAGAGCAGCTTCACAATACTTGAGACACCATTTTGGCATTTGATACAAGACGTCGTGCAATGTAATACTCCAAGCTTAACTCGCTAGACACAAAATCAAACAGTACTTCCTCTTTACAGGACTGGGGTGAGTGCTCATTGGGTGACTGCACGTCGTCCTGCCATTTACTGCGGAAGACTGTCAACATTTACAGCTGGTTTATAGGCCTGAAGAGAGAGGAGAGTTTCTGGACTCGGAGATGTTCGACAGAGGCCAAAATCAACCAACAGGCAGGATCCTGATTTGAACGATTTATTTTAAAAAGGCAAATCTCCTCTCTGTTAAATACCATTAAACTGATATTTGGTGCATTCCAAATGTTATTGTGTCTGAGTGTTGCAATTCAGGTGTTTTCCCTTGTGCTGTGAACAAGGAAAAATAAGTACATCTAACCTGTTATTTGGAAAGTTATTATGGGCAGTCATTATGTGTGTTAAGACTCGTATTACACGCTGACGCTTATGAGAAGTATTTGCTCTTTAATGCAGAAGAACTGCAAACAAAACTATTGAATGGAAACAGACAAATTGGACCCAGATATTATAAACGTATGGCGCTTTCACACACAGCCTGTCTGACATGGTTCATTTATAAACTGGTGTTTAAGTTTAAAATGAAAACTGTAGTGTGGATTAGGGTGTAAAGGTGGATCCCTGTCTTCTCAACAGGGACACACACACACACACACACACACACACACACACACACACACACACACACACACACACACACACACACACACACACATACACATACACACACACACACACACACACACACACACACACACACACACACACACACACACACACACACACACACACACACACGACGGTGTGGTCTTACCGGTTTGAAGGGCTGGTAGCGGCAGGTCTCGGGCATGTTGAGGACTTTGAGCTGAGCCGGCATCACTCTGGCCGGGTTCTCCAGGAGCTGGAAGTTTGGCTCTGCCTCTTTTTTCTTCTCTTTCTCCTTCTCTTCATCCTTCTTTTCCTTCTCACCCTCCTGGACCTCCTGTGACAGAAGAGCAGTATTTTCTGCATCAGGACGACTGTGATTACTTTTCTTAAGTGCTCTGTACTTTTCCTTCTTTTCTTGTTCTTGTCCCCATTGAATCTTCTGTAGTCATTTAAAGTACACATAAATTATGCACATACACATGGATATTTTGTAGGAAAAATTGTTTCTCATCCACAATTCTGACAAGTTTAAACCCCCCATAAGCGCACCACAATCAGAATCTATTTTTCTAGTATAAATTTGACATTATTTGACAGTTTGGAGGAGTTATGAGTAATAAATCCCAGTTTCCCTTCTTTCTGTTGTGATTCAGTCCTTTCCTGCACTGGTGCCCTTGATGGCTGGTGATTTGTAGGGCTATCAGGCAGACACTGGAAACCCATAAAAAAGACAGTGAAGGACAGAAGGTGCCAGGGGTGCTGGCAATAAAAAAATAAATAAAATAAAAAAAAGTTTTGTATTTCAAGACCAGACTACATCATCTCCAACAGATGTTCTGAAACACTCATGATTCTCCTCTGACTCAGTTTCTAATAAGAGACAGATACAGATAGGTCACTGATGAAATCTGTGTTTTAACAGGCTTTTTTAGCCTTTTATTATCACTGATTTTATTTGAATATTCTTATTCTCAGCCTTGTAAATCAAATCAAATTTTATTTGTATAGCCCAAAGTCACAAAATACATTTTGCCTCGGAGGGCTTTACAATCTGTACAGGGAGTGACACCCTCTGTCCTTAGACCCTCGGTTCGAGTGAGGAAAAACTTGCCCACAAAAAACCCTTTTAACAGGGAAGAAAGTGGAAGAAACCTCAGGAAGAGCCACAGAGGACGGATCCCTCTCCCAGGACGGACAGACATGCAATACATGTCACGTGTACAGAACAAATCAACAGAGACATATTGTACAGTTGATTTGATTTGTCGTGTATGCACTCAAATTTTGTGAGTTCAAATGTGATTAAATGATACGCAGATTATCAAAACAGTTAAAAAAGCTGAATAATGTATTGATCCATCAACTTTATTGCCCTACTGTTTTCATATTGTACAAAATATACACTGTATTAATCAATACCTTTTTTACTTTTGCTGTCATTTCTATCTCAATCTCAGTTATGTAACATACTTAATGTATAGTGCAGAAATAAAACAATAGCACAGTGAAACTTAGAAAGTAAACTAGATGAGTGGTCGAAACCAAAGTCGGCTCTATAAAACTGTCTAGAAAATGACAACCAGTGAGTTCTGAACCGTCTGACCCCAGTGTGAGCGGATACCACCTCCCCTTCAACTGCCTTCTTCGCAAGTTAAGCCAAATAAAATCAAAAGCCTGAGATGTGAGCAGACCGGACATTTCCAAGCTCGTCTCTCAGCACCAGAGCTGAGATGTAGCGTGGAAGAGCGGATCAAACATGCTGCCAGCGCTCAGAGAAAATCCCAGTGAACGTTACACTGGCTCTGGTCTGACACGCTGGGTGTGGGTGAGTGAAAATGTTAAGACAGACTTTAAGAAAAGAAATAAAAGGTAGGCGTGTGTATCGTGGTGAGATTGTATAACTGGGTGCATGGATCGGGCTCAGACAGCCCAGAGTATACCTCTGAATAATATATATTATTAAATAATATTATCCATACCTTCAAAAATGTATGACATTGTTGGACTGCCAGATTACTTTGAAAACTTTATTTCCAAATACATTGCAAGGATTAAAAATAGTCCATTTGTTTTAATTTAGGCAGATCACCACGTATTAAAAGATTATTTTATGCGTGTCTGTCTGTCTGTCTGTCTGTTAAAGAAGATAAATCCACTCTGAACTATACATTCTTAATAAATACAATTTAAATCAGTTACTTTGCAATGCAATTGGGATCTTTTAGGTCCAGAAATTAAAATTGAGTTAAAACAAGGAAATAAATTAAGATTAGTAATAAATTAAGATTAGTAATTAAGGAGGAGAGGGGTTTTCGAGGGCTGTGCATTTTGACTCACCACTTCCATCTTCTCCTCCTCCTTTTCTTTCTTTTCCTTCTCCTTCTTCTTGGCTTTGGCTGTGATGGACAGAACGGCGGTGGATACCTGCCATGCAGAGAGAGAGAGAGAGCGCAGAGGTTTCCACAATGTAAGACAAAACCAGAGACACTCAGACCTTCTACAAACATGGCTTAAAATGTACAAAACTAGTCAACCACAAAATAAACGCTGCTTGGTCTTTTCATTACTTATTCTCCTAGAGCATCTAGGATTGTGAAATGAAGCAACTGAAAGAAAGAAAAAAAAAAAGGGCCAGCAATGCTAAAATAATAAATATAACGGGCAAGAAAATGATGAGTCTGACAGGGAGGCTTTAAAATTATTCACAAATCAATATGAAGCGAGGTCAGCTTTCCTCAGCTAAGAATTTCAGAAAAAAGGAAAGCAAACCAAGCCGATCTGTTGTGGCGCCTCAGTTCTCACCTTCTCCTTCTCCTTCTCTTTGGGAACCTCCAGAGCTGGTGGGTACGCAAACGTGGAGGGCTTGCAGTTGGAACGGTACTGCACCTTAGGCATCTGTAAGAGGAAAACAGAAGAGCTGACGTTTAGTAACTTCACATAACACAGCCATGATCGACGTCAGATCCTAACAGACCTCCAACATCATTTCAGAGAGTCAGGCCAAATAAAATCAACCGATAACTTTGACATTTGTTGATTTCTAACCATGCTAGTGTTGTGGGATTGACAGATCACAGTCATACAAGAGAGAAAGGAAATATGTGCATCAAAATAGCTGACAGTTAATTTTCTATTTATGACCTTGTTTCAGCTCCAATGTTAACATTGTCATTGTGATTATATTATCATTGTCATTTAGCTCACAAGCACACAATCACTGTGTGATTACACAGTACAGCCTCACAGAACTAGTTTGTCTGTACACTCTTGTGTAATTCAAAATCAATCTGACATTTTACTGTATGTATTACTTTATTATGTATGTATTTAAGGTTTTCTCGCTGACCTATTTCTTAAAGGGTTAGCCATGACAGACCTGATGATCAGTGCTGGTCAGAAATAGTCATGTGAGTAAACCTCGACATTAAGTCACGTCTAAATGGACCTTGAGGTGAGGTCATTTTGTAAACCGTTTCGAGTGCCAACAATACACTTTGAAACTCAGCCTCATGAAGTTAACATTTGCTCCACTAACATTTTTAACTCGTCGAGTTTTATAAAGAGGATGTGTTAACGTTTTACCAGCCAATAAAGTAGTAAACATCGATCTCAGGATATGCATGGAAAACTCATTAACATGTTTAAACTTTACAGAAAAATAACTGATTAGACTCTTTGTTACTTTTTGTAACTTAATAGATTTAGATTTTCAGTCAGTGGAGCACAGACTAGCAAGGAAAGGGGACAAGACTTGAGCCCTCCATTTCAAGAAGACAGATTCAGACTGAATAGTGGACTACAGTGAAATGTGAAGCACAGAGAAAAACTTCTGTCACAATCAGTTTTGGTGAGAGAAAATGTCACATCAAAACCTTCCCTAACATTTGGCAGCTGAATGTCGCCTCAAATATCATTTCAACACTGATTTACAGATTTTTTAGGTCAGCCAGATTAATCTTGGTTAAATATGACATAGAACATTTTAGTCTACTTTCATATTTATTCGGTATTGTATCATCTGAATCATCTATTATCTGTTTACTGTCCTTCAGTACTTCATTTTTGTTCCAGATCTACTTTTGCTGATTCATAACTACTTTTGCTGGATGATATATTGTCCAAACAATGATTGTCACAAATGATATAGTCATTTTAAGGCCATTCTTTTGCATGAAGCATGCTAGCTGTGTCGGTTGCAGCAAAGTTAAATGATCACAGACTCACTACAAAGGCATCACAGGCCTACATTAGAAGTAAATGTTTTTTTAAGTCTTCAAAGGAACGGAGAAGATCAAAGATTTATATATTTAGAAACCATTGGAACATCCTAATCCAGGGAGAGGGAGATCCCAGCACTGCTGGCAGAAGAGCTAAGGACTGCAATAAATCTGAGCCACGTGCATGGGAATGAATTACAATATGCCTTTTCCCTGATAGTCCGAATAAGCCACGAGTCACTTCTTAGAAATTAAGTTGCGGGAGGGGCAAGATGGTGTCAAAGTGTGAACACCTCATCTGTTGAGCTCCGGTGAGATTTACTGAAATATCCGTCTAAAATACGTGTTCACCTGGTGAAACGTTATAAAGGTGCGTAGGAGTAGCTCTATAATGAGCCTGGATGAATATTTTTTGAGAATGCCTCGCTCCAAATCTAAGAAAAATACTGCTTCGGAGGAGCATGCTAGCGACGCTATGGAGCCTGCCGCGGTTGAACCCAAAGATGCTAACGAGGTGGAGGCCGCTGCCGAGGTCGAAGAATCCGGATGTTTTTGGACTTAGGTCCATTCCTTTCTAACTCCACTGTTATTGTTGGCGGTGAACTTAATAATAAACCCGCTTATTGACAAATTTCCACATAGCAACGCGCCCCCCTCTCCTCAGGCCAACACGCTCCATGCTCTATGTGAGGAGTTTGGGCTCATTGATGCTTGGAGGTGCACCCACCCCTCTGATAAACAATATACATTTTTCTCTGCCCGACATAAGTGTCAAACCAGGATTGATTATTTTTTTCTGCCAAGAACTGACTTATATTCAGTTTTATCATGCGACATAACCAGTATAATTATTTCAGACCACGCAAGAGTAATTATGGACTTTAATCTCAAAACAGCGTTACATCAGTCTCGTCACTGGAGACTTAATACCATTATTCTTAAAGATGAGCAATTTACTTCCAACTTCTCTACTGAACTTAAAGCATTTCTGGAAATCAACACTCCATCGGCCAGCAATGCCTCAGTCTTATGGGAAACATGCAAAGCTTATGCCAGAGGATTAATTATTTCACACTCTGCAACAAAAAAGCGCCAAAGACAGGAGAAACAAAAATCTTTAGAGAGTGAATTGACGGATAAAGAAAAAGCATATATTGCCTCTCCATCCCCACCACTGTGGCAAGAAATCACGGCGATCAGAACAGCTCTAAATTGCCTTCTTACCAGGGATGCAGAGAAGAAAATGAAATATACTAGACAGAGGTTTTATGAGCATGGAGATAAAGCAGGCAAATGTCTGGCCTACTATGTTAAGAAGCGTGCAGAATCCCAAACTATTGCAGCTATATCTGATAAAGATGGCCACAAGGTATACGAAAATAAACTGATAAATAACTGTTTTAAGGACTTTTATGAAAGCCTGTACTTTTCCGAACAAGCTCCAGAGGGAGAGCAACTAATGGACAATTTCTTTGCTCAATTGGATTTGCCAAATTTGTCAGAAGAGCATAAGACTGCCCTTAATAGTTCCATAACTAAAACTGAAGTGATCAAAGCTATTAATAAATTACAAAATGGAAAGTCACCGGGACCTGACGGCTTCTGTTGTGAATTTTATAAACAGTTCCAAAATATTCTTGTAGATCCTCTTCTTGACATGTTCAATCACTCCTTCACTACAGGAGAATTCCCACAGACACTGAAGGAGGCCAATATATTCTTAATTTTAAAGAAAGGGAAGTGTTCTGACTCTTGCGGATCCTACAGGCCCATAGCCCTCCTAAATGTGGATAGGAAGCTGCTCTCTAAAATCTTGGCCTCTCGTTTAGAAAATCTTTTACCTATACTGGTAAAGGAAGACCAGACGGGTTTTGTAAGGGGTCGGAACTCAGCTACCAATGTTAGACGTCTGTTGAATGCTATCCTAGCTTTTAAACAAAAGTCTATTAATGGTCTGGTGCTTTCTCTTGATGCAGAGAAGGCATTCGACCGAACTGAATGGTCTTTCTTACTGTATACATTGGGTAAATTTGGTTTGGGGGAGAACTTTATAAAATGGGTTAAAATTATATATACTAGACCACAGGCAGCAGTCTTGACTAACGGACTCAGGTCTGAATACTTCAATACTCACAGAGGGGTGATGCAGGGCTGCCCTTTATCGCCCCTCCTATTCGCTTGGCCATAGAGCCACTTGCTGAGGCCATAAGGGTGACACCCACAATACGTAGTTTAGAGACTGGACAGCTGTGTCATAAAATAACCTTATACGCGGATGATGTTCTAATCCTTCTGACCGACCCTGAAACATCTGTACCAGGTCTTATTGATGTGATTGACAGATTCAGTTGTTTCTCTGGTTATAAGATCAACCTGGCTAAATCAGAGGCTATACCCCTTGGTACCCTTTCAACAATACCAACTACTGTACCTTCCTTTCCTTTCAAATGGTCTCCCAATGGGTTTGTGTATTTAGGAGTCTTCATCACCCCATCCTTTGATCAACTATATAAAGCCAACTTTGCTCCCTTATTTTGTAAAATTAAGCAGGACTTAGAGCGATGGATGTCACTTCCTGTTTCCTGGTTAGGACGCATTGCTCTGGTCAAAATGAATGTGTTGCCTAGGTTACTGTACCCTATCCAAATGATTCCTGTTTTGTTCTCTAAAAGGGTGTTGAAGGATATTAATGGGTGGCTCAGCTCTTTTATTTGGAACAAGTGTAGACCCAGGCTTAAGATGGCAGTATTACATTTACCAAGTTCGATGGGTGGCCTGGACTTACCCAATATTAAAATTTACCAAATTTGTGCCCATTTAAGATTTGTAAACGATTGGGTTAAGGGTAAAACTTCAATCTGGATGGATATTGAGACAGCATTATCTCAGTGCAGACTAAGGGATCTATTATTTTTTTAATACTTTTAAAGAAATCAAAGCTTTTTGTGCAAATCCCGTAACAATCAACACTTTAAAAGCATGGCGGCTTGTCCGCCGTCTTGAGGGAAGATCAAATGTAACATCCATTTTCACCCCAATAATAAATAATCCTGCTTTTACCCCAGGTTCTTCGGATCCTGGTTTTCGACAGTGGTCTAATAAGGATATTAAATCCCTCAGTGACCTGCTTTCAGATGGTAAGCTTATGTCATTTGAGCAGCTTACTAACAATTACAAATTGTCCAAACAAGATTTCTTTCGCTTTTTGCAAATAAGGCATTATATTATTCATAGCACAACCCTTATTGATCACCCTGAAATATCTGCTGTTGAGAAAATTCTGTTTCATCAACAATTGAAAGTGTCTCTGAGCTCATTTTACCGTGTATTTAATGTTTTTTCTACTACTGATGCGCAGGGGGTCAGACGTGTGTGGGAGAGGGAGTTATCTGTGACCATAGATGAAGACAAGTGGGATACCATTTGGTCTCTTGCAAAAAAGATCTCAATTTGCACTCGAATAAGAGCAATACAAATTAAGATTTTACACAGATTACATATTTCCCCTCACCGCAGGCATTTCTTCAACCGCTCTCTCTCCCCTCTGTGTCTCAAGTGTAAAACTGATGTGGGAATTTTAACTCATTGTTTCTGGTCTTGTCATAAACTTCAAAGATAATGGGTTGAAATTATAAGTGAAATGGAGAGAATTTTTCATATTAATATAGAAATGGACCCCATGTCCCTGATTCTAGGTCTTCCAAGTGACTATCTGAAAACAGCAGTCAACAAAAGACTGTATAATATTCTAACGTTTGCAGCTAGGAAAAATATTCTTTTGCAGTGGGTCAGTGACAAGGTTCCTTCTATCTGTGGATGGCACAAAATAATTTTTGAACTGATCCCTTTAGAATATCTTACTAACGTTATACATCACAGTGTAGATCAGTTCTACAGAGTATGGCGCCCGTTTTTGGACTATATCGGTCCAGACCTTTCCTCCACCCTATTAAAAGGACTGCTGTGGACTTGAACGACATTCGTGTACTGTAAGATTCACCACCTCTTGTATCATGTCATAAGTTCATCTCTCATGTAAGAGCTGTAGTGTATGTTTTGTGTGTGTTTTGCTTTGTGTCTAGTGTTGTAGACACTGTTTGTTTGTTGAAAAGGAACAAAAATTGCAATAAAAACAATGGGGAAAAAAAGAAAAGAAATTAAGTTGCTATGAGGGTCTGGAAAGAAAGAGAAGCTGCCTGAGCCCCGCTCTTGTTGAGATGACAAGAGGACAAAAGCAACACAACCAGTAATGACGACACAATTTATCTCAGCATAGTTTTTTCGGCTGACGTGCTATAGATAAAAAACACTCAGGCACTGCACTGCAGTCTTATGATGGAAATTAAAAACCGTGCTATTTATTCAGGCAACATATTGGTTAAAATGTTGGAGATATTTTTATGTAAACTAGTATGAAAACGACAAGTCTGTGATGTAATTATCGTGATTGGCCTGGTAAAAATGTTGTGACTTAAGGTGCCCTGTGGAGTTCTTGTAGACAAAGAAAGTTTCTGTTTCTGATACACCCTGTGGGTATCCTTGAGCTCTAACAAACAAACAAACATGTTGAATGGATTTCCTTTCCGATAAAACATTTGCAAAGCCGATTTAAGTATTTTAAATCCTGCATTGTTGTTAGCCATGTTTGGGTGCCTTGCTTGTCTTTGCTCGAGCACTGCTAGGTAACTGAAATAGCGTGTGAAAATGTGAAACAGTTGGCAGGGCTGTGTATGACGTCACCTGTGTGCGTATGGCATGAGCACAAGATAAACAAAACTGGGAGTTACTCATAGAAAAACAAACTTCTATTCTGCAAATACCACAGAGAACCTTTAATATGTTGTCATTACGGATGACACTTCCTTCACAGTGCTTTTATAAGCTGTTTGATAAGTGTTACAAGCGCTGTCACTGGATATGTATTGGCTTGGAATAGTCAGTTAGGTTAAATGTACATTTAACTGGTTAGACGAAAGGAGAAGCACTTATTACAACACCCTTCCCTCTGCTATTAGCTGCAGCCTTAACCTTATGTTAAAATGAAAGAGTGCTCTGTCAACTTTACCTAGACAAACATAAAAGAAGATCTCCGGCCAGAGCAGCACCAGGTGCCTTCTGTTTAGTGTGAGCTTTCAAATTATAATGGTGTTCTGAAACTAAATTACTAAACAATCTCTGATCCAACAGAGCAGCACTACAACACAAGATGTGACCTGGGGTAGGACTTCTAATTTTTTTATCACCTCATAATTCAGCTATTTCACTGTGGTATGGAGGCAGAGGGAGAAGCAGTGACACAGTGAAGGGACGTCCCTTAAAAGCTAACCAACAAGTTTGTTGCTAAAAAAAAGAACAACTGGTAAACGATAAGAATGTTCTACGTCCAGTGATGAGAGACAAAGTCTGTGAAGACTCGTGCCGAGTAGTTAAACAGGTGTTGACGAGCCTTGGCAGGGTCCAACACAAATCCAGCTGCCCCCACCTTCCTGCACTCCATCCCTGGTGTTTAATTTGGGGGTTTTACACTAAGTATATGCTCAAGCGCCTTGTAAAACTTGGGATGCACAATACACAAAAGTGTGTGGGTGTCCCTGGTGTCAGGTGCTGCAGATTTGGGTAGCAATGAAGAGATAATGCCCATCTAATGTCTGTTTAAGACCCCAATATGTCACAGTGATCCCTTGGCATCGGTGTGCGAGTGGCAGGGGGCCAGAGCAGGCCTACAGTCAGGAGGGCCTCGTTATGGATAGGCTGCTGGTGACAGTTGTTACCAAGGAAAGCAGCTAAATATTTTCTGCCCCAAATGCAGTGCCAAATACAAGTTCAGCAGCCACACTTTTGCCTGCGAGGTCAATTATATTTTAACATTAACACGACAAAGTTTATCATCTAATCACTGCCACGTGGAAAACACATCATAGGATAATTTGCTTTTGTGTTCATAAAACATTTGCCATGGAATTTCCTCTCATATAATATAGGACGCCAACCCTTTACAGTAATTTCTACATTTTACGCCAACTTGGCTTTATGTTTTGAACATCTGAAAGGAATCTTTTTAAGAAAAACATTTTTTGAGTGTGTTGGTCTTAAAAAACACACAAACACAGAAAAAACCCACACACATTCCTTCACACACACCAATCAAAGCAAATCTAGCCACTTCAGTACCTTGAGGTCCTTGTTCAGGCCAATTATAGCAGTTGGTGTGAAAGCCAATGACAGGAAGTGGGAGAGGGGGAACCAGAACCAGAACTGGGTGAAGACCAGCAGGCCGACCATCGATGGCATGTGAGTGTGACCAGTCCTGGACTGCAGAGAGATGGTCACATTACGTCCGCCTGGACAACAAAGAGGAGAGAAAGGATCAGAATTATGGTACAGACAACACCTGTTAAAAAAATAAATGTTATTCTCAAATTGTACTACAGTATGAAATGTACGTACATATTTTGCATAAGTCTTTTTGATACAGATAAAATATTCTATTCACAGCTGCAGTTTCCATTGGTCAAGGTAGAATCAGACTGAACAAAAAGCAAATTGTTGTTTCGCTTTATCTACCCAAATTTCTCTCCAGACGTTCCAGACATGCAAAGATGAGGGAGATAAAAGTGTTATACTGCTTTACCGCTAGCTTCGGTAAACCGAGCTAAAATGCAACCTTAATATACAGCACAGTGAATCAGGACAGGGTTGAAAAAGCATGCAAGCTCAGCAAGTGCTGAAGAGGAGAATGCATGTAGAGCACGCCTCAAACAAGCCTTACGTATCCCTGATACATAAAGGTTAAAAATACATACTGCTCAGGTAGAGGACACTTTCAGTGTAAGTAGAAAATGTTTTCCATCATTTCAGAAACTAGGATTAGCACACTCGACACATGCAGTAAAGTTTGCAGTTATTTTCGGACTGCCTTCAGCTAATACAGATAACAAAAGGTTCAAAGTTGGAGGTCAACTAATCTTTGTTAAACGATTACATTCCTTTTTATTGTTCAGTTTTTGGGGGGATTTATTTTTTCAGGTCATACTGATCACTGATTGTCAAACCAGTTTCAACTTGGCACAAGAATCGTATGATGAGGGATTGGGAGGTTAATGAGGGCACAGACCAGGATGGTCACCACCCTGAGAAGGTTGTCTTTTTGGCATCGGTCGATCTGATCTGTTGCTCCCACAGGAAGATTTATATCACAGGAACAAACTGGCATGCCATTAATCCCAGGAATGCATTGTCTACTGCATCCTGCATTTAAATCTAAAAAAGAAATCTCATTCATTATCATTAGATAATTGTGTCAGCTGTCCCAAAAATATCAGATGCTTTTGCCAGCTGTTCTAAAGTAGTTACAGATTTTAGTCATAGTTTTAAAAAAAAATGGAGTACATCTGATTTTAATTCATTTTTATCTTGACTTAACGTTGCATGGTTAAATGTTCCTTCTGCAAAAAGAACATCCACCACAGTGTGCAGTAAGTATATGCCCAGCTGTCATTTGTTTGTTTGTTTGTTTGTTTTTTGGTACACCTGGCTGAAAATTAGCTAGCTAAAAAAATAGCAGCAGCTCATCAATGTTATAATGTTATGTCTTTGCTGAAACTGTATAACTGTTGTGTTGATTCAACTTTATAGTTATTTGGAGGATGCAGTTTGTGGTATTGTGTTTTGCTGAGAAGCTTTTCTCTTTACATAAGACTAAATGAATTGTTGCTAGGTGTACCTAATAAACTGGCAACTGCATACATGCTTCAGGCAACACGAAGTGAAGAGGAATATTGAGGGGAAAATTTTTAGCATAATTCCAGAAAATGTAAATAAGGGAGTTTTTGGATGATTGGGACATTGTAGCAGGCTATAGATGCTGTAAACAGTGGTCAGGGGTGCTCCCTGGAGCAGTACCAAAGACTGACAGACCTCCCTTGCCCTTTCTGGGACAAACCGTAGGGAGGGACTGCAGATGGGAAGACAGAAGCGGGAGGGGGAGGAAGAGAAGATAGGAGGCAACCATGATGAATGTGTCAATTTTACAGGGATGAAAAGAAAAAAAACTTTCCTAAAAGGAGTAGGTTACTGAGGAGTAGCCCTTCCAACTAAAAGTGGAAACTACCCAGACAATACCAGTTAAAACATCTACTGTTTTTCTTTGAGTCCAATGTTTTCTCAGGTCACTGAGATGATTTAATAACGAGGCCCTCATCTTGACATCTGAACCAGTGTTGAAACCAGTCCAGTCCCACAGATTGAACGTTAGCCAGAATGAGTCACAAGGTCTGCTGCACCACAACTGGGTGCTTAAGGATCTCTTCAAAACTTGAGAAGAGGTTGAGAGCACTTGACTAGTGCTGCTGTTTTTGCCAACTCTTTGTTTGGTGGGCCAATTTTCATTCCAAGAAGTCAGTTAGGGAGGCACGGGGATTACAGTGATTTTTCCAGGTGTTATATGACAATATCAACAATCAACCTGCTTACCATGCCACTCACAAAAAAAAGGAAAAGAATCCAGTAGATAGGGCATGTTGTGTTATATGCATGAGGAAGAAGCCACTAATTAATGGACTGTATACATTTGTGAGTCTGTAAATGGGGGCTGAACATGTTGACGTGAGTGTGTGTGTGAGTGAGTGAGTGTGTGAGAGAGAATGTAGACCGACATTTCCTGGGTAATGAGCACCAGTGATCATGAAACTGAGCTCTAATCTCTTCCGGCCATCAAATGAAATACAATCTTGCATACACCTCAAAAACGCCTAGAAGAACCAGACACCAGAACGTTTACACCGCACAGGCTTGAGCATGTATGACACTGAAACAGGACCACTCCTGCCTGAATGTGTCTAAACTGTAAGCTTCACACTGAACTGAACTGAAAACACGAGTTAAGCACTGAGTGCTGGAGTTTGGGGGAGAGCGAGGAGAGTGTCTGCTGTATGAAAAATGACACCGGTGGTCAGGGTTTGTCTGGATGGTCTCACGCTGGGTCATCTTGGCATGTTAGCTGAGTTTATTACGGTTAATGCGGTTGATTTGATATATGATTGAGGTCCTGCCTGTCATCAAGATGGTTAATCTGCTCTGAACAAAAAATAACTATATAATAAATAGTGGCGCAGGAGGGGCAGAATTAATCAAGAGGCAATTTTATGACTGTTGAAAAACGTTCATGAGTCACAACATCTCAAAAACACATATGCAGAACCTTTGAAGTAACGCTGCATATACTTGAGATAGGCTTCACTTTGTGAAAGTTGCAACACCTGATCGTGTATTTAGACAGCACGGTGTAAACAGAGCTGGTTTCTTTCTGGCTTAGCACACAGAGTTTTATGTTAGTGCAAGAAAATGGGTTTCTGCTCCTGCCTGCATCGGGGGGTTTGTGTATACATGTGAATATGGGTGTGCTCTGCCCGTGTGCGAGTGTGTAGCTCTCTATGTGATGATGTGCAGCTCTCTCAGACCTCACACACACACAAACACACGCTGCATGCTTGTGTCCACAAACACCCGCACAGACACACAAACATAAGGGACTATCGGACAAACAGTAATCACCAGGGGGAGACCAACAGGCCATATGGCTGAGCGGAGCTGAGGTAGGAACGCCAGGCGCTAATGCACCTTAGCATGATCTGTTCCAGAGACGCAGTGCACGGGTGGTCAACTGAAGAGGGTTACTCTGTGTTTGCTTGAGCGTAAATGAACTTAAATTAAGGCGCGCACACACAAAACCACATACCCACATTACAAACAATTCAAGCAATTCACTTGTTTTACAGTGTAATTAAGAATGTGGGTCTTTACGTATCCCCGAGGGGTGAAAGCACAGAGGCAGGCAGGACCACATACCAGTCTGATGCTCAGATGGATAAATCCCTGGCTGGTGTCTTTCCAGGTAACACACTAAATTTCCAACTAACAGTATAAACACGTAATGTACACTTCTGTTGAACACAAACCTGCATCGAGGATTCCCTGGGCCAGGATGGCGCCAAACTTGGCCATAACGTCATCATGCTTGTCGTTGATCACCTTTGAGTAAAGCTGCCTGAACTGGTTCACCTAAAATAGTGAGGCGAGGAAAATATATAATTATATTTAAATGTACAACACATGATTGCCAATAATAGCCAAACACATTTTATTTCTGTTATGGCACATTTAAAACTTAAATCTAATGAGTTTAAACTTCGACTCTGGGGACTATGCAACACAGCTGTACCAATAAAACTCACCCTTTGTAAATGTAGTTTTTTCTTGTGACTTCATTTTGTGAATGCAATGAATGACGAAGGATCCTCAGGCTTTAAAATGCTGCACAAAGGGGATTGGCTGCATTTTATTTTGTCAAGTCTGTGCCTCTTTACTCTCCAAATTAAAGGGGGCAGAAATGTGTTTGAATGTGGCTATCACATGTAACGTGATGTAATGCGTTTTGTCATACTTGCACTCTGTAGACACAATATTTACAAATCCACATCATCCCGTGATGATGGTGTAGTACCTGTGGGAGTCCCGGCACTAGTAGCATATCTCTTAGAAGAGTGAAACTTGGAGTAAATACAGTGTTGAGTAGTTTTCTGCCAATTTTGGGCCACCCTACAGCTCAAACATTTCTGTGTACAACTGTGAGGCAGAGCTGGAAATTACAAAGACTGAGACTTTGAAATAAACAGTCAAGGATGCAATACCTCCTGACATTCCTCCGTTTGAAAAAACTGCCTCTTGCACAATCCAACATACCGCCTTGAGCTTTAAGGACTGTTGCTGCGCAGATGAGGAGTCTGAAAATGTGTCTGGCAAATCTTAACCATCTATGACAAAGTATGAGGGTCTAAGGGTGAGTGCGTGCTATTATGCCTGGACTAGTCACTCTACAATTTCCCATGACACAGATAAAGACAAAAAACAGAGCAGTGTTTCTTTGTACTCCACACATTTTCACAAACTGGTTCACACACACACACAAAAAAGTCTCTGCATCTATCTAGACAAAAAACCTTGATCAAGGATGTCAACACTGGCTATAAATCTATTTCATTATAACTGAGAAGCAATCAAACAAGTCTTGAAAGATGGCCCAAAACATTTTACACTTACCTTGGGACAAGTGACTTCAGTCTGCTGGATCATGATGAGGGCAGAGGCAATGAGGGCGCCTTGTCTCACATAATTTACTGGGTCGTTGGTCATTGGCTCCAGCAGATTGATGGCTTCCTGTGATGGGAAAGGCATAATAGAGAAGTTGGTAATGTTGCTTAAAATTAAGTGCACTTTAAGTAAAGTGTTTTTTGCACAAAACTTATAGGTCTTATAATCATCTACTGCGTACATACAGCCAAATTAGGTAGCAATGGATAGCTTATCATATTAAAATGAATGAGAGGAAAATGTTTTTGATGTAAAAAAGGATAACAACTCAATGAAATGACTTTCCCATGCATCTCCAAAGAGCTTCAAAAGAACCAGATCATTGAAGGTCGAGATAAAGAATAAATATTGACCTTTCTGGTCTGCTCACAGTACTCTCTGCTGTGTTTGCATCTTTGATGAAAATTAGGACCAAAAATATTGGTGCAAATGTGAGAAGTATACACTTGTTGCACATTTTCAGATTGTAAGACAGATGGGCCAAGTTTATATTGCCTAAAATTTCAACGGGCAGATGCACTTCAGAATTTACTAAGCCTGCAATTACTCTAGATCTTTATCGCAGGTGCCTTACTAGAAACCATGTCATCTAAAAAAGAATGCACTTGAGGGAAAACAGACACAGTTTATTAGTATAAAATAGTGGACAGAGCATGTTTGTCAGTCGGAAAAATGTTTGTAAGGGAATGATGATTATCTTCTGACTATTGTCAGAATAAGACAGTGTAGGAAATGGCACCTAGAGCTGTCTTCTCTAGTTTAGTCTGTAGCCTAGAGTCTCTCAAGGCAAAGCCCTCCATAGCAGTACATTTTGGAACTGGTTGCCAGGCTGAAACAAGGCTCAAGGCAGAGTGGTTACTGTAAAGGGTTATTTTAAATCTGGAGCATGAGATGTCCCGTGTAATCTCCACATTTCGATGGTGAAAAAGCAATCTATTATATGATAATATAATATTTCTTTCCTTCTCTCCTAAACTCGTTGAGGAGGAGATAAAGGAGTTTGCTTTGAAGCAGGTGGCTAAATAAAAGTAACAACGATGGACTGGCCAACAATAATTTTAAGCATACATTTGCAACATTATTTGTTTAGTATTGCTTTACAAAAGATGGAATAATTACTTCCCTTAATGCAGTAGTGAAATCTGTAGTTTTTCCAATTGTGTCAGATTGAAGTTGTGACAAAATAATGAATGTTGATGTTTTTTCCAACAGAAGATCGGTGCAACAGGGGCACTTTTTCGTGGTTAAATACAGGAAAATGGATTATCAGCAGAGGCAACCAGACCACACAAATTAATGACATTAGTGTCACTTATATCTAGTTGCCCAGGACAACTGAGTAACAGTTACAACAATCTCTGCCTCCTTCAGCTTCCTCCCATGATCACTGTGGATGAAAAGAAATGAGCGAGGACCACCTCCTCCTTTCATTTCTGCACTCTTCTCTGTTCTCAGCTGAGCAGTAATGGCTGTAACTCACACCACCAGACTCAGAGAGAGGCGTCAGCTCCGCCGAGGAAAGAGAAACAAACTAGGATGATGACAGTGGAGGTAAAATAAACCATGTTTCATCAGTGCTCTTGGCTCAGCTGGCTGAGACAGCCGTGTACCAGGATGATAAGTCTAGAGTGTAAAGCCAATACCAGTCGATCACATCCTGTTCCTGATAGGTTGTCGGAGGATTTAATTGAGGGTATTTACTGTCAGGCCCAATCAACAGAGCAGGTCGACACATAATGTGGTTGCTTAAGATCCTCTTAATCCATGTACAGTGCTGGACTGTTTTGTGCTTCAGCGTGAGGTGAACTTTAAATTAGATTCAATTCAGCACCGCTCAAAACTGGCCAGAAGCTTGTGCAAATAAATGGAACAGTGCAGAACACACTTTGCCACGACATAATTTCCATTTTCATAAGTATTTATAAAACTGTATCATATGACAGTATTTGCTGAAATGGTTGAAGTGAGTCTGTTTGGTGTTTAACATTACTTTTTCCCACATTTTTCTTGGTGAACAATGTTTCCATCCAATTCACTAAACAAGCTGAGTTATATTTAAGATTTTCATTATGGCACAAAAACCGCATAAAACAGACTGACTATAGAAAAGGTCAAAACAGCTTTCCTGTGCATTTTTTTTTTAATATAGTATAAAATAGATCAGGTGCAAAAAAATATCCAAAGACCAAGGTGTACAAATGATAGCAAAGGAATGTGCTCCCTCTAAATAGGTGACCCACTTCTCTTCCCGAAACATCATTACTCTCACTAAGGACCTAATGTGCTTGAGGTTTTTTTCTGGAAAAACCGAGCAGTGGAGCTTTGGAGCTGATCAGTTCTGTAGCAAGCCTCGGTCTGATCTGATCCAACACATTTACTTTGGTGCTTCCAGGCTCAGGATGCAATGAGCCATGACTTTGCTTGGGCTGAGCCACCTGAGACTGATCAGCCAACATAGTTAAGACAACTCAGGATCTTGCAGCATTGAGGACTTCTGTCTTCTTTACTCTCCTTTTCAGACTTTAATGAACCCAAACGCAATGACAGGGTACAGCCTAGTGTCTGTGTGCCAATTTGGACCAGCAAATCTCTCAAGAACATTCCAGAAATCATCAGCTCATGTGTGCTGGCCCTCCATGAAAATTAAAGAAAATGACCCTGGATAAGTAAAATAGCTGTTTAGCATATGTTTTAAATCACTATATAACCAAAGTAATGATTGATGCACTTTGGTCAAACTTGAAAATTCACCTGAAGCAGGTGAGTTTCAAAAGAAATCTCGGTATAATAACGGTTAATCTTTTGCGCAACAGCAATACACCCATTTACTGAATAAATTCAAGAAAAGCAACATTTGTTCTGGCCGCATCATTACATTTGACAAGAGAAAAAATGGGTCTGTACTTGCTCACCTAAGATGACTCCCACAAAGGAGCCATCAATGGAGTGCTTCAAAGGAAAACCCTTTATGCAGTGATGCATGTGTAACGCCAAGACACAAAGCACATAGGATAAACGAGGACAGCAGGACCAACGCTGCCTTTGTGGCTGAAAATATGCTATCTCAGCTTTCTTGTACGCATTCCTAAGAGGAATATTAATTCCAACTCCAACAGGGCTTGTGCAGACAAGAACTAATTTTTTTACATCTTGATGATTCTCAAATAGTGGTGGGACTTCCTTTACCTCAAATTCAACCATAGTGTTCAGTTGCTGTTAATAATGCAACATAAATGTCATTGTTTCACATGCTTCACACTCAAAGGCTACAATCCACTCAGAGAGAAAAATTCCTACACATTCTGGTAGGCTTTTATTTTGAAACAGAGTTTCATTAACAGCAGCTCAACACTTTGAGCGAAAAAGGTGAAGTAAGGTAATGTTTTTTTCCATTTAAAAAGAAGGGGGGTTAAGGAGGAGGCACTCACCTTGTTGCCTGTCCCAGCACAGCAGATGCCCAGAGCCATGGCAGCCCCACAACGCACATGAGGGTTGTAGCTCTCTGACAAAAGAGACACCACGCTGGGACACTGCTCAGGGGTCCTGAAGAGAGACAGAGAGCGAGGAAATAAGAGGGAGAAAAGAATAGGCACTTGAAGTTGACTATTACAATGACACAGTTAAGAACAAGAGCACAAGAGTGTGGACTTCATCTTACCCATTGTGATCATTATACAGAAAGACACATCCAGCAGCAACACCTTGGCTTAGGATTTAAAAAAAGCAATTGTTCTTTTCAAATGAAATATTACAGCAGTGGGGAGGATAAATGTCACCATCTAGTTTAAAATCAATTTTTGATATATCACAACTATTGTTTGACTGTGGCAAAATATGTGCAGGATGCTTATAAAAGCTATATTCATTGAGCCCACAAGAATATTAAAGCCAAAAGCTTCATGAAAGTGATGGATGAGGTGATTTGTTTCATGTAATGTAAAGTGCTTTGAGGCCTTGAGCAAAACTATATTGGGGAATGCTTGTTTGGTCTTTCAAGTGTCAATATGGTGCTAATATGTGCAACATGGTACACAGGACCAAGAACTAAATACTATTAATGACAGAGATGACATTCACTCTTGGATCTATAGGCTCACCATTATTCTCACTATATTCGAGAATCCCTACATGTTTATCCATGTCAAAGAAAAACTGTATGAGAGAGTTTCTATGACAGCTATAGAGTGTGTAGAGAGAAAAAGAAAAAAGCGAAAGAGCATGAGTATGAAATGCAGGGCTTTGATTTACGTCTCTGAAAAGTCTTCATGCATTTTCTCAGCGGAGCAGTAGTGGAATAGAGAGAATAGAAATCACTGAGTCAGACTACTTAAGCCAAATCTTTGGCTCGAGGTATAATTTCAAATGCTATGGCTCTTCATGATTTCTTTCCAACTCTTGTATTGTATAAACTGCGTAATTAAGGGATGCTAATCAAAAAGTACAAAGACTACATACTACATTTATTTTTTTTAATTATTCATTACAAGAATGACTTCTTCAATTGAAGTAGTCAAGATAATGGTATTGTAGTGCTACAAAAAGCACTTAAAACAGCATTCAGACATGACTCACAGACCACTTTATGTACTGTTGACTATATGACAAAAGTAATGAGTCAAAGGGTTGCCAAGATAAGGACCACATGCAATTATTAGGCATTTCAAGTCTAAATGAAGGATCTTAAGTAGGGGAAAACAATTAACATCTTACCAGCACCTTTTGTTCCCAAGTTACATTGAGATACTCCTCAATCAGTACATTCCAGATGACTAATATAGAGCATTAGGTTTAGGTCGCCAGATGAAAAAGATTCACAAGATCTAACAGTCAACCCAGTGACAGTGTTGTCTCTACTTGAACTCTAGATTTGTTTTGTTTTTTTTACCCATTCCTGGTGGTGCTGATAACACTAGACGTGCTTGGGCTCATCATATAAAATAATCATTGAGATTACTCACTGACTTATACAGAAAGGTTTGGTCTGCCTCAAACTGCAATCAAGAAGCCAGCATCATAAGACAGCAGAAATCTGTGGTTTGTTTTGAACACAACTCAACAAAACTTGACTTCAACTTAAGAAGCGGATTGATCGGATCAAAGGAAGAGAAAAAGAGAAGGTTAATTGCCTAACTGTGCTTTGCACTACTAAAAAAATTATCTGTGATACAACTTTAAGCCAACAGAAAAAACTAACAATTAGATACATACAAAAAACAGTAAAAACATGATTATAGTGTGCTTAATAATAATGAAAAGATTTTAAGTGTGAGAAATTAAGCAAAGACAACTCAGATTTTAGAAGAAACCAAATAAAAGTTAAGACAGCAAGGTAAGAAACCATATAAAGCATTATTGTGAGAGCTACAGCTATGTCACATTGACATAGTGCATGAATGTATAGGAATCCCTCCATCTTCATTCAACACCATTAAAAGTAATAATGATAAGGAGGGGAAACAAATGTCAAGGATTCGGGGTTAAGCCTCCATCGAGTTTGAACCAATAAATAGCCTCCATAAAGTCCTGAAAATTATGTCTAAATAAGTATAAGCTTCAAGCTCAGAGGCTCTGCTCAAACACTACATGAGGATTATCAAGATCACGAATGGTAATCATTGTGAGATCTAGATCACCTTTCAATTTCACCTATGGGGATAGAGTTTAGTCTATTCTGGTACTCTGGTGATGCCCTTCAATCCATACTTGGATGCAGACCAGATTGTGCAGCCCTCAGAGACAAATTTGTGATTTGGGGCCACATAAATAAAACTGACTTGACCTGATCAACATGCTGTGGGTTGAGGCAGTCAACTCTACAATACTTGCCTTTGCGGCAAAAGCTCAGCATGTCGTCTATCCATTATAGAATGAAAAAGTATGAACTGAGCCTTAAGTTTTGAAATCGATAGAGGGCTACAACAGCTTGAGGCAAAACTTGAGAAAACTTTCCTGTGGCTTTTTCGAATAGTTTAATCTAAAGCCTTTTCAACCTTTTCAAAAGTAGAAGATAGTCTAATTACTTTCAACAAACGGCAAAGTGGAAGAACTCGGATGGAAAGAAGAAATCGATATCCAGCATTTGTTTAGTCTGAAAAGCCAGTGAAGCAATAACATCTGTATTTCAAGCCTAACTTAAATATCCTCTTAGTGTGCTGGACTTAAAAAACCTCAAGATAACATAAAATACTTCAAAGAGCTGAGAAGACAAAAGATAATAAAATGCTGATTACATGTAGTGCTTCCAAAGGCTTGCAAACACATTCAACCTGCTGTAGACATTTAAATCTAACAAAATCTAATATCAATTCTTTGGAAAAAGAAAACCATCACATCCACCATCATCTGAAGACAATGAACCTTTCAGCAGTGCACAGTCTTGCTCCTGTACTCAGACTCTTTTACAAAATGCATGCTTTAAGACTGTTGGTATTCTGTGCCAAATTAGAAATACTTACTCAAGGGCAACAACAATGCCCCAGGCTTTTAATCGTCTGGTTAATGTACCGTATAACCACATGTGCACGCCTCACATTTAATATGATGTGTGTGACAAGAGCTGCAACTTAACTTCCACTGTCTATGGGTCTCAGGCAATGCACTGGGAAGTAACACACACAAAGGTCAGCGAAGAGAAACAGGAATACAGCTTAATCACATTTCATGTGGCAAAATCCACCTATAATTTGTTTGTGTACTAATGCACACACATTGTAAGAGAACAGATCTCATTAGCTTGCTTCCTATATGTTACCAATCATCCAAATACATTCTGAAAGTACCTGGACAATGTTGTATTAAACAAGCAAAGATGCTCCATGGCTTTTTTTGTTAACACTTCAACTCAATTAGAAGTCAACCAATGTTTGTCAAGGGGGAGACAAGAGAAGCTGTGAGTAGATAATAACATGATACAGCCTGATATTAATAAAGGCTTCAAAAGTACAATAACTCCTGATTGCTACAGCAGTTTAAAAATGCGCAAAATGTGTTGATCTGACAACTTAGGTTGCAATCTGACCAAGCAAAAATGCATAGCACTCAAAAATGTGCCTGTGTGACATTCATTTGATGTGGTGTGAGCAGAAGTCAGCATAATGCTAGCAGGACACCTTGAGCTGCTCTATGTATCATTAAAAAAATTTTTTTTTAAATGAGGAGGACTGTGGCTGGGTGACCTCAGATTTTCCCTGTAATCACAGAGGGTCAGCTTAAAACTGACCAATTAGAAATTAGAAATGCACTTGCTGTCTTCTAACAACAGTTGGAGTATAAAAGCCATTCCTGGGAGTGAAGACACTAAATCCATTTGCAGGTTGGCCAAAAAGGAGCCCATATAGGACAAAGTATTTTAGCACCCTGGGTGAATTAGGGAGCCTGTTTTCAGCTAAAACGTTTGTTCTATGGACTCTTTACTGGGAATCCTTAGTGTAAACAGATCTAAGTGGGGGGTTACTGGCTGTATTTCTCACATTTTCTTGTGAAGAGAAGAATCACTCATCATCACTATCATCATCTGGTTACTGTAAACTCAAGCAGTCGCTTATTTCTACGTCTTTTAATGTCTCGCATCTGCTTTTAAAAGCAGAACAATGAGTGCACACTGAAAGGAAACAGATTTTTGACTTAAGGCAGTGAGCACAAATGAAAAAACAAATAGTCTAACTTACAAATTTAACTATCTAGAAGAGAACAGGATTGAATTTAAATTACTTTCTCAAACTGAAAATGTGAACAAAATGAAAAAGCTTTAGGGTATGGGTACAATGTCCAAGCACCTTACCACACAGAAGGCTTCACCCCATACACCACTACTAGATCCCCCACCACTACTTGCTTTGAATGGAGGAGAGAACAGAAAGTGACAAATATAAACAGTGGGGCGGCTGCGTTGAGGGAAATTACCTCCCAGAACCACTGGCATGTTGCCAGCACGAAGACGTTCATCTGTTTTGTACAGAGTCTGACTCATGGGCAAGACACAGAGGAGGGAGGGGAAAAGAGAGAGAGAGCGAACAAGACGGGAGAGAGTGCGAGCTGATCACAGGCTGAGAACAAGAGGCAGCGAGTGGGAATTGGAGAGAGGCAGAGGAGCCACAACATCTGAAAGTTTTAAACCTGTGATCGCGGTAGGTGATGCAAAGCAAGACTGGGGGTTCCTCCAACATGTGGACGCAAAACAAATTCCACTTCATGGACTACTTCAGAGAGAGACAGATTTAGTTTCTGCCGGTGAGGGAGGGCATTTTCTGTCACGTTCTTATTTAGGGAGGGTGGATATATAAAGGTGTGATAGGGGAGTTTAAAAAAAGATATTCAACTAAGAAGTGTGCAAAGAATGAAATGCATTGGACGTCAAGCTGCGTGGTTCTCCCAGCACAAAATCTTAACTTTCATCAACATTAAAGCAAGATGTAGCAGGCTGGAAAATTTGAGTTTTTGAAACGTCAGAGTTGAAACATCAATGCGGAACTTGAATGTACAACAGACCTAACCTTCAGGAGCAGGTAAGAAACACGACCAAAACTACATTAATGGTTATTGACTGTACTTTATATGCTCAAGTTAGTCACAGTTAGTCTACAAAGAAGTAGATTCTGACTGTACAAAGTGAGACAAGTCATGTATCTTTCATGTAAGACCTCACGGAGGTCCATGGAGGTTTTAAAATCCAAACTAAATACCTAATCTTTGTTTTTATACATTGAAAAATTGTTAATTTAAAATGTCATATACCTCAATCAAAAATCTAACACATTAATGTACTAGATTTTATTAAAAACAAAGATTGATATTTTAACTTAATCATGCATCTATATCAGGAAATGTAAGTAATTTTTTCCAATACCATCCAGCTTGGTAAATTTCTTTGTCATAATGTGGAAACAATAATCACCACACAAGGAGAGACTCTCTTCATTTGTTACAATAAACGTCCCTGATTATTATGTCATCATTCAGACAAATTGAAGCAAACGGGTAACAAGGTATCACTGTTCCTTTAACAGACCTGTTTGTGGACACAGTGGATGACAACAGTGTCAACTGCCTGGGAAAGTGAGGACCCCTGCTAACATCACACCGTGGAAATACTAATCGTGTTGGGATTATTGCCAGCATTGGAGTTCTTAGTGTTGGACCCGTTTTTTTCTTTTGTCCCCTCCAAGCAGTGGATCTATCAGATATTACTTTTGGTTTGTAAATTGCACAAAGGATGAAGCATCCTGTGCACTGACCTACCCTACCCTGTGTCCTTGTCTGTGGGACCCAGTGACCATGCTGACCGAGTGTCCAACACCAGAAAGATCAGAGCCCCGACCCACGCTAAGGCCTGCTGTAACCCCTGCAGCACCATGTCAACAGTCGCGGCTCCACTCCAGGCAAACAGTTCGCAGTCAGGAGAAGTGTCTGGGGTTCAGCTGAAATGGGCTGCTCTGCTTATTGTCATGGTCA
Organism: Argyrosomus regius; assembly: GCA_946959425.1. Lineage (NCBI taxonomy): Eukaryota > Metazoa > Chordata > Actinopteri > Sciaenidae > Argyrosomus > Argyrosomus regius. The sequence continues at coordinate 17,145,471 of OX336888.1, read as the reverse complement.
TCATCCCAACTATTGGAGGAAACATCCTCGTCATTCTTGCTGTGTCACTCGAAAGAAAGCTGCAGAACGCCACCAACTACTTTCTGATGTCGCTCGCTGTGGCTGATCTGTTGGTGGGACTCCTAGTGATGCCCATTGCCCTCATCACCGTTCTCTTCAGTAAGTTTAGCGCGAGGCCTTGTGTTGATTATCTGAAGCTTATTATCTGTGTTATCCTTGAAACAAGTCTGTGCAATACAAAAGCAATAAATACTTGACTCCCAGGAGAAAAATGTCCTTACTCAATGCCCAGATCAATTCCATGACACCATTCTGATGAAATGTTGATCCAAATGATGAATGGCATTACCCTTACACCTGGCTAGGTTTAAGTGTTTTAACCCATGTGGGCGGAACAGTTTTAAAACAGCCTTGGGTAAAAGACCTATAAAACCCAATAAACAATAACAAACAAATGTGCAAGACAACAATGCTTTATAGTGAGTGTGTGTTTGTGGGTTGGGGGGTTAACCAGCTAAGGCAATTTCAATGGAAAATTGTGTTATGTTTATTAGCCTTACTAATATACAAGGGAAAACAGGCCAGCATACTTATGGGTAGCAAAGGAAGATAAAAATAGTTTGTGAGCAACACTAGATACAATCGCAACCATCTCTAAACAAATTATTCTAGATGAAATACAGCAAGAGGGTGGGCAATAAACATCCTACTTCCTCTGGCAGTGCTATGATGCGCTTGGACTGAAGAGGATCATTACCCATAGGAATAAATGCAAAAAGAAAACACTTTTACCTTAATTCCACTGACAGTGATGTGTAAATACAACTAGAGAAAAACTGATTTAGACTCATTCTGTTTCATTGCAACTACAAAATACAGAGCTATGGCCAAGCCATTATTATTCACCATTAATCCAATTTGAGGATAATGAGCCGGATCATAATTATGTCTTCCCTCTCACACACAGACACACAAAAGTGGTGTATAGAGTGACACAGGGTTAATCTGTTGTCTTGCCTCTCCCATCACATTTTGCATGAGAACTGGATGTGTTACATTGAAAGGCCTGCACAAGAAAATCTAACCTCTGTATTAAGATAAGATGGACAAAATAGCATCTAAGTAAGGGACTTGCAGTCAGTACTACTAAATCTATACTTGTAATAAATCTATCTGTATGCTGTTCACATTTGGATTAAGGGGTTTATCTCACATAGTCATAAAGTCACATGTGACTGAGAAATGTATAGGTTAATTAAAAAATAATAATAATAATAATACTTTTTTGGTGTTGAAGGAGAGAGATGGTATTCCTTTTCTTAATTACCAACTCAAAGTAATTGTTTTCTCTTGGTAAAGAATACGGTTTCTCTTTAAAAGTTGAAGATTAAAGTCGTGAGTTGACTTGAGTTGCTGCTCTGAAACTTTCAGCTCCAGCTCTGAATGTTAATGAAATCAGGTAAACTACTTTTTGAAACGGATGCTGGCTAAACGTCCTTTACTGCCATCCAATGTGACTGACTGCACCGTCATCATCATACTGGCAAGACTGATATTCTGTAGTGGGCTTTTACCTGAACAATGAAGTGGAAATCTGATGTTTTCATATCACAGCCATTAAAATGTGAGTCTTCCAGGTAAAACATGAAACTAACGTAGGGCTGATGTAAGACTTTAGTGTGGGGTGGCTGCTCTGTAGGTGCACTGAGCTGCCACCAAATGGTCAGGGGAGTGAATAACACTTCTCATATTTGTAGGTAAGGTGTATCAAAGAAAAGACATGAGTAATGTTAAATAAGTACAGACAAGAAAAACATGAAGTGACAGGCTAGGCAGGTTATATTGTCAATACTGTTACCAGCAGAACATCACTGCTCTACAGTGCTACAGCAAACACTCCCCCAACATGAAGAGATGTAGGTTTAGATTAAAAAGATTAAACTGCGAGGCCACAGAGCATTCAATATTCTTATCTAGCCAGTCATGTTCCAGATTATTTTGAGAGGACATGATTTGATGTTGCTTCTTAAAATGTCACACCCCGAAAGCATCTTCTCTTGATACGTTATACTGCCGACTGAGTGAAAGGTTTCATCTCTCTGCTAGCCATATTAAATATACATTCTCACTATCTCTCTATTATCTTCTCGCTTTTCTTTAAAGACCTCTCGGTCAGAAGTTTGTTTTGTGCTGTGCAGGGAGAAAAATACAGAGTTTTGTCTTTCTGTCCGTTCATCTAAAAAAAAAAAAAACTCTGCATGATCTATAATATAATAATTTTGTCTTCTATTCACCTACACTTATGACAAACAAAAATTATGAAAATCGTGGTGAGTTGTGTGATTTTTCAACAACAATAAATGTAACAAAAACAATTCAATAAGATTAATTCCCTTGTAAGGCAACGGCCGCAGTCTTGTGTAACCAGAAACTGCTGGACATCCATTACCCTCCATTAAAACTATTTATATGCTGGCAGTTAGTGTAACATTTTTTAAAAGCAAAGCATAAAAAAAACAACAATAAAGCTGTTGCTGTTTTTCTTTCCTTAATCCATATTCTCAAATACACAAAGTTAACACAAATACTTAGTGCTGGCTGTTTTTACAATTACAATGTTTTTAAACTTATCTATGGAAAGAGTATACAAGCTAATACAAACTCAAATTGCTCCAATGCAGATGAAGTGAAATTTGTATAGGTAATAGACACAAGGGCAATTGCAGAGGGTTCAACAAAGTTTACTCATTTAAAATTTCTTAATTCAAGTAAACAAAATAAAGATATCTTCCTTTCTACAGCTACTTGGACCTTGCAAGCTACATTGTTTATTGAATTTGGCATGAGGGACTTCGCCAAACAGGTACAGCGGGTATACTTTGAGAGCAAGTGAAGTATTTGTCAATGACTATGCCTTCCAGATGAAACCTCATCAAAAGTATGACTCAAAAGTTCCCCCAAGTGTGACAAGAAAGTGGTGCAGAGGGAGGATGGGGTATAACAAAAGAAAATGATGTAAAGGAATATTTCCAACAACAGTCTTTTACAATGTTAATGGGTGAGAGGACAAAAGCCAGAACAATTACTTGCCAATTTTATGCCTGGAACTGAAAATAAACACTACTGTTGAGTATAGTCTCCAGCACATCTACATAAAGAGCTTTTAGCTCCATAAACAGTCAGTGGACCCTCCTTTTTCCAGTAAAGTCATTCCTTACAGGCATAAACAAACACCAATCTTTTGCATGAGTGCTACTTCTAATCCCTTGCCATTGTGGTACATCTCCCATAACTGGTAGTGTGCAAGACAAAGATCTTTTTGGGAATGAAAATGAGTTATACCACATGAATACACTTTAAGGAGTTACTGATTGTACAACAATTTGTCTTACTAGACTAATTTTCTTCTTGTATCCTCTTTAGATTCTGAGTGGCCTCTTCCGGGGCCCCTCTGCCCCATTTGGCTGTTCCTTGATGTGCTCTTTTCTACCGCATCCATCATGCACCTATGCGCCATTTCTCTGGATCGCTACATTGCCATTAAGAAGCCAATCCAACACAGCCAGTATAAATCTAGAGCCAAAGCGTTGTTGAAGATTGCACTGGTGTGGCTCATCTCCATTTGTAAGCATTTCAGATTTCCTTAACTCTTTGATACACATTTTACACACTGTAGTAGTCTTTACTTTGATGTGACTTCTCAGGAAGAGTCTTGAACGGTTCTTGATATCAAATCCATGACAAACCTGATTGATAAATGCAAAAAATATTAGCCTTATGCAATAAAAGCAGATACTATATGGACAGCAGCCTGTCAGCAGCAATGTTTTTAGGAATGGTGATGGGGTGGTTAAGAGGCTGGACCAGTAGTATCACACTTAATCAGTCACAGTAAATCATCAAGATGTTACTGCCAAGGTCCTATGGGGACAACCCCGACAAATTTCTTGGGAAACTGGACTTCATCCAAAGGGTAATGTGGCTTCAGCATCCAAAGCAAGCTGCACTATAGTTGTGGCTAATTAAGTGTAAAAAGATAAAGCACCACCACATCACATTATCATTTTAGCGTCACAGTAACAAAATTAAAAAGTAGCTTGTGGTGATTTTGTTTAACGCCAGAGTGTAAAAATTTAGCTGAATTCACAGAGGCATTACTACCCAGTGCCCAGTACTCTCTAGACCACTAAAAGCACAGTCATTTGGTTGATGGGTGCGGTTTCATTTGAGCTTCATTTCTTGACCAAATCCAAAAGATCAGATGGAATGAAGGCAGCAGTATTTTGAGTTTTTCCTCACAATGGTATACCCATGCTCAGTTGAAGAGGGATCGGAGCAGGTCTTAGGTGATTAGAAAAATGAAATGAATGAAATCCTGTCATGGGAACTTGCACTAAACATTCATCAATGAAAAACAGTAATTAAACAGTAATGTGCCTGAGATAAAAAAAAAAAAAAAAAAAAAGAACAACATCAAGAGGAAAATATATCAATGTGCAGGAGTTCAAATATAATACAAAAAACAAGATAATTGCCGATACTAACTATTCATGCCACTTTTCCAGGTATTGCAATCCCGATTCCAATTAAGGGCCTTAAGGACTACCATCCTTACAACAACATCACCTTTAACAGTAACCACACATGCCTGCTGAAAACGGACACCTTCCGGGAGTTTATCATGTTTGGCTCCTTGGTGGCATTCTTCATCCCTCTGACCATCATGATGGTTACCTACCTACTCACTGTCCAGGTGTTGCGCAAAAAAGTTTATTTGCTCAGGTCAAGAGTGACTCAGCGCTTTAGCTACCCAGCAGTGTCAACAGTTTTTCAAAGAGACCAGGTTGAGAATCCACCTCAAGCTGAGCGACTGAAAATGCAGGACAGCAGACTTCCCAGGATGCAAGAAAAACCAAATGCTGGCACAACAAACTCTCCTTCAAGAGAAGAAATGTCCTTTCGGAGAATGTCAGCAATGGGCAAGAGGTCAATGCAGACTCTAAGCAATGAGCAGCGCGCCTCAAAGGTGCTAGGCATCGTCTTCCTCCTGTTTGTAGTGATGTGGTGCCCTTTCTTTATTACCAATATCACCTCTGTGCTATGCACCAGCTGTGATGGTGATATAATTGGTCACCTCATGGGGATCTTTGTTTGGGTGGGTTATGTGTCATCAGGTATCAACCCACTGGTCTACACCCTATTCAACCAAACTTTCAGGCAAGCGTTCACGCGTTACATCACCTGTAACTACAACTACTGTGCTAGACATGAGCCAGGAAGGCACCCAAGTGCATCAAATGCAGATCGGACTTTTACACGGATTTCATTCAGATCTTCCATGGCAGAAAACTCTAAACTGTTCATGAAGCGGGGAATGAAGAATGGCATTGCAGTTGGCTACCAAAGTCCACTGAGGTGTCGACAAACACCTGTACAGTCACCAAGTAGTGCTGTGTTAGACACAATGCTTCTGAATGAAAATGAAGATGGTAAGCAGGAGGAACATGTTAGCCGTTTATAGAAATACCAGACAAATGAGTCCAAATAAAATGAAGCACTTGAAGTGGAACAGATTTATGGAGCAACAACTATTCAAAATGCAACTATTCATGATCAGAAGATCATTACTCTCAATCTGACTGAAAAATCTTTTAATCTTAGTACTTATTGTACACAACACAACAGCAAAATCTAAGCTGTTTTTGTTTGATGTTTGTTTACATCAGTTTTTTTTAAAAAAAAGAAAAAGAAGAAAAAACATTTAATTAATTTCATCAAAATTAATTTCATTAATTTCAGAAACACAGAAAATTCTACTTTTCATACATAACTCAAACTCCTGTTATATATGTGAATTTATACGGTCAAGAAATTAGTTAAATGGGCCTTTAGGACAGGTTATATAAACAATGTGAATTCTCAAAGCAAGACAGTTCATAGCACACCAGAAGAGAGTCTAAGTTTTCAGACGTCAAAAAACTGAAAACGTGAGGACCTGTGACAGGTCAACTACCAAAAAAGAACACAGGAGGAGGATATCCTCTGTGGAAGGAGATAACCTGGAAACTCTCTGCTAATATAGTGTACAATATATTCCTCTGCTGACCCTTTCAAATATCTTAATATGCTGTAAACCATCTCAGACCACATGCTTTTGTTCTGTTCAGACAACCACAACTCTACCTTTCAGATCTCTTCCACAACAGACACATATATGCATTGCACTCTTGAAATGATACTTATTGTATTTTCTGGACCTCTGGAAAGCACTCTTGTATGTTTATTGCAGCCTGATGTTTTGATATGTAAAAAGGTTTCCAAATAAAGATGTATATAAGGAAAAACAAACCCAGATTAAATGGAAACCTAAATGTGTTTAATAAAATATTTTCTGTGTTGCTGAACTGAAAACAACTGAACCAACTCTGAGCATCTGTGTTCTTTTTTATCGACGTCTTCACTCTGCTATGGCATATTTATTTTACAGCAAGTAAAACTGCCTTTTTCCATGAACCAGCCTTGACCAACACAACAGGACAGCCAAATAAACAGTGTAGATTAGACGGCCTCAAAGATCAGCAAATACCAAATACTGGAATAACAGAAAGTAAGGACACTATGGGGCAGTGTACAGTGTAGCATTTTTTCCTGTTATTGTTTACAATTGTAGTTTGTCGTCTTTTTGTGATCAACAATACTGCAGACATCCAAACACATATTTGTAAACAGCCTAATTAAACCTAGTTAACAAAATATGAATAGTGTTTGATCAATGTGACATGAGATGTGGATAAGGCTCTACAAGCTTGGTATGAGAGTTTGGAGAGTGTCGCCATTTTGTTATTGGCCAAACAGGCCTTGTCTCAAGGTAAATGGTGAGAAACTGTGTGTGACTTACGAAATTTTAACTCAAAGCTGTTCTGTTATATGCAAGTGTGCATGTTGGGGGAGTGGAGGGAGTTATCCTTGAGCCATTAGGAGAGCTGGAGAAGAGGAGGCCAACTGAATTGTTCTGGTTCAGAAGTCTTTCTAAACAGAGCGAAGATTTACACAAAGTTTATCTAGCGGCCAATTGATCACGCAGAATATCACATATCCTTTTTTGGGCTTAAAAATGTACACCCTGATATTTGTGCACTGGCTAGGCGGTCTGTTAAGACTGCTCTGGTTTGTGATTGGTAAATGCCATGTCGGCATAAGAGTGATGAATCTCTATAAATAGCCAGGGAAGAAAATGTGTGAGTGACAATGACAAGTATGTCCAGCTTCCTCTGACCGAGGAATACCTTCCACAGAGTCATTAAAATTCTAGACAACAGTACATCTTAATTCTCCTACCACACCATGCAGATGGTGTTAATTTCCAACTACATCTTATCAGCAGATCTAAACATTAGAGTGACCCAGGACAACAGAAGCAAGAACAAAAAAATGTTTCATTTTAAAAATAACAAGGGGATTGTAGTGCCTCAGGAAAAAGCAGTGCTGTGTCTACACTGTGCACTGGTGCAACCTTTATCGTCATTTGTTTTGAACATACAAATGTCTACAATGTTTTACTGATCCTTATCAAATAAAGACAAATGTGCTTAAGAGTTTATATTCTGCACAGAAAGCAGGAAAGAGTGAAAATATTTCAGTGATCTGTTTGTAATAAATTCATTAGATACCCTGGGAGATTATAGTGAATATTGTACAATGGAGTCAATTTCTGACTCTGAAATTGACTCAATTGTACAATAACAGTTTTCTACAAAAGTGTTATTTCTAATGAACAAAATGAAGTGTTTGTCTTAACACTAAGCTGTGTGTGTGTGTGTGTGTGTGTGTGTGTGTGTGTGTGTGTGTGTGTGTGTGTGTGTGTGTGTGTGTGTGTGTGTGTGTGTGTGTGTGTGTGTGGCTCCAAATAGAAAGGCCTCTGGTGCATGTAAAGTAACAAAACGGAGTGTTCATAGCTAAAGTAATCCAGCCTGGTCCTTACCTGAACAAGATGAAGCCAATGGACTCGACAGCAGCCCTTCTGACATCATCATTCACGTCACTCACCTTAAATGAGATAAGCAAAGCAGTCAAATAACCAAAGCGGATACTCAGACTCATAAAATCCTGCAAATAACCTTTATGATTTAGCTCCCATTTGGCTCACAGAATGAGGAATATACTCCATTATCATGTCTAATAACGTTTGCTTGTATAAAGGTGCCACCTACAGGACAAGTTGTTCACACCTCTTAAGTCTGCAACATTTTCAAATGTAGCCACTGAAAACACAATGAACTAAAGATCTTTTTTTTTTAAATGTCGTCAGTTCTTTAGATACTATCAAATGTGTAAATAACGATATTGTATTGTTTTAAACACGCAGTTGAAAATATATTAGTATTAGCTCCACAGTGTAATTAGGTGGTTACAATAATGTGCACTGGGTTTAATAAAGGATGTCTGAACCTTTAGCTTCAGGCACAAACAGGAAAACACTCATGTTCTTTGTTAAAGCTGCAGGTGAGTCTTTTGATTTAAGCATACATAAATATTGGACTCCCAATAGAAATTTTGGATTGATCTTTTTTAAACAATTGTAATCACAGATATAAACTAAACTGAATTATGATGCCAGCTACATTTGTTGTGCAACCTTGGACGTTGGCATCTGCTTCACAGCCAGCATGATAAACCTGTCTTCCCCACAATGAAATAATGTGTTGTGAAGACTACCAAACAGGAAACACTCACCGCGACATGTAGCAGACGTCGGATGGCCTTGTTGTTCCCGGAGCCGCAGTAGGCCATACCCACTGTGTACATACCAGACCGACGCAGGATGGGGTCCTATCATAGACAGTGAAGGAAAGCAGAGCTTTGAAGCTTTGTGTCTGGATGCACAACTACAGTCAACATAGTTTGAGTCATTTACCACATCTAGCTGCAGGATTCCTGGCACAAAGTACAAAGGAGGAGCCTCACATATGAAATATGAAATACACACACAACCTGGGGTTGTAGAGCGCATACAGGGCTCAAAAGATCAAACACTTGAACTACACATTACACCTGCAAGGTTTATGCAGTGCAATGACCTAATAATATCACTGAGATTTTTTTTTTAATATATCCTCCCTACTTCCTTCTCTCTTAATCAGGTTTGTCATTCCAGTACTGCAACTGTCATTGTTGCTGGAAAGAAAACAACTCTGATCTCATGACATATACATGACATGCTTTCTGACAGTTTTTCAGCTTTACCTTGTCTCTGCAGAGGCTTTCAATGAGGGCATCGGCTTCCTCCATACGTCCGTACATGACCAGGGCAATTCCCACTGCAAGACCACGCAAGATCTTCTCATGCTGCGTCTCCTGAGCATAGCCTACCATGTCCTCAATGGCCTGGGCAGATTTGGAACCCAGCATAACCAGACCCAGGGCCAGGCCCGCAGCTTCACCTGAGAGTTCACATGATGTTGTCAGCAGGGCTTATTCAATTTATTTTTTCTTTTTATATGTTAATTTACATGTCATTCTTTTAAAAACATTTCAAAAAAATGTGTTAATGTTTCATTAAATTTTGTGCGGCCTTAAATCAAAATGTTGTGTAAATATATTAGATTAGAAGATCAGAGCAGTGAGGAACAAAAACTAAGTTGCCACCCTGCAGAAAATCTGAGATTTTGTCTGAGGCCTACACACCAGTAACAGCATCATCCTGGTACAGGTTGGACTTGAGGAGGTCGTAGACATCCTGTCTGGCTGTGCCCAGCGCAGCCAAACCTAGACCAAGGGCACCACCGTGACGGACAATCTGTGAAACAGAAGGGAAAAAAAATGGACAATGAGGTGGAACACTCAAACATAAATTAATCATCCGCCAACTTGACTTAAACTAGCAGCTGGTCGTAGATACAAACAATGAAACTTTTAAATTCTAAATTAATCAAACATGAGTTGTCTAATTTTATTACTTAGTTCAAAAAAGTGATTCCCTTCTTTCAGCAATCACTTCACAAGTCATATGCAAGTATATATTTGACAATGAACCGGTGTTCAAAGTAATCATAAAAACTTACATCATTGCTGGCATTCTTGAGCTGACTGAGCAGGTAGTCAATAATATCCCCACCATGGTTGGCATGAATGAGTCCCAGAGCGTACAATCCTCCTCCCTCCTGGTAGGCAGAGCCAGGGGAGGTGTCTTTGGGCAAGTAGGTGGCCATTAACTGGAGAGCCTCTTTCTCGTGACCCTGAGAAAACAGCATGTCATGTTCAAAATTGAATCTGGAATAAATTTCATTATGATTTTTTGATATACATTATAATCATCATAGAGACTTTACCTTGTGGATGACACCCAGACTTGCTGTGGCTGTGAACTTTGCCCAGTTGGTGGCTCTTGCAAGCCATTCCAAGTTTTCTCTACAAGGTCAAACAAAGCTTTGGTCAAAATGTCATTCGAGTGAATATGATTCTCATTCTCTTGAAGCTACGAACTAAATTACCTGAGGAACTGGTCACTTGTGGTTCCTGTGTGCATGAAGGAGTTGGCTATTACTGTGGCTGTGTGGCACACCGAATTTCGAACTGCATCCTGGAGTGACGGAGAAAATTAAAACAATATGAAAGAGGAAGCTGTGATAGCAAATTCACTTTGCACAATATGCAACTTATCTGACTACATAAACAGACTATTAGTCGCTAAGGCTTTCAGCTTGTTGTTAGCCTTACCTTTGTGTTTTTGAGGATCATAAGATCTGTGTTGTTATTTCGGATTAGAAACTGCAAGTGCAGCTCAATGGCCATCTCCCCGCTAAGAATTTTGATCATCTTTGCGTTCTGGTCTTTGGGCTCATCTTTCTACAAAAATACAGACAAGCAATGTGATGGTCTGCCAACAAATTCAAAGTTGTTCTATTCAGACAAAGAAAAAATGGCAGGCATCTGGTATAACAAAAGTGCTACAGTACAAAACAGCCCAGAGAGATTACCGTTTCTGCTGGCTTTCCAGCAGGGGAGCTGCCAGCCTTGTCATCTGTCTCCATTGCATCACTGTAACACACAAAAAACAACTCTGGTCAGTGTTGTAATTTCATCACAAGTAACTAACTCAATGACTCAAGAATATGTATAGTTTCAGTTAGTAGCCCTATGTCTCCCATAAATTCACTGCATTTGGCCTAATGTGCCATTAGATGTACATCTGTATTAGAGTTTATTCAAACTCTAATGTCACATTCCTGAGACATTACTTATTTTATGAACTTATATACAATAATATATAAAAACAGATTATAGGGTTTTACCCAAAATATTCTGACTGAATTATCTGAACTTATGTAATAACCCCTCCTACTGGTATGTTCAATGATCTGCATCTCCCTGAGAACTTGCAGACAAAGCATATCCTGACCTTTTGAAGTTTTGAGGTTTTGGTTACCTCCCTAGTAACTCTTTTTCTAAAGTACAAATCAGAACCATTAACAATGAAAAGTCAGTAAGCCTTTGTGAACATGAACAACACACAGTGCTTAGCCTGCCCACCTGTCTTTGTCTGGTGTGGGCACAGTGCCTGTATTTGTAGAGCCAGGGACCGCAGGGATAGGTGTTCCAACCGTTCGCAAGTTCTGGATGACAGAGGAGAGGAACTGCTGGCTGGCGCTCTCATACAGGTCAAAGCAGATCTGATAGGCCATCAGCAGGTTGTCCTCCTTCACTAGCTTTTCCAGGATGTCACTCACAGCCTGCGGGTCATCCAGGAATATCAGGCACTGGAGAGAAAAAAAAATGGAGAGGATTAGATTCTGACACAGTCTTATGATAAATAGAGCATTAAATGGTTGTCGGTATGACTCAGGGCTAATACTGGTGAGCTCTAGCTGACACAAGACATCTTTTTTAAAAATATATCTTGAGAATAAAGCTGATGATCTTATGCAGACTAAACTACACTCAGCTGCGAGATTCTGGATCACTGAACACTATAAGCTCCAGGAAAGTAGGAGTTATTGCAGGACTGTTGTATTAGACTGCAATATTTTTAGATAGGTATACAAAATTAACTGAAAACTGAGTCTACATTAAAGCAACATTATCAGTATTAATATCCAAACCTACATCAAACACTGCAAGCAAACATACACTGGCCAGGTTAATCAGGGAGATGATGCAGATAGTGTTTTTGAATTGATGGTTACCTGGCAGACATTGATGAAATCAGGCTTCTCCAAATTCATGTAGAGCTTGACCAGCACCCGCAGCACCTCGTTGCGGAACTTTTTGTTTTGCATCAGGGACATGCACACCTTCAGGCTGTACGCAAGGAGTCCACTCACATCATTCTAAATAAGAGGAGAAAGAAAAAAGTTAAAATTGTGTGTTTTAAGGAAGAAATAATTCTGTACATTTAACAGAATAAATCAAAATCTAGACTCTTGCCTCTCGCCTGTGCAGGTTATGCACTGTCAAATTAGTCAATGTCACCAAGGCAATGTCAATGTTAATGCCTTTGAATTAATTGATTCTCTTAAGCTCTGTCAAAATTTTGGAGCATTATCATGCAAAGTATGCTAGACCGTACAAGATGTAAAGCAATTCCGTCAATTATTAAAGCTAGCAGTAGATACTACAAACTAATCACAAGTCGGCTGTAAATGACAATAGCTGCTGACCGATTCTAAGATGGTCTTCTCAAACATGTCAAGTCGCCGGGTCTCCAGGGCGATGCCAATGGCCTGCTTGTACTTGTGATCATCTAGGCAACGCAGGAACATCTTGTTGACAATGCCCTCAAGGCGGGGGTCGATGCTTTTCTTCTCCTCGTCCTCTGGCAGCTCGGCATTCTCCACCCGCAGCTTGGTGTAGTGGTCGATGCATTTGGCTAGCAACAGACACAAATAAAAAATTAAGGGGGGGCCCCATTACATGTCTGAATTCAAGTAAACATTTTATTCCATATGTCCTTCAACCAGACTGCCCTGGTAGGTTGGTAACTGGAGGTGATTATTTTATTTTCTTCCCCCATTTAAATTATTTATTTCATACACTGGCATGATACACATGATAGTGAAGTAAGTCACATGTTTTTGATTGATCACTCACCAATGATGGTCTCCACATATTCTGAATCATCTGTGACATTGAAGAGCTCTCCAGCACCAAGAGCATAGTTCAGAGACTCCTCAAAGGCTCCAAGGTGGTAGAAAACCTTGGAGGCCACCAGGGCAGCAAATGCTCTGCTCCGAAAGGTCTCATCCTCATACAGGACCTCGCTGTGAGTGGACAACAGATGGTTACATAAGACTGAAAAATCAGACTATTAGAAGATCTTTTGTATCACTGTGAGTGGTCAAATCTAAAGTTATTTTTTCTCTGACCTATAGAGCAGTTTCTGTCACAAAGCAGTAAAAATTTTGAAGGATGCAGAAATTTTCTAATCAATCATTCCCTACTCTATTTGTGATCATGAAGCAAATAATATGGTCCTGCTACATTTCATCTGCATTGTCTGGAATAGGTCACCAGGTGATTTTGTCGCATACCTAGTACACCACAATCTTTCTTATTACTGCAGAAGCATGCCTAATGTAACATTCTTCCATCGGTTATAGTTTCCAAGCTCTTTACTACTTACATTTTATCAACGGATCCAGAAATCTCAGCCCAGAAGTCATTCACAATGGAGTTTAGCTTGTGAAGAGCAAACTCCTGCAAGTGAAACAGATGTAACAGGCACATCATTTACATAACAGCAATTCTGTCATGACATGAGATGCAGCTTAGTTTACTCAATATCTTTGATAGTTTGGAAGGAGTGTTTAAGGTGCAGTCAGTATTGAGCTTCAGCTTTTGTGCTAACATTACTCAAGTCTTCAATCTGAATCTTGCAATGTGAGGCACGCAGAAGTGATAGCCTCTCATTTTCAAACGAGTGAACACAAGTGGAAGACAGATCAATAAAACTCTTCGCTAGCTCTTATACTCTAAGTGCCTCCTTGTCTATTCAGAGAAAACATCTTCATACAGCTTGTCACACTTCAAACCTCTAAGAAAACTTCTAGGAACCAATCTTCAATCTAACATACAGTACACTAATAAAGATGTTTCAGGGTAACAGCTGAAGCTCTTCTGGAAATTAAAACTTGTGTGCGTTTACAAATTATCTCTGTATGGAAGTTTGCCATCTTCAGGCACCTGGTCTACCACTCCACAACCAGTTCTTACCTTGAGCTGTGGCTCCTCCTCATCAAGGAGTGAAATAATTCCAGCTAAAGAAAAAGAAGGAAAACAAAATTAAGTGATTGCTGCTTGACTCATCACGTTCAACCAAATACCAAAAGTTTTTTTTATGAATCATAACTAGCCATCTTATATTTCAATGCAGTCTGAGGTAAGGTAGGGGAAAATACTAATACTAGGTTACATGAACATATGAGGGTTTAGTACTTTTCTTACATGTTCAAACACAGTATTAGTTCATAACATTGTCTTCATTAAAACACAGTAGATGCCAGCCGCATTTAATAAAAGTTTACTCATAAAAAAAGTAATAATACTACAAATAAAAATGTTTATAGCCAACGAACTAACATTATACAACTAATAAGAAAACATATATAATATAAAAACAGGCCCTGTAGAATTAAACTGACAGTAAGAAGTACAGAGGGGCAAAGTAACATATATTATAATATCTCTTATTTTAGATGAAAAATCGTTTATATAAACATGAACTTGACCAGCCTGCTAGGACGGCTAAAATCCTGCACAGTGTACGGAGCACTGTTAGCATCACCGTTACATTAACCTACTACGATTTCCTTATTATTAACAGACATGCAGTGAATACATTCGTCACATAATTACATCAAAAACACACTGAACACTGTTCTTCCTTCCTGATAAGTAATATGCTAGATTTATTAACTATCGCCGGTTAACGGCTGCCTGTCAACGGCTACAGCTATGTGACTCAGCTAAATCAATGGACGACAGCTAGCAAAATAAAAACACTTTCACGACTTACCGGCAGATGTTATCATGATTTGGCCTCTTTATTCCCACCTCAGCCCCACGATCTTGGTTCGATGGTATAATTCCGTGCGTTTTTTAAAGGGAGATATGTAAAATAAAAGGTTTGTTACATCAGAAAGCGCACAGCAGAGGAGACACACGCAGCCGCTGCTAACTTCTTTTTGTCCACTACCGCAAGTCCCCTTGCAAAGGACCTCTGGGCTGGCTGCCCTCTTTCTAAGCCTGATTAAAAATACACACAAATATAATATTATTCATTGTATTTTCGTAGGTTGGATCATTTTTTGTACTTTACTTTTAAAATATTATCTTACTCGCCTTTAAAAGAAATGATGGAAATAAAGTGATCGAAAGTATCCGATTTATGGACTGGCTTTTCTGAAAGCGTCTACCGTGAATCAATTCCTTTGCAAACAAGGTCCGTGGAAATTAACAATGAGGTTGTCACGTCAGTAATATAAGTAAATATGTGAGAGTACAGTGTGGATTAAGGAATTTATATACAACAAAATCAACTAATATCTCATTTTTAATCTGTTGAAAGAATGGGCAGTGAACGTCCTTTTCGACAAAGGTGTTTATTTACATATTTATACGAATGTACAGAGCAGTAGCCTACATAAATAACGTGAAACGTTATTACAGATTACATTGTCAATAGCACTCATCCAAGGCACACAGTTCTAGTAGCTGGATTAAACTGCTGGAAAAAAAAACATAGCTGCTGGGCCTGTATTAATGGCGTAAGACCCCACACAAAAGGACCTTATCATATCAGTTGATGTGCTTTGGTTATGTATGTGTTCCCAAAAAAATCTAATTAGCACAAATCAGATGACCAGATGCCCCTGGCGCTCTGGGGCCAGTTGATAATCCATTGCTGTACTTGACTATGCACGTGTTAAAGGAGTACATTTGTTGTAGCTGTATTACAGTACCAACATGTACTAAAATGACATAATCAAAACAAAAAGCGAGAAAATAAAAAGTGATTATGACTAACTGATCAACACTACCTTACATACACACTAAACTCCCTTTGTGACTAACCATTGTACACCAAAGAGACTGTGAATAAGCAAGATGGCAACAGATTTGATGATTTATCAACATATTTCTTCAGAACAAGAATCATGTTAGCTCAGCAGTGGGAATATTGAGCACCGTGAAGAAACACTGTAACAGGTAGTAAAGCTCTGTAGCACCATAAAGCCAATCTCACAGTGAAAACAGGATTGTCTACAGTGATATGCCTCCAGCCACAGGTCATGTGTCACATCATCAGCTGTCTCTTCCAGCTGATTCTTCATTGGCAGGAGGTCCAGCAGACAAGGGATTGGTTTTCAGAGGGATGCTTTCCTCAATATTTCCATGGTCACCTGAGGAAAATAATCGTTGTTACTTTGTGTGGAATTGAGTTTAATGATATTAATAAAACACAATTTGACTGCAGTGGGATTTAAGTAAATAGCCAGTGCATTTGTTTTTTTCCAGTTGTATATTACCACTTGAAGATGCACAGACATGGACAATTAAAGTGAAAGACTTCTTACTTTTCTGAAAAGAAAAAAAAAAAAACACTCCAAAAGCTATTTTGCCCCACAGTGTGTGTCCTGGTATATTGTGGCTAAACTGGTCTCTTCTGCTCCGTCTACTACAGATTTTTCTTTTCTGAGAATGAAGAATAAATGTGTGAATGTCTATGTCTCTGCTGACCACATGACAGACTGGCATCCTGTATTCATGCCTCTTATCCATGTAGTGCATTCTGGGCTAGGCTCCAGTTCCCCCATCAACCCCAAACAGAACTAAGTTGGTGTATGGATAGAGGAAGAAGAGTTTAAAGAAAATATCCTGTGTGAATAGAAATGCTCCTGTAGCTCAATCAATTGCATTTTGTAATGATGCTGGTACCTCTTTCCCTGCTAGTTGAAGAGTTGTTGACCAGGCCTCTGGCCCCTCTTCTCTGAGGCCAGAACAAACATTGGAATGGCCAGAAAAACGGGTTCCCTCTATCCCTGGTATTATCTGAAAGGCAATAATAAGCATTTAACAATTTGGCAGCTTATCTAAGGGCCTGATTGTTCCATGAATGCTCCTTTTGTTCCCGGGCCTTTGCAACCATGCCTGGGAAGAAAAATGTGTGGTCTTGTGAATGAATTGACCCATGAAGTGCACGAACACAAATCAGCGCAGTGTTTGCCAAATATTTCTGGAGGAACTTGTACTGTGATAGTGCTCATTAGCTCACTAATGACACTCATGACATCATTATAATACCTACATTCCTTTAGTTACTAACATGGATTCTGTGGGTCTCTAAATCTATAGTGAACTTATTTAAGATATCACTATCTTCTTATAACTAATAATAAGTGTCAAAATGTGTAGCTCTGTAGTTTTTCATATTGGTAATCCAGCTTTATATTTCAAGCATTATCAAATCTCCATGTTGCTCTTCTTATCCAGGGTTCAAACTTCATGTTGACAACTGACATTTGCCTTGCTGACGTGTGTTTGAGCGTGTGTTTGGACAAACAGAAACAACTAATTGCACGAACAAATAATGTTGGATATGAATTAATTCATGTAAAATCAAGATTGTGCACAATGGATTATTACACCTGCTGTTTGAGATGAGTGTATAACGTTGCAGGCGTTTTTCTTGATGCTGAGCATTTTGGCCTCTGTCTTCGGAATGAAACAGCCGACCCACATGGACTCTGGTGAATGTTTGTGGAACACTGAGCGGATCAGACTCTCCAGGAGTTGCGCACACTGATGCGTCTCAGCGCTCTCTTGTCTTGTGTGTATTAATCCAATCAAAGCTGGTCGAGCTATTTTGGAACGTTTCGTACGCGCCTTTACATCCTTCAAGATCTCTTTTAAGCACAGTTGGTTGGATTTTTTGCTGAGAAATCTCTGTCTGAAGATGAAAATGATGACAGGAGAGTCTATGGCTCGCTTTAGGCTGTAAACATTTGCCCTCCTCGTTGCTGTTCTCTGAGGGTTGTCATTGCGCGTTGGTCCCTCTGGACACGCTGTCACATCCAAATCCTTGGGCCTCGCTGTTAGAGGGATTTCATTGCTTTCAACAGTCTTACAGGAAATATGGTTTGCACTTGCGGTGTCACCGTGACTGTTTGACGGAGAGGCGTGGGGCTGCCCGTTGCTGTCCGCCAGGCTGCCAGGAAACATTTCTCGGATGAACTCTTGCAATATTCCAGCATCATCCCCGTCCTCCTCTTTACTTGAGCATGGATCACTCACCAAATAAATCCTCTCTTTACCTCCGATCAACGCTATAGCCTTCTGAAACTCCCTCTCCTCGTCGGGCAGCGTGTCGTCCACAGAGGCCGAGTTTGCCATTCTTGCGCAATTACGGCCGCGCGGGTCCGTATTATTTACATGAGCCGTCAAGTCATTCACTACCACCTTGCTGACCGGTGAAGAGCAAGAGGAACTTCCTCGCGGTCATCAACACATCATTAGGGAGGGTGGGGGATAAAGGCTCAACGTCTATTTCTATTGGTTGGTCAGTTTAGTGGGCGGGGCCGACGGTCAATGACTTCATATACATCACAGGCTTGTTACAAGATAGTGAAGTTAATCTTTAATAGACAACAAGATACAAAACAATGATTATAAACAAGATCATATCGCAATAGTAACGTGGGCGTCAAGGAGTCATGAATAATCCAAGAGATGCTGGTCTGGTCTGTGGATGATGAAATCAGGGTGCAGATGTCACTTTCTTTATTCCCACTATTCTCATTACAAAAGGCCCTGACTTCTCTCCAATGTTGTAGATTCCTGGCTTCTCAAAGAAAAGAAAGAAACAAAGAGAGGACAGTCATAAGTACAAACTTCAACACAAGAGCTTTTTTCCCATAACTGTTCGAAAAGCTTCAGTGATGCTTGACTTCTTTATAAGCTCAAAAATGCCTTTCTCCCCTCAACTGGCCCCACTACTACATCAGCAGTCTGTTGAGTTCTTGAGACTCTAATCCTTTAATCCACCCCTGTCTGTTCTTTAATTAAAAGGTGCTGTCAGTCTGAAATGCCACTGAGTTCGTGAATTAAAATACAAATTAAACAACTTAAGCCACTAAATCTGTGTGGGCTTGCTTCATTGTTTGCAGATGAATAAATGATAAACCATGAAGTCTGACCAATGCCAATACAGAGGTTTCAGCCTTTGACCTTTAGACTGGCTGAACATTGATTAGTTTGGAGGTGTGTTTGGCTTTTCTTCAAACAGAATCTGCATGCACTTGCGTCATCATATGCAACTGACTGACAGAGATAACTTTTCATCAATAATGAATTTAATTTTGTAGATCATCATATCTTTAATCCCTCCCAACTACATAATACCACAATGGAGAGCTGTAGAAACTCTCTTTGTGAATCTGTGATCTCTTTACACAATACACACATCTACACCTTTATGGTTATATAGGTGTCTTGGTACTGACCTCTCTGTACAGGGAAAGGAGGAGCTGAGGGTCAAGAAGCTCACTTGGACCAGTGAGAGAGACACGAAGACCTAAACGAACTGCAAAAAAAAAAGGGAAGTTCTCATATGAGTCACATTACAGCGATCATATAAAGGCAAGCATATGAAGCATTTTCAACATTGATTAGTAACATCATTTGAAGAGGCACAGGAATGACACAAACAACTGTTTCGGTGGCTTACATTCAGATGTGGGCTGAATAATTTCTATTTTTATACTGGACTGACTGATTTATTGGAGTAACTTTGGTCTTTCATGAATATCAGATATCAACCAATCACTTTGTCTCTAAGATAGGATTTACTTTAATAGATTAATTAGACACTTTTCTACTCATTTTTGTTTACACACATAGACATGCAAATGTCAGGAGATGGTAGATTGATGGGCTGCCAAGTAGCAACGACCTGTGAGCAGTTAGGAGTTCGGTGCTTTACTCAAGGGAACCTCAACAGTGCCCAAGAGGGTATGCTGGCACCTCTACAGCTACCAGACCAGTTTCCTACTTATGGAGTTAAGTTAGATCACATTATCATTATACAGCACTCAGTGTCCTAAGAATACATAATTAAAATACAACAGACACTCAAGATTTTACTGGTTTTGGTGAAGATCTTTAGTGTCAGATGACAGACGGGGAAGTGGGTGGATATGGAAAACCAACAGCTAACAATACACTACATGTCTGTCTTGTTCCTCCTAATAACACAGTTGCTATTTAAGTTTCTGTACCTGTTCAGCAACATTTCTCTCTGCCTACGCTCTACCACTTATTTATTTAAAACAAAAAACATTACTTAATCTACCTGTTTAACTGTTTAACTTTCCTATTGCGTTGACACAGTGCAAACATAGTGTGAAGATGGGTCTGTTAAAAAAAAAAAAAAAATTTTTTTTTTTTTTTTTTAACAAAAATAAATAATTAAAAAATTTTGGGGGAAAATTTTTTTTTTTTTTTTTTTAAAAAAAAAAATTTGTTTTAAAAAGTAGCACACTGAAATTCTGTCTTTTGCTGCCATCTTGTGGTTGACAACTATTTCAGGGTGCACTATTCTTTCTATATAGAGGAAAGGGAAACAAGGCTTTTGATTCAGTATATTATTGCTCTTTAAAGATAAGAAATGCAGACTCTAAAACATAAAATAGTATCAGTACCAGTAGGCCTATCAGCCCTTTTTTAAATTTATTTATTTAGTTTTCAAAAACCCATATCTGCCAAGGGATAGGCAGTACCAGGCGGGTGAAGATAATGGTAACTGGAAATGTCAGATAGCATTAGGTAGGTCGATTAAAATAGACAAAAACCTGTCCTGTGGTTTTACAGTAAAGCTGTTACTCAATGACATAACACAGGAAATGTTCTTTCTGTTGTATCTGAGAAGTGAGTTTCACTAACAAGAACAACTGCCAAGTTTGGTTGTGGAGTTTTTACTTGCCACTCAAGCTGATGCAACTCAGATACAAATGCAAAATAGTGTTGTTGATTTTGCTCCGACACTAGAGCAGATTGAAGCAAACAAAGAAAACACATTTGCAAATAGTACTTGGTATTCTTAGCAGCAGTTGACAGATAACATTTTTGATTTCATCATGCTGTTTTGAGTCAAGAGAGGAGGTGTGGTAAAATTGTACAACCTGTGATTTTCTTGTCAGACACCAGATATCTGAGAGTGGAAAGATGAGATGCAGTCAGAATCTTTGCAGGCAAACCAGAGTCTCCAGTGTCAGCAGAGGAAGAGCTTCTTCTTCTTCTGATTACATTGTTTTCTGTCATGTTGAAGTCAAGTGGACTCTGCAATGGCATTAGCAACACTGTGGACACATTACCGAAAATACATTCAATTATAATCTTTTGGTTTTAACACAGTTCAAATGTAAAATGTGTAATGTTTGTGCTGATGGAAAGTGCCAATATTAACTTGGTCTTGTTTCCTCTTCAGACAAGTGCGCAAAAACATGTAGCCATATAACCTGTAGTGGAGGAATGTTGCCGGAGTGGTTGATCCTCCAACGACTTGGAGGTGGTTTCTCTCCATGGCTGAGGCTCCCCCCAAGAACCTGAGACATTTTGTTTGGTGAAGTTTAAATGAACAGACTACCACTGCAAAACAGCATCTCTAATCCTATAATTGTATGGATTTTCATTGTTACTTATACACTGACAATGGCATGTTGAAAACCATAGAGATTTGAAATGTTAAACTTCAGATGAGAAAAAAGCAGCAACATACTGATAATATCATAACATCTTCTATATCCTAACTACTGTGTGTCCACTTAATTTTGTGTTTTCCATTTACATGTACAACTTTCTTACAGAAGAGAGATGTTAGCTTGTTCCATATCAGTCGGCCATAGTTGGTCATAGATAACATAAATGGTTGATTAGATTTATGTAATAGATATGTATGTAATAGATATTCCTGCAAAATCCATATGTGCATTGGTGTTATAATATCAATATGGCACAAAGCAATATCAAACAATGAAACAAAACGTTATACTTCATTTTTTACAGATCATATTTAATTTAAAAGGATACATTTCTTACCAACAAACACGGTTCCAAAAAGCAGTAAGAAAAGCAAGTGACCAAAACCAACTATGGTCCACCTTTTTAATTGCAAAGTCCCAAAACAAGCTGTCCTCTCTATCATAGTGAGTGAGAAGGCAAATGTAGCACTGGAGAATATGTTTCTGGGAAGAAACACTATAATGCTCCAGTTTTAAACAATACACAATAGAACCTACCTGGAATAATGGGTGTTACATTTCAGCCATTCAGACATTGTCTCTTCACAAAGGCGATGATACCGGGAGTGGTAATCGCATGTGTGGGAAAGATACTGAAATATGGCAGAATATATGATATATGGAGTACATATTTTACATAAATATATACAAAATAAAATAAAGTAAAGTAAGGCTAGGTAAAATAAGGCTAGCACAGTTTGTAGTTGTAACTCTATAAAACAACGAAAATGAAAAACAGAATACCGAAGTGAAAACAATTAACATTGGAAGATTGAAACATTAAAAACTGTTTTAATCTAAGCAAACAACAACATGTCACTGTGTTATCATGCAGATGAAATAACACTGTAAGCATACAGTAAGACATGAAGATGCAAAGCTTCATATAGTTGTAAATCACATCATATCTATGGGTAAAAATAGTGACTTTATGCAGTAACATATACAGTACCAATGAAAAGTTTGGATACACCTTCTGTTTTAATGGACCTTCTTTATTTGTATTACTTTCTACATTGTATAACATGTGTGAGGAAAATAAGTTTTGTATTTTAGATTCTTTAAAGTAGCCACCTTTTGCTTTGATGACAGCTTTGCACACTCTCTGCATTCTCTCAGTCAGATTCATGAGGTCACCTGGAACACTTTTCCAACAGTCTTGAAGGAGTTTCCATATATGCTGAACACTGCACTTGGCTGCTTTTCATTCACTCTGCAGTTCAACTCATCCCAAAACACTGTGTTTAAGTCGGTTGATTGCAGAGGCCAGGTCATCTGATGCAACACTCTCTTCACTCTTCGCTCTCTTTCTTGGTCAAATAGCCCTTACATGGCCTAGAAGTGTGTTTTGTATCATTGCTGTGTTGAAAAACAAATGATGAAATGATGGGGCCCTATGGTAGGCAGGCTGGTTAAGTGTGCCTTGAATTTTGAATAAACACCTCCTCTTCTATGCTTCATGGGAACCACACATGCAGATACCATTGGCTCACCTTCTCTCTGTCTCACAAAGTCATGATGGTAGGGACCAGAAATCGCAAATTTAGATTCATCAAAAAGTACAGATTTTCACTGGTGTAATGCCCATTCCTTGTGTTTCTCGCCTCAAGCAATTCTCTTCATGTAGTTGGTTTCTGTCAACTTTTGATTGGTACTGTAGGTAAATCAAAACTTCACAGATTTAAAATGTGTTAATTTTATTGCTTTGAGTCCCAAAATGAAAAAGCATTGAATAAAATATACAAGACTAATAATCAGCTGTCTGGTAAAACTTCTTGTATTGGGAGTGAAGTTGCAGGATAAAACAGTTGTGTTGGGTTTCAGGAGTTGTTATGACACTTTAAAATGGGAACACCACAGAGTATGTATTGAGCCCTGTGCCTGATGTGACTATTATCAATGTTTTAGCAGTACAAAACATTATTATTGATATAACTTATTCAGATTCCTTGGTCTATAATTCACAAATTTGATTCTTCTACTCATCTTTCAACTTGCTGTTTTGTGTGCATTCGTGTATGAGACAAGAGGTGGAGTTTAGGAGATTGATTGAAAACGAATCTAACTAATGTCTCATTTGCTTTTAAACATTTGGGTGAATGCATTGTCACTGTCAATAGGAAACATGAGAAAAATGTATTCAAGTACTGGTTAGATTCTTTAAAAGATAATCTGCACTGCACTCCTACACTTCTCATGCAATTATTGAGTTATTCCACAAGAGGGCACCAGTAAAAGTAAAATTCTGGAGAAAGCCTATTCCTGGAAACTTTGTGATAACCTTTTGACAGTAGGCAAAACTGCTGCTCAGACTATTATCAAAGCCTGTGCTAAACTTTACATTGTTAAGTGTTAGCAGTGTTATGTCTGAATATTACAAAATAAATTCAGCAACATATATAATGTCTTTACTGTGGAATAAAAATACATTGAATTGGAAAGACCCTGCAGGAGCAAATATGTGGTACATAGTACAGTGCTGTATGGAAGAGGCTTTGCAGGTTACCCTCAGTTGGTCGGCAGGAGCATGAAAAAATACCTTAATACTTGTACGCTAATATATCTGATTAAGATACCTAATAAAATAAAATGATCAACTATTTGCAAGATGGATTAAATAAATTCACTGTTAGTTTAAACTGAAGTTATGCTTCATTCCTTCATTATGTTGCAACTACTACTACACAGTTCTATAGCAGTTGCAGACAGCCATTTTGTCAGATCTGTATTTAGGCAAATATTGACAAGCATCATTTATCTACTGCCATGCTCTTGTCTAAGAATTAATTTATCATTGCTATTTTGTAAATGTAGACCTTGACTATGACTAGCTGTCTGCTAGTGCATTGCTAATGCAACACTCTCAGTAACCGTTAAGATATTGTTAGTATCACTGTTGTGTATTTTACGGTTTGCTGTGGTGTACTTCCTCTGAGAACTTGGTAGGATGCGTGGCATCTGGGTGAGTGGGTTGGATTTAGTGGCATCTGGTGGTGTAGTTGCTGATTGCAGACCTGTCACCTCACCCTCTCCTTCCTAGAGTGGAGGAGAAACTTTGGTGACACATACGGTGACATGACACATGAAAAACTGCAAAAAGCCGTGTCCAGAGCCAGTGTTTAGTTTGTCCGTTCTGGGCGACTGTAAAAACATGGTGGGCTCCGTGGAAGAGGACTTGCCAGTCTGTAGATATGAAGGGTCATTTTTTCAGGTGATTATACACTAAGGAAAACAGAGTTATGCATATTATATTGCATTTCTGTCATATTCTTATTTAAGTTAAGTTAATCAGATACAAAGATGATAGATTTATTGTATATATTGAGAAATTTAATTAAAACCTTTTTAAAAGAACCTACAAATTGGTATGACTTTACTTTTTACTTGTCCAAAGTTCATAATTAGAGAAACTAAAATGTTCTGTCGGACACATACTTCATGGTATTTTTTGTCAATTATCCAATCATTTTAATACCCTACAACATCTGGCTTTCTGACTTTTGTATGTATGTAAATATAGCATTACTATTGTTTATGTAAAGGGAGATTTTCATTACAGTAATTACACATTACTATCACGTACTATAAATGATTGCACAGGAATAAATCATAAAGCATTAACAAACAAACAGTTTTACAGTGAATAGCTATAGTTTATAAAGCTCTATCTTATTAGATCTCTGAATCAAATATATTCCTTCAGTTTCATTAATGTCAGAAGCAGATAAAGAATATTTTTTAGATGGCAGGAATGTATTGTAATCTTTGAATACTTCTCATTTTTCAGCAGCTGCAAAGCTTGTGCAGACATTCTTCCACTAGGTGGCAGTGTCTTCCCATCCAGAGTGCTATTTTTACTCGCCTCCTCAGAGTGAAACCTTGCCAAGTCCCTGGTACTGCCACACAAGAAACATCATGTTCTGTGTGTTATTAAATACATCACCAATACCACAATGCACTGAATGAATGCCAGAGAGGAACAAAATATTCACTCACTATCAGCATGTCAAAACAAAACAAGCTCCCTTGAGAGATGGAAGGATGCATATGATGAATGTAAGTGTCTGTGCCAACTCATCTTGTTTGTGGTGTCATTACTACAGGGTGACACACCACTCACAGAGAATGTCCTGTGTGTGTGTGTGTATGTGTGTGGGGACACCACAGCGCCATCTGTTAAAGCTTTGGGACATGGTTTAGCTGGTTATGCTGTTGATTTGTATACTGATAGCCAGAAATGGTTCAAACCACAGAGAGGTCACTGAAATTCCCTTCAAAAGATGTTTCTCAATTTAACAGTCCACCTCGAGTGTCAGACCCACGTCAGCAGGCCGACACAGAGGATGCCACGGCTGCTTGGGGAAACTTTAGGCACGCAAATGGCTGGAAAATAAATGACAGTGGTAGATTTGCACTTGTACATTTGCTGGCAGTGCTCCTCTAAATTCTGGGACATTCTTGACAAGATCATCTTACATAAGGCGCACCAATGCGTTTGAGTACAGTCACCTCATGGTTCATAAGGACCCGTACTGCTTGAGAAGAACTTGGAGAATGACCTAGGTAGATACACACACACACACACACACACACACACACACACACACACACACACACACACATGGACACTGGACACACCACAATGATGGAAAGTATTACATTAATGCTACTTTAAACCCCCGTACATTTCAGAGGAAAATATGGTAATTTGTAATCCACTACATTATTCTGTCAGTTTCTAGTTAGTTCATAGATTACATTTTCACATATAAAACATTTAATCGCTTTATGAACATTGATACACTGTCATAGATTAAAGATCCGCCACCTCTACACATATTCAGTGTGCAGATTTGTGCCCATTGTGAATATGTGCCAGTGTTGCAACCTCTTGTAAGTTCTTGGCTACAATATGTTGCCATCAGACTTTGACGATTTCCATACTCTATCTTAAAAAGAAATATAAATGTCAATCAAAGGATTACAGGCTCCTCTGTGGGTTCAGAAATTTCTACCGCACATGGGTTTCAGAGACATATTTAAAACCCATTGGATTACCTCAAAAATGCATAGTTCTGAAGTTGAAAACAAGATTATTTTTCTTAGTTTTCTGTTTTAATACAATACTTTATGAAAGATTATAACCACCATTCATTTATCTTAGAGGTTTTCATAGAAATTATCTGCGTTTAGCACATAAATATGATTTTCTTTCCTGTTTTTATGTGTTTTAGCGTTAACATTTGTTCATTGTTTTTCATCATCTCCCCTTTTTGATCAGTGTCTAAACTGGCTTAAAGGGATCCCATGCTCCCGTAATTGTATTTGTATTTGAATTTTCTTTTTTACTTATGTGGTCCAAAATATGACTTATGCATGAAAATGTGTGTTTTTATATTTACTTGTTATGAAACTGACAATGTAATAATATAGTGTTTGTGAATCAATTACAGTTTCTGGCGACCACTACTCTCTTCAATGTGAAAATATTGGTTGCTTGAGGCAGTTCACATAGCAGCATACAGATACAAACACACACGTGCCCGTGTTATGTTTGGAAACAGCTATTGTTCTGTTAAGATGCACACAGAGTCAGAGGTCACTGGGTTACAAGTTAACTCGTAGTCGTAGAGAATCACAGCCCTCTGGAGCACTGTTAACCAAAAAGAGAGAAAACACAGCACACAACACACACAAGTGTTCACCAGGAGCCCTGCTACTCCTCTGTCCATCCTTTCTCCAGGCCTGAGACATTTACAAAGCCAAACAAACAGTCCACTGTAAGCAACTTTTCCAGCCCAGTGGGCCTGGACACAGACGACTTGTCCACAGAGAGACACAAGGGGGTGAGTGTGGGGAGTTACAGCACAGATGGTAACACCTTGAATACATCAGGCTAAACCCATAGTGCATGACAGGTCAGAGGTCACCAGAGTCGACAAGCTCCACGGACCTGAAAGGCTGCTTCAGAACTGCAAAACACACACACAAAAAAAACTCTTAAGGAACTCATCAAGAGAAGAGGGAAAAAGTTAGGAGATGACCGCACCTTGAGTGAAGTTATGATTCATTGTCTAGACTTGTGTGTCTGTACTCTTGCTTGAATATTTATAACTTTGCATCTTTCTTTTTAATCAATTACATCAGTGAAATCTGATGTTTGTTGAAATGTTTTTAAAAGCAGCATCTGTCAAATGAAATGACAAGAAATTAAATTATGTACTGGGACCCATTCCAAACTACATAGCTACATATCTATTGTAGTTTATCTTGAGTAATCATCAAGATAAGAATCCTGACTCTTAAGTAAAATAAACTGAGGTTTTGCTGAGCAAACTAAAACATTTAAACAAAATATCTCTGTTAATTATCACTGATTGTACTCTTGGAATGGCACATAAAAACTAGTGCTATGTTATAACTTGACAACTTTCAATTCACTAAATGTGAAAATTTTCAGCTGTATAAATCACTGCACTGTGATTTCAGGCAATAAAACTTAAAGGTAAAACATATATGCAAAAATCCCAACAAACTTTAAGAGACATTGTGCATGAAACATTTCCATGCGAAGACAATAAAGACATCTTGTTGTCAAGGTAATGGCCTTGTTAGAAAATGAATGTATACTTCATTTTGCAATCTTAACAAAGCATAAAACGTTAGAGGACCTTCAGCTGTGTGGCAGTTTTATGATGCAAATCTCTCAGACAAAAAGACCAGGTTTTGAAATGTAGGCCTTGGCCGCATTAATTGAATGATCTCTTCTGAACCGCGGGCATGGAGCCACATAAAGAGTGACATCAGTGAGAAATAAGAAAAGGCAGTGACCATGGCCAACCATCCTTTCAGCAACAAAATATTTGGACAGTCACATTGCGTTTTCAAAGGTGGTCGGTGGAAGACACAACACCATGAAACACAAAGAAATTAATGTACTGGTAGCAGAACCATTGACTGAAGAAGGTGCTGATTGCAGAAGTCTTCAGCTGCTTGGCTTATAGTCCACCAATGTCCCAAAGCAAATGAAAAGGACATAGAGAATACATGTAGCAACACTGCTAATTCACCAATTACTACCACTAATTGCTGCCTCCCGAGGAGAGGTTAAGGAGATGAGTCAGTGCCTCCCTGGGTGCTACTGACTGGCTCTCTGCCAAAATGTCATCCATCCTGGAGCCTAATCGAGTTATCATATCAACAAATCTCCCATCAGGGGCCCCATGGTTGACACTCCAAAAAAGACACCCAGAGGGGGATGACAAATTTGTAGCAGCAGGACACTGGGGAAAGGAGCCGGCCTGCCAGGCAGCCATGAAAGCTACCTGCAGCTTGTGGTCAAGCTCCCCTATGGGATGACACTAAAACTGGACTCTACAACTTCAGCCCTGCAGCCCTGGACATTCCAGGGCTGGAAGTAAACATGAGAACTGGGGGGATGTGGAAGGCACGTTATTTAACGCTGCACACAATAGTCCACAGGGAACACAATGTGGCATCTTGCAGAGTTTAGAGGGGAGAGCGGCGACTGTGGACCCCCTGTGGTGGTTTGAGGGGACAGGGGGTCAGGGTTTAAGAGCCACGCTGGCCTCGCCTAGAGAGAGGGTTAATGTACTGTTAATCTGAGGTCAGAGATGCTCCTTCGCACTCATACATCATAAGTGACAGCACCAATCAGTGATGACTACTGGCATCAATCCTCTACACATTGGTGCTATAGCTAAATGACTCTTATAGGAATGTAGCCTAAAGGTTTAACATGAACCCCCATGAAAGGGGTGAGGTTTTCTATTTGCAAGAATAAAAATTTCATGTAATTTTTTGATAGCATGAAAATAATGACAATGAATGTCAAAAACAAGAAGTTTATATTGCTGTCCAATAAACACATGTGAGTTCTATGTTTGTGTTTGAAGTGCTGACGATGCATAGAGGCATGAGAGCAAGCATTCCCTGGAAGCACAGGGGTGTCAAGATAAGGCAATAAGGGTGGGATCTGGCTCAGCATAGATGCAAATGTTTGACATGCTCTTTCACCACCCCGTTGTCAAAAGTGCACTTACTTACATATCCACACATGCAAAGCCACAGTCACCTGTACGCACACACGTACATACACCACCTTATGACTCACACCCGCATCAATAATGCTGATAGCTGAGATGTCATCAAAGGTTTTTGTTTTGAGTCTGCAATAAGATTTTTATCCTGCTGAAGTGCTGAGACGTGGCCTTCTGAAACGCAGAGAGAAGCCTCTGACCTGCCTTTGCTCGTTATTCCCTCTCATGGACCGATTAATCGAATTAGCTATTCATCGAAAATGTGGAGAGTGCACTGAATTAGTCTCTCCGCTCTGCTACCTCTCAATCTTAAGAGTCTCCTCAGTAGTGTGTTGACTGATTTCCATTGTATGTAGTTGCATCTCAGCCGGCCTGTGAGAGTGGAAGGGGGAGACAGGGCAGGGCAGGTATGGAGCAGCCCACACGCTGGCTAACCTTTGACCCTGTTCTGGAGAGGGACTCGGGTCTATCCAGCAACACAATACTTCCAGCATACAGCTCTCTGTGGCTGCCTGCTGCTACCCACAATGAAGCCCTTTGCTGGGGTCTGCCCTGGGCAGAAAAGGCCCCCTGGAGCGCTGACTGCCATCCGGAGGTCTTTCACCGCTTTCTCCCCTCTCTACCTCCGGCCGTCGCCTAGAAAGAGAGGAAAAACTCAATAACAGAGAAGATACAAGGGGAACAATGGTCTTTAGAGGGCATCTTAACCCGCAACAAACAGTGTCAACATCTGTGGGGAGTGGATAGATAGATAGACACTGTGTCCGCCACGCACAGAAAGGGCCCTTTCCTTGTGGGCAGTCACACTGAAAAGGCTACAGTGTTGTTTTGTTGTGTATGAGAGGGATTTGGTCCCCGTCTCTTTTCAGCTGCAGTTGAACCACACTGTGGTGTCGGCGAAACGATTTTGTCTCGCTGGAGAGCGGGGCAAAAGATGAAGGAAAGCTTCGAGAGCAGGGCCTTTCTTCCCATGGCCCGCTCTTTTGGAGGGGTGAAAAAGATTATTGTCGTACACATTGAGTAAAAAACGCATCAAAGTCGGCGGGGAGTGTGGCCCGGATTGAGAGAGCGAAGGGTTGATGTTACGAGTAGGGGATGAACACGGACACATGTGGCGTGTAGCGTGTGTGTGTGTGTGTGTGTGCGGCGGCCACACACAAGCCCAGACGCGTGGGAGTGTATTGGATTCTCATGGGCTGTCTGGGAAAGACACTGTCCTTCTCTCTCTTTTTCTATCTCATTCTCTCTCAAGCGTGTGGTCTCCTCTCATGTGAACACACTGCCAGTATAAAGGATCTCTTCATCTCTCTCTTTCGGCTCTCTTTTGCATCCTGATGTGAAAAGGGTTCATTCACTGGGCCCTGCAGTCTAACTCCCACTCATCCCAATTTATCAGTTACCGCCAATTGGGCCTAACTGGGAGCTTGTGGGAATCCAGGTGCTTATCATTAATGCTGCTTCATTGTGGTTTGTGAGGATACGCGGGAGGAACTATGTGTCATGTTCCTGCATGTCTGCGAGGGCTTCACCAAACCATGCTTCCCCTCTATATACAGCGTCCAGACACACACGCCCACACATGCTGTTACATATAGGAAGACATGCCTGTGGTGAAAGCTTCTGCAGAGTGTCTTTTGTCGTGCCAAAATGTACAGTAGCATATAAACTGAAATATATCAGGACTATTAAAGTTATAATGGCAATGCACGCTGATCCACCAGTCTCATACTTCTGCTGCCTCTACAATGACATGTGTTTCTGGTCAGATTATCATAATGTTGTGATATCACTAACTGCTTTCAACTTGGCCAGGATAAGTATATAGTTTCACGTCTGAATTCAAAAACACATAGCATTCAAAAACCATCAAAGAAAATGGGCTAATGACAAACAAAGACAGTCTGTGGCTAACTGTATCATCTGAGATCTAAATCCTCCAGAAAAACCACATCCCGAAAACTCACTGCCTCAACAAATGTATAACCCTGGTTGGACTTCCTGTCAGAAGTTTTAGAAGTGACACAAATAGACACATTCATGCTGAGATCAAAGCCCAAGTTCTGTGGGTGTCTGAGCAGACAGAGAGACAGCTTATGTTTGGTTTGTACACTCAGCATCTTTACTGTCAGGCGTACTGGGTGACTTTTCACAGTCTAAATTTTTTTTTTTTTTAAAGCATTACTTATGACAGTTTTCACAAAAGTTTCTCTCTCAGTCAGTACTGTCCTCAGACTAGACCATAAATCAAGAATCGTGTGAAAGCTGAAGTAGAAGTAGGTATTTGGATTCAGCGGAATTTCCTTGTGATCTCAGCTCATACTATATAAGGCATCCATGTCCATGATCCCTGTGCTGGTACAGTTCAGATATTTGATGCTCAATATTTAAGAGAGCAGAGGTCCATTTCTAAACATCTGTCATACCTTAATTTCATTATGCTTGATTTACTGACATGTTCTGTCCATTTTGATGCTCGTGAGGTGGTCTTAAAGGTCCAGTGTGTAAGATTAAGCAGAATCTATTGTTTTGTTACCTTAGAATGAGCCTTTTATATCTACAGAGGCAGTGGGTCCGCCATCTTAGACGACCATGTTTCTACAGTAGCCTAAAATTGACAAACCAAGCACTGGCTCTAGAAAGGGTCTTTTTCTGTAGATTTTGCGAGTTTCGTGGCCACCATAGTTTCTCCTACGTGCTTGCTTGCTAGATGCAACTAAATCCTACACATTGGTACTTTAAAAGAATTAAGTTACTTTGTATAATGTATATTTCTCTTTGCGATATAAAGGGTAAACTACTTCTTGTCTGACACTGAATGTCGATACTGGTTGTAAACTATGTGCTGCAGATTTGTCCCATACAAACGTAATTCCGTAAGGTTAGTGGGTCAGACCTTTTGGGATGACATTTCACATGAATTCCAGGGTGTAGCTTGTATCTTCATACAGAAGAACATGTGGTTAGAGGGCAGAAAACAAGCTGCAGTAACAAACTGTAACATTAGTCTTCAGGGAATCAGTGAAGCTGCATGCTACAAGTATTAAAAAATTGTGGCTTCATTCAGCTTCCTCTATTTACACTGAAAAAACATCAGATCAGTGCCACATGGGAGGTGTAGCCTAATACTTACACACTCACACAATGACGGAGTAACACAGTTAAGGAGGGACATCCCATTTCCTGTTACATGGGCGATAAGAGGATGGACACTTCAAAAAGTGAAAGGCCTGTAAAAGAAAATACTTTCTTTCAGGATCGTCGTCCTCCCGGGAAACCACAGGGGGGAGTGAATGCCAGCAGCGAGCATCTTTAGCTTCTCAGTGAACCGGTCTGTAATGTTCATTAGCGAACCTGGGGAGAGAGTGGAGGACATGAATGGAAGGTACACCTTTGTTCTGTAACCTTGTGCCAGTGGAGGACCAGTAACATTAGATATGGCTGACCTGAAGTGAATGTTGGCCTCTGTTAAGGAAAGAGAGTGCCATAGTGGGGGGTGAGGAGAGGAGGAGAAGCAGCACCCTCCAAACTGATAATCTCTTGTATTCCTTCCCCCATGGTGCCCCTTATTTCCAGCAACCCGCCCCCTTTCCTTACCATCATTGGTTAAGCTACTTATTGCCAAATTACAATTATTGTACGTGGAAGTCCCCCCTCAGCGCACACACACTCACACTCACAACCACAGACACACACACACACACACACACACACACACACACACACACACACACACACACTTCCTACCATCATAGAGGGTCCTGCTGGAAAGAGTTTGCTGATGAGGTGCCCCTAATGCACATCTAATCAGTGTTTCATTGAACTGCACCGACTGCATTTCATTAAAGCGACTCACTGTTTCTTTTTTTTTCTTTCTTTCATTGTTGTGTTCTAGTTCAGAGATTACAAAAAGGAAATGGATAACTTTTTTTTTTTTTTTTTGCATGACACAGCAACATTTCCCTCCCACTTTAATTACGCAGTGACTTCAGGGTGTGGACTTCCTCGTACTACAGCATGCGTTAAAAACCACATAGTAAAAACGTGGTCAATGCTCATTCTAGTGCAATACACCCGGGTTTGGGAAGAAAGGAGAAAACAAAAAGACAGCCCAGTAAAAGGTCACTTACACAACAACACAAATTTGGTGGTCGTGATGACTGTAAACATCAGACTGTAAAACTCTGTCTACCGTTGGGAAGAGAAACTATAAATGCGCCAGTTGTTTCTGGGGGTATTTTATATGCCACAACAAATGGCAATTTGAATGCCTGAGCATGACAACCAACCCAGTCGCTCTTTTCTTTCCTCTCTTCCTCCCCTTCCAGGCAAGCAGCTAGCAGTTTAACGTGTGTTCACGCAGGCTGAAAATACACACTGCGTCAGACTCAGTTCTAAACCGCAAAGAGCCCTCCTGTTAGGGCCGACCTTAATGAGGCAGGCGTAGTGTATGTGCATGTGTGGCTAACACCTGGACCAGCTGCTAGCTATAAACCGCTGGCGCTGTCAGGGACTATCAAAGCACCTTGCGGGCGGCCATCTTTCTTCCTTCCCCTAAATCTCCAGCGATGCCTCTAAAATCACTTAACAGCATCCTC
The DNA here is from genome assembly GCA_946959425.1 of Argyrosomus regius. NCBI lineage: Eukaryota > Metazoa > Chordata > Actinopteri > Sciaenidae > Argyrosomus > Argyrosomus regius. The sequence goes on along the minus strand of OX336888.1, from coordinate 17,111,025 downwards.
CATTAATTGGCCTCTTACCTCCGACAGGCTTCACGTGGGGGCGCACATATGTATGTAGACATGCACATTCAGAAGAGCAGAATGCTCTCACACACATAAAACCACAAACACACACGCCCTCAGGTGAGTCAAACACTGCAAACACAGATCTCCTTTTTTTTTCCATATTTGGTTTCTCACATGAGAAGTTTGTGTGTGTGTGTGTGTGTGTGTGTGTGTCTGTGAGGGAAAGAAAGAGTGTAAGGAAGTGTAAAGCAGGCTTATCTGGCTCAGCATCAGCAGTGGGATGATTTGCTCATAGTCAGCGTTGTGCGGGTGCAGAGAGAGCGCTTTTGTCCTCCTGGCAGAGGGCAGGCTGGGATCCTGCCTCAACAGCCACCAGCTCACAGTCATTTATTTACCAAGTAAAATGTGGAGGAATTTATCTTGATTGTGTTTCTGCAGAGGCATATAGACAACTAATAGTGCAGTGCAATTCTCTTCTTTTTGGGATAGGTTATTGATCAGTTGGTCATTTATAAAGTTCTATTAACATACAGTAGATGCATAACTATTGAGGACTGGCTCAACAAAGATGAATGGGAAACACTGGCCGATTCATGTTTTAATAGTTTGCTCTTGGTGTGGAAAATGTCTCAACAGTGGCACCAAAGCGCCTCCGATTTTGATGGCAAGATGGCATGTCGTCATAAGGTAACATTTCATAAGCACTCGTCAAGGCCAACAAACATTGACTAAGGAACAGAATTCATTCACACCATCATGCCCTTTTCAGACTGCCACTACCACAACATTTTTACATGAAAGTTGATGAAAGGCAGACGAACAGTGGAAACTACACTGGGAACAACCACAGTGCATGGATTTTTTTTGGAGGCAGAGCAGCATACTGTCAAAAAACGAGAGCCGCTCCAACTTTTTTATAGAATAGCATGAAAGGTGGAACACTTTATGTAAGCAGTAAAGAAAGGTGGTGTTCATACTGTGCAGGCAGCTGACAGTTTACAACAAAAAAGCCCAACGAAACAGGACCTTAAGGTATTAAATCAATAAATACTAGTAGTTACTCTGATGATGATGGCTCACACTGAGCTGAGGAATTTCAGGTCAACAACAGTTGGTCATGGTCCTTTTGGAAACAGTGTTTTTTTTTATGTTTAGCACATAAAGACGTTGAGGGAGTGACTTTTCTACAATTAAGCAAAATCAAGTTGTATAATCCAGTACATCCTGAAGTACATGTTACAGAAACAATGGGGACCCCACAAACATATACATTCTGTACCATTTGAAAACTTGCTTGCTATGATTTATTTTAGTATATTCAAGTGGGAGACATGAGTTTATATCACAGGACAATATGAGTGGTAGAAATCTTAGGGGGAGCACAGGAAGTGACTTACAAATACAGTTGAAATACTTGCTTGCATGCTGGTGTCTGACAGCTGACCTGAAGTGAAATGTAGTAAACCCCGTCCACCTGGCTCTCCATTAGGGAAAAACAAACACTGAGAATTATTTGCAAATGTTATTTGACTCTGATCTGCTCAGCAGCTCGGCTGGGTGTACGCCATCCACAAGTACATGTCAACATGAGGAAGATTTACTGCCTCTGAGCCAGGGGCCCGTTTAGCCTGGGAGTGAGAGGCTGATTGACTGAGTACGTGTTGGGATAGAGCGTGTGCGCGTGTGTCTGTGTGGAAGTACATGTGCACTACATGCCCGTGACAGTGAACATGTGTACGAGTGAGTGAAAGAGTCTGTGGGTGACGTGACGTCTGTACGTGCAGTTGGACGACTTGTGTTTGTGCAGAAAATGTTCATTCTCAGCAACTGTGTGCATTCCACTGTGTGTATAGGTATGTGTGGATGTGTGATTGTATATATTTGTCTTGTCTTGGAAGCCAGGCAGTAGGGGTTACTGTGGTCCTTTGGGCTGGAACAGAGTTAACAGCTCATTAACACCAATTCATTACGGGCCACTTCTCCCTCCCTCACGGTGCTCTGCATTAAGACACAGCCAGCCGCCCTCTTTCACACACAATGTAAATCACTCAGGCCAAACTCACAGGCACAGAGGGGGACCCGAGCCAGCTAACCTCCTGGTGAGAAATACTACCTATATGTTTGTGTTGTTTAAGTGCGAGTGTATGTGCACGTGCAGGGGTGCTACTAGGAATTCTGGGCCTCTGGACAGCAGCACACGAGCAATAGTTGAGAATTATAGACTGAAAAACTGTGGTGAAGATATAAGACTGAAATGGTTATGTGTACGTGTAAAATCAGAGATGGTTAGGGTTTGGACAGGGTTTAGTGTATGTGAGTGTGTACCGTACAGAATGCAGTATATACTGGAGGTCATCAGTTGCTGAACAGCTGGCAATGTTTGTATGCGTTAGCCTTGGCTAAGCAGTGTTTGGACACAAAATGCAGCCCTCTTATTTATTTGAATAAAGCCAGTCCGTCAGCAGGGCTGCCAACGCTCTGGCAAAATAAGGTGAATAAGGTTGAATAAGGTTCAACTTTTGGCACAACACAGCCCACTGCATGGTTTTACACAAACACTTTGCTCCCTATAGGGAAAGGCACAATTCACTTTCCTCGTCTGATTTGCCCTGCATATTTACAAAATAAGTTTTGCCATCACCACAATTTTGGTCATTAAATAGATGTGGCTCATTTATCACCCTGTTTCCATCATTTTGGATGAATAAGCAAATATTCTACTCTACTTGACACTGTTTATTCTTGCCATTATATTATTCTTATCTTATTATTTCTGACATTCAAAAGCTAATAATAATAAGCGAATAACCACCAGATCCATCAAGCCCATTTACCATTGCCAATAATCAAAACAAAAAGTGATTTAAATACATGTGAAAGCCCTGAAATGAAGATAATACGGTCAATTCTCCACTGAACAATCATGATGTTGAGGGGATTTGTGACACAGCTGCGGAGCCTCTGAAGACAAGCTCTCAGAGGATGAGTGACGGCCCTAAAACACAGCTGCTGGAGGTATGGAGAAGCACTGAGGGAGTATTTCTATGTATTTGTATGTCAGCAGTCTGGCCCTTGATATTTTGACCCTCTCAGCACCTTCATTTGTAACACAAGACAGGTCCATAGAGAAGGAGCAGAGAATGGAGATCAAAGAGGTAAAGGGGAGCATCAGATGCGAAGATGCATACGCTAAATATCATGAACAGGTTGCAAGACAATGACCCTTTACCTTACTAGAACTATACTTTATGTGTTAAATAAAGAGCAAAACACATAAAAATGAACACATTTGTTTAGTTTAATGGTTTCATTAATAAGATCTAGGTTCATTTAAATCTTATGTTCACATTTATTGCTGTGTGGGAGCATGTCAGGAAAAGAAAGCTCAAAGGTCAGGCTTCATTGCCCCCGGGGACGACAGCCACTTGCCGAATAACCACATGTGCACACTTCTTACCCATAATGCACAGGGGGCTTTGTATTACTGTCATCGGTGCTAAATTTTAGGACTTCTTGAAGTTACCACAATGGTAGCTGATGCCACTCTATCATCTCTCCCTGCTTCTAAAGCTGTCCATTGTGGAGAGAGTTAAGAAGAAAGAAACACAATCCTCTTATTATCAGGCAAATAAATAGCAGCATATGGACTAGCCGCTCACAATCCTTTCCTAGCTGCTTTATTTCAGGCTTTGGGCACAATTTCAGTGCAAAACGTATTTAGGCTTTAGCAGAGGAGTTGATGAGGTGAGGGATCGTTACCTCCTCAGGATTTTCTTTTGAAGGCTCCATTTTTCTGACCTCTAAAAATGGGAGAGAAGAAAAGCCATAAAACCTATTTTCCATTATGTCTCTTTAAAGTGGTGCCCGCAAGTGAAGGGATGGAGGGACAGAGAGAGTAAGAAAAATTGGCTTCTGGATACCGTTTACATCACTCACATGTCAATGCAAATAAGGTGATCTGGCTGCTTAGCACTTCGTTTGCCCCCAAACATAGAAAAACAACAAAGATCTTTGTATCTTAGGTGGTCTGATGAATGTGTTTTTGTCCATATATCTCTTCTCCCTCTTAATTACAATAAGTTGGTGCCATAATAGGATTGTCAACTACCAAGGAGTGACAGCTTAAAAGAAACGCTTTCCAGTTGAAATGTGCCTTTGAGGGCCGATTTTCCAGAGCTTTCTTGCTTCACTTTAAAGCTCCATCCAATTCAGCAGCCCTTTCAGTGTAGCTGGGATACAAATCCATGCCACTGCAGCTATCACAGGCCCAGAATGAGCATAAAAAAGCTGCATTACATCTTGCTTGGTTTTTAAAGGTTCTCTTTGGCTTCTCATGCGCAGGGGCCCTCGATAGTGCAAAGTGTCCCACTTCAGTCTGCCAACTGTCTGTGTTACTGGGATTCGTCATAGGGAAGTCAAAGAATCGCTAGTGAAGACAATGCTAGCAGCCACCATTTCATCTCAGGCTCTCTATCTTATTTCAGAAACGCCATTGTCATGCTGCTGCCTGCCAAAATGCGAACTCTAGGCCAGCTACCAATCAGCCATTTGCAGGGGTGATTTTTTTTCAGTTAGGCATTGTGCTTTCAAGGTTATTACTCCATCTCTCCCACCTATTTATTTTCCCGTTGTAGCTGACAGTTTGACAGATTCCAGGAGTGCTGGTGTCTTAGCCAGCGTGTCTTGGAGGCAGTGGCAGCGGATGCAAGTGATAACCATCCCCAGCCAAAGGCTACCGCTGTGCCTTCAATCCCTTTGTGGGTAATTTCAAGGCACGCTCACGCCACCCCGCACATCCGCCCTCCTAGGGCCTCTCTACAAAAGAGACACATTTTGCAACCTTTCCCTCAGATGTTTCTACACTTCTGTGAAAAAAAAATCACATTTCAATGTTGCCTTAAGCAAACCTGCTGATGATTTTCACTGGTTTAGAAATAGATTGGGTCAAAGCAGAGACAGATGTAGGGAGGAGAGGTAATAGGGCATACTAAAGATGCCTTATGGCCTTTCCTGGTTCCGACCACACAAGTACAAATATTAGGGAGAGAATATCTTTTCAAATTTTCTTGGTGAAAAACTTGAAAAGATATCTGTTTCTCTACTGTAACATCCGAAGGCACTTAGCAAGGCAAACTCCAGAAGGCTCAACAGTAAATTCAACGATTTGTTTGAGAGACTTTACCATCCAGGCATAAGTCAAATTCAGGAAGAAAACAGTGCTACGGGTATAATCTACACAAACTCATATGACACATGTTTCAGATTAAGTCCTCCTACCTAGTGTCTGCACAAACACAAAGGGGGATTTGGGGGAGAAAGTTCCCAGCACCTCATTCACCTCTCCTCACCTCTTGCTCCTTTTTTCCCTCCCTGTCCACAGGTCTGATAAAGCAGGGAGGCCCAGTGGCTGCACTGTTCTCCTCAATGAGCCAGACCTGGGAATGAGAGGGGAACTCATAAAAGATAATCACGCTTTATGAGGGCCCCTCAAGAGGTCTGCTGAAGGAAAGGCCATTTTTGTCTTGGGTTTTGCTTCAGTCTAATGGGGAACAGGAGAGTAAAGTACTCAGGCTACCAGAGCTCACAGTTACACAGGGGACACCAGGGACAAGGTAGTCCCCATGGCCAAACTATATATTCCAGATTTCCTTTGAGGTAATACTGTCTGTCTGTCTATACGTTTTTGACAAATACTTACTCACCCAAAACCTCTTCTTGCAGAAAGGTCTGTCAGAAAATATTCATACACATTGAATCAGGTTTTAGGAATATAAAACAAAATATGTCTCTCAAAGTTATCGTACCAAAACCAGTCCATTTCTGCAGCACCATGTTTTGCTCATTAGATATTCTGCAAAGTCTCAAGGCTGTTTTTCTTACACTCATTAATAAGAATGTATGTAATATTAGCGGTTCTGTGTTGGGATGTGAATTTATACAAACAATGTTTACTGAATGAAGGTTTCTTTGAATGAATATACCCATATGCCAAGAGGTAATTTTTTCAAACAAAATTAGGTATCATAAAAGGTTATGTCACTGTTTCCTGTTAAAATGTACAACACAGCACAGTAAAATAATCCAATTGAACAAAATGAAGGGAAATGAAACATTTTTAACAACAAATTCTGCAGTTCATCATTTAAAGGAAAAAGCGAAAAATGAATTTCATTTTCAATTTTCTGCAAATCACAAAGCAGACACTTTACTCCATCTATCTTTATGGAAAAACTTCAGGAACTCTCAAGAAGACTGAATAAAAACCTGGATTTAAAATGGATGAAACGATCCTTTGAACAAATTGCTTTTGGCAGCATATAACTTCTATCAATCCAAGCGGCACTATTTGCATTTGAAATAGACCTTATACACGCCCAATCAAGAACGATAAAGAGAGACAAAAGATAAAAGAGACAGGAGGGCAAAAATGAATGGCAGGATTCTGCAAGAAAAGACGAACAAACAGAGAGGAGTTAGAAGAGAGAAGTACGTGAGGGAGCAGTAAACAAAGAGAGCAGCCAAAAAACAAAAAGAGAAAAAAATTGACTGCGTGGGTGAGTTGGTGGTGCTGAAGAGGAGCCAAACCCTGCGGCCCTCACCTCAGCCACATCTTCATAAGCTGCAGCGCCTCCCCTTCCCCAGTCCAGCCTCTGGCCCTGCAATAAATACATTTTCAATTAAAAACACTAGGGAACAAAAAGGAAGGAGGCGGAGGAGAGGTAGGAGGACCCTCAAGGAGTCTGAGTGAATCCTCTGGATGACACCTCTGGCCACAAGGCTCAGATGTGCTTACAGCAGAGGCCCCATCATCGTGCCCCAGCACACGCGTGCAGTCTAATCACTGGCTGGCTCTTTGCAGCCAGTCAGGCATTTAACAGAGCCAGATTTCTTCTTCTGAGTCCAGAAGTGCACAGGCCAGCACTTTGATGGAACACCTGCAGTGAAACAAGATCTTTACTGGACACGGTGCAACCTGAACCCCACACAGATGGAGGGTTGTGGGACCCGCCGCAGGGTCGGGGGCATGAGCGCGAGTTGGACTCCAGACATACCACCACCGGTGCCTTTGAAGATTATTATAGGTGGCTGTTGTCAAGGCTAATATAAGGTCTACGTCAGTGCCACTGGGTGTAAGGGTGATATCAGAGTGCATGGAAACCTCTGACACAGCATACACTCCTGTTATGCACCCTGGCCTGTGAATATAGATGATCTGGGTTTATGTCTAACCTGCTTTTCTCTGTGGCTCTGCAGTACCAGAGTAATGCAGTCTGGACTGACTACAGACAGGGTACTATGAGCCTGGTCAAAATGGTTGTGGTGAGCTAAAAATACACACAGAGAGTGCATTATGTTAATCCACTTTCTGCCCTGTAAACGGTAAAATATTAATCCATTTTGTCTTTATATAGTAATGCCCATGCCCCTCTTTATGCACTACATTTATTGACTGCCTGCTGTAAACTGTGAATTGTCAAGTTTGATTAAATTGACGGAAATATGAACTGGTCTCACTGGCTGGTAAAACAAAACATCAGCTGTTGCTTGTTTAGTACTTGATGACACAGCAGAGATGTGAGAGATAGCTGTAACTGCAATGGCAGTTCACACCTTGAGGCAAAAACAACAACAGAATATGTTCAGCCACAGAGACTTAACCACTATGTGGATTACACAAGGTCTTACACCTATAGAACATACTGTGTTTCCTTTTGAATGTCTTTGCACGCAAAAAATAATTGACACACACTTCCATTAGGCCAAGACCTTTCCTGACAGAGTTTGACTTTAGGTTGCATCACACGCATATAAAGAAATTTCACAGATCCAATCACAATAAAAGAGTGAGTTCTGAGTTTTCTCCAGCTCAGCTTCATTTTTATAGTTAAAGACAACTCAGCCTCAGAAGTTATGAACACATTTTCATTAAACACCAGCTTCATGGTTGTCATTTCAAGTGTCAACTCTTTCATTGGCTATTGTGAGTCTGTTAACCATCCAGACTCTTGCAAATATGGGACAGGTTTTAAATTATTAAAGCAGCCCTGATATAGTCTGCAAGCAGCTTGGGGCTAAACATCTGTGATGTCTGCATCTTCCAGAATGACAAATCAGGGATAAATTGATTCAGATGTCCTGTAATATGTGCCCACTTTTAACTGAAGCACAGAGTAAGCAACTACAAATGAAGGGCTGGCTTATTTTTTATTTGACATAAAAGACAAATCAGTTGTATGGCATCATTATACAATGCACACAAGCCAACATTCCAACACAGTCTATGGGAATGTTGGGTATCCCTGATGCGACACAATACATCAGTTGGCAGGCATTATAGCCACCAAATATGGGCCATTGCAGAGAAGTCAGTGATGAATTTGTCGGCAGGTTTGGTTTCGGCAACACAAAGCAGAGCGCCGCCTCAGCTACACGGGCTGTCACTGTGCAACGCCCAGGGTCACGGTCTCTGTTCTGAGCACCGTGACCGCTGCGGTAATTACCTAAATTGGTGAAGAAGGAAAAAAAGCTCCAGCATTCCAGGAGTGTCACAGGGGCTGGGTTTGTGTGGGCAGACTGTGAGATGGATTCTCTGATTCCAGGGTGGATGTGAAGGGATTTAAATACTTAGGAATTTTCCCCTCTTCTTATTCTCTCCTGTCACCATCCCACCCATCACCCCACCCACCCCTTGATCTGCCTCTGGTTCCCAACAGCGGAAGAGAAAGAGGGTGGGAGTGGAGAGACGCGCTGGAGGTCAAGAGAAGTATGTGGTCATGCCTCCATGGCCAGAAAAGGTCAGTGGGTTGGGTGACCTCGAGGTCAGTGAATGTTGTCATAGCTGCTGATACTGTAACAAGAGAATGAGGTGCTGTCTGGGGTCAGATCAACTTATTAACTAATTATTAAATAATTGATTTACAAAGCTGTAATTGGCTTACAGCTGTCCCAGGCTAAGTAAACTGCCTCTGCTTCAGTACTTGGCCCCAGAGCTGGTTATGTTTCACCTTCCCTTCTTGGCCTCCTGGCAGTAGTAGCAGCAGCAGCCAAGCATGCTCCCCAGAGACAACGAGCTAGCTAGCGTCATCACAGCTAACGAGGACCACGCTTCTGCTGTTTCCACCAGGCCTGCCAACAGTTCCCAGACAGGGCCCCATTTCACGGCTGCCTGCTCAAGGTGTGGGACCAAGCGTGGGCCCCATGGCTGGTTGGGGTCTGTGAAAGAGAAATAATGTGTTTGGATTTTTGTGCATGTAATGTGTGCATGTGTGTGTGTGTGTAAATGTGTTGTGACTTATTAGGCTGCTGTAGCCATAGTTTTGGTGTGCATGAGAGGTAGTTGTACGGCTCATAGTGGAATTTCCATTTCATTTCCCCTTTATCCAATCAGCAGGCCTGGGGGCCTCCAGCCTAGTCAGGCAGGGGGTTGTGGGAAACGCGGTCTGACTGCGGGAGTTGATGTGATTTAGGCCTTGCTTGAAGGGAACACATGCCTATTTTGACAGACGCTGGCCTCCTGCTCAGACTGAGGTCTGCAATTACACAGGACATAAACACGGTGCGCTGAGGCCAGGCTGGAGCTCCGAGGGCCCCTGGGAATGGAAAACGCTGCACAGCTTTGTGGAGGCCGCAGAGGCCTTGGCAGGCGCCTACAGACGGCCATCGCGTGACAGTGGGAGAGGGATGACTAGTGCGTAATGCAGGGGAGCTACACTTGGAGAGATTGGCTGTCTGAGAAACATCCAGAGAAACTCACACATACATGAAATGGATGTCTTGTGCAGTAATATAGGAGACTGGTGTACGTATGAATGTGCATGTATGTCACTCAAACATGTAGACATAAATATTCTAGGCGCCACATGTTGTACCTGCACACTGGATATATGGATATACAGTATATAGTACATGCAGATGATTCCCACACACACTTTCCCTCTCATCTCAAACAAGCCACATAGACGCTTGTTAACCAACACAACCTTTTCTTTTACTTTCCCAGCAGTCCACATCAGGCCTCACCTTTCTCCCTATTAAACAGCTTCTCTCAAGCTGCACGCTTGTTGCCTCCATTCCCACACCTCCTCCTCCCCCGGGGTGTGTATGGGTGTGTGTGTGTGTGTGAAAGTGCTCCACTACACACCAGGGTCCGTTTTCGGTTTCCTACCAAGAGAGGAAGCTCCACTGGGCCTAAAACAATTACCCATTTAAGTGTGCTAAATCAACTTGCATTGCCGAAACAATGCGACGGCTGCCACTGTTATTTACTGTAATGAACTGGGCCCCATTGTGAGCATGGCACTCTTTTGGGACCTCTCATTGAGCCAGGCTGAATGCAACAAGCCTTGAATGGATGTCAGGCTACATAAAGGTTTTTGAGCAACAGTGAGAGTGTTGCCTTGTGGATAAAAAGAGTGGCGGTGAGATCATATTTACCCACCATTCAGCCTGCTTTATATACGCCCATCGGCCACATCCTATTCGGATAAATCAGGGACAGAGGGAGCGGCCGGCAGACTAGAGTGTATTTTCCACAGTCAATTCAGAGCAGGACCTGACACAAGCATGGGAAAGCAAATAACCCGGATTAGGCTTTCTTCAAAGGCCTGGCCCTGTGAAAGATGGGAGCAGGAGGAGCAGACAAAGGTGGGAGGTAGTGGTACACACACACACTTACAGTTATGACAGTAAGACACACACACATATACACACAAAAAGTTGAGGTGGTGTATAAAAAAACTCATTCCAGATGAGGTGTGGGTTTGTTTGGCTGTTTGAGTTTTTCTAAGAAGCAGGATGAGGCACATGAGGAAGAAGATGGTTGAGAGTGTGTGTGTGTGTGTGTGTGTGTGTGTCTATATGTGAGGGTTTGTGGGGCGGGGGCAGATGAGGGTAGCGTGAGGATTGCATGTTGAGACATTTACTCAGTGGGATCAGACTTCACCTCACCTGCTTGGTGTGTGAGTCTGACGCTCAGCCAAGCCAAGCCAGGCTTGCCAGACTACCACTGCCAGGGTGTGTGTACACGTGCATTTGTGTGTGGAAACTTCTTCATCCCATCTTTGAGTGCAACCAAAGTTCAACCGAGGATGTCTGCGTTTCATTAAAACCATCAGTGTGTCTTAGCTGCAGACAAACATGGATCGAAGCTAGTTTCCCTCAAAACGTGAGCGAATCTGACTGCTGCAGCTTTGAGGAGCTCACTGCGACTCCGCACAGCAATTTATAATGTACACATGGTTTAGCAGCACACACCATACATTACTCCAAACCACAACAATATTAATAGTGCAGCAGGCTAATTTCTCAGTGACAAGGCATTTAAGATTGTCAGTGCTTCCCTGACATGAAATCATGTTACACACATGTGCAACATACCTCTGTTCACAGACTTTAGTGCTGACATGACTTGCACTCAAAGACAACCCTATTCAACAGCAGGAATGTTCACAGCTGTGTGTGTGTCTATGTGTGTGTGTGATGGGAGGGGGGGTCCGGAGTTATTTTCTCCTCTCTCCATGTTTCAGTCACTTTTTTCCTTCCTTCACTTCCTATCTTCACTATCAAAATCCTCACCATCTTTTCCCAAGAGGCACGGTAGCCTCCCGAATGTACACGCACACACTCGCGTACGCAGAGTTATGCAGGAGGCATAAAAACACACACATGCACACGCACACACACTTACACATGCAGGCACACAGCACTCCTCTCTCCCTCAGGCGGTCTGGCTGTAAGATGATACCTCGTCTCGGAGCATTTCGCACATGCCTTCCCGGACAGTTCCCACACTCCCGGCCGCCTCAGCCTGTCTGACCTTTGCCAAGCCCGCCACCCTCCCCACTGCCCCCCTGAGCCTCCTTCCTCCTTCCCCAGCTCTCCCTCCTCCTCCTCCTCATCTTCTCCCAGGGCCTGCGGTTTGGACAGCTGCGGCCAAGCTGGCTGCTCAGCTTGTGGAAAACATCCGCCACACATGGAGGACTGCACTGATCCTTCTTGGCCTCTGCTAGCTGGCTGGGTGACTGACTGGCTGGGTGACTGGTTGCCTGTTTCCCAATCCTGTGAACACATTATTTGACCCACCACTACTTACGTCCCTACGCCCTATCCAGCTCCAAGACCTTACCCACTGAAAATAATATGTATCAATTTGGGGGCATTTTTTTTTTAGCTTTTTAGGTTAGTTTTGGAGACAGATGAGACAGACGTCATGTGGCATAAACTCGCCTTGTTACTTCCATTACTGCTCACGCCACCAGGACCACCAGCATGACCCATTATCCTTGAATTAACCTTCTTTCATACAGTGAAAGATGGCTGATCATATTCATACTTTCCCAGAAATAATTAGCCTGGCATTCACAGTGCTTTGCTCAGGAGAAACTCAACTTTATTTTTCTTTCCAGGTGAATTCACAGTGAAACTATTTTCTGGTCACCGATCTATAAAGTTCAGTATATTAACATCTGACAGGATTTTGACTAATTTGTTTCCAATACAAAATGCTTTGTTTGTGAGTTGTTATACAATTAAGTCATTGTTCTTTAAATGTCTAAAATTGTGGTGAACTTTGAAAATTTGCTCTCACTCCAACTGACAGACTTGTCTAAAATAAAATTAGTTCTCCAGACTGTCTTGTTAAGGTGGATATTTTTTGCAGCGCAGGCCTAATCCCCTGCAGCATGGCTCCAATTTAAGGCCTCCCCACCGACATGGTGTGGTACATAAACAGGCCTGGGTTACAGCCCACCCCTCCTCCCCCCTTCACACACACCCGCACACACATATACACACACACACCCGCACACACATATACACACACGTACAGCCTCCACATATGAGACTGATTTTGTTTTGGATCTGGACTCTGGCCACTGCTTGGAGCTTTTTTCCTTTTTATGCGTGCACCAGAGTTACACACAGATGTGCACACACACATACACACACACACACACACACACACACACACACACACTTACTGTAGTACATGCTTGAACAAGGGCAGTAGAGTAAATCAGATTGGGGAAAGGTACAGTATATTGGTGGACCTGTAGACGGGCTTACTCACAGACTGTACAGGACTGTATACTGCTAATGCAGATGTAGACACACTCACACTCACACTCACACTGACACACACACACACACACACACACACACACACACACACACACACACACACACACACACACACACACAGTCTGTTAACTGCTCTAACTCCCTCTCTGAGTCCCCTCTCAAATTGTGTTGCTGGCGACATTCTCTTTATTGCACACACAAACACAGTCAAGTCTTTCCTCCAGTTTCCTCACCTTCCCTTCTTTGCACAGGGATGAAAAATGAAGTGTGATGAATAGAGGGAATGGTGTAAGATGGAGGATTACACCCCTGGCTGGAATTTTGAAGGGAGTAGCTTAACTGTAAAGACAGAAAAATACAATCTTGATGGTGTTGCCGACACCTTGCATCACATTTCCCCTCTGTTTGAGGGAGGATTATGGTAGGGAACCGGAGACTTGGCAGGGCGCTCGCAGCCTGACCTGAGAATCAGAGGATTCCTCCATGTTTGTGGTTGAATTCAGCCACGGTGTACACACACAGTCTCCCAAACAAACACACACACGTCTGTTTGCTGGGCCAGTCAAATGGAGGAGGGCAGGAGAATACTTCATACAGTGTGAATTTTACAATCAAAACTAAAACATCTATTACTTCTTTTATTAGTCATCATTCTTTAGTTTGGCTAAACTTTCCTGCTAATCCTTTATTGGCAGCAGCATACTTCTAAAAGTTCAAAACTGTGCATTGAAAGTTCATGATGCTGCTGAGAGGGAGTGTAAATGCTTTTAACATCTTGGAGCAAAAGTCTACAGATTCTTGTCATCCCATATAGCAAAGACTGAAATTAAATATCAAAACATTGGGTAAAGCAACTAATTGTAATTGTAACATGTAATTGACTGCAAGTCAAAATGTGTGTATTAAAAAGGCATTCTACTACTTTAAAGTACTGACATTGTGTTGAATATGATATGTGAGCTTTCAAAGCAACTTGAGCAAAACAACAGTGAGCTCCACATCATCCATTCTGAACTGCAGACTGGCGCAAATGAAAAACAACAATAGGTCCAATGGAGCAGTTTCCAAACACATGAAACACGTTGAAATGACAACAGACATATGACAGATATATTTAGTGTTTTGGGACTGCTAACTGGCTTTCAAATGCATGCACAGTGAAATTCTGAGTAACATAATTTTGTCAGAATCTTGCAAATAAACCTCTTGGAGAGCTGAAGATGAAGAAAGAAGTGTTATTTAACCATAGTACCTCTTGTGTATTTTTGGAAAATTATATTCAAAAGCTGTCATTAAGAATGATGGGATGATGTGGCAATAAAATTTGGGGTAGAACTGAGGACTTTTTTAAATTCAGGTCTGAAAACAGATTTAAATCAATGTGTTCAAACATAGGATTTGAAGGGCATGGTAGCATTGACGGCAATAAGAAAAACTGCACACCCACGTTCAGACTGGATCCCTGCATCCCAACAATTCACACACACACACACACACACACACACTCTCAATTCTCTGCCCATCCTTTTGCCCTCCTCCTCCTCACTGCTTCCATCCATCCACCCGTCTCCCACGAGGAGCTCTTGCTCCAAGGCTGCGGTGCAAGTGCTCATAAAAAAAGGAAAAAAATTGCTCGCCCTGATGATGGAAAAACCGACACCAAAAAAAGCAAGAGAGAAGAAATGTAGTAGGAAAAAAGTGTTAAGTTGAAAAGCGAGCATTTTCTCTCGCTCTGAGCTCTTGGTCCAGGCTCAGAGCATCCCTGGATGCCAGAGTCTTTCATCATTTGGCAGCCTGGCTCTGCAGTTCAGTTTTACCTCCTGGCTGGAGGCAAGCGAAGCACCACTTGCTCTCCACACAGCAAGCAAGAAAGAGAGAGGTAGATGGAGACAAAGAAAGAGAGAGAGAGAGGGAGTGAAAAGCAGTCTTTCATGCAAAAACAACCTCTGGAGTCATTCATGGCCACGCATAGGCTCCTGTCTTTTTATTCTGTGCTCTTCCCTCTGCTCCTCCATCTCTCTCCTCTGTTTGCTTCGTTTTCTGATGTGTTTTAGCTCCAGAAGTAAAATGCTTGCCATTATATAATCTGCAGCAGCGGATAGCTCCCAGTGATGGAGATGTTGAAAGCAAAGAGGGGGAGATGTGCGCTAGCGAGGCAGAAAAGAGTGACCTCTGATGTCCTACTCTCCTTTTTGGAAGGAAGCAGAGTCTTGCTGGTATCATCACTGAAATACCAAAAACAACCGTGTTCTGGGCTTGAAGACTGTGTTGCATTCGTAGGCGATTTCAAAGTACACCTGCTACCCTGTTTTGCTTGTTTTGTTCATGAGTCTCTGTGAAGCTAAAACTCAACACTAATACTTCAGGCTGTTTAATAGTACATCTGTAATTCCGGTTTAGTTACAAATGTATGAGGAGTGATTTATAGTTTGTCAGTAACTACGAAACCTATTACTAACATTCAAAATCATTGTGTTTTAGCACAATGATTGAGAAGTAAATAAAACAACTACTTCATTATACAATTGCACACATGGGAGGGAAACCATGCAGGGAAATAAGATCACAACCTCCTGCCAAGCGAGTAAACTGCACCAACAGCGCTGAACAGTCTTAAATGCTCTCCACTGCTGAGAGTGAACACAGGTTCCCACAGGGCTTGATAAAGCACCCCTACCATATGCATTCTTTCGCCATGGATATGCCACCATGAACAAGACACTTGGGCATGTCAGGCCAGGCTGAGAGGAAGACTGATGTGTCTTATCATTAGGACCGATGGCCTTCCCCTGCAGCGAGATGTATGTTCCTACTGTGGAGGCCCAGCGGGATTTCACTGGCACCCCGCTAAGACTTCTGGGAGCAAAGGCATCTGGTGGAAAACTTCTTCCTCCCATTCAGACTCATGGGGCCAAAAAGGAAAACACACACACATACCCCCACTTGCACACATATTCTTAAGTATGTGTACATTTTTGAGCACACACACATATGCAGACACATATACAAAAGCCTGGCGCAAAATGGGTGCGATTTGGCCCCTGGGGAGCCTGCCCGCCGCCCATGGCCCCTGCTGAGTTTGCCCAGTGGGAGCTCCAGTGCTAGCTGCTAGCTGCACAGCGGGGTGTCTGGGAGATGTGGTCCTGGAGACTATAAGGCTAGGAGTGGTGTGGTGACCATGGAGGCCTTGTCCCTCAGACAGTCCGCAAAGACAGAACATTTCTAAGGCCCAGGCATATGCTCTTAGACATGGACGATTGTGTTGATTCCTTTGCAATCGCTGTTCCCATGGCCTTAACCTGAAGGGTCCTGAGAAATTATTTCAGAGCACTTAATCATCGTTTTCATCGTTAAAGGTCCATGAAAAAATCAACACTGAATAGACTTTATATGCGTCTGTGAGCTGGACAGATGTGTCACCTAGGATAAAGTTTAGAAAATATGCCTCAGTTCATTGTAACAGAGGCATCCAAAAAACTATGAGATGCAAGGGTCTACCAAATTTGAACTGTTTTGACATTTTTGGCAACTAACAATATTGTACTCATAATAGACAATGATAGAAGCCAATTATAAATTGAATTGAACATTTTGTAAAATCGGGTACATATGAGCAGCAAATGTAAGAGGAGTTGAGTTCTTCCTGGTCATTAAGACATAAAGTAACTGAACATATAACTTTTGACTTTTAATACACACAAAGTATAGAGAAAACTAAAAAGACCTGTTTACTATCGTCAATTAATATCAACTCAACATATTCAATTTATTTTTGGTCATTAAAAGTAAACTTACTTTTAAACTGCGTTTGAAAATAGGAGGTTTAGGAGCTTTTATCTAAAAATTTAAGGATGATTATTCAGTCAGTTAAGTGCTGTAGTAGTTTTTTAGTGGTTTTCCAAACAACCTCAGTTCACACCTCTGAAACAAACTAGCTGGCAGCAGCCTGTGGCAGCTGTTTAAGATGCAGAGGTGTGATCAGAAGGTTGGTAGTTTACATCTCTGGACTGTTTATGAAAAGATGAGAAGTCTTCCTCATTAACTATCACCAGGGTGTCCTTGGCAAAGTGCCTCAAGATCTTTACCCCCAACTGCTGCTGAGTTACTAAAAATACAAGACATTTTTTTACTGGGCAGCTTCCACATGGGAACGAGTGTAAAGCAGCAACTTATGTGTTAAATAAAACTTCCTGTATTATGTAAAATCCAATACTAGCTCATGGTAGGTTTCTGCTCACTGAAAGTGCATTTGGCAGCTCAATTTATTTTGTGTGGTCTGAATATGAAGATGTTTATCTGTGAAGCTCGTTAGAGGAAACTGAACTAATAAAACTGCACAACAAAACAAGCATTTTGCAAGAATTTTGAAGTCAGCCATTAAATTTAAATGAAACATAGTTCTGAATCAAACACAAATTGTAGATTTCCATTATTTTTTTGTCTGAGATGATGATAATGAGCTGTAGCGGTACAATCAAATGAACTGGAAACCAGTGTTTGATAAAACATTTTGTTAGCTTACTCATAAAGCAGGTTTGACCTGATGAAAATCAGTCTGTGTATGTCGGATGTTGTACCCACTTGATGTAAGCAGTCTACATCTTGATTAAGAAAGCACAGACAGTGACATCAGTATGAGTCATATATAGAGTAACCTCAAAAGAGAAAAAACAGATATTAACTGGAAGTTTGATATAGCTTGAAAAAAGCAGAAAAAAAATTAGAGGGAGTACTAAGTGTGTGTTGTTTTATCAATATACATCCCATCATACATTAGAAGTAGACCATATACTATCCATTATCGACATCTGTTGACCTCTGGGGTCCTTGGTGTCCGTGTCACATCACCAGAGAGGATTGGCTAGTGATTTATGATCCATCTCATCATGGCCACAGTTACCTGCCACAGCTCAGAGAGGACAAAACCTTTGGGCTGGGCCAGAACTAACTTAATTCTTGTCATCCGCCCCTTTGCAAGGTATGGGAAAAATGGCTTGGACTGAAGAGTTTGGGAGATGAGAGAAGTGGGACTTGAATGGAGCCAAAAGGAGAAAAGGACTGAAAGGAAAAGGAACTCTGTCAATGGGAAGGGGGCAGGAGAGGCTGAATGCACCATTGCGTGGTCTACAGTGTTGATATTTCCCTCAATGGTCTCTTCTAAAGTGAGCGTTTTAAGCCACCCCGACACACTAAATTTGCCCTTTGTGCAAGGAGAGGCCCCTAGCTGTCGTGATGCAAGGTGAGGAGGCACTGGGGGCAGATGGAACCTGCTTGTCACCTCAATGGTCTCTATTCTCCCCCCTGTATGCCCTCCCTGGCCCGCCCCGCCCATCGCCACCATTCAGCCAGCGCTCCAGTGGGAACGTCCAGAGACCCCGCGCTTTGGGACGGCCCCATATAATGAGCCCCTCTGGATGGCTTGAATGTGCCGCCATTGTTCTACCCGGGGCCATTAAACCACCTCCTGGGCAAACAAGAGCGTCCCTCTTCCTTTATGAGACCCAAGAAAGCAACAAAGAGAGGAGTCATTGAGACACAGAGGGGCCGCCCTTTGTTTGGTGTCCTTTTTGCTGCTCAATGCATGGGCTGGGAAGGGGAGGCTCTTGTTGGTCTTTAGCGCTCCTCATATCGCCACAATCCCTTGTTTGGCCAAAGTGGAGATGTGAACTTAATTGACTTGAGTGGCCCCAGTGCACCATGTAGCAAATAACCTGGAGAACATACAGAGAAGGTATTGTGCATCGGAAAGTGTTTTTGGCTGTCCTAACAGTGCTGAAAACCTGTGAAGAAAGTTGCACGGCCCCTGCTATCCCAGCTAATGAAACCCTGGAGAATTTTACACCATCTGATTTCAACGGTGAAATGTAGCCGAACTGCAGTTGATAACAGAATTGTAGAGAGACGACACGTTGAACAAAATCACAAGACTCCTCTGCAGTGATCTGGAATTATGGATGATGTCAAACTTATTTTCACACATTATTACTGTAAATTCCTTCTACGCCAGGCGTAACAAGAAATTGTGCATCCTTTTACATTCCAGTGGTAATTAAATTATGGAGGCCTTCCTCACATGACAGAATTACAACTATAACCACTTACATAATAGACCTAAATAGAAAGTTTATTGAATGACTGTCTACTTCTGCTCAGGACACAGTGAGGGACACATGAGATGTTTCAGATACCTTCCCTGTGTGACTTCCCAGCCACCGAAGCCCTTTGGATGTCCTGAGGCTAAGGGGAGACCAATGTCAGGATGCACCATCCTTCACATCTAAACAGGCCCTGACCTCAACCTTTCCTCCGGCCACCATCCTGGGCTGTGAGGCTGATTAGCTGAGGGCAGGTGCTGAGCACCAGGCTCCTGAGGAGAGGTTAAGGAGAGGAGTCAGCACCTCCCTGTGTTCCACTGACTGGCTCGCTGCCACCATGTCATCCATCCTGTAGTCTAATCGAGTTATCATATCAACAAATCTCCCATCAGGGGCCCCACAGCTGACACTCCTAGAAAGAAACCCAGAGGGGGCTGACAAATTTCTAGCAGCAGGACGCAGAGGAAAGGAGCTGGCCTGCCAGGCAGCAATGAAAGGTACCTGCAGCCTCCGGTCAAGCTCCCCTCTGGGGACGACACTCACGCTGGGCGCCATGCTGGGGCAGTTATTCGATTAGGCTGCGTGCTATGTGGGCAACTCCATTCTGCGGCCCCGTGGCTGAGTGAACCACCCACTGGGAAAACTGTTCGAGTTACCATGGGGAGAGAAAGAAAACAGTCTGGGATAAAAAGCATCCAATCGGTTAGAAAACCTACAATATGAAAACTACATCTGCTACGGGTCAAAGATGTGCAGCGGAAGCAAGCAAAATCGAGATGTCTTTCCTCTCTTCTAGGAAACCTTGTTTTCTTAAGAGTTTAAATCAAATCTTTAGATCTGAGGGTTTTTTTTCTTCACACAGCAATGGCTGTCGAGCAACTCTCACACAAAATAAAGAGAGTACATGAGATCGAGAAAGATCAGATTAAAAGGTTAGAAAAACAGGATCAATTAAGAGTATGTGGCCAAATCTGTAGTGGCAATAGTCTATTTTAAATAAGACTTTAATTTGTGGTTTGCTGTGAATTCCTCTCTCGTACATCACACACTCATGCACAATATTACGCTTTCACTTTTGCATAGAGAAACACTCAGCGGGGGTCAGTGGGAGAAGGGGGTAGCTGTGTTGGCCTGAGAGTTGACCTGCCACTCTATTGCTACCTGCTGGTAAGGCACAAAGAAGCCCCTTGGTGAGCCGCGTCAGGAAGAAAAGCCAGGCGGAGAATGAGTCAGTTCGAGCTCCACAGAGAAGAAGACCCTCGTCTATCCCCCATGACCACTCTGTCATCCATGAATACTATTTACGCCACGGGAAGTCTTTTCTCTAATAGACCCCCCCGGTCCCTCTTCTTCGCCTCGCACTCTCGCCACATTCACAAGGACCCTTCTTGTCTTCTGTGTTCTGCCTCATCCTTTTCTTTCTCTCTTTCCCCTTTTTACAGGCTAAATCAAGAGAGATGCTCCCCTAGCATTGCAAATTGATTATGGCGCTGAACATTTATTACATGATGGCTGGGGGTCTGCATGGTTGAGATGTGAGAGAGAGGGAGCGTGCTGGGGAGAGTAATGCGGGCCCATGCTCAGGGTCATCATTATGATCACACACTTTGTCAGTGTCACGGGGGACGAATATTGCACACGTGTTTCACAGAGGAGCTGCTAGAAAACTGGAACAAAGTGAAGATAACTGACTTACATCTCATTAAGGGTACAGATTTAATTCTATTGCCCTTGAGTGAAAACTTCCAATTTTAGTGATTTTCATGTTTTAGCTTCAACTGATGAATTACAAAGCTCTCTGTGAGCTAAGAAAACACTTGAATATACAGTGTGACAGCTTATAAAAATAGCTATTAGTGTTATGGTGGAGCTAGTCAACCTAAAATGAAAAACATAGACCAGAAGACCAAAACCAGTAAAAGAGAGCTTATTATCTTTATGGTGGATAGTGGTAGGCTTAACTGAACATCTTCAGGTGGTAGTGAGGAACAAAGATAGAATAGGCTAGGAGCAGGCAAGGTTCTGGTTCCTCATATTATAATCAACCCAAATGCCATGAAGGTGAAACATGTGCGTAGTAACCAAGTCACTGGTCTCTTTAGCAGAGGGCAGAGGGCAAGGCAACAAAATGAGCAGCTATAGAAAAACGATCGACAATGGTCAGTTTGACTGTATTACCTTGTGAGGGAGGTAACCCAGAATAATAATATGAGACCAAGGTCGAATGGGAACAGGAAGTGGCCAAAGCAAGGGAGGATGGTAAAAAGCCTTCCCTTGGGTACAGACCATGCAGGCAGCAGTAAAAGACTGGGTGTCTGCGTCAATGAAGGGCCACGAGAAGTGTCAGGAGAAATGGGAGATGGGCGCCCACCACAAACTAGTTGGTTGAATGGTCCGTTATCTGGATCCCTTGGGCTTCCATAACAGCAAGTTCAGTCTCCCAGGTCAATGCCACCATCACTACAGATGAAGATAGGATCTTGACAGGGTTATCCTCTTTGACAGAGTAATCGAGAGAGAACATCAGATTTGAAATTTTAAGAGCCAGGTCGAAATGTGAGGGTGAAGTTGAATTGAGAGAATAAGAGGGCCCATTGTGCTTGGTATTCCAAAAGTCCAGTGTAGAGAAAATGGTTGCTCCCTGGAGGTGCTCAAAAGCAGAACTGATCGGAGGCAGAGAACACTGGTTTGTCATTGTGATGTTATTAAGTCCTCGAAAATTAATGTAAAAGTACAGGGACTGCTTTGAAAGAAACCGGCTCTGTGAAATGAGGAAAACGGGCAGATGATGCTAGCTGCAACTCCTTGATGTAGTTCTCCATCGTTACTCTTTAAGGACAAGAAAGGTTATAATCTTTTGAAGACTTCTCCTAGATCATGATTCAGATCTGGAGGCTCAGAAGCAGACAACAACTGGAAAATTGGCGGCCTCTGTAGGTAACAAAGCAGGAACTTGTGTGACAGTAAGAACTCCAACGCAAAACTCTCTCAGAGGAAATGATTAGGAACCAGATGGTTTCACGGTGGTTACCTCAGAGTACTTCTCCTGGAAAGGTTTTACCCAGGGACTTGAGAGGTGTACCAGCGTGAACAGCTAAATCATGGTCAATGAAATTGCCCTCAGCTCCACTATCCACCAAGCCAAGGAGAGCTAGAGAGAGCTGATTAAAACAGACAGTGGCTTGAATCTGGAAATGGGATTTGAGAGGGGATTCACTCATCAGTACCGTGACTGGTGAGTCCTGAAAGTGGGCAAACAGCCCAAAAAAAAGTGCCAAGAGTGAGGCAGGACAGGTGGCGGCTGGATGTGGCAACAGATTGACAATCAGCAAGCAAGCAAACTGGCAGACAAGAGGAGGGGAAACAACAGAAAAAAACAAGGGGACGTGATGGAGGGGTATAGATGATTCAAACATGCAAAGTGGTCAAGGTAATCACAAAAGCTTGAAAAAATTGTCTGAAAAATAGACATTTAGAGATTAATGGTTTTATCTTCACAAATTAAAATTAACTATTTTATTTTGTGGTGTATGATGTGTACGTATTTAGTTCATAAGCAGATTATCCTTCAATAGTGTTGATAAACTGATGGCAAATCAGCACAAAAACACAAAAAATGTACAACATAATGCAATCCAATACAACAGCCCTGAGTATAATGTACATTTTCGGTTAAAACTGCCTGCTTTTGGGGTGTCGATTAGCTCAGTTGGTAGAGCATCCACCCCATGTACAAAGGCTCAGTCTTTGCCGTAGCGGCCCAGGGTTCGAATCCGACCTGCGGCCCTTGGACCTGCTACATGTCATTCCCCATCTCTCTCTCCCTACATTCCTGTCTCTATACAATAAACTTGAAAAGGCCAAAAAAATATCTTAAAAAAAAAAAAACTGCCTGCTTTTGTAGACTCTGTGATTAGTTTTTGGGAATCGTTTTTGTGGTATTGACTTATCAGTTATATTGTAATGTGGAAGTTTCATCACCTTTGTTTAGAATGAATAGACAAAATAAAAAATGACCAGAAATTTGAATCATCCTCTAAAAATGTCCATCTGTTCTTTGCTATCCATGAAGTCTATAACGAACTCTGTCTTCTTGTTGTCTCTCGAGTGAGCAATTTGACTCCTGCTAACGTAATAATGTCATCATGGGTTGTTTCACCTGATATTTTTTTATGTCAACTCTGTGAGTCTCTGTAGAGAAACTAGACAGCGTGGGTGGAGAACTGTAGTATTCATCAGAGGTTTTGTAGGCACTTGGTCGTCTGAAGTTTCTGCACAGAAGCAGAAATTAGTCAGTGTCACTGCAATGTAATGCCACTTAAAGTGGTTATCTGCAAGATTCTGTTCAGAAAATGTAAAAGTTTTTATGACTGTACAGACTGAATAACTGCTGTGCAACATCATTGAAGGGATCTTGTAAAATGGGCATTTATTTATATGAAAATGTGAGAGGATTATTACTTTAAAGGTTAAAGTATTTAGTGGCATCTAGCAGTGAAGCTTCCTCAGGAGAGTGTGTAGTATGTAAATATGTAAGTGTGTACTGCCTGTGGTCAACTGCAGCTGCACTTCCATTTAATACTCATGCCCACACAGGTGAATCTACATACAGACACAAACACGCAAACATACTGTATGGACAGCTTTAAGTATTCACACTCAGTATCAGACATGAGGACACTCCTGCAGACACATTAATATTGCTGGCATACACAAACACACATACATTTTGGCTTGACTGGCTTCACATCAACATCCTTGCCCAGGAACAGGAACTGTTCCTGGGCAAGCGCTTAACCACTCACCCCCTATAAATTGCTTAATAAAATCTGTTAAATGTTTACATTAAATCCATTAAAACATAACCTCTTCACCTTGTTACCACCCAGTTTTCCCCACAGACACACCATCACAGAGACAGGGGGATACATTTTTTCAGTGACCTCTATTGTTGTTGGCCTTAATCCTGGCCGCGGCACCTTCCAGTGGGAAAAAGGGATTGTGGTCAGCAGGAAGCCAGTCCTCAATACTCCCAACGCTCCACACAAAGCTGCCGCTACTGGGTTATGATTAGACCATCAGTGTGGCCCGCAGAGCTCTTGCTGAGAAGGATGCAAGCTTAGACCCACGCCAAGCCAGGGCTCCGCCAGCACTTTGAAGAATAGAGAGCGGGTGAAAGAGATGGTCACAATGAATACCTAAAAACCCCTATTCAGGCAGACCTTGAGAAGCACAGGTTGCCTCTGTGGTCGGTCCTCCTCTGTTCTCCCTCTCCTTCTGTTCCCTTCTTCACCTTGCACTGAGAATTTGCTGAGGTCTGCGGTTTCCCCAGAGACCTCTTAGAAAGGCAAAGAAGGATGACAAGACGGGGGGCAAGACTTTTACAGAATAGCTTCGTCAAAACTGGCGTGGCCCAGACCTGGCCCAAGATGCTCTCGCTGCTCTGCTAATAGCCTGCATCAGCAAAAAGACAAAAGGAACTCTGCAATTATTAGATTTAGGGGCTGGCTGCAATGAATGGGGAAGTCCAAATGAAGTCATTGTACATTGATGGAGGAGTTGGGGGTTAGCTGAGGTTCAGCTCCAAACTAATGCCCAGACATAGAATAATTAACCAGAAACAGCTATTAATCTTGACCAATGACAGTGCCTGAAACAATGGAGACTGACCAATCATTGATGGTAACATCCACACTGGGGACCGCACAGCTGTGGGATCATCCCTGACACTGGGTAGGAGGGGCTGTGGTAGTTTAACCACAATATATCAATTTCACTGTGATGGATGAATTGCAGTTTTGTGAAGAAAGTGATTGAAAACAAATCCTACAAAGACCTTAGTTCACTACTTTTTGCTGACAATGCAATTTCCTTGTTTAAATAAAACATGGCAATGACAATATCTAAAGAATCACAGAAGTTACAAGAATTTATTCTACACCTTTTTTCTCAATAACTCAGATTAGGCAAAGAAACCTACCTAAAAATAGAAAACCACTATAGTAGCACAAAGTAAAGTAACAAGAGATTCTGGGTTTTGGCTAATGACACAAGCAGGCCACTCTCAAACTACTATAACAGTCATTACACTTAACGCAAGCATCCGTTCTCAGACAGCCCCAAAAGATGTCTTGAGATGAATAAATACACAAAAGCACTAGACTGTAAGGTCACACTAAACACACTAAAAATAACTTTGGGTATCCATAAGCTGCTCTGGTGAAGGAGGTTAAAAAAAATGGAAGATGGGGAAAAAGAGCGGCAACTGCAGCACAAGGGTGTCAAAATCCATTCATGAGGCATGAAACCTGCAGGAAATCTGCACATGTAGCAACTCCACACCCTCACTCATCCACTCACACATAATTATGAAAACATACATTTGCTGCTCTCTAATATCCATGCAAACAGCCTACAGCAAGTCATGAGAAATATGAAGCCAGCATAGATAATGTGTTAACTACAGCATGGACAGAAACCACTTTCACACATTCAGATCCAAACCACATGAATATAAGGGAAACAGTCTGTTTTCTTTTCAGTTTGCTGACATTTCTTCAAGAGAGTGGTAGCTGATGAAACTTTGTTCAAAAAGTATAACTACTGCAGTGTTTGCAACAGAGACGAAACCCACTAATGTTATTGTTAATGTAGCATAGATTTAACTTGAACTAACCTGCTCAAATCTTTAAAAATGACAGCTCCTTTATATGAATTTATTTGCTAACCTTTTTAATCAAGACTAACTTGACTCAGTTGACCTAACTAACATGGCCACAATGATGTGATATCAGTAAATACGAGCAAACTAGAGGCATATCTGACACTGTTTGAACTGTATGGGAAAGTCTGAGGGAGGACAAGGAGGGGGAGTGGAGGTATCCTGAGAGACATGACCCTGTGGGAGACAGTTGTGGGGAGGTGTGGAGGTGTGGAGGGTGGCGGGGTGGTGGTACACTATGTGGCAGACCCCTGGCACACACGCCAGCTTCACTTTCCACGCTGCTCACTCTCTTGACGCTGGGCTCCCCGGTGCCCCTGCCCTCCTCCCAGCACTGCTTTGTGTGCCCGCATAATCTCCCAGGAAAGGAGGCGACGCAGGTGGTCCCATCCCAGTGAGGGGCTCACCTCCCCCTCCATCCTCTATCTCTCTTTTGCTCTCACCCTCTGTCTGTTCTTGTCTTTCTACCCTGGCTGCCTTCATCCTCTCCCTCTTCAGTCCCCGGCGTGGCGATACAAAGAGACACCTCCCTGGCAGAGATAAACCTATTTTAGAGATGCCGAGGGGGAACCTGACGCTCCCCGCCTCTCCTTCCCTTCATCTCTCTCTCTTGCTTTCTCCCAGGGAGAGCTGTGCTGTGCTGGGCTTCAAGCACCATTAGTGCTTCAGTGGTGTGTGTATTCTTGTGTTTATGTGTGTTTGTATTTTTTTGAAAGTGTGTGTGTGTGTGTGTGTGTTGAGGAGGTTCAAAGGGTTCCGCCACTCTATAGTTCACCAGTCAACCTGATCCATGGGGGGACACAGGGGGGTGGGGGGGTGACAGCTAAGGGACAGTTTCGGAGTAAGTTTCCCAGGTCCGTACAGATGTTACCCCTCAACCAGCCGGATAGTCCCAACCAGCTGAATTATGGTATTCTGAGTGTGTGATGCTTATGTTAGGAAAAATAAAGAATTTTTAATCATAAAAGTTTGGAAGCAGCAGCAGTTTCTCCAAAATAAATCTTAGTTGTATTAATATATAAACCTCATCCTCAAATCTCAGAAAGAGCATGTCCCTCTATATCCAAACAGAGTTCAATAAATACATGAAAAATATTTGCCCAAATTCATTGCAAAGGTGTAATGTTGTGTTTAATTTAGGTGGACAACTTGCAAAATGGTGATGGGTGCAATAAAAATGTAATATGTTAATTTGACAGTCAGCATATTTTGATCATTTCTTAACTAATTAAAATGTAAAAGTTTCAAAATGACTCAACAAATCAGATCAAGCAGGCTTAATGCCTTCTGTAAAAAAAGAGAAGCTTTTTGTCATGTATAATCCACTTGCATACTTTTTTCTTGTGCCATCACACTGCATTTCCTCGCTTCAAACGGTCTCACCAAGCTCTTTTACAACAGAAAGGGAAACAAACCCTCCATCAGTGCCTGAGAAGTAATTGCCTACTTCAAGATACAAGGACAAAGTCCATATCACTCAGTGGGAAAACACTAACATGGTTTCTCTTTTGCCCTGACATCATTGTTATCACACCCACCTCCCCTTCAAACAAATCAGACATGGAAAATTGTCTGGTATTCCCCCTTGGGCGCTCCCAATCACGGCATCAAAGGCATGACGCAAGGCCAGGACAAAATGGAAGCCATTATGGCTAATTAGCTGCTGCCCTTTAAAGCACAGGGACCTGCCTGCTGCCGAGGCTCTGAGTGTGTGTCAGAGCAAACGCCAATGACAGCTCCCACGCTACAGAGGAGACGGAGGGAGGGAGGGAGGGAGGAAGGGAAGGGTTACAGGAGAAGGAGGGGTGAAAGAAAAAAAAAAACAAAGATGAGGCAGATTGTGAATGAGCTGGAAAGCATGCATTCATTTTCTTTTTAAAAATGTTTCCTGCAAATAATGGAGGAAGTGCGCAGGAGGAATAAATGGAGGCGGGTGAAGAAGGAAAAATTGGGGTGGGGTTAGGGGCACCAAGCTGCACATGATGAAAGGAGCTCCTTCTTTCCCTGCCAGGATCCACATGGGCATTCTTCAAGCTCACCCAAGCAGAACTCACACACATACTCATGCACATGCACGCACATACGCACACACTCACATACTCACACTCACACTCACACACACACACACACACACACACACACACACACACACACACACACACACACTCACACACACACACACACACACCCCCACTACCATAAAATTCACTTATATCCCTCCACATCCTCTCCACCCCACCTCAACTTTATCACACACCTGAAGGTCTGCCTGCTGCCCGATTACCCAGCTTCCCCTCCCCTCTGCTCATCTGTCATCATGCTCCTATGGTTACAACAACCCTAAACCACACACATACACACACATACAGATGGAAATAGATAAGGGGAAGACACACATGGTTACACACACAAACACAAACTGCGCGGTTAAACACTGCATGGCCCCCTGGCCGGCAGATCAGCCCGTCTCAGCCTGTATGTGCAGGTATTAGTGTGTAATTACTTCTCCATTGAGTTTCTTTATTCACTTCACCATTGTTCATTTTCTCTCTGTTGATTTTACTGTGAAGCACCACCTCATATCCACCACCTGTCCTGTACGGCAAAACCTCTTCTTAGCTTATTTTTTAATTATTATTTTGACATGTATTGTATGTACAGTATGTTTGACAGAGTATAGAGTGGGGTGATTTATCCGTATTGCAGCAATGGATGAGGTGAAAGTTGCTGATTTTTGGTGTACATGCCATACAGATGTGACGAAAAGCTTTCAGTTTGCACACAAACTCCAGTAAAGTTTAGTTACAGGACAAAAATAACAGACGGAGATAAAGGAGAGGTTGTGAGCACACAGATATCTATCAGGCAAAATGGTTTGCCCGATGAAGACCTTGCAGGCTGAAACATTGTATTCATACCTTTTCCTGGGAACTCAGAAAAATATGCACCTCAAGAGATCTTGTGATACTTGTGATCTCTCTTCTGCTAGAATTGTACAGAAACACCGATAGAAACCTACAAGATTTTTCTGTGTTTTAATCTTCCTCAGAGTCCATTGTGTAATACAAACAACTATGCTCTAATTTTACAGCAAACTCTTATTACTTTTAGTAATTTAAGCATCATTTTAGGAGGGATTCTCATCCCATCAACATTATCTATTAGAATCATCAACATAAGTCAAAATTTGGTGATAAAACCACGTTGCAGTGCTCAGCATGTTAAATGGAAGTCTTAATTTCCACTGTAGGTATCTGCTGCTGCTCGAACCCCGGAATTAATCTGCCATGCTGATGATTAAGATAAAGTTTCAGTTAATCTTATCTTTTTTATATTGCATGGCTGCTTTTCAGTAACCACCAGTTTTATTCATTTCCTCCCAAGCGCAGCCTTAAGATCTCTAGCAACACTACAGAAGTCAAGGCCTCTTCTTCCACCCACATATCCAATCTGTCCTTCCCAAACGAGCGACAACAGACGATTTCCTGTGCGTTGGAATCCTTGACCTCTTATTTCCAACCCCAAGGCTCGTGGGAGACTTGGGGAGGGGTTAGAGGTCCGGCATCTTTTCACACATCTTTGCAGACATAAAGAGCAAACAAACCTCAGGGTCTTTATCACTGAAATCTAAACCCCTCGGTTGATTTCATGTCTGTGTGCTGAGGCTGGGGGATGCAGCGATGACCACCTGTTCTCTGTATTTCCTTGTAGTCGCTTTTGTCATGGGCTTTACATTCTTTCAAACCATTACAGGCCCAGGGCGAAACTTAAGCTTTTGCCAATTTCTACTTCGCTGCCCCATATATGAGAACCTATACAGACTCCTTTCAAAGACTGCTTATGTGTCTGTCTTTGTGCAAGGGGAAATTAAAACACAGAGAAAAGGGTTATCTTGTAGGTTTCTATAGGTCTTACAGTTTCAGCACAAGTATCACAAGACTTGCTGAATGATATTGGGGGGTATTTTTTTAAACAAAAGCATTGATTTACAGGGGGGATCTCCTTTATTCCAACCTATTGAAATAAACTGTGTCATGGAAGCATTTATTGAAGGACTTTGGGGATTTTAACAGGAGACAGTGAAAAGGGCTCCTTATACATACAGATTCCATCAACCAGCTATAAAAACTGAGAGGAGAGGAGTCTCGTTTATGGGGTAGCATGGCTACATTTTACTGCTCCGTGGCATTGAGGCAGAGGAGGCAGAGAGGACGCCTCTTTTGTTTGCTGCACGGCTGCAGCAGACAATGATCGAGGCGTGTGGAGCACAGGAATGTCCTTACTGTAGACACTCTCGGAAGTCGGGTTCGAGTGTGTGTCTGTCTGTCGCTTTGTCCTTGTGTCAGTGTGTGTCCATTTTCATGACAGATAGGACTGTGGGAAAAGTGCCCTTACAAACGGCGTCTATTGTCTCCCCTCCATTTATTTCATGGCGGTTCATTCCGCTGATAAGTGATGGAGAGAACCGTAGATGAAACAAATTCAATCCAATGCAGTATTGTGACTCGCTTACATGAATCACTTCTGATTAGCCTCAAGCTGGCATGGCCGCACCGTCAATGAAACTGCACAATCACACAGAGGCCTTGCAAAAATCAGGAATCTCTGTCCCATTAAAGACCAGTCACTTCTCTGCTTCATTACGGAGGCATTCATAAACCACTGTCAGGCCTCACTGTCACTGTCGTCACATAGTCCGCCATAATGGGCTCTGACTATTATTAATACAGGGCCTGAAGCACTCCCAGCTACATCCAAGGGTTCACCATAAAATATGTTAATCAAATCGGGCCCCTGGGGGCCCCTCAAAGGGAGCTTTAACACAAATTGAATATCACTGATGGCTTTGGAGGAGGGGTTGGTCTTGAAGAAGGGAGGCCCTAACCCTGTTAGTCACACGGGTCGGGGCTCAATGATGCTGCATATTTCCAGTCACTGTCAATTACCCTGATATCGTCTGTGGAGGGTCGCATGCAGCCAGCGCTTCAGGGGGAAAGAGAGAGCGCTCAGCAACTGGTGGCTGGATCTGTGCAGCACGTGGGAAAATCAGAGTAGGTGTATACATGTGTGTGCGTGTGTGACAGAGAGATTTCTTCAGAACAAATCTGTCAGCCCAGGATGCCACACGCTAATCACACTAATGCCTATTGGTCGAGTTAAGGGGGAAGTGAACATGCCAGCTTTAGATTAGTGGATCATGTAAATTATCTGATTCCGCAAATCTATGACAGCTCTACCACTCAGTGTTCAGAGACAGAGTAATAATTATGATGGCTGTAAAGGTTTCAACTTGGGACTATGGACAATATGTCTATTCTAAGAAAGAAAGCAGCGGACCATAAGGGACCAATTAAGCATGGGACAAATGAAACTGAAAAAAAGAGATGTGATGTGATGTGCAGTTAAACATCTCTTTCTGGTAGTAATGAAGCGGCTTTGAAAGGAGCAGAACCCCCTCAGCTGACAACATAGACTAAATATAGCACAAAATGGTAGAGGAGTAATAGTCTTTCAGAAGTGTCGGTACATCTGTCTAAAATGACTGTTTATACATTCAAGTTTATTGTGACTGAATCTGCAGCTTTTTCCTCTTTAAATAGACAAAAGTGGTAAATTGCAGAGTTACAGAGTGTTGAACGTCACAATTACTTTGAGGTTTACATAAAAGTGAAGCCAATTACTTAAAGCCCCATTGTGTAACTTTTCTACCATGAAATAACAGATTTAAAATCATTTTGACGTTACACCGAC
The DNA here is from genome assembly GCA_946959425.1 of Argyrosomus regius. Taxonomy (NCBI): domain Eukaryota; kingdom Metazoa; phylum Chordata; class Actinopteri; family Sciaenidae; genus Argyrosomus; species Argyrosomus regius. Next base: position 17,079,375 of record OX336888.1, on the reverse strand, counting down.
TTGTAATCAGGTGAATGGTGCCTCTGTCATTGCCACTCTGTGCCCCGTATGCCTGCTCAGCACTGTGGAACTTTCAGGTATGATCACCCCCAAGAAGTATGTAACACAACACAGCAACTATTTCACTAATTTTGGTGAAACTGGATCATATTTTATGGAGAAAGTGTTTTTTCCTTTTTCCTCTAATGTTCTCCTGTTGCTCCATATTAACTCTATGCGCACAGAGTTTACTGATTACCGGGAAAATTAGGTTTTCAGGTCTGGGGATTGGGGCATGCAGATGGAGAGCAGGGCTGGTGTCATGCCAGAACTGGAGCTGGATAAGCAGGCATTGTAACCTTGCTCAGCAGCCTCTGTGGACATAAGAGACCAAAGAGGACATTGATGGAGGAAGCTAAGAAGAGAAAAGGAGAGACACTGAGCTGGGCATCTTGCTGTTGAACTGGTAAGTAATATTAGCTGGCTGCTATGTCTTGTGTTGTTGCACTTGCGTGATGTTTGGCTGTTAGCAAAGGAATGTTTATTTACTATCACACATAACAATTAAAGTGTGTGTGTGTTATTATAATATGTATAATTTAACATGTATAATCACATGAAAATAAGAAGTGTTATGTTTTTGTTATCTTTTTTATCTACAAACACGGCAAGTCCTCTTCCAGTCCACCATTCTGGACCACAATGTTTCTACAGTAACAAAGAATAGACAAACTAAAAGCTGGCTCTATAAAGAGAGTTTTAGTTTTTTGCATGTTTATGGGCCACTGTAGATCTTTCCTGCATTAATTAATGTATTAAATCATCACGAATCATGTATAAGTTAAGCATTATTTATGTATGCGATTTGTCCCTGTGTCATGGTGTTAACTATCTATCTCTGGTAACTACAGTATGGTTATGTTACAGAAGGATGGAGGTTATGGCAAATAAACTATGATTACAGTGGTTAAAGTAAACTACTTGGGAAAGATACGGTTAAATATAACCAACATTAACTGTTTGATTGTGATGGGACACAAATTAAAGGGCATACCACATCCTGGATTGGCAATGAACGTTGGCAGCGGGCCTTAAGTTTGTCAGACGAGCTCCCCTCCAATGTATACTTGTCATGCTGTTTTACTCAGTCAGTCATCTTCCTCATTCACAGACTTATCTTAGCTTTCAGAGATGACACAGTGCTGCTTCCCTTACGGCTGCTACAACTGAGGAAAACAAAGAGAGTCAAATGCTTTATGCATTTGACCACACAACACAATACCATCAGAAACATGACACTTATTCTTCTGACATCTCAGTTCCACTGCCCACTCTCGGTGGCTACTTTACAGCTTCTGGGATAATCACATTGGACCCATTTCCCAGAGAAACCGGGCTTTGCATGTCCATGACAAGCTTGCCAGTACCCCAACCCAACAGACATAAACACACACACACAGGCATTTGTCTTATTCATGATGTAAACCGGCGCTGAGATAACAAGGTCTGGTGGGAGTGTTTGAGAATACACTCCACAAAGGTGAAGTTGCACAGACAGATGATGTGGGAGGCATGGAACACACACACACACACACACACATTTGGAAAAACACACTCGGCCTGGCATAAACCCACACTTGGGCTTTGTCAACAGACAGACAAGCAAAGACACACAAACACACTCACCATCACACACTCTAAGTGTCATGGACAAACTCTTTTATTGTGCACAGCCTTAAACAATTACACACTCACACACACCGCTTGCTTTGTGTCTACAGCGTCTCGTGGTCGTATCTCTGTGGCCAGCTCCTCTGCGGCTCCCGCCACTGGCTCCAAAAAGGGAAAGAGGATTAACTGCTGGTCCACGTCACAGTTTAGGCTGCTTTTGCGTGGACGGAGCAGAGGGAGGTGGGATAATGCCATTTCATGTCTCTGAGCACTGACATGATGCAATGTATCTCAGCGGTGAAACACTTAAGTGCAGGGGGAACAAACAGAGACCAAACTAAGGAACTAAAGCTCAAGTAAAACCAACTATGAGAAACAAAGGAGGAAACAGTACCAGAAGGTTTTTTGGGTGAAACTGAGGAGTGGATAATCTCTAAGTCACTGCAGCTGCTTCGGATAAATGTGCCCATACTGTACTATATATACAGGATAGATGCAAAAGAAACACAGTAATCTTTCATGAAAAAACAAGACATAAACAGCCTCTTTAGACACAAAAATATATCCGAATGGGATAAACTTATGATGACTTTTGCTGAAGAAGACGAAAATGTTTCCATTTGATCATATTTGAATGTGTAATAAATGCCTCTGAAGATCGTTTTGTGTTTTTTTTCTCATGTTATGGGACTTGACTTGGCTTCTTGAGATGATTCATGAGCGCAAACCTTTTCATGTTGCTTATTTAGGACAGCAATTAATGCCATGACGTGTGCAATTGTTTCACAGAAATAAATAAATCTGTTTTCACTTCACACGTCAACTCGAGCGGGTAATTAAATGGAAAACTTACTAATTAAAGCTGTGTTAAATAGTTGTCTGATGGATTAGTCAATTGACAGCAATTTTATTGGCAAGTCTTTTGGAAATGAATTAATAGTTTATGTCATTTTTGTTGAGTCATATATGTCATATATCTGAGTACGTTGAGTATCTTTGTGTTTTGCATAGTCGGTCGTAAAAAACAAGCATGAATATGTCACCTTGAGCTCTGGTTAAACTCAAACGGCCTGTGATACATATAACATTTGCATTGAATTAGAAGAAAAGACAATGTCAGTGCAATGCAAAAAGCTAAAGTACATGACGATGATGAAAAAAGTATGTATGGCAACAAGCAGTCCAACTACAAAGAGTCTAAAAGGCAGCACACACCCAACAGTCATCACAGCAAGTTCCTCCGCAGGTTGTCTCATTTGTGGAGTTTCGTCTTTCAGACCACATTACCATCATTTCCCATGCTGAAGTGTGAGCCATTAAATCAAAGAACACAAACAAAACTGTTTGCACAGTCAAGACTTAATCCATCAGTTTCTATGCAGACACCTCCCTCCTCTGAATCCCATGCTCCTGTGTGTGTGGCCTTGATGTTAACATTACATCATTAACACCATCATCATGACTTTACAACAACAACAGCCAGTGTGTTGATTTACTGACATCAAACTCGCTGACTCCATCCCAGTTCCATCAGAGTGAAAAAGAGCTGGACATCCGGACTCGTTTGATGTATTCAAGGGTCAGAAAATCTGGTTTCTCTTTCCCTTCATCTCGGAGGGGCCCAAGCCTCTGGAGCTGAGGGGCTGTTAAAAGCAGGAAAATAAAACCAGCCACGCGAGGGCAGAGCTCGTAGATCATACAGCCAAACAGCGTGTAAGTTGAGTGTGTTAGGGGTGTGTTTCGCTCTCCTGCTGCACTTCACAAGTCTCACTGGGCCACATTAATTGATCTCAGCCTCACTTGCATGTGCAAAAAGACACAAAACTCCACACAAAAGATGTAGTGTGAAATTAGTCGGTAAGCTGCAAGCATGCTCACACATACCAGAAGACATACATATTGTAGATGAACTCAGGAGCAGGTACTCTCTCTCTCTCTCATACATCACGTACAAAATATAGCCTAAGTAAATCATCTCAACATCCTGCCATATGAAAACACACATATGGAAACATAACCAGATTCAGACTGCATAGTGTTATATATTGTATGCGCAAGAGAAGACTACTATAAACTGTAGCTGACCATGACCTCTGACTTTTGTGTGAAGACTGACAAGAGAAAAGGCACGCATCATTTTTGATCACTGCAAAATCACTGGATCAGTTATCATTGCTGTTCAGTGGAAAACATTTATTTAAAGTTTTTCATAGAAGGTGAAGGGGGTAATTTCACACTACATCATTCCTCTATGGACTGATTCAATTTCTAAGCTAGATAAACCATTTAAACCCCAGTGGATAGTCTAAAAGAAATCATTGAACAAGGCATTTCTCTTGAAAAGTTGACATTTCGGGCACCATATGGTGCACAAGACTTAAAGTAAACCAATCAATCAATCAATCAATCATACATTATTTTCACAGGACAGCAACACTACACTGTCATGGGGTAGGTATATATTCATATCTGTTATGACAGCATAAGATGCATGTATTAGTTTAGAAGATAGCATATGATAAAGCATATGATTTATGAGTTTACTCATTCAATTAATTTTGGCTCATTGGGACCATCACACATACCTAAAAAGACACATGTTACAATACATACAGTAAGTATACCAGAAAAAATATAGAAGAAGAACTGCTGAAGAACTAATCAATATGAAACAGCACGTTGAAACGACATGGCAATAGAGCAAATTTTGCCAAATTAGCAAAACTACTACACTACTAATGGCCTTTGCACAAATTGATAAACTCCCAAGAAAAGCACAATATCATAGTAATAATTCATTATATGTACTTAGATTTGACACATTTCAAATTATTGTTGTAGTTCAATAAAATCTTTTCTTTTTGATTCGGGTTTCCTGTTTTTTTTTTTTCTGGGGACAAATATTGGGGGCCCTGACCCTGAGGTTGGGAAACTTGGCTGTGAAGGATGAAAGCAAGAGGCTCAGAAGTGCTTCATGAAGAACCTCTTTGTGCGATATCAAAACCAACCAAACTGTCACCGTTGGCAGTTGTTTGGACGTTGGTACGGTGGGAACTTGTTTGTCTGGTCTATTTGTTTGTTGTGATGGTCTCTGAGGGGGGAAACCCTCCCACTCAATTGGCCTTGGGATCCAGAGTAGCTGGAGGACAGGTCATACAAAGGCGCAGTGTGATGGGGTCATCACTGTCACCGCCCAGAGTTGGGGGATGTGCCAACTTTGTAACTGACGGCTTCGTATGGTTGCCATGTTCTGCTCTCCTCAAGTCACCATGCCTTGAAACCATCCACCAAAACCCCTCAATAACATGTTTACGAACCAAAATTGGGAGGATCGGCTATAGGGATGAAAAAGACTACTTATAAAGGCTGGAGACTATAAAAGGAACAATCATCCAGCATCACAGGACCACCTTTACTAAACTTCTTGTTTTTGAGAGTGTGTGAGAGGCTGGGCTGGTGAGAAACACTGTGGATTTACATAGCAGTCTGCGACTTCAAACAAGGTGGCTGACATTTGAATGGGCTGGTGGTGGGAGCCTCTGGTGGGGTTTTTGTTGCCATGCAGGGTGAGCCAAGGAAAGTGGGCACGCACACTGCTGGGATTTGTGTGTAGACAGCTTGTCCTGTTTACTGGGCCCACAGGTTACCATAGGAGCCCTGCATGAACTGAGTGTGTGAGAGACAAAGAAAGAGTGTGAGAGAGAACGATAGGTAGACTGGGAGATGGAAGCACAAGGGGGGGTACGCCATGTAGAGTTAAATGGGTACTGAGTCACTGGGTACGCTGCTAAGGGAGGACAGAACAACTCTGATGAGTAATGCACTAATAATAGGGGAGTGGAAATCGGGTCCGTGAGACCTGGATGCCCTTTTGTAAGCAAGTACACATCATTTCAAGCTCCCTGACTCTGTTCATGACTACAGTAGCTTTTATGGATAAGTGACAAATGTGAGCCAAGAAGTACATCTCTGTTTATTAGATTCATGTGAATAAACAAGTCTGTATTTTAGCATCAGGAACCACATCCATCCTCTATATGAAAGATGAATTGAACTGTGAAATTGCTTTATCCAATTCAGCTACTTTCATATCAGTCTACCTCTCATATCAGTGCTTGACTCTCATCTACAGCAGCCTTGTACACGCACATAGTCCTGTCCAAATGTTCTCTGGTATCTTTTACACTATTCCTTTGACCTGAAACTGAGGTCAGTCTACCAATGTAATAATAACCTTTTGAAACACGTCACAACGTCTTCCACAAAACCGTTTTTCTGACTTTTCTGTAGTTTTCTTTCTACTGGTTTCTATCACCTCTTCATGTCCGTAAATTAAACAATTCTACAAGGAAAACTGCTCACCGCTCATCTCCAAACTAACGCCATAACCAGTGATGAGAGTCATAAGTGGATGGCTTCATTTACAGTTTCACAAGTAGTAAAAAGTTGGGAACCACTGCTCTGTTGTGTTCCTGAGCCATGGACAGAATCCTGTGCATTTGTTACACTTGGCAAATAAAATGGCTGCCGTTCAATACGTAATTAGTTGATTTCAACATGTCACGCTGATGCAGAACAATGATTAAAAAAGATCGTGAAATACGCCTGGACAACTGTGGCTAAACTTCTAACCACGTCCAAACATAACAGTGTCAACCTCAAGAGAAATAAATGTTAGTTCAGCACACAGGGAACCAAAGGGAAAACCCCTTTGCTCCTGACAAGGAACACCTGTCTGAGTGAGTGTATACTCTGGAATGAGTGTAAGCCTCTGGGACAGAGGGAGGAAAGCATGTGAGTGAGTGTGTGCATGCGTCTGTCGGTGTATAAAATCTGGGCAAATACCCAGTCAGGGTCATACATGAGTCTGATATAAACTGAAATTACAGGTCTGACTTTCCATTGTATTGTGAGCTTGGTCAGGATTCAGACTGCATACACACACTGATCCACTTCCGCCCACACAGATCCAACACTTCTCTCTCCCCTCCCACAGCTTTCCCTTTCCCTGCCTGGCTGCTCTGCTGCCTGGCTGACGAGCCGTGCTGCCTGGCTCGGTGGCGGTTGCCCTGTCTATCAGTCTATTTCCAGGCTCAGGGCCCAGCGCCGAGGCAGGCAGGCAGTCAGTCAGGCGGTGTGGTGGAGGGCAGAGGGGTTGATGCGTGTGTCAGAGAGGCGCTCTCCCACATTCCCCCGGCGGCTGGCAGCAGGCCGGGCCTGCGGAGGGGGGTTCGCCTCTTTCTCACGACCTCTCAGGTTCCTGCGCTCATCTGGGAGCTATTCATTTCCTGCCAGAAAACAGCCTTCCCCTGCAACTGCAGGAGGGGGGGTGGGGGGTGGGGGTGCAAGGGGATGGGGTGGAGAGGAGGGGAGGGAGAGGAGTTTGGCTTCAAAATGAGTCCAGGGCTTGGTACAGCAAGCCCTGGGCTTAAATCATAAAGCTCTCGCTTGTCTGGGCTGCAATCAAAGACAGCCCCAGTGACGGGCCGAGAGAGTGAGGGAGAGAGAGAGAGAAAGAAGAACCATGAGAGAGAGGGAGAGAGCGGGCCATATGGTAGCACTTAGGGAGCCAAGGAGGAAGCAGAGGGGCTTTTTTTCCCCTCCTTTCGCTCTCTGCATGCACGCGGAGTGTGGGAAAAGTTAATGGACACGCATGGCAGCTAACCCCCCGGTCGTGTTGTGACATGTGTGCGGTCACTCCGGCAGCTCGGCCACTGCACTGGGTAATTGGAGAGGCTCGTAAAGCTGTTCTCCAGAGGGGAAGAGACCACTGAAGATGTTGGTGGGTGGGGGGGGGGGGGAGGAAAAGGGGTAAAGGCGGTGAGGTGGGGTGGGAGGGCTCAGCAGCTGGGTGTTGTCCGGGTCACACCACGTGCCTCCCAGACGTCCCACGTCCAGCTGTGGCCCCGGGGCTCAGGGCAGGAAGCTCGACACTGGTCCGAGCACAGCTGGAATGCTGTGGGAACGTTTTGTGTATGTGTGTTTGACTGTGTGCGTTTGTGTGGACAAGCTCTGGCTCACAGGAGGCCGACTGTTATCCCGTGTGGTAGGCCTTTCCTTGAACCCCCCACCTCCCTCCACTTAACTCCCCACTACCTCACCCATTGTGCCCTTTGGCCAGGCATGTCCTTACCCAGCACTCTTCACAAACACACACACACACAAGACGTATGCACGCACAGGCACAAGCACACACATGGCTTCAATCAAACAAGGATGCATGGCCCCCCGTAAAAAGGTGTGATGGAAATTCAAAATGATGGCACTTATCCACACTTTGTGCCTCTTAGCGTACTGATAATTGCAAACACCTGCACCCCCTCCCCACACACACCCCCTTCAAAGAAGGGCCACACTCGGATCGCTGGAGGGGGCACACACACCTGGGCAGAGCAGAGCGCTACCACATGGCTCTCAGTGGCGAGGTGTTTAGCAAGTCCTTCTGCTGTCAACCCCCCCCCCCCCATGAAGGAACTCCCTCAGCTCTGATTGAAGACACAACCTGCAGCTCCTCTCTGCTCCACACTGTCAGGATCATAATGATGATACCTTTTTTAGCTTGATCACTTCAAAGTATTGGTTGGTTGTTAGTTTAACAAGTAGTCTCTTAATTAGAAACTGAGTGGAAAGGGCCATTGAAGGTGCAAAACATACAAACAAAAGATTCAAATGACATATGTTTTGATAACATCCTGCAATGGCTGGTCTGACAAACTAATTCAAGAGATACAAAATAAAGCCTCTCCAACAAAATGCTCCTGTGTCTTGTCTTACAGAATAACAATATTTACCTTTTCCACAGCCATGTCTTAAGCACACAGACACGGTGCTCTTTTCCATCTCAGATGCACAACCACAGCAGCCATCCACGCGCCCCTCATTGATCTTACAAATACCAATCAGATTGCAATGCGCTTCTGTGCTGCTAGATGGCGTAAGTGACCTCAGTATGGCTCCAAAGTTTCCACCAGGAAAGGTGAAACCGCTGGAGTGTCAGCGTTACGAACAGATCTAGTCAAGCTCCTGTGTCTGATTAATTACAGAGCCACTGTCTCCTGCCTGACACACTTATTCAGATAATAGAATTACAATTAGACAACAGTTTAGTGACAGTCTGCCCCAGTGTGACTTACAGTGAGTGAGCATGTCCAGAGAATACATGCCTCTTAATAAAACAGCACACTCATTTTTGCAGAACCATAAACCGGTGAGACGACAGTCCTGCAGTCCAACCAGCAATACTTCATTTTTCATAGTTGCACAAAGTGTTATGAATGACGCTGTTGGCTCAGAAAAGGTGTACGATTTTAAACAGTTTCTACCAATTTCTGAACCTTGTTGCGATAAAATTGAGTTTTTAAACACTTGTTAATGTAATGTGCAAACAGCTCACTCAATGGAAAGTATTTTTACTTGTTCTACACCTCTGTTTTGCTTTTAAACGCACAGACAACATAATATTGGTTTAGTATCAAATAAACTAGATTAACACTCGTAATATTTGCAGTTTTACGCATTAATAAGAAGATCAGGTTTCGTTTTCCCAACAAACAACGCAGGAGCATGTTTTTAATATCTTTACAAATTTATTTGTCTTCCAAAACGAAGAACATCATAAGAGCATTGAACATATCTTTGGCATCACACAGTAAAAAAAGACAACTCAAATATATAAAAAATGCAGTGAACGGACTTCCACAATACAGATCTCATTTCAATATGAACTTTACTCCCTTGTTAGCTGTACAAATATAGTGCATACTCTTTCCATTTTACAAGAAAAAACAGATTCAAAACAACTTTCTAACATTGAACAAAGAGAGAACTATTTTAAAGTCTTTATGGTCCTTTTTCCACTTTTCACCAGGGTCGCCACACTGAGTCCGTGTTGCCTGATGGGGCTCCGGGGGAAACCGCAGCCGGTACAGGGACCGGTGTGCCGACGTTATTGGCGTACACGGGGATAACGGGGCCGTTTGGCGCAAATGCCGCATTGGGTATGAGGAATGCAAACTGTCCGTCTGTGGCAGGCACGATCTGGAAACCACCGTACACTTTGGTGGCGTCTGAAGGTAAATTAGCCGGCGATGAGCCTCCTTTACAGGACACCGCGTTCATGGGCAGGACCTGCGGGGATGAGCTGGGGATCTGCACCATGGATTGGCCGAAGGAGGGGTGGGTTGGTCCGGCGGTGGATGGGAGCTGGTGTTGGTGCTGATGCTGGCTGGGGTAGTTCATAGCGTTGATCTGGGTCATGCAGTTGGCCAAGTGGCCGAGGAGCCGCGTCCTGACCTCGGTGTTGACACCTTCGCAGGTGGACAGGAATCGGGTGACTTCATTCATGCACTCGCTGAAACCGGCACGGTATTTTCCCAAGACAGTGGGGTCGGTGTTCAGGGCAGCTGCAGAGAAAACACACAGGCATATTTAAGTCCGGGTGTTCATGTGGACATCTTGTTTTATCAGTAAAATGTGTTCAAATCTGTAACATTTAAACGAGTGTCTTGAAGCAGCTCAGATATGTTCCAAAACGCACAGTCATGAGACAGATTAGTCCGGGAAATGCGACTTACCGGTCATTTGAGCCCTCTGGAGGTTCCGGAGATGCTTCACCGTCATCTCCAGGATGTCCGCCTTCTCCAGTTTAGAGTGTCTGGAGCTCTGCGGGGACGGAAAACACACATGGTTAGGATTACGCGCTCACTTTCTCACTGTTTGACAGAGGCAGTTTAGAAATCTATTAATAACCAGGACGCTAAGTGAGTACTTACATCTTTTTTGAGCGCATCCAGGATGAGAGTTTTCAGCTGCCCCAAGCTCTCGTTGATTCTGGCTCTTCTCCTCTTTTCCATAATTGGCTTGGATGACTAAAGATGAGAACAAAATTACATTTAATGTTAAATTCATCTTCCTTGTTTCGTGCGTAAAAGTTGGATGAGGAGCTTGTGTCCAAAATAAAATGTTTCAGGCTTTCTGTTTTTAGATGACACTGACAGGGAGATGTTTTACAATATAAACACGATACCCACCTTTCTGTGCTCAGAAGCTGTCTTGGGTTTATCGGGAGTTGTGTTCATGCTTGCCGGGGTCGCAGCAACCGGAGAGGAGGAGGTTTTTTCCATCATATCGGCAGGCATCTTTTTATCGGAAATATCCCACAAAACCACAGCAAATTACGATCCACTGGTGTAGGAGAAAGGACGATGAATATGTTCAGCTTGCGATATTCAAAAGTCCCCTCTCCCTCAAAAAAATCCTGAGATGTGTATCAAGTTAAAATCCGTTAGAGCGATGCGCAGCAGCAGCAGCTACCAGGAGCGGATGCAGAGTCTCTCTGTTGGGCTCTCCGCGTGTGGCTTGTATTTATATCTCTCACTGCACGCGAACGGCTCGTGTGAAACTTCCCAAACTTTCTTTCCCACAGTAACTTTCCACCAATCAGGGCGAGGGACACGCGGCCCGAGGGAGGACGGCTCGTGGTCGGCGCCCTCCCATTGGTTGTTTGGCCGCTTGAGCTGGCGGCCAATGGCGCGAGGCCCGGGTTCAGGGCACAGCCGGGGAAACTGCCTTCAGTCTTCAATCATCGTACCGTTTACATATTAACAGTGGAGCCGCTGACTGGGCACCGCCACCAGGAGCGGTCAGAGGACTTTTTATCTACCAGACAAGCGATAACAGCAGAACATGTAATAAAATAATTACTTTAAAATCATTATATGGTCTTACTTATAAAATAAATAACAAATCTCCATGAACAACATAACAATAATAATCAGATATCTTCAGCAGACACAATCAAACCAAACCAAACCAACTTTTTATTCAGCTTTCAGATGATTAGGCTTGGTCTGTCTCTACAAACTGTTCCCTCTAACTCTTGTACAAGTTGTGCAAAATTTAGGTATCTTAAATTAATCGACAGTAAAGGAAAAAAGAAAGCAAAACTTTTGCAGGCTGCCGTTAAAAAACCACTAGTGGGAAGTGGTGACAGGCTCTCAGGCAATCAGAGTTTCAGATATGTGCCATAGAGGCACAGGAGGCACCAGTTTTGTTTTCTACCAAACTTCACAGTAGATAGTTACTGTTATAATGACATTAGTAAAAGAAAACAAGCCTAGATGACTCAAAACCACAGGAGGAGACGAGCTCATATTCTCACATACACACAGCCTTAAACACAGGCATTACAGTCGTGGACTAACGTTAATTTAGCCTACCCTCAGAGGAAGAAATAAAATTAAATACGCACACTCCATTTCCATGTTATTTACCACTGTAGTTCCCAACTCTGTGGTACAAATTTTGGCATTTAATCATCTGCCGGTGTTGTGAATGTGGAGCACGTGCCAGGATGTTTTATGAGTGCGGTGGTTGGAGGTTTGGCCGCCGGGCTGCCGGGGGGCCGCCGGGCCAGGGAGGAGGTTGGAGGGGTGAGGGGAGGGTATGTGGCGGCGGCGGTGGTTTACATTAGAGGGGAAGGTAAATAGCAGCTGCTGTTTTAAAAGCCTGGGAAAACCACGCCTACAGAGAGAGCTGGATCGGGCTCCCTTATCGGAATGTGAGCCAGAGCAGAGATATTTCTGAGCCCGGAGAGCTCACACGATCAGACCGATGCCTCCTCCTCCTTCTCCTCCTCCTTCCCCGCCTATGGTCGCCCCACAGCGTTCAAGGCTTTTTTAAGATTTCAGGTCATAATTTCATTTCCTTATCTTTATTGCAGTTGGAGCGATGTAAGAGCAGACGAGCAGTAAAGAGAGAAAGAAATAGGGCTCATAATTGCGTCTTGCAAAGTTTATTGACGGACAAAAGCTCTACACTTTTCAGGTTGTGAGACTGAGATCACAAAGTTTATATGAACCTGCGCTGTCTGTGACGCATTTCACGACTTTAGGAGTCTGTGGGTATTTACAGTTTGACTCCTTTATTACTCAGCGCTAATTTCAGAAAAACAAAACAATCAGTGTCTTCACCACAAAGAAAAGAAAGTCGACTGACTCCAACTCTATCATTAACTAGACTACTTATGTTTAATCCTATCATTGTTTGTTTATGAGAAATAGCAGAAAAGTTTACTTTCCACTGGTGGAAGTGTTGCCACTACTTTCTATTTTCTTCCCGGAGTAAAATGAAGAAAACCTGAACTGTGCGCAATTTTAGAGGCTTAAATTGACAAATCTACCAATGTGTGGAGAAGTGTAATCAATAAAGGCAATGGAAATAGGATACTTATTTTAAGCGACACGTCATTTACTTTATTTTTTGAGTAAATAAAGCTCAAGCCATGGCTCTCCGCTGAGCTCACACACCTCCAGCTGCTGCAGAGACCGCGACACGTGGCGCGCAGGCGACCAGGGGAAGGCGCTCCTCTCGTCGGCTTGCCGCCTGGATCTGCGGGGCGTCGCCGGCGGCTGGCCGCAAGATCGTGAATTTGATAGTCAACGCGGAACTGCACAGGGTTCACAGATTCTCAGCTGAACATGAGAGAGGAGCAGAGAGATAATTTTAAGTTCTCTCCAAGCCTGAGCTTGAGCGCGCAGTAAATTACCAAAAACTATATGACATCACCACAGGCAGCTTGTAGAAGGATGAATTATGTTATGAAAGGACTGAAACATTGATTTATGCTTCTTATGTAACTACAAACATTTTATTCTCATGTGGCCACGGCACTTTGAAGCTTTTGTTGATTTCATAACACCGAGATTTCATCATGAAAGTCTTGTTAAATTGGCTGGTTAAAATTAGGTCTCCAGTCTCCCAGCTGCAATGTCAGCCTGTGTAACTGGCATGTGGAGACATCAGTGAAACCACACACGTGTCTTGTGTGTAATTGCAAACTTTGCTTTTGGCAGGAGGGAGGCTGGTCTGTACATGCGCCTAAAAACCAGCTATAATCCTAAATATCCTTCATGCGCAACAATGCTGCCTCTGTCACACACACACACCAAGAGCATGTCTCATTGTTGTGAACTGCACACCTGAGTCATTTTCCCTGCACAATGGCACTGACAGACTTCCAAAACAAACGTATTGATGTGAAGCAGACAGAGGGTAGGTTTTGAAACGCTCTCCGCCTGAATGACTTTCTCACGCTCATGTTGCAAGAGGTCTCCAGCGGTGAACTGAGTCACGGAGCTTTGGGTCTCTCGGTCCCACCCTTTTCCCTGCAAGTTGAACATCTTATTGGGCGCACCTGGCTGCCGTCAGTCCCCGGAGTGTTACCTGTTGCTATGTCTCAACTCCTCTATCACAAGAAATCTGTGGGAAACAGGCTGACTAACAGTGAATACGACTCTCTGTTGTAAAAGCTTTTGATCACATGATGTTTAGAGATACCTTACTGATGAAAAGCCAGTGACAATGGTCTGGCCTGTAGACAGGAAAACAAACAAGCATGATTATTTTACATGTTTTATTTGGGGCACCGCACCCTCACCCTCCCTAAATTCTCACACTCTTTTTTTTATTTACCTGTGACCCCCCTCCCTCATCCTGTGGTCATGATTTACCCTCTCTGAATTTTTATCTCCTTTTTTTATATTACCTCCCTCCCCCTTTTTTATCTCTCTCTTCCTCTTTTCTCATTCCACCGCTCCCAGTCTTTCCCAGGACTCATATCTTTATTGAGCCCTCTCGACCATGGACCTCCACACACTGCAATAATGCAGCAATAATGCAATTAGACAGGGAGCTTGCGCGGCTAAAGTGTGTGTGAAAGTGTGAGATATTGCTCTCACAAAACAATCTGGCCCGCTATCACCCACTGCTCATGCCTTAATATGTAAACCATTGGTGAACAGTGCTGCTGCCAACTGGTGCTCCTTGTGCCACAAGGGTGACAAGGGTGTATGTGTGTGTTCAGGGAGGTGGGGTTTAAGCTTAAATGCCTATGCTGGCATTTAAGCTTCATTACTGGCTGCCAATAAGAGTGGGAAGTAAGCAGGCAGTCAGACAGGCTGTATCAAGGCCAGCCTTGAGGTGTCATGTGGCTCCCGCTGCCAAACTGAGGGTGGCACTGTGTTGACGCAGCCTGCTTTCCCGAGAGGCTGTCACATAGTGGTTCACTGACTGACTTGACTTATCCAACAGTTCACACTGTGATTAGTATGGTCAACAACTCACCAGAAGTCCTTTCATTTCCTGCAGAGCTGAGTGGCCTATGTGTGCACAGTCACTGCCTGTCAACAGCCAATGAACTTTGCAGTTCTGCTTGGAAACTGCAAACTAGGTAAGAAGCTTTTTTTTACCAAGAAAAAGTCCCAGTTCTCTACAAATTTTACTTGAAAGAATGTGGGAATAAAGATGCTGGTGAGTGGCTACATGTGTGCTTATATATGTTTTTAATTCAAATGTGTTCAACTTGAAGATACCTGATAGAGTTCAGCGAGGGAGTGTGTTATGAGTGTGCCATGTCCTATTGTAAGGGGGCGGCCGTGGCTCAGTGCAGAGCGGTTCGATCCCCGCTCTCACTGCTCAAAGATTGGAAAGGTGAACTGACAGCTGGTGGGGTGTCAGTCCACCTCCTTGCCACGGCCGAGGTGCCCTTGAGCAAGGCACCGTACCCCCCAACATCTGCTCCCCGGGCGCTGCAAATCCAGTCTGTGTGTATTAGTCCCAACTGGATGGGTCAAATGCGGAAGAATAATTTCACATGTACAATGTGATTAATAAAGTTTCTAAAAAAAAAAAAAAAGGATGCACGTGTACAGGTGTGACATGATACATATTTCTGCTGACTGCAGGACTACTGGCAGCAACTGTTGGTTCTCCAATGTATCGGTTCTCCATGTATCGGTAAAAGAAGAGAAGACCACAATCCCATGTGAACGATGCACATTTCACATTTAGTCAGGCCTTGATGTACACAAAATGTGTATTGGTGAACACAATCATGCCATGCCATGCATCTTAAAAATCATAAAATGTTTACCATGAAAATAGGCCTTTAAATATAGATGTGACATTCTGATAAAGATTTTCAAATCAGCAAAATGTGTCTGCATCTGCCTGTGAAAAACAATAAACTGTATCTACAACAAACCACTATTTGGCTGCGTTTAGAGACTCTAGCACCACCCACAGTCAGTCAGAATAGAGTGACCCATCACCCAAGTTGCTAACAGTGTGAGCGCAGGGTTACAGCAAACAGAGGGTTGTGTGAAAGCGTTAAGCTCTGACAACTTACAGAAAGCGCTGAACGATAGCAGAGCCAGTCGTTACCGATTTTGGAGTGTGTGAGAGAAGAGAGGGGGAGTAAGTGGAGCAGCGAGCGAGAGTGTTTGTGTGCGAGTGTGTGTGTGCGTCTGAGCACATCATCCCTGCGTGGCATGAATGTGTGTTATTAGTGGGAGTGGAGTAGGACCTGTGCTCAGCTGCTGTTAGCGAGGCCAGCCAAGGCTTGGAGAGCAGGATCAAAGCAGGGACAAAGAGAGAGAAGGAGAACTGACAGATCCTCCAAGCCGAAAGAACAGAAGGAGGAGAGAGGAAAGGAGATGAGGGGGTTTGGAGGCTCTCCAGATACAGCCGCACACATCGCTTACCTCCCCTAACACACACATACGCACACACAAACTGAGGTGCCTGGAGCAGCCTGGGAGCAAGGAAAACAATAAGTACAGTGGATGTACTCACGCTTTCTTTTTCTCACACAAACACACACACAGAAAGATCAGCACGGGTCACTGTAAGCCTCCCAGACACAGGCGCTGGGGTCCGTTTTGGCTGGCTAAAACAGAGAGAGAAATGTTTTAAGGCCTCAGTGCTGGGCTGTAGACCGGAGCCTCCCCAGGCAGCTGCCACTGCCTCCCTCCACTTCTCTCCACTTCAGAGACCAAGACGCTCGCACTTCCTTTAGGGGTCTCTCTCTCTTTTGCTCTGTCTCTCTCTTGCTCACTCCCCAAGCTTCCACCATCATCCACGTCACTCCTCCCTCTCTCTCTCTCTCTCTCTCTCTCTCTTCTCTCTCCCCTCCATCCGAACCCTCTCCTTTTCTCTGATGCCTCCTGGAGCAGACCGGCGTTTATTTGCATGTGTGGGGGAGGCGGTGTAGCATCAAAGGTCAAGAGGTCACGGTGAGTCAAACCCAGCAGCGGTGGAAAGGAAGCGGTTGGGGAGAGGACCAGTGAGTTGGCCTGGGTCTCTGGTTAGCATGCCTGAGGCTGGAGCAAACTGGGAATACGGCTGCTTCTGCTTCTGGTAGTGGTGCGGGTGGGGGTGAGGGCCACTCATGCAAATGCAGTGTAACCATTTACTGGTATTCTGACTGTAGACATATTTGTATACGGAACTCAAACTGTCAAACTACAGCAAAGATAAAAGATAACGTGGCGTCACCGTCGTATATTTACGTTTTATGCCTGAGTTTGATAAGGCACCTATGGGGGGGAGGTACTATGGCTGAACATGTATGGATTACGATGTATTTACTTCAGTGTTAGAATCACCTGTCAAACAAGATTGATCAGCCTATACCTGAGACGGTTTTTTAAATTGTGTCAAAGCCAGTTTTCAGATTAACACAAACAAAACGAAAAAAAAAATTAAGTTAAAAATTAAGTTTCTCTTTGAACAGGTCTGCCCCTTTCTTTTTCCATCCATTAACCATCGGGTCCACATAAAACCAAGTTGGGAAGAATCTCCGAGTGTGTCGCTTATTTATTCTCACTGAGCAATGGGACATTTGAATTACAGGTGCATGAAACCTCCCCATTTCCTCCCGAGGAGGCCGTTTGTTGACTGTAGATAAGAAGGCCA
The DNA here is from genome assembly GCA_946959425.1 of Argyrosomus regius. Classification (NCBI taxonomy): domain Eukaryota; kingdom Metazoa; phylum Chordata; class Actinopteri; family Sciaenidae; genus Argyrosomus; species Argyrosomus regius. The sequence goes on along the minus strand of OX336888.1, from coordinate 17,061,972 downwards.
GCCTTTGAAGAGGCAGGCACACATGTACACACAGATACACACACACACACACACACACACACACAGCTCCCTAAACTGACAGCTTGATGCTGTGAATCATTATCTCTAATAGGCCTAGTTTAGTGTAAACAAACACATGCGGAGTATTGATGCAGATCTTTCTCATGCAGTTACGGATCCCCCCCCCCCCTCCACCACCATCATCATACCCAGATAAAACGTGTCAAATTCAGGGTTTACTCATATTTGCATAAAGGTGATGCGTTTAAATACTTTGGCGGGTGATGGAGAGGTGAAGGGTTATAGTAGGAATGATGGAACTGTTTTGTCTTCCCGAGGAGTGTTTGGAGAAATTAGACTGGATCTTCTTGTCACAATAGCAACCATATTTTCATCTTAAATCTGGACAATGATCTCACTGAAGACTGGTTGAAGAAGGAGTTAAATATACATTGGCAACATGTATAGGTGTATGAGAGTTTGGAAATTGAATATGGAGGAAATTGAATATGGAGGAAGCCTGATGTTACTACATATGTATGCTCACAAATGAATAAATGAACACTACAGTGTATAAATAAAGTTTTGTCAGGTTCATGCTCTGTGTCAGCAAAGCACTGCTCTACTAAAGCAAGGCGCTGAACTCCCACTGGATCCAACTGTTCTGAACAATAGCTGCCCCTGACCTCTGACATCTCTGGAGGAAAGAATGCTAACAAAGAGTTTCACTGCAGGGATCAATAGGGTATTACATTGTTATCACTCAAATGTGATTATAACTAATGGCTTGAGTAATAATTCATCAAGTTCTGCTCCTGTTGTAACCTGGCAGAGGGCAGAGTCGTCTGCGAGGATGCCCTGGGAGGCCCCAGAGCCTCTTTCCTCCTCCTACCTGGGCCAAGGCCAACCTTATCAGACAAGAGGGCCCCGAGGATTACTCTCCCTCCGAGCATTAGCCTCCCTCCTGGAGAAAAAGGGCAGCCATCTCTCCCTCCTCTCTTCTACCTCAAGCCCCCGTCTCCCCCCCTTCGGCCCTCAGCACTCCACCTTTCCCGTGGGAGTTTGCAAAGCCAGGATAACCTTGAGACCTCAGCTGGTTCGCTGCCAGAAACATTAAAGAAATTCCCTCCTTCCCTCCTTTTCTCTCTCTATCCTCACCTCTCCTGTACACCCCCTCCCCACCTCACCGCCCCTCCAGCCCTCCTCCTGATCACTGGGACATTACTCTATTTTTTCCTCCCCACAAACTCTTTCCTCTCTCTCCTCCCCTTCATTTTTAGGCCCCTTTTTTGCCTTCTCAGCCTCCTCTGATTGTGACTAAGATTAGCCCTTTTTCTCTCTCTCTCTCTCCCTCCTTCATTTCCTCTTTTCTCGTCTTCGACAGGAGAGAGAGGGTGGGGGCTCAAGTCAAGTGAAAGAAAGGGCTGTTCACATAATCTCCTGCGTAGTTGACTATTATCTGTAGATTGTCTAGCTGCCAATTTCAATTTAGCCAGCGCTGTTATCAGGCCAAAAATAAACGCCTCATTTGAAAGGTGGAAATCAAACTGTCCCGACAAGAGGGATGAGTGACGTTGATTGCAAACTAACTGTTTTGGTGGCAGCCTGCACTTTGTGTGGCTTTTGTCTCTTGCCTCTCTCTAACCCCCCTTTGCCTCTCTCCCTATTCTCTCTGTAGGCTTCACGGCTGTCATATTCCTTTAGTGCTGGAAAGGTCAAGTGCTGCTTGCTGCCTGTGAGATCTGAGGGAGCTCAGGGATATTCAGCTGCCCCCCTCCACCTCGCTTTGTGGCAACAATGCTTCTTGCTGCGAGCTCCCCTGCACTGCCACCAGCCAGCGGCGGCAGCAACGGTAGCAGGCCGGCCTGCAGAGGAATGTGTTTATCCCCTGTAGTTAGCTCCCTCCTTTCAGTTAGCTCCCTCCTTTCAAGTTCCCAGCTCCTCCAAGTTGATCTGTTTTCAACGCACCACACAGAAAGGGGCCCTGTGTTCCTGCGGCATAGCAGCCGGGATCAGTTCTCAATGTTTATGGTCAAGAGAAATGATAAGTAATGAAGACGAGAGGGAGACGAGGACTGAGAGGAATAGACGAGAAGAACATCAAAGGGAAAAGTAATGATTTACATCTTGTCCAAGTTGGAGTACTTTTTCACTCACTATTTTTTACTTCGGTCTGGTAATGTTACAGTAGATTGCCCTCAGACATGTTGTGTTTTTAGTCAGGAGTTCAAACCGGAGGCTTTCATGTGGCCCTCAGATTTCGACAAGGAAATGGAGTGAGTTTAGAAACAGCCGGGATGGGCTTTGTAATGGTTTCCCATGACATCACTACTGATGGGCCCTCGAGGGGGCTATGAACCGAATCCTCTCTGAGGTGTCTGTCTCTCTCTTACACACACACACACACACACACTCGCACACACAGGTATGACCTCATCACTACCACATTCCAGGTTTCACCTTGCTGCCCCCATCCCCACCAAAAGTCTCTCCTTCTCAGACACACTTTAACACCCTATCTGCCCCCTCACCTCCCTTACGGCCACACCCGTCTCAGACTCCATTGTTTACCATGAGAGAGCTTCAGCTTTCAACGAGGAGATGAGCTAACTACCGCTGCCGTAAGATCGCAGGCCTGCTGGCTACAACTCTCAGCCTCACACTGGTTTCAGAAATGGGTTTCTTTTCTCCACCCACTCATGTCTGCACGCAGTTACCACTGGGCAAAGGATTATGGGAAAGGCCATTGACGTGTAAGTGGTTGGGTTGGAGTCAAGTGTTGGCTGCTGCAGTGTTAATTTTAACGATTTCAAGAGTTGGTTTGCTCACCACATCTCCTCAAGGGCCATTAAAGGTGCTACTTTCTTCACAGCGTGGCCTAACAATGAAGAGAATGATATCTAGTGTACATAATCTCTGTTCATTGGACAGAACTAAACTATGCCAACTGCTTCTATTCACCCTGTACACTTTTGCACTCAACTTAATCCATATTGGATAACAATCTTTTTAAGCCACCTAAATGTACCACCTACTGGGCTAAAGTAAACTGACTGAGCAGGATACAGATTGCAGTATGACCTGGCTTAACTCGCTGTGGGTTTAGTGGCCCTTCCAACTTCAATGGCATTACAGGTGAGATGGAGGAGAAGATCCTTGCATTTTCATTCTGGGGAGGCTTGGCTCCTTTAACTATTACCCTATGTAGATCAGCACAGAGTCCTTGAAGGCAAACATTAACACTCAGCTGTTACTGAAGAGATGCATTGCTTTAGTCCTGAAGGGTCAAAAGATAAAGAAAAAAAAAACTATTCAAGAACAACAATGACCACAAGCCTTTTCTCAGGATGTAAAGAAGAAACACACTGTACTCTCCTTCTTGCAAAGTATCTAGAGTATGTACACAAAAGCAACCAAGAAAGTGGTAATATTATGCCAAGGTCTTGTTTACAATTCTAAAATATTTCCGTGGACAGAGGCACTACCTGTCCTTGCTCTCTTTCGCCAAGTAAGAAGATATTCTCATTTGTTATTATGCAGCTATTCTGCCAGTGGCACACTTAGCATGGATTGCAGAAGGTGTGTGTACTCCTGATCTCTCTTCAACCTGCTGCTTTGTCCTCTGACTTCATTTTTTCCATTTCATAATTTTGCTAATAAGTACAGAGTGATTAGAGTCTGTACAATGTTTCACTCACTTCCTGTACGTCCTGTGACTTTCCAAACGGACAGAAAGAACTTCTGAGCTACTGGACTGAACCTGTAATCTTTCAGGGGCAGGTCTTTCTAATTGAAATTTTTAAGGCATTACAGTTGTTTTTAACAGCAAAACTGTATAGTTGGGGTTAGACAACTAAAAATGGCAACCATGAGAGCATTAGTTTGTCTCAATAGTTTCAGACAAACTACTGGTGTCAAAAGAAAATGCTTTATATGCCAAACTCCACCTCCTTATCCTTTTTGGTGTGTGTTCTGCCCTACAGAGTATGATAGGTATTAAATCTAAGGAGGACTCTGCTGTCACTACGAGGCCAGCCAATGAGGTCAACTAGTAACAAAGCACCAAAAAACAAGTCAGCAACAAGCCCAAGTAAAACACCCTGACAAACACCTTGTTGCTAAAATAAAAAGATTGTTCCAGTTAATCAGATGAGTTGTTTTTTCCTATTCTGTACAGAACGCTTCCCACTAATGCTGACTAGTTTCATATATGAATGAAGCGTGGGTGAGTCCATACATCATCGTGACTCTGAGTAGTTCAACTCTGCTGGCCACAGTGAAGGGTCAAGGGTTCAGAGAAAGGGCGTCACTGAGGAAGCTGGGCTCATGTCCTGAAGCAAGGTGCCTTAACAGGATTAAACAGCAGCCTATCAGATCCATTTGGGATAACAACATCTGTCAAATTAACCACTTCACTGGCTGGCCTGATAACTGTCCTGCCCCCTCTTATCTAGAAATCAACCCGTGTGTTGCAAACAGTTTAGGAGCAACTTGAAAGTGTTTGCCTTTGGCACAGTGAGTTGCAGAAGTGAAGACATCTGAGGGCTATGCAAAAGGCAAAGGGCAGGGCAGGGACACGATTTGGTCAGCCACATACTGAAAACAGGCATTTTCTCCTGTACTGTATTTTCTGCTCCCCTAGCACAGCATAACACAGGTACCCTCCACAGAGCAAGTCACGCTTGGCAGGAAGAAAAAAAACGGTCAAACAGGATTTAGTGATTCGGTGGTCTGTTAAAGGTCAGTGACCAGTGGGACCAATAGTCAGGCAATTACTTCGAGCCCCCAGGGGCAGTGCTGTACTGTGCAGCAATTTTGTCATGGTAGCTAAACATATAACTGCAGGTCACAGGGGACTGTCTTGAGCAAAAATATTGTGTAATGAGCAGTTGTAAACAAAAAGATGCTTCAATATTTCAAATATTTTAATTAAATTCATGAATTACTGCGGTGGAGAAGTACAACTGGGTCATGTTTCCCACACATTGGCCAATTACTCCCTTAAGATGGCAGCTAATCCGCATCCGCCCCGGCCAGGCATTTGCCCACCCAGACCCTACCCCGTTCAACCTTCAACTCTGGAGCCAAAGCTTATGCTAAAAGCCTCACTTACAGAACAATATAAAAAGCTCCAGTGCCTATGACTTATCCCTGCTCCGACTGAAGTTAGACATCCTGTACGCCCAGCCCAAAAACTCCCACTCTCATCTCACCCATTGCCTTATTTCAGCGCCCTCAGATGCAGTTCTAGTCAAATCCTCTGACTCACTCCCTGATCCCCATCCCCTCTTTTTCTACCCAATCCCCCTTCTACTACTGAGTAACTTTAATTGTCCTGGGAAAGTCACGGTTGGTCCGCGGGGCACAAAGCACCAGTTTATAATTAATGTTACAGAGGAGGGATTACAGGAAGCTCTGGGCAGCTTGATCTGAGAGGCTGTGACAGAGAGTGTGTGATCTTCCTGCTTTAGCCAGACTCAGAGGGCTTGTGTGCATGCATGTATGTGTGTGTGTATGTGTGTGCAATCCATCAGAACAATGGGGGATCTCCCTTCCTTGCACAGGCTAATTTATGCCTTCATCACCCAGGCCATCTGCACCATACACACACATATGGTACATCCTCTCTCTAAACTGCACTGGAATGTGGGCAACAGGTTTCATTCAGACCTGAGAGCGCTGTTTATGTGATTGAAGAACCAAGAAGGGGTCTTGTGCTGTCCCTCCCTCTCATGGGTGAAGGAGGGGTGGAGCTGGAGGTGGTGGGTTTAATGGAGGAACCAGAGAAGGAGGGGTGGGACCAGAGCTCCTGCCAGGCCAGGTGTGAGGCTGGGGGCTATGCACGTAAAAACATGAAGCATTGCACTCCACTACGCAGAGACAGGCATTAATACAAAACCACACAGTTCAGTTTCTGTACAAGTAAACAACTGTTTTTCCTGCTTATTTCCATGAAAATTGCTCAAATCGTCAACTTTAGACCTCAACTTGAGACCGCTGATCACTGGTGTCTACCAAAACCCACTTAAACGGAAAACAGAGGAACCTCGGTAGATGCCATTTAAGATGATAGCAAGCAAAACAATGTGGTGAAATTCAAATTATTCCAATAGTGATGAAGACGGAGGAGGAGGAGGAGGATCAAGAATCAGCGGGTTTCTATCAGGTCTTGCCCTCTGGCACTAAGACAGAAGCCCGGCTGCCTGTCTTTCATCATCAGCATGCAGGATCAGAGCGTGTCTTACACATCAACTCCTCTGTGTGCCTGTGTGTGTATGTGTGTGTACATCTGTGTGTGTGTGTGTGTGTGTAAAGAGAGGGCACGTAAGGGCCCAGACTGCCTGCAGGGCCCCCCACGCAGATGAGCAGGGGCACAGGAGCGCTTGGCAGAGAAAGGAGAGGAGTGTGTTCATCAGTGTTTGTGTGTCTGTGCATGCTTGTGTGTACTCAGGGGAGAGAGCGTATGTGTGTTTGTGAGGGAGGGAGGTAAGGAGGGAGGGAGTGAGTCAGCCAGCCTGGGCATATTTTGTCTCTTCACTACCCTCCCTCCCTTCCTCCTCACCTCTCATTTTGTTCCTTCATTCCTTCTTTCTTTCTATCTGCCCTCCCTCCCTAACACACACACCCCCCGCCGCCTCTCATTCTCAGACAGTAGCAGCCGGGGGCCAGGAGCCTGCTGGTGGAGGCTGCATCGATCTTTTCCCAGCTGTGGGGGCGGCTGGAAGCACACACACACACACACACGCACGCACACACACACACACACACACACACACACACGCACACACACACACACACACACACGCACACACACACACACACACACACACACACACACATCATCATAACATCATATTCCTAACCTTGAAGCAGTGGCGGTGGATGTAAAGGGGCTTGGGGTTCGACCTGGTGTGACTCCCTGAAATCTGCCAGGCTTTCTTCAGCTTCACCTCTGGAAGCTTGTCCAAAACCCACGTGTGCACCCACACAAACACTTAATCGCAAGTACATGCAATGCCAGGAATACAGGGACAAACATGGACAGACAGAGCTGTTGATATGAATGTAATGTGGTAGACCCATCTATGAATTGTTAGCTTGGTGAATAATAATTTATTTTATTTATTTAAAAATTAAATATGCAACAGGCAAGATGTTTTACTAAAACTAAACTTGTCTTCTCAGGCTGAAAAGATGCACACATAGTCCACAGAAAACACATTTACCAATGTATTAACTTTTTCCTGTAAAATGTCTTGGTGTAACTCATCATACTGGCCAGGCTGGTGAACATAACACTTTGAGTGAAACCAAGAATGAAACCAAGAATTGTGTAACAAGGTGTTGTTACACAAATTCTGGGTTTCATTTTAAAAGTGATTGCCAACGCAAATGGTAACCAAATTCACAAGCTGCGATTTGTCACAAGACAATTTCCACTTGCATTCATCTTGACAGGTTTCACTCGTCAGCACAAACTTGTTTGCTAGCGACAGTCATTTGTGAAATGTGACACTGCCGCCATTTGCAATTTGCATGTGAGTCATGCGTGAATTTCACAAAATTTCTGAGTCATATACAAACAACAGGAATTGAAAATCATATGGTTTAGTATACTGTATAAGGTATTTGTACAAAAGAGAGGCTGGTGAGTGTGTGCACATGTATGTGTGTTCATCTGCAAAATTTGCCGTCAGAAGAGATGCTTCGTTCAACAATGCTGCCGAGGTCGTCATTTAATCTCTGCAATATGTCCTGTAATGGTTCACCACTTCTCATTCATAGCAGACTGCATAAGAAAAGCATGCTAGGGTGGTAATGGTGGGGGACTAGAAAGAAGGGGGGGGGGGGTGTCTTAATCCTTAGCAAAGCCTCAATCAAAGTGAAAAACATAGGCGAGGGAAAAGACAGGGAGGGGGTGGGGGTCCTTTAGAAGAAAAAGAGGAATGGAGGCACTGATGAAAAGCCAAATATGCGACATTCACAGAAAAGGAGGCCCTTGTTGATGTGCGGAACCTTTGAGGAAGAAGGAAAAAAAGCGGAAAGAGGGTGTGTGTGTGTGTGTGTGTGTGTGTGTGTGTGTGTGTGTGTGTGTGTGTGTGTGTGTGTGAGGAGGGGGGTCACTGTATTGAGGCACATTATGTCATGGCAGTCAAAACAGCGTAAAGTTGACAGGAGGGGACCCCCACTGACACACACACACACACACACACACACAATCATAAGTCTCCCCTCTCACCCCCCTCCTGGCAATGGAGCATGCAGATTGTGGGAAACAGCGGCTGAGGCACGCGCCAGATAAGATCTTGCCTCTCCGGGCCTCTCTGGAGATGCAAACAGGGCTCTGTTGGCACGCAGCAGCACCCCCACCCTCTCCCCTTCAAACATTCATACACACACTCATCCTCTTCAACCACACTAACGTCCACTGACCCAGTACAGCTGTGCTAGTCATCTACTTCCTCTTTTACTTTTGTTTATGAAATCACTCACACTCTGCTCCTTTCAGCCATATTTGCCCCCCCAAGAGCCACCTACGCTAAGAATGAACCGATGGTAGTGTAACACGTTTTACATAATGTGTTTATACTATACTATATAATGTGTTTTAAAAACAATTTTATGTATTGTAGCTAACCATCTAATAAGTTTACAGGTGTCTCTTTGGTAGAAGTGTTAAAAACTCACAGACATGTAAATGTGATTTTGTAAGGAATCACAACCAAAAAATGTGGTTTAATAAACACCAATGTATTGTATTTTATATGTAGATCATAGTTCTTATGTAAAATCTTAATCTAAAAAGTAATAACTGGAGCTGCCAGGAACAGTACAAGTATAACGTAGCAGAAAATGGAGAGAAAACTGTAGTAGTAGTAGTAGTGGTAGTAGTAGTATGTTGATCCACTCTTCTTACTTATGTTCCAGTCACTCATTCACACAAACCATCCACAGATTATAACATTTAAGGAGTAAAGTGTGACTTGTTTTCAAGACGTCATTTCATCCAACATTCCAGATGGAAGTGATGAAATCAGCCATCATCAGCATGATCACAGCAGTGAAAACAGGACAGACTGGAGCTGTGTGGGTGAACCTGGTTTCCAGACATCCAAGCAGACGATGAGTAAGCTCTGACTGGTGGGACAGTCCCTTGTTTTTCATATCTTCTGTCGTGATCTGTCCTTCTCATATAAAAGTAAATTAGGAAAATGTGCAAGCTTTGTACATCAGACTTTACTTCGTTTGAAACTGATTAGGGGCATAACAGCACAGGGTTGATGACGCAACATCTGAGCTGTACAATGTTAATCATAAGCTTACGTTTGAGAGACTACAATGGGGCTCAGGTGAGGTTAGAGCTTATAGAGACGCCTTAAACTGTCAAGTGATATTGTATTGAGCTTCCATATTCGGCACCCAGTATCAGCATGTTTTAAAACTGTTCATTACATTAGCATATATATATATATATGATTATATAATTCATCTGGGAGACAAATTTCTTGTTAACCGATTATTTCATGCTTCATTATCAGACCGATAAAACATGTTTCTCAGTGGCTAAGGCCAGTTTAGTTTATACAAGACTCAGTGATCACGACAGGACACTCATTCTGCATAAAGCATTAAAAGTTTGTGTTTCCATTGTTGAGATATCATCTGTGGCAGCTTATTTGTCTATCAAAGTAAATATGCTTAGTATTAAACTACATAGCCAGGAGGACGCGGTTGTTTTTGTGGTGAAATTCTAGTGAAGAGGTTCTTGCACTGTATGTGCTAACCGCAGTTGTTAAAGTTGAGTGAGGCTATTCTTAAAACTGCTGTCAAAATGGTATTCTCATGTGCAAGGATGTAATTTTTTATGAAAACTCACATTCACACACTGCCACACACTCAAACTTGACAGTTTTCCCTATGCACACAGTCAGACATCACATGCACTACATGTTCAGTGTGTGTAATCAGCACGCACATGCACAACATCCGCCAGACTCCTCGTGCTAACACATCCAACCTCTTCCCTACCCACAAGCCAAATATTTGCTTTTGTTCAGATATGGGCATGAATGACGGGACAGCATTTCAGCCTTTTATCCCTCCGTCTCATTCATTATCACACACTTGCCTGTGGTGAACTACTCCCTGCTAAGGCTGTGACTGTCATTAACACTACATCAAAACACAGAACTCCTCATTTATTTCAATTGAAACACTGCGCTGGCACAATGAGGTTGCCGACGCAGTAGGGTCAACCTGGTTCAACTACTAGATGTGATGAAGGACTTGTTAATTTGTGTATTATCATAGCTTAGTCTCTCCATGGGCAGCGGGGATCAGTGCCCTTGCCCTGCAAACGCTTAAATTCTGGCCGACATGCTTGCTTAGTTGTAGCTTGGTGTTTGGGGTAAATGGTCCATATCTGGTCCAAAATGTTAGACCTGTGAAGACCTCTGAACACTTGACTGGGCACCTGAATCAGCCTGCAATGCATCAGGACAATAAGAGTAAAAACAATGGCCTCCAGTTGGTAAATGTCACAACATAAACAACCACAGATTTTGTGAAAACTGAGCTGTATTGTCACATTAAACATTACTTTACACTTTCAACTTTCAAATGTATTAACAGTAGGAAGACACAGTCCACATTTGATACAATCCAATCTGTATACGAAACAAGAGTTCAGAGAAATGATACACATCAGTTCTAAAGATTTATTTTGAACAAACGCTACTCTGCATATTAAGAATATATGGGGTAAGGGGACAAGGAGGCTAAATTAGGGAATAGGGTGGATGGCGAGGTCATCTGAGCTGTCGCGTTGGATGGACCCTCAATCCCCCCCTACATGAACGCACACCCCGCCGTCTCTCTAGGCCCCTGTACGATAATTGGGCCCTCACATCAAACAGGCTTCATTAGAAGGACTCCAGGAACTGCTAATCCCCTGCCTTCACACACAGGGGGGAGAACGGTTTTGTGGTGCATGGCGTCCGCCACGCCGAACAAAACATCTTGAGGAAACATCAAAGCCCTCCTCATCCGCGTCCCCCAAACTAAAGACTCGTATGAATGTGTGTGTTATTTGTTCGCCTTCGCTGCGCCATTGCGATCTGCTCATGCTGACGGCTGAACAGGACAGACGTTTTTTTTTTTTTTTTTGCTAGCAAGTCATCTGGAAACAAAAGAGCACTTCAGCTTCCTCTTAAAACATCAGTGGGAAACAGTTACCACTCGGGTACTGTGATGCCCCAACTCGCCGTTTGGGCAGGGCCCCATCGCACAAACATGAAGACTCACTTTCACTCATTGACACACAGAAATGATTTCTGTGACAAACAAAAGATGAGATTAACATTACTGTTCAAGTTACGTTGAAGTGTTTATCTTTAATGTCTGCTGTGGATATTGCCCTGTAGCACAAAAAGTTAATTACACTCAAATCAATTGAAAAACCCGCACACACTTCGTGTCATGACAGATACTCGCCTGTCAAACCAAGGATTAACATAGGTACACACACACACTCTGAGATACACACAGGGTGTGTAGATATATAGAAATACAGCCAACCTTTACAATGCAGTAACAGATGGATATATACAGAGGAATCAAGTGTAGCCCTTTTTCTTTTTGATGTACTAGTGTCTGTCACAGAAAAAAGTGATGCCCTCATTAAAAATTAATCCCTGGCTTAATCCCTGACACACGAACATGCAGGTGATTTCAGAAACCAGCCTCCAGCTCCTCTGAATAACGATGGAATAGAGCCCACCTCCATCATATCATTCATTCTCTTTTATTAGCACGCTAAGCTGTTCAGCAGCTGTGCTCCTGATGCCTCCATTGACAAAAACACACACAAAACTGGCAGAAGATGAGAGCACTCAACTACCAAACCACACCTAGACCAGCTTGGACCACAGCGTCACACAGAAACATGTGTCACACACAAACCTTTCTCATGCACACACACACACACACACACACACACACACACACACACACACACACACACACACCTAAACTCAAATGTTCATTCCCACCCATCCCTTCCTATCTCAGCTGACCTGGTTCATCAGTCCAGCTGACCTCTCTAGCCTCGGACACGCACACACACACTACGCACAGACACGCTGAGGATGTGCTGACAGGGAAGAGACTACCGGCTCTTAATTAACAGGAAGTTGCTGTGTCAAGGTGTCACAGGCGTGTAGTGCGGAATAGCAGGGCTGGTCCGTCCCCCTGTTGATTCCCCTCCGGGAATGCTTTGTTGTCGCTTTCCCAGCATCAAACGCCTGCTTGCCATTCACCGCCTGGACCGCAGCCGTTTTCCTCCCCGCTGTGTTTGGATTCTCTCGTAAATGAGAAACACAGCCATTTAGAGACTCAGATGTTCTAATTTTGACCCTACACTTGAAAGCTGGGAGAAGAGGGAGGGGGTTGGGGGAGGAGAAGGGACATCCTAATTGGCAATCTGGGATCCTCCATAGCGGATGGGCACTCGAGTAAGAAATGATTTGGCCTGCCTACTTTCATCTTTCCATCTTCTCCTCATGCCACCTCCCTCCACTTCAGGTTTCTCTTGCAAACCATTTATTTTCCTGCTTGTCGGGTCTTTAACTCCACTTGCACACACAAACACACAAATTCAATCATGAGCGTGTACGGGTGGTCCAGTGTCTGTTGGCGGGGGCCAGCCGGTACAGCTTTGCGGAGCAACTCTTCCCAGGCTGCGTTGTAATTGTCAAGGAGGGTGACCTTGGTTTCCTTTTAAAATCCCGCCGAGCAGAACATTTATTTAAGGAAGCACTAGGGGCTCGAGGGGAGGAGGTGAGGGGGGGAGAGCAACAGGACGGACCCACGGCTTCAACATCAAAGACCAAAACTAGATGAGGTAGGACAGAAGAGAGGGAGAAAGTGACATGAGGAAATGAGAGACGGCGGACCACAAGACCACATTCCTAATTTTTTTCCGTTCTGGATTGTTATTATACATTTCATGGGGATTAGCATAGCCTGTCTTGCTTTTCCAATATTAATATTATGTTCCTTCTTGCTCATAATCAACTGAACAAAATGGATTGCCACAGAGAAGAATGAAGGGTTGAGATGGTGTCAGTGCCCGGTCGCATGACTGAACACAGGGACGCCCATTCAATCGGATTTTTATAATGCTGAGGGGTCAAATGAGTTTGTGAGATTTGGACAGTTTGAATATTACATCTCTTTTGAGATTACTGTAAGAAAAGTGGAGCAGGGTGCTACATCTGAGTCAAATTAGGTGCATTAGACTAGAACAAAATAGCTGATAACCCTGAAAAACCCAAGTACAGTAACAGCAGTTTTTGTGGTTTTTACAAGATTGGTTGAGATGGAGGTCAACTGTGTTCTCAATCATTTATGGAAATTATACAATGGCTACACAGATCTTTTGACAGAAAGCTTTTGATGTTTAAAATGTTGTAAAAAGCATCTTTAATGGTGACCATGTCCGTGCAGCATCAACCTGCTGGTCCCTGCAGCATTAACACAGACTGTAACTGTCCTCACCTCTTGGTGGCTTGTCTTGCTACCTGGCAGCTTTTGTGTGTCACTGTCTAACAAGTTAAACGTGACTAAGAAAGGGTTAAGCACTAGTGCACAAGGCAAACACATGTTAAGACAAACACACACACAGGGCACATGCAAATACAGACACACACTCCCTGTCTTCCATAACTCCATATTGTTTGCAAACGCCAAGGGTGGAACTTTCCTCTCTCTCTCTCTCTCTCTCTCTCTCTCTCTCCCTCTCTCTCTCTCTCTCTCCCTCCTTTCCCTGTGTACCGATGCTCGGTCGGCCGCAGGGCTGAGGAATGTGTGAGAGCCATGTGTCAAATCCCCAGACTGTGGGAAAGTGCTGCTCTCTGCTGAACTCCCTCCTCCCTCCCTCTCTCCTTCTCTCTATGCCTCCCTCCCTCGCTCCCTCTCATTTTGTTGGACCTCTCTCCAGGCGAGCGCCCTGCCCCGCTCCAACCCTGTGCGAGTGTGTGCGCATGCAAGTGTGTGTGCGCGTGCCTGCCTGCCTCACAGCACACAGGAAGTGAGCAGAGAGCGTCTGCCAGCGGAGCTCCGCCTGGAACTGCCGCTTCCTGCAGACAGTTTCTATGCCAACACCAAGCCCTCCACAACACACACACATTCACACACACATAGGCAACCTCCTCAACTCCCTGTCGGGCGGCAGCCAAGGCACCCCAAGAAGGAGGGAGGCTGCTCCTTCCCTCTCTTTCTCTGTATGTTTATCTCTGTATTCCGTCTCCCCCTCGCTGCCTCTTCCTCTTGAGCACAAACACTGACATCTCTCTCTCTCTCTCTCTCTCTCTCTCTCTCTCTCTCTCTGTAAACTGCTTTCATTGCTTTGAGAATCCGGAGCTGCGGCTCCTCTCTGTGTTTTTCTCTGAAGCTTGCCAACAAGCCAGACATATTCTTCAAATAACAAATTGTTCAGCATAAAACTATAAATCTTCCCAGCACCCAAGTGCACACATCCGCTTGTCTCCTCTTAGTAGAAAGTTCACAAAATTTGCGCACAAGAACCAAAAAAACCATCAATGTTGTGTCTGTGCTTGCTCCTAGCCATTCTTTGGTCTCAAATCAGATCTCTTTGCTTGTCAGTAAAATATTCCACTGCTAACCTCCTCCCCTCTCTGCTCTGTTCTGTCTTGTTGTTTAACATGGTCTTCTGTGTGTAACTGTCTATGTTGCATCCACCTTGATCACATCTTTCTTGGAAGACACTTTTACTCCTCAAGGATGTACCTTGATGATTGACAGTTAATATGCTGCCTAATAATGTATTCAAGATGATATAAATGAGTTAGTACATCATGTATTCTGTTTCCATGCCATGGTCTTACTTTTGAATCTATGTGGATTCTCTTTGGAGAGACACTTATTCTCAGTTATTCATATTTTTGGTGCATGAGGTGAGGATGTTTTTACCCAGATTTATCTGTGCTTGTTCACTCATTCACAATGTTGACATACAGTCACTGCTTTACTCTGTTCTGTTCTGGCTTGTCTGTGTTTATGTTTCTTTCTCTGGTCAGCAGGTTTTACAGAGCATTGCATCTGTCAATCATCCTATGCTCCTCCGCAACAGGGCCTAAAAATACACTCCCTACACCTGCCGTGTTTCACCCAGCCTACCCGCATGTCGTAAAACATGTCTGCTGAGACACACACTCACTGACTCTCTCAGACACACTGTACTGATGACATAAGCAGTCCTCCTGATCTATATCCCAGCTGGAAAAAGACGAGCAGATCTGCCATTTCCTGTCAGTGACATCCAGACTGTCGCAAAATAAAGCTCCAGCCCCGGCGCCTTAGATCTACATATGAGACCTGTGGTGACCCCACTTGCCTGAGGTGACCCCAGTACTCTCCGGTCTATACATCTTTTCAGCAGCCAACAAGCCAGTTATAATAAATTAATACACACTGTACTGATGTATCATATCCGTGATATTCTAAGAATGGGCTTCATTCACAAATATGTGCATAGAAATGTTCTTATGTTCTTATGTACACAAAATCACAGTCAGATTCATGAAATTCATGATTATTTAATCCATTTGGCCAAATGATTTGTAAATTAATGGTTTTAAATATTGTCCTTTTTAATGAATGTGGTTTTAAAATGCTTTACACATTTATTAAAAATGTGTGAGTTCGAACAAATTCAGGTAAGAAAACAATCGATGAATGCCAGATTTGTGCGTAAAACGTTTGCATGCTTGGTTTAAGCACAGATTTGTGAATTTGTGAATGAGGCCCAGTGTCTCTTAAGTGTGTTCTCTTTCTGTTAATAATACCACAACTACTTGGGAACAAAAAGACAGCTGTATTTCTGTTAAGCTGTAAAGGATGTGCCCACTTTCTAAAGCCTGGTTTCCAGAACACAATAAATCAAACACACCATCAAGTGGATGAAATATTGGTAAACGTATTCAGGCTTGTTAATGGAGGCAGTTTCCTCGCTATGTCTGCACAATACCATCTCTGAGCACTCACCCACTCGCACACACACACACACACACACACACACACACACACTATCCTGAGTGCGAGCCAGGCGCCAAGAGCAGATCCACAATTCGTCCAAATCTCCCTTCTCCACATCAACGCACAGACCGCGCCAAATACCCCCACAGAAATAAAATACAAATATCCCTGGGAGAGAAAGAGAGAGACAGGAGGAAGAATAATGTGTGTGTGTGTGTGTGTGTGTGTGTGTGGTTGTGTGTGTGTACGTTATACCACTGCAAGTCCAAGGATGGGTGCAATTTAACTGAACCAGTGGGGAGGATAAGTGGCCAAGGGTTTCATACACACAAATGTACATACACACTACACACACACACACAGTCCTGGCTCTCTCTGCTGGTTGAATAAGCAGTCTCTGTGCCATATTGGTTTGGGCCTCCCCCTCCTGTGTTAGACCTTGTTAGCCTGCCAGCCCTCCGTCTCATTCCCACACTCCCATATCTGGCTCTGTGGCTGGCGCTGGGATTCCCCCTCATCACACACACACACACACACACACACACACACACACACACACACACACACACACACACCACCCCTTCCATCACAATCAACCCAGGGTGGTCATTTGCTTTTTATTTGACCCTTTTCTTCACCCACTCATTCCTTACTCTGATGACTTGTCTCTTCAGGTTTTTCCCACACACATCATCTCTTTTTCTTCGTTTAAGATGCACGTTTGCAGTATATCAGGACAAAGTGATGTAGATGGAGTCATGGGTTTCTTTGTGGAGATGGTCTTGAGATCTTAGTATACGAGTGGTAAAGTTACAACGATTTGCCTGGTGAGCCCAAAGCAATAATGGAGCGTAAAATGTCGATGAAGCCATAGTAGATTTGTTCCTGTAGGACCAGTGTAAGTAATGTTATTTCTAGATATTTGTAATATGCAGATTTGATTTTATCAGAATTTACACACTTTTTAATTCTAGGGACATCTATGGTGCTAATCACTAAATGTAAGGGAAGTTTCAGACCTGTCAATGAACAGAGTGAGAGGTGCTTTCCAGTTGGATATTCTGCTGATAAAATTTAGGATTCTGTAGTTCCTTTGTCTGACTGTGGTGATTAATATTGATCAACTATCGATTTCTTCTTCTATTAATACCAAACAAACTGCAGTTGCTGCTGTAGTAAAATAAAACAAACCCCTTCTGGTCCTGTCCAGGAGATTTTCCCCAGGGAAAGAACTTCACCAAGCGTTCAGACGTTAAGCTTTCTTGAGAGCAGTGCAGGCTGAATCACTTGTGATGCATCAGTTAGGAAATACCAACACTGCACTGCAAACCATAAGTTAAAGCATTAATTTCCACTGAAAATTTTTTTAAAAAGCAATGGCATTGTATTTTCATCTGTTTGTTGTGTTACAGTAAAGTAATTAGCCAGTCGAGGCCCTGTGACAGAACAAGTGTACTATTTTTGAAATGTAAGTGAATTTCAGTTATGTTTGAGCACCTTGACGTGTGTGTTGCAGTGCATCCTTTGTACAGTATATAATATCCGTGTTTTATGGTTGTTCGGCAAGTTGCTTTGTTAGAGGCTTAATGGCCATGGTGAATAATTACTTAAGTCACTTCCTTCCACTCCTATACTGTAAGCACTGCCTGTTTGCAGCAAGTGATAAGACCCTACACACCCAACATACCGCTGTATGACTAGATGACCACTTCCACTCATAACAACCACTGCTGGCCTTACTGGCAACGAAACAAAATGCCTGTTAGTCAATCTCTGTGTGGGACATGTTTGTGGTTTTGAGAATGATCAAGAAATTGTGGGGGGCTACGGTTACTTGCTCATGTTTTCTCTCAAGATCCAAACAGAGAACAGCTGGCATGATTACACATACAGGAGGTTGGTGGCATTAGATTTGATTATTTCTGTGAAATATTTAAACACGTCTGTAACTACATACTGTATCTGCAGAATCATTACAAACACTGCATTTTTTAGAGCTATGCTGGGCAAGATGGGAGGATCAGTCGTTATCGCAGAAGAACAGAAACAACTTGCATTCTTTCTATCTTTTTATCATTCCCACCATCCACATGCTTTGACAGGACAGAGCCAATGAATTAAGGAAAGTGTGTGAATTACATAAAATATCTATATTTACATGACCCTTTTCAGACAAACACCTGTCTACTAAACAAACACTAAAAAATAATCATCTTTAAAGGGTAAAACTTGCACTGCATGCTCCATTAAAGCCCACTTAGCCGTCTTGCCAGAGGAAGATTGGCTTTATAGCGCTGTGAGGGTCAAGAGAGGGCAGATGATTTACAACCGGCAAAGGGCTGGACATGCTCAAACACCAGTAAATAATCTGCAGAACAGAGTTTAAACAATCTCAGTTTCCACTGCTATCCATTAATTGGACATTAAATCATGACATCATAGAAATTGCTGAGATATTTCAACTTAAACATCTACTTGGGGGGAGGCAGGTGAGGTCTGCGTGGGCAGAAACTTTTTTTTTTTTCTTTGAGCTGAGGTCATGCTGGTTATGTGACGATGAGGTCAAGGAAACAGGAGAGTTATAGTTGGTGATGCACTGTTTTATGTGGTTTGAAGTTACCACTATAATGTCAAGCTAGCAGACTGATTTACCTTTGTGTTCATTGGAATAGTTATTGTGCCTGTTAAAGCTGAACCAACATCTATGATAGACTTTGCAAGTGGAAATATCTAATAATTTAAGAGGGGTGGCGAGGCAGAGAGGTGAAGACAAGGCGGCACTGAGGAGAGCAGGGCAAGTGGGTGAGGAGAAGCAGAGAGGGGGGAGGAGGTGCTGCGTAGGGGTAAGGGAGGCACCACGGTCATCTTATCAGCCCGGCGAGCTGTGAGTGATCTAAGTGGACTGAGAGAGAGGAGGGCCTCTGTTGTGCCCTGTGATCCAAGACTGTGTTTTATGGCATGTGCCTGATCTCTATCAGTGTGGGAAAAGACTGGGAGGCCAGAGGAACTATGCTTATATGTCTGTGTGTGTGTGTGTATGTGTGTGCACACGTTTGTTTGGTTTGCGTGCAGTTTCTGCCACTAAAGCAATCAAGAGGGCAGAGCTCTGTGTGCATGAATGTGAAGTGTTTATGTGGGTGTGTAGTTTCTTAGTTTCTGCCTCTAAAGCAATCAGAGGATTGTATGTTTGTGTGTGTGTGTGTGTGTGTGTGTGTGTGTGTGTGTGTGTGTGTGTGTGTGTGTGTTGGGCTGCCGTGGCGCTTGATAAGAACTATAAACATCATCCAACAGCAGGCGGGCAGGTCACCCACACTTGATGATAAGACAGAACTTTGACCCCTCAGAAGTCTAACCGACCATTTAATTCACACACACACACACACGCACTCTCTCACACAACGCTAATATCGGGCCATAAAGTAAAATATTCTTCTGCGTGTCGCAATTAAATCTAACGTCATTCCATTGCTTAAAACGCTTACACATATCACTCACAGGGAGCTCCAGTCATCTAAATGCCTTGTCACCAGATGGCTGTAAAAGACTGATCACTCATTAGTAATGTCTTGTGCTCAGGGCACCAGACTATTAGTGATCCTTCATGGCTGCTGGCTTTAACTGCCATCAAAGGATGCTCACACTGCATGATTTCACTGAGGCCTCCCAAAGGCAACAAAAACTATGAGTTCATGAGTGCGCACACACACCCACCTACCCAGTACCCACTCCTCTCTAGATGCCATCTGAGAGATGCAGACAGTGTCGTGCTTCAATAAACCTGCAGTGGGGCTGTGGGGTGATGAGGCCACAGCTAAATCGGTGGCAGGTTTAGCTATTAGTTGAGTCACAGATGAGTTCATAAGAGAGGCGCACTCCAGGGGGTCACTGGGTAAATCACGCTCCATTTCACCAATGCATTCGACAGTACTTGCGCATACGAGCACACACACTGACGCCACACACACACACACACACACACACACACCCAGACTCATGCAGACACCAGACTCCACGGTGACACACTCCATCAGGGCTGCTGTGAGTCACCTGTGCAGCCTGGAAGACAAGCAGCCTGAGGCGAGGCGACGCGAGATGTGTGTGTCTGTGAATGTGTGTGTGCTGCCTGTCTGGCTCCAGTGATATCATCATTAGGAGACAGCGAGGGCCGAGCCGTCTGATGGACGGCACACTCCGCTCCCTTTCTGCTCCGGCCACCTCTCACCCAAAATGACCATCATCCCACTACTTCATAAAATAACGACAGAACAAAGAAATGGATGGAGGGAGACAGGGAGGGAGGAGCAGGGCAGAAAAAGAAGGTATGGATGGTGTATAAGCAGCCAGGTCGTGGCCTTGTGTTACACCAGCCTCCAGATGCGTCCATGGGGAGGAGACCTGGCCTGCGTTTTGCAATCAGCAGCCACTTACACACTAAACTAGGAGTGGACACAGACATTAAACAACCATTACATCAATAGCATGGATGGGCCGCACTTTAAAGGTGTACTTATCATCTGCTTTATGACCAACCATAACCACGATGAATAGCAGCTCTAGTAAATTCAGCTGCTGGTAAAGGGGGAGACAGAGACAGAACACAAGAAAGTGCATTCAGTTTTATCTGTGGGAACTTTACACAAAATAAATCCACACAAAACATACACACAAGCTATGTGCTATGCTAACTAACTAATGAAGAGTCTTTCACTTGTCCAGCTCAGATGGGTCAAGACATGGATAGTGACAGAAACGGCTAACTTTGTGTCAGTGATCTTTAGCATTGTGAGAACATATGTTTTGCAAAATATGTGTGACTTAAAGGTGCAGGGTGTAAGATTTGGGGCTTTCAGAATAAGGCAGACATGAAATATAACATTCATAACTATGTTTTCATGTATGTATAATCACCTGAAAATAAGAATCTTTTTATTTCTGTTACTTAAAAATAATCCTTTTATATCTACAGTGGGAGCGGGTCCTCTTTAATGGAGGCCGCCATGTTGAAACACCGTGTTTCTACAGAGCCTAGAACAGACAAACTAAATACTGACTCTAGACAGGGCCTTTCAAGTGTTGTTTCTCCTTTACACTAGGAAGGTGAGGGTGATGTGAGGAGATTGCAATGCAGTGATTACACCACTAGATGCAACTAAATTCTACACACTGGACCTTTAACTTTAAAAATGTTCAATAGATTTAACTACAACACTTCCATGCAATGCTAAAACCTTCACTTTATTGTGGATACGCATGAATTGTTATAACAAGATCTCAGCCATGCAAATGCAGCATTAGTGTGTGGAAATAGATGATTATCTTGACTGCATTTATATAGCACTTTTCTACCGTAGTGGATAAAATGCTGTACAGTTTTGAAACACACTCACACACCTGCTCATCAGGGGTCTTGAAAACATGCACCTCGACACATAGACAGGAGGGCCTGGAGATTGAAGCCCCAGCTGCCCAAATGTGTGAGGGCAGATCCATACTTAGGTGAGGTTAAACTGGTGCAGGTGCACCTCATTGCTTTGATTTAACCACAACAATCTCCAACTCCCTTACTAACATGTGATGTCCGTGCCACAGGAGTATAAATGCTAAACAGTATAATTAAAGAAATGGCAAAGCAGCAAGGTATCAGGCATGAGGAAAGACAGTGAACCAGAAAAATGGATATTTTCATGTCTTTCTAGCACATGCTATCTATCGCCTCGTCTCTCAGATTTACTATTATTTTACACGAATAAATTATCTTTCTACCTTCACCCCAACATCAAATGAAGAAAGCTAGATGCTCTTTATTCTGTTTCATTATGACTTTTTCTGTTTTCACTGCTGAAATGAAATGAAACTGACAGCTTTGCATGAAGTCACAGCAGTCACGTCCCACACATCTTGCCCCTGCAAAATCCTGGTATGACCGTGCCTTATGATAGTCCTCTTATTACCAGGTTCTCATTTCATATATTTTCAGCAATAAGCTTTCTTGTTTAAAAAGGCCTTGTGGCAATGTTACTTTCTTGACAGTCCTCTCAGTCTCTGGTCCCCACCCGCCTGCCACCCAGCACCCAGCCACATGACCAGAACTTATTGCCTTTAGCCACCATTGAACTAAACCTCAACCTGGAGCACAGCCAGGGGAAGACCATAAAGTAACCACATGGGTCACAGGACTCGGCTCATCATCTCAACGCTCATTATCAGAGATGTTATCACACACAAACCTGCCTGTCATGTTACCATGAAATTTAAGTCAGCTGATGTACTATGCGAGGTGGCTGAATAGAGAACGGCTCAGATGAATGCTCCTGCTGCTACATTGTGGAATTTCCATATACATAAGTTAGCGTGTCACTGGTCTAAAGAGCTGTTAATGTGTTTCACACCTTAAGGCTAAAGGCAGCAGTTTGAGTCACAGCTTCCTTCTCCAAACAGTAGCACCCATCTTCTCTGCTGAGGCATTGTTCACCTCAATAAGGCCCTTGTGCTGCTTAACAAGGGCAGATAGGTGGCTGTCTGTCCCAACCCCAATTTACAGTCATTATCTCATGCTGAAAATAAGTTAAGAAGATGATGTCAAAACTAAGTCAGGTGACAATTTACATGTAAATGCAAAGTCAGCTGAGATGCACTGGATCAAATAGACTGCGGAGGGACTGCCACATGACCAATGGCAGCACGACTAACAAAAAAATACCTTTCACAGCAGAAGAAGCTGTGAGCAGCCTTCAGTGTTTTCTGTTCTTTTACCATGATTTAGGTTTTCTTTACAAAGCAGTAACTTGTTTCTGTGTTTCATGTGTAATCCTCAATGGAAGATATCAGATGTAAAAAGGATGATTATGAAAAACAAACTGGAGGTAAATACAGATTGAACTGAACTAGAAAATGCCATTTCATTTATTTACTCATATCCTGAAAGCCAAGAAACCCTTTAATGTACATATTAGTTCATTTCTGTATTTACTATCTTCTGACACTGAAGTTTCTAATAAAATAAAATAAGAGTTGAACCCCAACAGTGATCTGTACAACAACACTGTAATAGTAAGCTGTTAGCGTTATCACTTTGGACATTGGAATGATCCCCTTAAGAAATCTTGCTGAATGTTTTAAAATTTCCACAGTTGAGCTAGTGCGAGTGCTAGTTCTGAGTTTGTTTACCTGTATATCCTGAGATTTTATGCCTTTGAGTTCAGCGATTGATTAACTTTTACGAATGCAGACTATGTTTTAAACTTTAAAGTGAGTCTTTGACATTTACAACCACGTTGCACTATGATTGGCTAGCTGTGCAGAGGTGAGAAAGGATGGAGGGTTTAAACTTTTTTTTCTAGCTCTGTTTTTTCATTGATGTCACTTTTTTGTGAACAGCCACTTGAAACAATATGAATGTTCTTCAGGAGCGACTGTCTGCACCATTATCCACATAAATAATATCTCATCTCCACCTTCAAATGTGGCCGTTCTGAACAACTTTTGCTCTCTCACGTGTTCAGACAACACATCTTGCAATCACTTGTTCTGATTGACACAGTTTAGTTGATGTGGCTTTTAAGTATGCACCTTACAACAAGACTATATCATGTGAAACAAAGCTACAACGTCTCCTCTCTATAAGCTGCTCGACATTTGTCATCTATTGATCAACAGACTCGACAATTCACTCCAAAACGTAAATAAACCACTTCTTCATTAAAGCTCATCCCCCGGCCAGGATGCAAATCCATGCAAACACCAATCTAAAGAATACTTGTTAGGACACATCAGCTCAAGGCTCAAACAGTCAAAGCCCAAACGGCAACAGCCGATCAAACATCAAACAATCCCCTTTGACATCCACCAACCTCAATCCATGGTGGACAGAGTTTGCCGTCTCCATCTAAACTCATCTTAGACCAAAAGAGCTCTGCCTCTCATTGTGAGTGGCAGAGAAAGCAGAGTGTTGACAGAGAGGATGGAGATGGCAAACACCTCGAGGAGCAGATTGGCTCATGTCCCACATCTGCCCTGCATACAGGGGGCTGCCGGAGCAGCAGATTCGAAGAGGGATCGAGGTCGTTCTCAAGTGGGTTGAGGGCAAGCTGAGGTCTCCGTGCCGACATACAGAGTGATTAAATGTTGGAATTAGGGGGACAGCAGCTAACATCAAAACAGAGAGAGAGAAACCTATCCATCTGGGACAATCAAGGAGGGTGAGATTAGATGCGTTGTAAGTGTATGTGTGTGTGCGTGCCCCCCCCACCTCCAACACACATACTGAAACAGTGCACTTTGCTAATTCCAACAGTCAAAAGACCTCCCATGAAAAAGGGACCCTTTTAAAAAGGTAGCAGTTGCTCTGATCCCATATCTGTTCTCTGTACTGGATTGTATTGGGTACATTAACATGCAAATATCTGCTAAATCCAGCTCTGTCCCAGGCTGAACAGACCTTTCACAGCTCTCTGAAATGGGAGAACATGACAGGTCAGGGAGGAGTAATCCACATACAACTGATACCACCAATCCAGTGACAAAGGGTTTGAAACAGCACAAACCAAAACCAGACATCTTTACCAATGGGGCAGATCTACAATAAGACCAGTTGTAACATTATTTGCCTGATAATTCTCACTTTTTGAATTATATTCTTTGATATTTAACACTTTGCGACCTCTGCGTATTGAATCCCAGTGGTCTATTTATCAAACAAGTCTTATTTCACACTTTGTGAAATATTGATATTAATAAACCACAAACACAGAAACAAAACTGGCCTAACCTCACATTTTATCTTAAATGATTTCACTACCCACTCAAAGAAGATTCAGAAAAAGGGGTTTGACTGAGGGGGCTCCTCTGTTGACCACATCACCATGAAGAAAGATTAAAAAAAATATCTCCTTTTCCCTTCCTTTACCTTTAATGATGCCTTCTTGTTATCTAGCTTTGCCTCTCAGGGATGCGCCTGCCTCTCAGCCTTTGAAACTAGTTGCATTGTTTCAGGCAAGGTTCGCGCTGAGGTTATGGGTAATTGCAATAGCTGTTTTACATTTCAAACAGTGGTATAATCTCCAAGTCCCCATCTTTCCCAACACAAAAACACTGATATCCCCCTAATTCAACCATTTAGAAGTGATAATGAAAGGATCGGCCTTAGGTTTGCTGTATAGCACAAACACTACTACTACTTCTGACTATGCTTTACCTCGTGTTTTTTAGATACAAATGTACATCTTCAGATACTGACGGTTTAAGGTTTTTACTGGTGCTTTTAGTTGTTACTCCACTCTTGCATTTTCATTGCATTACCTACTGAAGAAATTGCATCACTGGGAATATTTTTTTTGATCATTATTTCCAAGAAGTCCTTTGTCTACATTCAAACACCTTATGAAACTTACAAAAGAACAAGACTTGTCTGTGTGTTTTCATGTCAGTCTCCTTATATGATGTTCATTTGACACAAGGGTTTCTCTGTCAGTTCCTCTTAATGACTGACCACTTCTCGTGAGGTAGAGTAGGCAATGTCTGACGTGGCCCTTGATGCTGAAGGACCCTGAGGTAAATTGGCTGGTCCTCCGTTACTCATGTTACTCAAGTTTTATTTTTATTTGTGGCTGGAGGAGGGTGCTTCTCTTTGAGATTCACACTTAACAAAGCCTCTTTCTCCTCTCTAGTTTATCGGAGAGTTTACTTCCAGTAATGACTTGGTCGCCCTCCACCTCACGCCACAATAAAAGCCCCCTGTGACATAACTGGGGGCCTGGGTGAATTAGCATGGTTACAATGGACAGTGGGCACACTGACCGGACCTCCACACTTTACAGTCAATCAGGACCAACCAGCGGGGCAACCACTCTTCCTAAAGACCAATCTCTTTACATTTCTATGGAGCAACTCATTAGCTATGTAGAATCCCCTCTTTCTTACTGCATCTTGCCTCTTTGTCAGAGGGCCAGTCTTTGTTTCTTCTAAATGATGCCACACAAGGCCCATTTTCTGGTTAATACATATTTACAGCCATGTAAGGTTTTTGTGGGGACCCTGTAGTTTTATTTTGCAGGCCATCACTTTAGACACCATAAACCCATTACCAAGCTGTTTATGGTAATTGTTTGACCGTATAGTAGTTCTATTTGCAGACCTCAATGAGTCGGCATCTTTAGAGTGGGCAGATGGCTAGACAACACATGCTGGGGATTCCCAGGGACAACCTGACGCGTTTGTAAACCTGACTCACACATTTTTGTTGAAACTAAGGTTTCCAACTGGATAATGGTTGTCCAGGGAAATTAAAATACACACGATTGCAAACGTTCGGTTTTGCCCAATTCACAGCAGTTATTAAGGAAATGCTAAGCTCCTAAATGTTATTTAAAAAGTCTAGATTTGCATATCATCATGACACAAGCCTTACAAAGTAACTGTCAACATACAAGTAGCTAGTCAACCTGTTTTTTTTTTTTTTTTTTACAGGAAGTCAAAATTTCTAAAATGTTGAAAGTAATTCTTTTAGGTGTGTGTGGGTGTGTGTGTTTACAGTAACCTCTTGGGGGGTAGGGTCGTCCCATGTTCTGAGTGAATTAAAGGGGCCAGCTGTGATACTGCCTGAAAGGAACATGGAGGCAGACAAAAGGAGAGATCTCTGCGCTGCCCCGAAAGACAAAAGAGACAGAGACAAGAGGCTGAAACCACACAATCACCTCACCATCTACAATGGCCAAGCTCCTGTAACAAGCAGGATCAGGGGGATCGGCGAAGGGCTAAGCCAGCCGTGGCCACAGGTTTCAGTCCAAGCCATTAATTCCACTCTGCTTAGCACACAATTAATTTCACTCTCATGCAGCAGCTCAAAGCTTCACGATAAGAGGGCTGATTCCAAAACCAAGATTAAAAGGTGAGGCAGTAAAGACTTCACTAAGAAGAGCACTAAGCAGATGCTCATAGACCAAAGAACTGAGAACAGAAAAGGCCAATGAGAAGAAAAAGTAAACTGTGTGGAAGGACGGAGTCAAACATGGGCCCTTCACATCATTATTGTAGCAACTGTGGCCAACATTTGCTACTGACTCACGATTGGCCGACTGACTATGCCAGTTAAGCAATTTGTTAGCACATGCAGAGTTTTTCAATCTCCTTTTTTTGTTGACATTGTATGAAAAGATCCTTGGGACTAAGTCAGGATTTTGGATGTTATTAACATCCCAACAAAATAATGAAACAATCAAGTTAACCAAGCTGAAAAAGGTGCCCCTGCTGACTTTTCCATTTGAGCTAATGTGACCAGAGTTAATGCTCCTATGGGCTTAATTCAGCCACAAAAGTAGCCAAACCATGGGGATGGCTAATTGTTGGTTGACTAAAGCACCTGCCAGAACCCGAGGGAGCTCAGGAACTGCAGAACTAGTCTTTTCCCAAGGCAGAGCCCATGGTACCGGATTAGATCCCTGGAGTGCAGACATCCTCTTGGCTCCCCTCGTCTTGTGCCCTAATGGCTATCCTGCAGGGCACCATGATTTCTGTCTGCACCCCCTCAAGCCATGTAAAGCCCCCAACCCACAACCAGACGTCTTAAGTATTATAGTCCCTTTAATACTTGGAACCTTCTACCTGAATAATGCAAAGACCTGAGTGTGAGGATGCCCATCATTAAACTTTGTATCTTTGTTGCAGTATCTTCTTTTTACTTTGCAAGCAAGATCCACAATTATTTGCAAGAGAGGAGGCAATACATATAATGTTACATATAATGTATAGAAAGAGACTGTTCAGTGCAATGTATTCTACACTGCCTTATTTTATTGTCCTCAGACAGGAGGAAGTAAATTGGACTTTTGCAAATGTTGCCTTACTTTAAATCAGTTGGTTTATAACTGTGTGGGACCAATAAGAAGCATTTGATGTGATGCTTCCTTGTCCTTTGTGATGATTTGCTTGATACTTCAAACAGAATGCAAAAACATCACACACAAGATTTAAGTCTTGGGGATACCTTGACTGACTACCGCAAATTGACTGCTTTTATTCACACTTGAGGTGTGTAAATGTTGCTACATCCTAATTTGGAAACCTTCCAGAGCGGCTTTTACAGAAAAGTGACCTGGGTTCTTTTTCAAACCTGCCAAAATGTAAAATTGGCAGAATATTGATGGATTTTAAAGGGACTCATGACATAATCAGTAAACCTTTCTAGTCCTGTTTAGAGCTTGAAAACTACTTTCGGTGATTAAATCAACAGTGATTCAACCAATGCAGCTCATGAAAGCTAGAATACACCTACAGTATAAGAAAGTCCATCATCACAAGGAAAAACCTAATTTCTAAATTTTACTTTACACAGGCAACAAAAGCTGTTGTTTTTTCAAGTAAATTTAAAACACAAAGCCACAGTGCATTCTTAGTAAAATAAATATCTCACATAACAATCTAAATTTAAACACCCCTTAATATTTGAAGAATAATTAAGTCTCAGATCATGATGACCTTTCTAACTTATCTCTAACGTTGAAGCAGCTCTGCCACTGGCAATATGTTTGCTCAAACATTCATCCATCTCTATACAGTGGTACATGCATGAAGGCTGACAATACATTGCCCGTGGGCCAGGGCTGAAGAAGAAAGCTATGACCTGGATTTAGTTGATGACAAATGCCCCACAACCAATCGATTGGCCAGTGAGGGTCAGAGATAAGAAGCTGGACCCACTGGCCAGAAGAAGCCTGTGACCTCCCAAACATCCATCTCTGTCCTCATCTGGTCCTGCTGAACGTTTGGTGCTCAGTTCTTCCATTAAATTCTCCTCCGTTGACAAAGCAGGCAGATGCTATCAGTTTGTCTGTCCAGCTTGGCCTATGAGGACATAATACCACGCCCACCTATCGCTCTCTTCCGCTCTCTGGGCAGCTTGGAGACCCTGGCCCATTGCAAAAGACATAGAGCACATTGTACTGAGCCTCAGCCCCTTTCAAAGTGTCAGGACCCCAAACTAAACTTCTCCAGAGATGAGTAATGGGATCTACTGGCCCATATTGAATATGCTTTGAAGACAACCCTTGGGTTTTGAAAGATAACACAATGGCTAATTTCATAGTCAGGTCAAACTTTGGACTTTATTTAATTCCACATTTTTCACTGCTGGAGGAATCTCATTCATTTATTAATTTACCAATAGAGCAAATAACACAAATACGTGAAACATAAAACAATAAACACAATTAGAGAAGTTTAAAATAATAGCATAGCAGTTTTATTGGAAAATGCCATTTTGTGACTTTGCATCTTAAAGCTGAAGACTGCTGTCTTTTGAAATTAGCAAGAAAAAGTTGAAAAAACATTAAAGTCTTTTTGAATATGTTTTTTTCTAAGGTCAAAGACATACTTCTCCAACAAGTGTGAAAAAACATCTCCCTAATCTTAGAATCACCAACACAAATCCCCTGTTGTGAATGTTCTGACGTGCTTCAGGACTGAAGGTTTCTGAGATGACCTGCAAATTTCTGCTGGATGTGGGTGGTGACCTTCACCTGAGTTGGACCTTTGCCAAGTATTTGCAAAAACTGTGTTTTGACCTGGTTACATACTCAGCGGCTGAGGATTACTACACTAGGAAATTTCAGATAGTGCCAAAAGAGTTTTTAGCAATATACCAACATGAACTTTGTGCACTTTCTAAGTGACTGTCTAAATGTCACCATTTCTCTGTGTCCTAAGCTCTCCTGCTGAATTAAAGCCATTTGTGGATGACTGAAAGAAGTAAAGACAGAAATATTAATATGTGATTCAGGACTATTAAGCAGAATTGTGATGAGCTTAGGTTAGTAAATGGTCTAAAGTGAATGCCCATGATGTCAGCATGCAATAGTCTGGAAAAAGATGGAAAAAATAGCTGCTTTCAGTATACTGAAACTGGTGGCATTTCTGTATTACAATTTCATCACAATATATATCCTTCTTTCTTTATACCATACATCTTCTAACATCCCAACTGGGATGTATAAACCTATGATGTAGAAAACTCTAAATCCCACTCTCAATAAGATATCCTCTGTCAATTCAGGTGAGCTGTATTCAGGTGCTTCTCTTTCTCACGCTGCTCTGTAATGCAAACGCTCCCAGCTGAAATTCACTCAGCCTTTCTGTAAGCCCAAAGAGACTCAGCCTGTTCCACAAACCAGTCATTTGCCTAAGCTGCCTGTCAGTCGGATGCATTTGTTTGCACTGAGAGTTTAACTCTGCGGGGCATGGAGGATGCTAATTGTGTTGATTTGGAGGGGGTCCCTCAGGTGTGTATTTGTTGAGGGGGTGGGGGCACCTGTATGAATGCACTGGCATGCCTTCAGTTTACACAGAGCCATGCAGGGAATCACTGGCACACCTTTTCTCTTGATAGGCAAACAGCAGTTCGGACTTCATGGGGTTAGCATCCTGCAGAGTCTTTCTTAGTTTGGTCTAATGTTAGTAATTATACCACCAGTGTGAACCTCATGCCATTAACAAAACAGAGGTGGAGACAGAGGCAGGAAATGTCGGCAGGAGCCTAAGTTTGGCCCTACCTAGTATATGACAAGACAATGTGAATGAATTGGTAAGACCTGGGGCAAACACGGGTTCACATTATATGCAAATGAAGTAATGAATGGCTAATGTATTAAAACAAAGTTTGACCATGCTAAATAAAAAGAAGCTCAATTTCTGAAACTTTAGATATTACTTGAACTTCACTAAAACATCTAAAAGTGGCTTTTCAATAAAGACTATTCTCCCTACTTTGAGAAGCACAAAGCAGAAAGCTGGCTTGAAAACAAAGCCCCTTTAAAACAGTACCTTCTTTACCCTGCCCACTTGAAAAGGGCCCAAATTGCAGCATCTAAAACACAATATGGATGTGAGGCAAAAAACACAAAAAAGGCATCTGTGACATAATATCAAAAGGGCCATTTTCTTACATTCTGGAGGGGCTGAAGCCAGTGTTGGCGGCAGTGGTCAGCAGCCATTGGAATGGTCAGCGTGGAGAATTCCCTGTGCTCCATCATTCTGATGGCTGTGTCCAATTGCATTATGCCAGAGCAGCAGGTAGCCCTGGCTGCTGGGGTCGTAGCTCTGACAGCCTCGCCCCATTGGCCCAGGGGCTCTGGCCAAGGTTAACGGGTCAGGGCCTTGTCCGGACACAGGCTTGGCTCCCGGCCAATGGGTCAGTGGTGGGGAGCAGTGGTGGTCGGACGAATGATTTATAGATGCACTGGATGGAGAGAATGCTAAGAGGCTGCACTTTAATCTGGTCAGGGTTTCTCTTAAAGTTTCTCTAAAGGCACAATATGTTCATGTTTTGCTTATCCCCCACCCAAAGCACTTGACTTGAACTTTTTGACTCGAGCTGCCAGCTTTTTAAAGACTTTTTTATACATTTAATTTCACAAATCGGATGCCATTGAGTCATCTTTTATTTTTCCCTTGCATATGTTCCCCCTGAAACCTTCTGCTAATGAACAAAACCTGGGATAGCTCACATCTTTAGAAATGTGGTTTCAAACTATCTGTTGCCAAAAGTAAAAGACGAGCTTGATCTGTCATCCTGTTGCGAACTGTTTATCGCTTGCCAACCTATTTAAGTGATTCCATCAAACTGGGACACTTCAGAAGTAAGTTTAGAGCCTCATAAGTTTTCTGGTCATGGAAGGCAGTCGAGCTCTGATTGCCCTGAAGGGCGTTTTGTTCTTGTTAGGGTATTGTGAACAGATGGACTTCATACCCACTTGCCCAAATCAAAGATGGCATTTGTTTTTCATGTTGGATGATTTTAAAGCTACACAGACGATGCAAACAAAGGCTTTTTTAAATGATCTCACAAAAATCAAATCAAGAGAGACATTATGCTATCCAAGATTCACTGATGACTCACTTTAGCCTCATTTAGCTAAACCAAGAGAGCGTAATGGAGGAGTTTGTTAAGAAAAAAAATATTCAAAAGTTACAAATTATCAGCACAAATGGCTAGACAAAGTAAACATTTAACATTAACATCATCAAACATCAAGGGTAACAGCTGGCTGGTTCATATTGCCAACAATGTAAACCACAGAGCGAACAAACTATGTAATTCTATATGGCGACAAAGACGAACCATTGGGCGACAGTTCCCACATTCAAGGAGTCATAAACCATCCCATGACTGCAGGAATGGCCCAGCATGTGGTTTATTTTTTGGTGACACACTTAAAGGTCAGGCGGTAATCCACAGAAGTCTGTGAATGTATTCTTTGGGCAGAATCACCAGCTGCCATTTGCACGTGGGTGGACAGTTTGTCTCCACTGGCCTGCAGAGCTAAAGGCTATGGCCATGAAACCTTGCTGCCCTTTCAGCTAATTGTTTGTGGGTTGCTTTTAAATTTATTGACAGTCTTGGTGATATAGTGCTTCTATTGTGTCCATAGCCTATTGTGAACAGCCTTAACTATGGGTCCCTCTTCTCTGTTCTTGTGCTCCATGGCTGACCAGGGGCCAGAGAGCAGTGTGATGCCCAGCGGGAGTGCCCTCTTCGTGGGCAGAAGAGGAGACCTTTACAGGTGCCTCAGTTATTCTCTTAGCAACGCCCTGCTGCTTAAAATTTGTTGTCCTCCCGTGGGTGTCTTTCTAGAAGTGTCAGCTGTGAGACCCCTGATGGGAGATTTGTTGATATGATAACTCGATTAGGCTCCAGGATGGATGACATGGTGGCAGAGAGCAAGTCTGCAACTCCCAGGGAGGCACTGACTCCTCTCCTTAACCTCTCCTCAGGAGACCAGCGTTCTGCACAAGCCAGGCATGCAGCTCCCAAAAGCCCTTGCTGAGCCTCCAGTAATCAGTCTCCCAGGCACAATGGTGCAGTTCACTAACCAAGCAAAGAATCATGATCCTTTTAATAATTTAAGTATAGACACAGTATAAGACTAGAAGACTTCAGACAAAAGAGAACTCACTAATTAAGAGCGCTGAATGTGAAAGTTCCTTATTATGAGGATTTTATTTCAGGATTTATCATCCAAGCTCTCCTCTCTCTTCTCCTAATTGGCCAGGCACCATTTCCCAATTAACTCTAAAATTGGTTGATGATTGCCCTAAATTGGCACCAGATATCAGCATACAGCTTAACCAAGAGTTGAGGATAAAGTTATGGACTCTGTAAATTGGTAATTAATTTTAAGCCATCAAAGCATGGCTAGTTTGATCGCTGGGGAAGGGATATGGATTCAATCCCAGGTAGTCTGACTGGTATTATCAAGTAAGACTCTAAGGTGCACTAATGTGCTCTCAACACCGCTCCACTTCCGGAATAATCTCAGCTCACGGGTGTCAGCCAGGGTTGCATTATAAACTCTTTTTACCCGGTGGTTAAGTTTGAGACTCACGGCGGATTTAAATCAAAAGAGCTGTTCTCCCTCATCGAGGCTGCTAAAAGCTCTGGCATATCCGTGCAGGTGTAAGAGGGTCAATCAGTAACCACTGGAGAGTTAATTAGAGATAAAGTGTATGTTAATGGCAAGGCCTCGCTTCGCTCACACATTCCAACACACCCCAACTTGTACACAAAGTCTGTTTGCTAACGGGTTGGTTGCCACTTGCAAAATACCCAACTTCTTAGACTTAGCTCACAAAAACTCCTCCTCAATGCTAAAACAGTCATTAAAGCATATATTCATACCTATTTGTTGCTTCCCACATCCAAAAATTACAGAAGAAAGCTACACAAAGTGACGCTTTTGTGTGAAACTAAGCTTTCCTCTTAACCATCATAGTAATGAGAGAAAGCTAACAACATGGCTTCCAGCTAACACCGTAAACACTCAGGTCTGGAAGATCATTATATGGCAAGAGCACACTCCAGCTGTCCTCACGCATGCACATAATGGACACACACATACACACTCCTCCCTCCCTCCATGCCTCTACTCAGCGCCACAAAGCCAGGCAGCGGCTCAGACAGGATGTAGCACATGTGTATCATATTAGGCAGGCCTTCCCAGCCGGCAGGCCCATAGGTGATATTAGATCTACAGCTGGCCCACTCCCTCTGTCTCTCTGAGCTGCTGCCCAGCCTGCAGACCTCTCAGACTGATATTTCACACATCCCTCCACCCATCTAGTCACAGGTGGGAATGCCTTCACACAGAGCAACAACAAGAGAGCCTGTTGTAATGAGTATGTGTGTTTTTTTTCCCCACAGAGGATTGGCAGACAGGGGAAGCTATTCAGCGTGCCCCTCCGGGTCATGGCTGAGATGTGGAGGGGCTGACCTGACATGGCCCACATCATCAAAGCCATGACGGACACAAACCGGAGAAGGAGAGTTCAGGTGAACATTACTGTGTGTGGAAAGCAAGCAGCTCCGTGTTTATCCATGGTACAGAGGAGCTGGAGAATGTCGCTGAGTGCCAGCTCGTCACCCCTGAGCAACTGCAGGAAGTAGCAGCATGATGCTTGCCATCTGTCCGCATCTAGGGGGATCATGGGAAGAAGCACTGAACTATAATATCCTTGAGAACCAAGATGATTTTTCCAAGAGAACGTTATTGTAAATGTGAGCATGCCAAGGTGATATCTCACAGGTGAGCTTGAAATACTAGACTTGTGTGTTGGACATTTGTCACACAACAGACAGGATCTAAGGACAGAGTGGACAAACAAGTAATTCATTAATACCCAGTACACAGGGATACTTTAATTCTCATCTCGGCCATAAAACATCTATAAACACGTTTCCCGCCCCTCCTCCTCCTTTTCATAAAGACGATGCTAAAAAACAGCATCAATGCATGAGCTGCTCAGTCCCTAACTAATTAGAGGCTTCTGCTTGTGGAGATAGCGGCTAGCTTATTGAGACAAAAACCAAGGTATTGATTTTTGACTATGACCCCTGGCTCTGAATGGAGCTGAACATCAGACAATGACTGGTTAATGTGTTCTTGTTATCAGAGGTCACAGGTGTAACAGAGGAGAAAACAGTGGTGGTGTAAATGAGGGCCCCTGATAAGGTCAGGTCAAGAGAGATGATACAAGATTGACATGAAAATAAAGATGAATTCATGTTTCCTCCTTAAAACAAAATAGAAATCTATTTTTCTACCAAACTAAAATAGCATGATAAAAAGAAATTAAAAAGTAACAATACAATCTGTAAACAACAACATCCAAAACAAAAACTGGAGAATTATATGAGAGTAACTGTGCAAATGGCAAGCAATAGAAATATATTAAGCTTGAGCTTCCATGCAGATTGCAGCCCTCAACACACGCTGCTTGGCGTATCGCCCGATCTGTGATGCATTAATCAGAACGCAAATTCATTTCACATAAGTATGAAAGGCACTCTCGCCACCCTCCTACTGCTCACTAGAACGCTTGCTGTCGTTTTCACACACACTCACACTCACCACACTTCAGCTTGTGGTGTCGTGAGTGACGCAAGGAGGGATGTCGTCAATTAACTGCGGTCTCTTAAAAGATGAGATGACTGAAAATATTGTTTTCTTGCATATTTCCACAAAAGGAGCAGCGTCACATCTGAGATCCAGAAACTATAGAAGTTAAAAACAAAACAAAACTCAATACTGCTCTTGACGCATGTGGAAATCATGTGTGTATCACTGTCAGAGCTGTAATATGACTTTGATAAGATGGCGCTTAATTCTTACTATCACAATGAGAATTAGAAAACAACTGAACAGGAACTGAACATCTGCTAATGGTTTGAAAGGATTTATGCTGTATGAGCTATTGATTTTTACAAGTCAACAAATGTTAACAGTACACAGATCTGCAAAAGTATGAAGAGCCCACATGGACACACATGAATATGCATGTGACATATTCATGATTTGAATTCTATTTTGAGAAATATCACAACACACAATTCATTTAAAAGTTAAATCTGAGAAATTAAATTTGTACTCCAACTGGAAAGGACTGATTATGCAGTACATGAAAGAGTTTTGTGTGGCTACTAGAAATGAACTGCAAAGAAACAAATGCAAAAAACAAAACAAATATGCAAATAATCTTAAGAAAAAAGAGGAAAAAGATATACTACAATCACTGCATGTTACGCTTATTACATCAATAGGTATTTATTACATTAAAAAGGGTCATTGCAGGATTATCTGCTAATTGTTTTACACTACTGGAGTCAATGCATTTACAGTTATAACACAGATTACTGTCCACATGCCCTACTCTGGCTGGTGTCTGTCCTTGCCTCACTCTATTGCTCACACGATGGTAGGTAGATGAGAATATTTTCTTTTGTAGATCCTGTTAGATCCAGTGAAGAACCTTTAAATCAATGTCTTCAAACTCAGGTAGAGTGACCCATCTCTAATGAACATAGCAATCCATTCAGACTACACTCATTTACACATCAGTCAACCCATTTTTAATTTCAGCCATGATAGAAAAATAGAACGAGAGTGACAGTCTGCTTCCATGATAAAAAAAATTCTGGTCACAAGCCTCTAACCTTAAGATATGCATACTTAAAAGACTCTAATATTACAGGCACTTCCTGCTATTATTTTTACTAGCCACAGGAAAACATGCAAACAGCATTACACTGCGACATATCAATCATAATTCATCCAAATGTTAAAGAGAACCAGGTTCAGTGAATGTCGTGGATGACTTCACCTTTCATCTTGCAGCAGTGAGTGGATATTTTAGCACGTACTTCACAGACGTCAACACTGATGAGTAGGTCTGACCCATTTAACCCTGCTGTCAGGAGCTTTATGTCAAAACCTGAGAAGGAATCAATGTCAAAATCCTTCATTCAGAACCAGTGCAGTACTTCAACTGTTTAACCTAAATAAGTGTTTGCCCAGGCCCCGTAAATTCTGCTTTCCCTTTCCCCCCATGGTGAAGACATAAGGGTTTGACGTTTATTCATACCAGGAACAGGACCACCCAGTGTACACAACATCAACTTGGATTCTGTGCATGGATGTTGTACTGAATTGTTGGTTTAGTCCCAGTTGTGATTTTTGGGAGTGATTCACGTTACAATCCGTATCTTTAGTCGTGAGCTTGCTATAGTGACTGACTATAGTGACTTTCCTTTACAGGGTGGCTGAAGTCAGCAAAACCACTGCACAATCTCACTGAAAGGACTCAGTTAAGGCGGTTCAGACATCTGATCATATATCCCTTCTGGCCTGGGAACGTTATGTGATCCCCCTGAGGAGCTGGAGGATGTGGCTGGGGAGGACTTCTGAGCTACCTTGTTTATCCTGCAGCCACCACGATCCGGATAAGTGGGTCAGGAAAGAATGAATGGATGAATTTTTACTGTTTACTGTCAAACAATGTGGGCGGCTCATTCTTTAAACCTAATTCACCCCATTAGTGCACACTGTTGCATTCGAGGGCTCTGCGAAACAAATAGGCCTACAGATAAATACTGCAGACGTCCATGAGTACAAAAACACTTCAAGCTGCTGCAGCACACATTCTACCTGCCAGATCCTCCAGTTCAGTTTTGTCAAGGGACCTCTATTCTTCCTGTCTTTCTCACACATATATACATGCAGGCATGGGACAGATAGGGCCAATTCCACACTGCACCGAAGCCAATTGCGTCTCAGGCACGCACGGCTCTGCTGTAAGTGCACATCACAGTGTAAAACTGTATGGTTTTCCAACAATCAATGTAATGTGTAATACAGAAACAATCCTTGTGAAAAAAAATTCAACACCACAGCCAAATATAAACTAAACCATCTTCCTGCTTTACCATGTCCCCATTATGATCCCTGTTATTAATGCCACCAGAATGAGCCATTTCAAAGCTGTATAAAAAAAAATGTAGCTATTCATATCATCTATCAAAGACATTTCAGAAGTGGGCTGGCTTTTATTTAATGTTCACATGGAACATGAACTACCTAATCACACACAGACAATAACACATTTCTCTCTGCTGCCGCTTTAAAGGAACCCCAAAAAAGCCCCGAATCTAACCTACAGACACAACCCACCAAGAAGAGAGTGCGCAACATTGCAGATTTCTAAATCAAACACGAATGTTTCTATTCATTACTAAGAAGAAAAACAAAATACAATCATGTCTACTTTACATCAAACAAGTCAAGATTCTTGAGAGACCAAATTTCTGTCTGAGCAGATGAAATTGTTTTCTCTAACCAAAGGAAGGCTTCTCTGTGGGCGCATCCCAAATGAGGGGGTCAGACAAGTTAAGGCTTGTCCTAAAACGGACACATGTTCTCCATTGTCAAGCTGACTTCTTTCCCAGCCAGGAGATCAATGCAACCTGTCAGAAGGCACCCACTTGCTGTCAGACGTCAGAGTGATGCTTTAGGGGAGCTGGGGTGAGGGGAGGGGGAGGACAACAAATTATGGAGAGGAATCTCATAGGGCTGTCTGCATTTTTGCATTTTTAATTTCAGAGAAGGTGGGGGGTAATGGTTAAGAATCAGAGCCCCCTGGAGGTGGCCAGTAGCATCCTGTAGGTAGCACAAACTGGGGACAGATGAGAGCTAGCAGATGTGACAGATACTGTATGCAGGCATCTGTTGCTTGTTACAGCCAGAAATGGAAATGTAGATAAAATGAGACTTTTGACTTATGGGTGGAAAAAGAAATTACAACAAGACTGAGTTCTTAAGTCACTGATACTAAGCAATAACCAACCTCAAACAGCTATTAAGGTCAATTTGTGCTACTAATCTTACTTATTGTTCACTGCCAGAGCAGATAATGTCACCTGCGAAAAAGGCATCAGAATGATCATTTTGCACTTCTGCCTGTAAAGTTATGGTCAGTTTAAGGTCAGTAGTGTTGATTTCAATGACCACCAGCCTGGCTGTCAATCAGTCAGGTCCTGATCTACTGGCCATATGTGATGCATAGTCAGTGTTTGGGTGCAGCAGGTCTGATGGACAGCTGCTCCTCCTCGAGCCCCGGCTACAGCACCTGCTTTGTCTGTCGGCTCGGCTGACACGTGTCCCTCTTTGTGGCCCCACACAAATCCCCCACTGTCAGAGCAGAGTGGGGCCTCACCAGGCAAACACATCCGGGGCTTTTACCAATGGTGCTGACTTGACTGACAGGGGCCTATGTAAGGAGGGATGAGAGGTGGTTGTTGATAAAGTAAGGATGGAGTTGAAATGTTGATTCCTGCAGAGGTTGTGGAGAGGGCAAAAAGGAGGAGGTATGTTAAGGTGAGGTAAGGCCTTGGGCATGGGCCAGGTATGACATGGGGCAAACTACAAGCAAACTGATGACTTCTACAGCATGGACGAAGTGGGTGGGATGGGTGGGGGCAAACAAGATAAGCAGAACAGCTAATCATCTGTCAACTTTACGGCCTGTAACAGATGAGCAGAGCCGTAGGAGAGAGGCGGCGGCCAGGACAGAAAGGATTGATTGGCGGCTTTAGGGGGCAGTGGGCGGGCAGCTGTCAGTCATCTGGCCTAGCGAGGCCTGGGGCACACCTGTGTGCACCTTTGCATAGGGCTAGATGACCCTTGTAATAGGGGGAGGGGGGGGCAGTGCAGTACAGTTTGATGAGTAAAGCAGGATGGGGATGTTGTTATTCTGCATATCAAAGGACTGTTGACCCTCAATATAGATCACCTGATAGCAGAGCAGGTTAATGAATCAAAGGCATTGTTGTGACCTCATGCATTTTATGGCTTCTCCAAATTTATACCAACTATTAACACACTGAGGAGTGACACCTGTAATTAGCAGAAACAGACTTTGTTTAAAGCTCCTTTTTTTCTGTGAACACAGACAAAGATCTGTTGATTCCCAATAAAATAAATGTTTTGTTTGTTTATTTTACATTATTCATTATCAATGAATCCCTATCGGAGTCCACACAAACATGAACAAAATCCCAACCTAAAGATTTATAGTATACCAAGAGGACTATGACAACACATGTAGCCATCTTCAGATTTAAATAAGATGATATTTTGAATTATTTTAGCACTGTACAGAGCTCTATGCATACACATTTTAGACTCTATGTAACATATTTCATGTAAATTTAAAACACTGTACTCATTCTGGATCCCCCCTGTGGTGTTTCTACAAGGCAAGGAGACTTTCTTATGTTAAACAAAGGAACTCATTCACTGACCGCTGAGCACGGGTGAACAACTGTACAACAGGAGTAGGTGTGGGAACATGAACCATCTATCCTGTCCACATCTGCAGCGCACTTCCTCCCCCACAGATGAGGCAGCTGTTGTACGGTAAACTGTGCCGCGCGGCTCCCTCCTCAGTTAGAGCACTTTCCCCATTGTTAGGATGAAAAGAGCCGCAGAGGTGGTGGCCCCAGTCCTCAGGAGCAATGCCTGGCTGGAGCTTATTTTGGTTGGGCTTGCCCAAATAAACACACCAGGACCTAGCAGCCGCAGCTGTGGGCTTCTCCCTGCCTGACCTCCTCTCCTGTGACTCCTCCACTCACAGAGAGAAAACAAGTGAGGGAGAAAGAGACAACTAGCCCGAGCCAAGCCTGCAGAGGTTAGAAGGGCCAAATGCTGCTTATTATCAGAGTCAGGTCTTTCCCACGCCTGCAGGCCTCGTGTGTGCAGCCGGCGGCGTGCCTGCTTGCCAGAAAGTGTTTAGCTAACTCATCTACAGTCATCCTCCCCCCGAGGGAGGGGGGGTGAGGTTTGGTTTCTCACTGCTGGACAGAGAGGAAGGTTTATTCAGCAAGTTTCTGTGCAAAGACTGCAAGGTTTAAAACCAAGAGGGTGAATGGAATGCAGAACGCCTTTCTTCTTTTAACCTCCTGCTCTGAGAATGGATGAGAGTGGGAATTTGGAGTTTGACAGCTGAGTAAATTGGACTAATGGGCTGAGCATGCTGGGATGAAGGTCACATTGTGCCCGTTCCTACGGCCCCGCTTATTGAAATAACGCTACAAACTGATGCCTTGCTGCAAGAAAGGAGGGCATGTTGTTGAGAAAACACACCCACATGTTGGCATCAAATTTTCATGAAAGGATCACCCTGGACAAAAAATATCCCAGAGCTAAAATATTTATTCCAATTAAATGAAAAATTGGCATTAGTACAAAATACAGAAATGCAGCTGTCAGGTAAATGACAATGCAAGTTTTGTATACAAAGAAAGCAGTATATTTTCTAATATTATATTGTATATTATTATTATTATTATTATATTAAAAGACAAAAGCTCCAGAGCAAGCGAGTAAGTACACCTTCAGTTGTGCTTGTTTTTGTTTATATGAATTTAACAGCTGTTGTTTGGCTTTTATATATTTATTTTTTATTATTTAAAATCTGTAATAAAGTTAGAGGCAAAATATAGGAGTAGTGCCACTAGTGTTTTATATACATACACATTTAAATCAGTATGTCAGGAATATATATAAATACAGATATTAACACCCACACATTAAAGCGCCCACAGCCACCCCCTGATTTCCTCCTACATACTAACCCACACACACCCACCACCTCCTACATATGTATCCATCCACTCACACAAACACCCACGCACACACATCCATCAACACTAATGAATGCTCAATCACCCACCTAGTAACTCCCACGCACACACACCGACTCATTCTCCAACAAATACAACGGCAGCCCATACCCTCCTACACACACACACACACACACACGCACACACACACACACACACACACACACACACACACACTCTTTACCCCCTGCCTTGCTCTGTTTGCACTGTCAGCCTGATGCAGAGCCGAGTCAGCAATCACCCATTGGTTTGTGTGTGTGGGAGCCTGCAGCCTCTCCAGGAGCACAGTGGACTCTAGAGGGGACAGATGGGCAGAGAGAGAGCTCCTGGGCAGGTAGTCATCCCCAGAATGTGGGGGTGTCTACAGGGGGTCTTGTCAGGGGTTGAATGGCCTTTAAATGCCCTCCGCCTACGCCCACAGAGAGCATATAGAGGGGGGCTATTGTCACTAAAGACTCAGCCTCCCTCAGCCTCCCTCCTTCACCTCCTCCTCCTCCACCCACTCTTTATGCTGAGTGGGTGCATCACAGGGAGATCACCGCCTACAAACACACCTGCAAGAATGCACAGGAATGAATATGTAGTGTGTCAGCAAATGGACCAACATCTGTTATGTGGAGACACACGGCCTTCCTCAGTGAATATGAATGACATCGCTCCAAGTTTCCCACTGAATAAACGGGATGCTGGTCAAGTCTTTTGCAGCCAAAACAACGGCTTGTGTGCTGAGTACCTGCCAGGCCCACATCCAGCTCTACAACTGACAGTAGAGTTGGCTTTAATTCATGCCAGACTGTGTGTGCCCTTCTCCCAGCGACCTAGGCAGCCTGAGTTTAGCCCCGCAGAATCCCAGAAAATAATTGAAGCCATAAAAAAAAGTTCACAAATGAAGCAGAAAGAGAGAGTCAGAAGCTTGAGAGAAAGTCGAGACTGGGCATTAAATCTCCAGTCCCTTATTCTGTCAGCGCCGCCACCACCACAGAGCCACGTCAAAAATTACACAGCAGCTCCAGCTAGCAGGCAATTACAGAGTGGGGTCTATGAGTGACGCCTGTGTAGGACTGGCTGGCACTTTCCTCACTGACATTCACAGAGGTACTTACAATTTACAGCACAGGGTTCATTTTAAGATGAACCGAGTCCAAGAGCTGGGCCTGCTCCCAAGGCCCTCTCTCTCTTTCCCTTGGTCATAATTACATTAAATATAATCATTCAGGCCCAAATTGCTAGTTAATGGCTGTGGTTGTACTCAACCAATGAGTGATAGACTCGGAGAGAGAGGAAGCAACAGGAGGTTGAGAGAAATCCGTAGTGGAAGAGCAAAAAGATAAAGGTTGTGCTTGCCAGGGACTCTGTCTGGGCTTGGTGGCGGGCCTGATGGCACCGTGTCAGTGTCATTACGTGGGTGTGTGTTCAGGAGCGGTTTCAGCCCAGACGGCTGTGACACACACACATACACACACACATACTCAAATGCTTGTCAGGAGGCCACCCACGCCTGACACCAAGAGAGTGCCAGGTCCTGACACACGGAGCGTGGTGAGGCGACAAGTTCGTCAAGAGACAGATCAGTGCCTCCTTGCCACATGTCAGTCACCATCTATCACAATTATGTCTCACTCTTCCCTTTTTCTCCCTCCCTCATGATTTGAATATGTAAAACGAATCATTTGTATTTCAGATGAACACAGTGTAACCGCAGAACAAATCGATCTTCTGAGGAATGTAGTCGTGGTGATAGATTGTTAGATGACAAATATCTGACCTCCTCAAGGTATAATTTCATGTTTCTAATCTAAATGAGAGAAAGCTCTTATGGCAAATAATTTCATTCCATATCGTTTACCGTAACATCACTGAGCAAAACTCATTCTTCACATTTAATAACTTTAGACAAAGCCCAGATGCAGAGACAGTGCCTTTGGATGATTTTGCCAAGTGCCGTTAATATATTCCCCTCAAGACCCTTCTACACACGAGTACCAACAACTGTATACTGACAAGCCTCCCTCCAAATGTTTCTTGTGGTTTCTCTTGGGTTGCACAAGACCTCATGCAAATGCTTAGTCACCTAACTTTACTGTTTGTCCCGACTGGCAAAGTAAACAAAAGGCACACTTGGGCAAGCGTCTTAAAGAAGCTGAAGAGTGTAGGAGGTTTCCAGAAATAAACCAGAGCATGCAGTAAAATCACAGCCGAGGGAGGGTCAAGTGTGCCAGATTTCAAAGGGAACCCATAAAAACACACAATCTGGTTTTCACATTTCGACAAAGGAGGAAAATGTGGCTGAGATATGATGCCACCGCCGTTTTCAGGGAGGGAGTGCTATCGCCAGCGCTTACTGTAACTCAATCTCTGCTCATGTGTGGGGATTTATGGCTGTTGTTAAATCAGCGGTTCTCAAACCTGCGCCAATGAAACCAATATGATGAAGGCTGTCACTACAGCAGTTGAGTTTACTGATTTTCATATCTCAGACGGGAGAAAGGGGAGCAATCATTGGTCGACATGGAAACCTGGATTTTCCTCTGCCTTGGTGGTACATATTTGAGAATTTAAGATTCATGCAAAGGTATATATCACATCATAAGTGGTATCATGTCACCTGTAACAACAACCATCTGTGCCATCAGATTGGCAGTCCCTCCCTCTCACATGCCGTCAGTTAAAAGGTCTCTAGAAACCTCACATTCATCATCCAATGCTTGTACACTTGCTATCTATTGCTCTGTCCCTCTATGAGACCTCAACTCCTGAAGCAACACACCAAACGGGATAATCCCTTGTCAACATGTTGCTGATCCTGGGATTGGGCTGTCCCCGGGCCCTGATCTCCCCTCTGCCTCCCTCCCTCCTTCCTTCCTTCCTTCATCGCTCGGTCCCTCAGGCCGGCATGGACCCTGACAAAGCCCTAATCCATCACCTCCTGTCAGGGAAGGCCGCACCGCAACAAGCCCCCCTCATGGGCCAGCATTAGCCTAATCCACTGGGCCGGAGCTCCATGAGAATGGAGCAGCCACATG
Source organism: Argyrosomus regius (assembly GCA_946959425.1). Lineage (NCBI taxonomy): Eukaryota > Metazoa > Chordata > Actinopteri > Sciaenidae > Argyrosomus > Argyrosomus regius. Next base: position 17,017,395 of record OX336888.1, on the reverse strand, counting down.
GCTTCACCCCGGTTCTGTTTGCTCGTCCCATCTGAGTCAACACACTCCCCAGAAGGACGAAAACCACAGAAAAGAGGGGCACACCATGAAGTCCCTGGACCTATCCTGAACTGTCCACTGCGCCCATCAGAAGAGGAGGCTTTACCTTTTGGGTGGTGATGCAGTGTGTCTGTCTGGCAGGCCTCTGGTGTGGTAATGTAATCCCAGGAGCAAACACAGGCCTGCTGACTTCTGAAGGGTGTAGCCTACCGTGGATGCCTCCCTCAAGGGGAGAAGCACACTTTGATGATGGTTCACATCTGTGAATTGACAGTAAAAGGTGTATAGTCTTCATGGTGCACTGCATGGATAACAGCATACATAGGTAATGACAGTTTGAGGGCAGAAACTTGAGGAAAGGAGGAAATTACATTTTACTGGCAACTCAGCAACTGTGTTAACAAATAGCTAAAGGGGATTTCAAATAGACTTTTGCAAATAAAGGTCTTACTAATGTTTGCTAGAAAAATATGAAGTCGACTTACAAGAAGAGTACAACAAATTTACACAAATAAAACTTCAGGCTACAAAATGTTTTTATATTGAGCCGAAACGTCAACAAGGATCTTTACTTACTAGCTCATCAGGTAGGAGTTTAACCAAGTGTTGTTGATCTAATGTTTGTGTCAACCGTTTTTATTTACATGTGTTATTCTTTACATTCATGCAGATTACCTGCCGACAGCTCCTTTGGGAAGAAACTTCTTTTGATCCGGGCTCTTCATGCACTGTTTCAGGGACCATTCAGAGCCAACACTTCCCTCTAGTGGTAGAGGTATAAACAGCATCTACTGGTCGTAACCCTAACCCTACAGTACCCAGAGGCACTGAATATTACAGTCCCACTCCATATTGCTTGACACAGTTATAATTTTGATAAGAATAAATAGCATTATTAATAAACTGAAAGAAGGTCTCACTTCACATCAGTTTGTCTTGACAAACATTCCTAAACATTTCACAGCTCACCACAGATATCTAGCTAGCTAGTGTTGTTTTAATTCAGTGTTTATGCCACTAAGTGATGTGGAAATTCTGCTACATCATGACCACTTGTTAAATCTTTGAATTTTTATCATGCTTGAGAGGCTTAAATATTTTACAGGCAACATGTGTGAAACGCTGTCATAACACCCCTTTCAATAAATGTAAAGGTAAATATGAATTCACTTTTATTTGATCAATCTAAAGTTGTTAAAAGAAACTGTAGAAACAAAAATGCTCTAAGTGGTAGGTTTGTTGTAGTAATATTACACTCATCAATAAAGACCCACTAAGTTCAACACATTATTTAATTAATAGTTAATAAGGAATGGAAGGAGTTAACACATTCAGATTTTAATAGTAGAACTTTTTTCTTAGCCAAACATTTCCTTTTTGTTTTACTTTGACCAAAGCCACTTATAGAGTTGACTCTATTGGCAGCAAAAATTGACCCCAGATCGGTGAAAACTGATGCACTCGGTAAACAGAGAGAAAACACACCTGACTCTGGAGGTGTGGGAGCCACGTGCAGAAGGAACTGAACCCAGGTCTTATTTTCCTTACACTGACTCCCTGGATGGCTCGTCCCTTCTCTCCTTTCCACGCTTAAGTTACCTTCCCTTTTCCCGGCGGGTCTCCCTTTATCCCAAACCTATGTGATGAGCACATGTCCCTAAGGGCCCTTCGGCACAGAGTTTCACATTCTCTGCAACACATATTGTCTGGCCTGAGATGAACAGACAAGGAATTCTGGCAGGAAAGGGACTTATTCTGCCTGAAGGGGAGAGGGAGCTAGTAGTGGGATATTTCAGGATCTCTTGGGGCTTTGTTGGCATCCTGTACGGCTTTGTTATCAGCTCCAGTTGGCAATTAGGGGATATTCGAGGGGAATCCTGGGCTGTGGGTGGGGTGGGATAGATTTGGCACTAAAATATACAAGTAAAATGTGCATTTGATTTGTGTTGAGTGTACAGGGTTGTTATAGTTTTATGGTTTACATCAGGATTTTTTTCATTTCATTGTGAAATATGTTTTTTATTCCAATAAAATGTCAGTTTGAGTAACTGTTGTTATATTTTCTTTTATTGTTCTGTGCAGATTCTGATGTAACTATCAAGTGAAGGAAAAGGAGGCAACGATTGAGGAGGCTTACCCATACTAGGTTTCCAAATCTCTCCAACTGGCTCCTCTTAGTGATTCAGAGAAACCTGGTTTTTATCTTCAATCTCATTTGCTTCAGAAAGCTGATCCTACAATAAGGTTGGAATGAAGATCATAACATAAGTTAAAAAAGAGAGTTTTGCTCTGTCTGTGGCTCGTATAGAGTCATCATCTGCTAATCTCCGGGTTGGTGGTTCAATCTCTGGCTCCACATGTCTAAGTGTCCTTGAGCAAGACACGAAAACCCCAATTTCATATTAATAAATTAATGCACTGTAAGGCCAGTGCATGGAAGTCACCATCTGCATGGTAGCTCAATTCCATATGTGTGTGAGTGTACGTGTGAAATTCGCCATTCTGTAAACTGTAACGCTCTATATAAATGCAGTCCAGTCCGGACCATGGTCTAATATAAAGTCTTTTATCTGAATTGTCTAGTCTTATATCAGCAGTTATTATTTGCAGTTTGGTAGCCATTTTGCAACCAGTTGCATCCAAAAAACGAATTGAAAATTTGTGAAATAAACAACTCAAGTTGATGTCATAAGCCTGACCCTGTAACAATTAAGTTGGTGTTAACATTAACTCGAGTAAAACAGAATAATGAGGTGACAATAATAATTAAAAAAATTAAAATAGGACATAGTTCATAAAGTAAACGAAGGCACAGAAACTCAACTGCAAAATAATTGTGGTATATTTAAAGCTGACATTGACATTGGACAAAGATGTTCCAGTGAGCTTAACAAAACTTTCCGTCACAACAACAGTTTTCTTCTCTAAAACTCTTGCGACCCAGTCACAGTGGGCCTGCAGTGTTGACACACCTTGGCCTGTGAGTGCCCCCTCTGCAGTGTCAGCCATTTGTGATGCAGTGGGCCTGTCCACCTCTCAGCTGCTCCCTGCTCCCTGCACCTCCTTGGCCGTTAAATAGACAGCAGCTACATTAAGCCCCTCTGCCCCACAGCACTTTCACCTGCCGAGTAAAGGCAGCCCGGATAATACGGGATCACCTTGCACCGCCTGCAGCTACACTGAACACACAGCCCACAGATGAGCTGCTCCCTGACAATGGTGTGTGTGTGTGTGTGTCAGTAAATTTCATGATTATATCTTCATTCTCGCTCAAAGTGCCAGCTTGATCTGAGGACAACCCCAGCCTCAGTTGGATGGCGTCCTGTGTCCTTTTCACTGTTGTTCAGAGGAATTTTCCCATTAAGAAGCCTGCTCAACTGCCCTAAAATTACTTCACAGACTAAGCTGCCCTTGTCCTCTCTTTAATCTAGCCTTTAAAGTCTCTAATCATTATTATGGCACTCCCAGGCTCAATGAAGGCAATAGAAACATAAAGCCTCTCTCAGCAAGCTAGCACAACACTCTAGGACAGCTTCCACTCTGGCCTTTGTAAGGTTTTGGATTATACATTCATTTTTGCTGGACGTGTGGTCAAATGCGTCCCTGGGAAAAGCCCTCACTACTCCCTCCTTTCATCTCAGTCTCATTTTCAGGGTATCTAATGGTCATAATCGAGGCGGCCATGCTGGGTGTGTGTTTGAAGGAGCGGTCAAGGAGCCCCTAATCCCCTCACACAGTTTGTAGTGGTGGCCCCCAATACAAGAGCTGATTTTGTTGCTGAACGCTGAGAGAGAGCAGGGAGGGTTTGAGTTTTGGATTTTATGAATACACACATACCCACATACACACACAAAGACACAAATACTCTGGTGGGAATCCTGGGATTTTTGGCATTATAGCAGACGGACATTTCAATGCAGGCGTGAATTGATATGAAAACTCAGCTCAACCTCTGGGAGACATTTTCAAACAAGTAACTACTTGTGAAGGCTTAATCCAACAATCAACTACCGTCTATTGTAGACATTGTCATTTTGTATAAAATATTTTTACAATGCAGACAAGTGACAAGAGGTAAAGTTACAAAAGTAACAAAAACTTTTATGGAGGTATAAGTGGTAGTTTTTTTTTTTGGCCTTTTCAAGCTTTTATTGTATAGAGACAGCTGAAGAGTGACAGGAATGTGGGAAGAGAGAGATGAGGAATGACATGCGGGAAAGAGCCACAGGTCAGATTTGAACCCTGGGCTGCCGCAGCAAGGACTGAGCCTTTGTACATGGGGTGGCTGCTCTTTCAACTGAGCTAAACGACACCCCATAAGTGGTAGCTTTAACAGCCACAGAAAGTTGGTGCAATTTTATTCAATGGCACAAAATGAAAGAACAAAGTGTTTATATCATGAGATTATAAAGTCAACTGTCAGCTTAATGCATAACAAATGTAAATTTAATGTGAAACACTCAATGCACGTCTAATCCTGTAATTCACAGAACTTTCTTCTAAGAGCAGTGGTGGAATGTAACTGTGTACAACTACTCAAGTACAATATGGATGTATTTTACTCTTTGCTCCCTTCTACATTTATCTGACAGCTACAGTTACTAGTTTCTTTGCTAATTAAGCTTGCGCATGTACATTTTTTTTTAACAATAATAGTATATAATAATATAAAAACACAACATTTTTAGAGTCTACCTTCAGTTTCTATTCACATGTTAATGCACCAGGAAGAATAATACTTTAATATATCTAAAATATAACACTCTTAATGATTACTTTACTTTTGTACATTTTGCTGCAAAAACATTTTAATACATGATTTTTACTTGTAATGGACTATCTTTACACTGCTGCTTTTACTTGAGTAAAAGATTTCAATACCCCACTGTGTATGAGTAACCCAAATACATAGACTCAGAAACTAGACAAGCTACAAAGATGACATTTTGGGGGGGATATATCATGTTCTCAGCAAAGACATGCCTCAACAAGGTTTTGTCAACCTGTTATTATTTATCTAACACAACACTAATTGCCTTTACTCTTCTCTGACAGTAATGAAATGTTTTAGGCAAATGACACTGCAGTTCAATGAAAACTTATGCTCTCCACTTAGATCAACAGAGGCTCCAGCTCCTTTGCTGTTTAGCAGATTATCAGAGTCAAGTGTGGAAAAGTTCTCAGCCCTAATGCCCACTCCTCTCCCAGCAAGAGAGATGTAAAAAGCAGAAGTGAAGATGCTCTCTCAAGCGGCCGGTAGTGAAAGAGTGGGGACCCTCACCGCTAAATGCTGGGGGCCCTCTTCAGACAGATAGCAGCAGGCTGTCTGACTCAAACCCCCCAGTGATCAAGTTCACCCTCTCCACAAGCACCTGGCCCCTCGGATGGATGGCCTGTCACTCACAGTGGGTGAAAGAAGAGGGGTGGCTGGGGGTATTGTGTCAGCCAAAAGAGGAGAGGAGAGGAGAGGAGAGGAGAGGAGAGGAGAGGAGGAGAGGAGAGGAGAGGAGAGGAGAGGAGAGGAGATGAGAGAAACAAATGAAGGAAAGGATGAGACACTCAGTATTTGTGTATGTATATAATGTGGATGATGGATGGACGGATTGTGTGCATCTGTAAATGTAGCGTTCACGTGCCTGTTTTATCTTTTTATCCAGCAAAGCTTTCCTTTCTGATTGAAGGAAGGCTTTGCTGGACTAATGGAAACCTCTGAGGTGGGCTCACCCCAAGAAACCCGTGGCCATCCTTCCCATGTTTCTCCCACTTCCCATCTCACCGTGTCTGCCTGTCCCCGTGGGGCTGCAGGTTTCTGGTCCAGCAGCCTAGGACAAGGCCACCATTAACTGCAGGGCTGTGCAGAGGGCACGTGGGACAAAAGGCCCAACACGCTGTCCCTGCCCTCAGACAAGGCTCGAAACAAATGTTACAGGGCTGGCGCAGAAGGGAATCATCCGGCCGGTGTCACTGAATACATTTACCTACCTCAGAGCCTTTTCAGCCCTGTGCTTTGTTTTAGCCCAGGAAGAAGGGAGGGCGTGAATGGAGGGGCGGGAGGAGGTGGGGACTCGGGGGATGTCAGTGTGTGTGTGTGTGTGTGTGTGTGTGTGTGTGTGTGTGTGTGATGAGAGAAAAACGCAAGGAGGGAGGAAGGGAAGTAAACGAATGAAATGAACGAAAGAAGCTCCAGGTTTCCACAGTGACCGCCTGAGCTCCGAAAACACCACAGCGTTTGTAAGGGGATGGGAGGAGGTGTGTGTGTGCGTGCATTTGTGTGTGTGTGTGTGTCCTCCCCCGACAAGGACGCCAGGAGGTCTTGTTGATTGTTGTGTTTTGTTTTTCTTTTGGCCTCCCGCTCCCTTTTCTCCTCCTTTGTCTCTGCTACCCTTCCTGGGGTCTTTTTAGGCTAATTGGAGACCTGGAGAGCAGAGCAAACTCCAGACAAGATGTTCTCTAAGCTCCTCGACTCCAGTTTGGTCAAATAATTAACAGCAAGAGAGATGCATTTGGTCAACAGTAGTGGAAGTCACAAAGTCAGATTGCTGTACTGAGTGGCTTCCTGTTGTTTTTCTTAAAGTGTTTGACTTAAGTTCGTATTCCTCACAAGTACAAGAGGACGGACTGAAGTGCTGCAGAAGATACAGATCAGGAATTAGTATCAGCTGCACATAAAGCTTTGCAATGTTTGACTTGTTTTTAAGAGTCTTTTGGGTTTAAAATGGTTAAACAAATATACAGAAGCAAAGAATTCATTTCAAAACACTCAGCAGCAGTGGGATCATTTAATGGTTCAAAATGCATGAGAATATAAAAATATTTCTGTGTTTTGCAAGCTTTAAGAGTGGGCGATACTTTTCAAGTGGTGGATGTTGTACAAAATATACTTCATGCAAAGTCTTGACCCTAGCTAGCTAACAAAGTGTGCATTCTCAATGAGAAGGAAACTAATTAACTTTAATGTTTTTACATGTTTTTAAGCAGCAGTTATTTTTTCCAGGGCTGTAGCTAATGATTATTATCTTTATCGCTTAATAGTCCAATTATCTCCTCAGTTAACTGATCAATTGATTAGTCTCTCAGTGTCAGGATGTATGAAGAAATGTTTTCCTAACCAACAGTCTAAAACCAAAAAATATTTATTTTGCAGTTATATATAAAAAAAATATAAAATCCTCACAAATGACACACTAGCTCTTAGTTTGTCAGTTGACTACTTAATGGTAGTAGTAATAAATGTTTAATCATTTCAAATTTCCTCTTCCTCATTCTATAATAGTTTGTTAGGCTGATTTCCAAAAAATTCTATGAGGACCTTTAACTTGAAAAGTATTTCTGTACAGTTTGCACTACAGTACAGTGAAATTTCAAATAAAGAAAAGAAATTGTATCAGAAGTTACACACAAAAAGTCCACTGACTGCACACCTCCTTCAAATAAAAAACGTAAAAACTCAAACTCATCCCCTACCCCAACAAAAAGTAATTAGTGTGTCATTTCTCCCATAATCCCTTCAACTAATCTCCTCCAATCCACTGGGTTTGATTCAGTCATCTTTTCTCTCATATTCTAATCCATTTTGCCTTTGAGTTTTTGTGTGGGTCGCAGTGCGCCGCCCCGCTCACAAAGAGCAGTCACTGAGCTATGACATTAAAGGTATTGTTAAGCAGGCCTCGGCCCAGCGGCCCCCTTATATGGGCTCACTGTGCAAGGAAGTGCGTGTTTTCATCCTTGTTGTCATGGGAATGAACACACACACACACAAGCACATAACCGCCTCCCCCTTCATCAGCCTCCCGTTGTACTGATTTTAGCTGACATAAATTCATTCTTTTGTGCGGGACATGGTGGCTCGTCTCCCACCATGTAGCTGCTTTCAGCACCTGAACTTTAAAATATGAACCAGGAAACTCTGTGTTTCTGTAATATAAGGGTGGTGCGGGGTGAAATATGCTTTATGACGGTACGGCCTGGGGATGAGAGGAAGGTCTTATGTATAACTCAGGCTGTGCCACCGCAAACTGCCAGCACTATTCATCAGGGCTTTCAAGGGAGTCACAGAGAACAGATGAGAAACAGAGCTGACTGCAGCGTAGGGTTAAACATGACCTCGGGAAATCACCGGCTGTAACCACATGTACACATACTGTATATCACTATGAACTGTACATGGGAACATGTGTACATGGTGCAACATGTTCAAGCATTCAGCGAACACCCACACGTGTGTACGTGTACTTTATGTGTATATATAGTTACATACTTAAATGATTGCACTCATAATGTTGGGATTAGGGTTACAGATTTACTCTCTTTATAAATTCCTCTCTTATAAAGGTTTAATAGTGTATAAGTCAGTGTTGCCCATTGATGTGTTGAATGTAAGGATATTTTCTTTCAACATCAGTGTGAGACAGCTGTAACGTAGCTGCTTTAAATTTGTTTTAGTGAGCGTTTTAGTGTAATAAACTTGTGGGGAAAGAAGTACTAATACTGGTGTGAAAGTCAAAGTCAAATTTAAAAGTTAATTAATGGAGTAGTGTGTAGGATTTTGTCACATTTAGCGGTGTGGTTGCTGATTGCAACCTACCTTGACTCACTCTCTTCTTCCAATCATGGAGGAGAAACTATGGTGTCCATAAAACACACAAAAAACACAAGTGGCCCTATTTAGAGCTAGTGTTTAGTTTGTCCATTCTGGGCTACTGTAAAAGATGGAGGTTCAACATGGTGGACTCCTGCGATATCTGCAGATATAAAAGGCTCATTATAAGATAGCAATTCCTTTTTTCAGGTGATTTTACACTAATGAAAACATTTATGCATATTATATTCACTTTCTGCCATATTCTGTAAACAGAGTCCATTAAATACACTTATACACTGGACCTTTAAGTAAGTAAGTATAAGTATAAGTAAAGGCAGTAGAATATTAACAACACTACTTAAGCATAAAATATAAGTGCTCTATTTGCTGAATGGTTGCTGTATGTACATATATCACATTGTTGGGATATTATTACTGATGCATTAATGTGCAAGCAGCATTTTAATGTTATAGCTGGTTGAGGTGGAGCTAATTTGAACCATCCTCTTCACTTATATGTTCTGCACATCAAAGTTTTAACATGCAGTGTGACTATAGTGACTATCACCCACTTAAACTATTTTCTAACTTCAATACAAAATAGTTTTCCTTTTCTAAGTTAAAAAAAAAGAGTGAAAACCTTTCGCAGTGCAACCTGTTCTCATTCAGATCATCAAATACTAACACAAACCTGCTGGCCTTTCAGTCGATAGGAGAAAGGCTCCCTTTGGTGCCTGGTTTGTGGATCATCCCCAGGAGCTAGCACATAGCTTCTAGAAAGAAATATTTCTTTTGAGGTTTTTTTTTTTCCACTTTTAGTACCAATTATAAATTTCTATTTATGTCCACTGTCCTGAGGTAGATTTTAAAGGTCCTGGTGGCAGAAATTTGAAACCGTTGTCAGTAAGTGGGAAAATGGTATATTGTAATTTGAGTGAATGGACCCTTTAATGCTAGATGACATCATATACAGAGACCTTGTCCCAGTTCATGACTTTGACTTGGAACATTCATTAACCATCTGTCTCTTTGGCTGTCTCTGTTATTATCACTTCCTTTCCCATTCTGCCTCCTCACGGTTTTTCTCTCCATCACACTGTCTGTCTCTCTGTCTCAGACTCCCTCTAACCTGTCTGCCACTGTCTCAGAACCAACAAAGAGATATGTTTGCCATACATTCACCACAGCCATATGTCAAAATAGGAGTCCTATTGTCGCACGAGACACCTCCTTCAAATCTCCATGCTGGCTAATTGAGTTTGTCTATGAGGCATTTATTTACTGTCAGACGTTTGACAGAGAAGAGAGCCAAGTCCTCCCTCGTCAATCTTTCCCGAAAGTCAACACTGGGCCAGACATGCACGTACACGCACAGAAACACACACTCTACAATACAGCGCCGAGGGGTCTGGGACATCCCGCAGACAGCATCCTGTTCCCGCTGAATGGCTCTTGTGTCACAAAGGACAATTTGGCTTCTCTCTGGCCCAGCTACCTGCGTGGGATCTGAATGCCTCCCTGACTGACTTGTGGCCTCAGGTTTTTGTGTTTTGTTTTGGGAATGTCTCTCCCTTCTTCCCTCCCTCCCTCCCTCGCTCCCTCTTTCTTTTTCTCTTAGTCTCAAGTGGTCTGCAGAGGGTGTCCTGGGAACCTGGCTGGCTGCCCCGCTGACAGCTCACCCCCTCTCCACCATCAGCACCCCACACCCACTCCCATGCCTTAAGGACGGACCCTCTGAATTAGCCCTTATTAGCCCACTGTCTGACACCCAAGCTGGACACTCATTGACATGCACACACTTTACATATACACAATGACATATGAAGCAGACGTTAACAGGCAGGCACACTGACATGCAGATACACAGACGAACACACAGGGCAGACAATGGCAGAGACTAACAAGCAGTATGCCAGAGAAAGGACAAGAGGCACGTAAAAAGACCAATTTGCCAGTTTTCAATGACACAAACAGAAAGGAACACACACAGATCCACACACAGAGATACACACCCCTTATGTTTTCTTTCAGTTTGCAGCTCTGCATCTCATAACCTCTAACATTCCCAAAGAAGAATGCATTATAAACACTGCTGCAGAGTTATGTATGTAACATCTATTTTGTGTGCAGGAAGAAAAAACAAACAGGAACGAGGTTAGGTCCTGTAAAACTCAAACACAATGCTTGGAGAATGGTTGTATTCAACTCTGAGGCCAGTGTATTGATATTTTCAATGAATACAACATGGTTAGTGGCTTGTGAGCTAGCTTAGTCACTTAAATATCATGCAATATTCAATACAAAAACAACACAAAATATGTTTTTTGTTGTAATGTTTAAAATGGTGCTGCACCACAACTCTGCATTGATGCAACTGCAGCCTCACAAAGAAGCCACAAGAGCTGAAACCACCAATACACTGTGTTTTCGCTCCTGTTGTACTGTATTTTCAGTGTGTACAATGTGGCTCAAAACCTTTCATTTTGACTGCGCAACATCATCCTGTGTAATATACTGGAGTGTAATTGGGTGATTCAAACTGAATCTGATACCGCGGTTGTTCAGCAGAGTTTCTGTTTTCACATTGTGCATGTAGAGTGTGTGTTCCAGTGTGTGTGTGTGTGTGTGTGTGTGTGCATGCATGCAGGGAACGTGGCAGCAGGCAGCAATTCCCCCCCTGAGGATCCCCCCTCATTACCCAGAGGTCACAGCCCACGCCTGACCACTTCCTGCCTGACCTCCCTCAGGAGAGCAGAGCATGCTGGGCTGTGGATCACACGTGCTGGTCACAAACAATCCTATTTCCTGTCCCAGTTTAGTTTGGAGACACAGAAAGAGAAATAGAGAGAGACATAGGGAGCAAGAGAGAGGGGGGGAGAGAGAGAGAGAGTCCTGGCTTCTATCTGCCACTTGCTGTGCTCACTTCCTCCACTCTCACGCTCTCTCTCTGTCTCTCGCTCTTATTCATTAGCCTCCTGACTATTCACCCCGGCCCAGCCGGCCCAGCCCCAGTACTGGGAACAAAATACTCACTGGCCATCTTGTTCCAAACTTCCTCCCACACTCCTTCGTATAAAGACATGAGTCATATGGGTCTGAATCAAGTTTGAATGTGGAGGCTTTTACATGTGGGACTTTCTCAGCATATTGGGGGAAATGTGTGAACTAAGGGCCGAAATAAAGTCATTGTGTTGTGCCTAGATAACAACTAGTGCCACTAATGCTTTCTTGTGATCACCACCAAAAATAAACCAACTGGACTGTAGACAAATACATAATTTTATTGCTTATATGCTTGTTATAGCCCGATAATACTGGGATTCTGAGGCCAGCACCAATATTGATATATGAGAGTTTTAAAAATCCAATAACGATATATAGTAAATTGATTGATACTAAGCTTACCCATACACACAGAAGGCACAGCCATTAGGAGCATTTCAGGGTTCAATATCTTGCCCAAGGATATTTAAAATGGACTGTGAGAGTCAGGAATCAAAGCATGGATATTATTACTGTTACTGTTATGCTATTATACCTGCTCTACAACCTGAGCCACAGCCAATAATCTGTTTTTTAAGTAAGATTTCTTCAGTTTATTTTATATAATAATTGTGATCAAGATATGTACCAAGAGTAACGTTTAACGAAAAACTTGTCTGTCCTCTCTGCTATGAAAAAGTATGTACACAGACATTGATCTTCTATTAATTTCTTAATTTCTGTGAATATTGTACAATATATTTGTTGTCACCATTATCGTGTTTATTCTTTGTACTCTAATTTTCCATGTAAAGCCAATAAATGTCACTTCTAAATCAAGATTCTTGTCTGGCCAACTTTGGCTGGATTCAAAAGGCTGCTAATGAGGTCTCATCAACTTTGTTCAAGTCTTTTCACACTTCCATGCAGGACAGCATGGAATCTTCAATCTAATAACAGATAGATTTCACATATGCTCACTTCACCTCCAAAACTTTAGATCTATAGCATCTGTCACTTCATAAGTGTTAGCCAACACAGGGTATTGAGCATCCAGAGAGGACTTTCGCTGAAAAGCTGTGCAAAATGAAGACTGATGTGCTGAATAGCATCTCAGGACATCTTATTGATGCCAGATGGGCTTTGTGAGCTCTAGATTGGCCCCAAGAAAGAGACCTTGCACAAACATTATTGTTTACCGGTGCCGAGCCATTGTTGGTCCAGCGTCTGTCTCTGACGCACCAGCATCCTGCCAAATTAGACTGCAGCGGCAGGAGTGCTACTATCCCCTCGCTTTCACAGCTCCTGCGCCCCCCTTGGTTTGACCACATGCGCCTTTTATCATCGGTCAGCGGTTGCTACAATGACCCTCCAGGAGACTGACCCCCTGACTCACTGCAGGGGGCCCAGCCATGCCTGAGTCGGGTCAGGGCAGTAGACGCTGGTGGTCGGAGGGCACCGTTCTGGTGTGGAGGCCAGTCCAGGGTTGTTGACTCTGGGACCTGACCCTCACCCACTCCCCTCCCGTGGGGTCAGGCCTAGAGCTCAGAAGACCGAGGTCTCCTGCAGAGAACAGAGGATGAGCAGCTATTCACTGGGCCTGAACCAGGAGCTGTGTCCGGCTCAGCACTGACCACTGGGGACCAAGCAGGTCAGGCGGGCCAGGCTCCTGCTGCTGGCCACAGATCAGACAGTGAAAGCAGCCGCACTCATTAGGGAAGGCATTCTGCTCTGGAGATATGTGTGAAAAGTCCCAATTAGCTGGAATTAGGTTGCACAGTGCAGTGACGCCCCAATTTATCATATTGATCAGACTCCTGGTGTTCAGTCCCATTCCTCATATTCACAAAGGCGTGAGGAGCAGCACAACCCATGCAGAACTAACACTAAGAAAATCCAGATGGTGATTCCCTAACATTACTCATGCAACAACATCACGCACATACACAATGGTAGGACCTGGATACTGCAAACATTTACATGTAGAAAAAAAAAAAAACTACATTCAAACACTAACACAGATTCCCCTGAGGACCCCCAGTGAGGCAGCATGTATGGTCAGGTCTCTGATCTGATGCGATCTCTCAGGATGATGGATGAGACAGGTTGGCTCCTCTACCTGTTTGTTGTCTCAGATCACAGCTCAAACCATTGGCTCTCAGCGGACTATGTTTGTGTGTGTGTGTACAGAGTTCTTCTGAGGACAATGTTGCATGCATGCTATGTGGGGTTTTTATGCATCAAAGCAAGAAGTTTTCCATTTCAGAAAAAGTGAGGACCATATCCAAAAATTGACATAACTTTTTTTTCTGTTTGCTGTTTTAGATAAACTGATGTTTGGTGGAACTGAGCTGTTGGTTCATTCACCGTTGCAGTTCAGTTGCAGCCATTAAAGTCTGATGTCACTTCATTTTTGTTAACTGACTAATAAAGACCAAGAGTTCAGTTCAAGTGTGTTAGCATGCTAATATTTGCTAATTAGCACTAAACATAGTAAGTGCAGCTAAGGCCGATGGAAATGTCATTGGCTCTGCAGGCATTTGGTCAAAAAAACAAAGTTTCAGACACATTACATGTTTGTCCTGATGGCACTAAACAGAAAGTCAGGGTGATTCTGAGAGGGACATTCATTATTATTGCTCACCTTGTGAGGCTAATGAAATCACAGAGAATCCATGTTGCCAGCCTTCAAGCTATGCACTGAACTACAGTGGGTCAATCCAATCACCGTCTTATGAGGAACTACTGGTGGCTACAACATGAGCTATGGGCTTCAGTGAACACTAGGGGTGTGTGACGACATGTGTGAAGAGTGACTGTTGGCTTGTAAACAAAATTGGCGGCCGTCAAGGCATTAGGGTAGATGTTAGCATCAGTTATATCAGAACTGAAGAGTTTTTTAATTGAAAGAAGAGCAAAGAACAGCACTGAAGGCCTTTCTCAATAGAAACAATGTTTTTGCTTCTTTTCTGACTGGTTTCAGTAAGTTTGACTACATTATATGGTTCGATAATCTGATTGGGTGAAGTTCACCTGTGATAGATAGATACATGGTTCATCCAATCACCTGCCAAGTATCTTTTGAAAGTTTGTTTCCAACAATGATTTCCTCAGTGGATCTGTGTAATCTGCGCAGTCAGGTTAGACATTTATGTGTGTACCAAATTTCATGGCAATCTGTCCAACAGTTGTGAAGACATTAAATGTCACCTTGCAAAGATTTATTGTAATTCATCCTACAGTTGTTGAGATATTTCAGTCTGGACCAAAGTGGTGGATCGACCTACTGACAGACCCACATTACCATCCCTTAAGTGCACAACAAAATACACAACCAGACAAGCAGGCCCTGCTCACACATCTCTGGTTTTCAGGCTGATAGAGAGAAAAGGTAAAAAAAAAAAAAAAAAAAAGTGCAGAGGTCATGAGGTGAACTGATAACACTCGAAGACAGGTTGTGCCTTGTTCCATAAGACTCCTCCATGTCTGTCTCCCCCTCATCCATCCATCCATCCATCCATCCATCCATCCACCTAACCACACATCCATCTCTCTCTGTCGACACCGTGTGACTGAGCTCAGGCTTGGAGAGGAAGCCCCTGTCAAGATAGGGTCCTTATCATGACTAGGTCAGCCCCTCCTGTTCCCATCATCCATCAGGCGAGCAGCCACCTGGACGACTGCTGACCCTCGCTACAACCTGATTGGACAGCCAGGCAGAGAGGACACACAGGAGTGGAAGAGATAAGATAGAAAACAAGCCTGAGCACATTCTTGTAATTCAGCATTTTTTCTTCATGACATAGCGAGGGTTAGGAAGTCTGTTAAGCTTTTTTCATGTTATGCAAGTTATTTTTTCATCCTACTCAATAAAAAGCTGAACCTAAAAAAGAGCCAAAGAGAGGTCAAGACTGTCAATTTTAACCAGGAAGCCAATTCTCCTCTGGAGTTCAAGTAAAACCGGCCTCTTCTAAGCTGCCCTGAACTGTATTTTCATGACCCGTGGAAGTGTGAAAACCCCTCAGATTTCCTCAGAGACCCTCCCTCACTATACTTCTCTCATCGTCTTCACCTCCTCCTCCTATTCTGTTTGTTTTGCTTGTATTAGTACCCCGGAGGGCCGAATTATGGATCAACGGAGGAACATCCATCTCCATCTCGCCTTAGCCTCCCGCTCGTGCTAAAATAAGTGGCCAATTAACTTGGCGGCGACCGTGTGTGCTTGTCCCCATCTGACTGTAGATTAATGACCGGCCAATGCTTTCCCTCCTCAGTCCCATTTATCAGAACCAGCAACTAGGTCACATGATGATTAAACATCCGGACCGCCGTAGCCTCCTGGGGCCCAAGTCCCAGCATTGCTGTATGCTCCAACTGGATTTAATTGCTCTCCTTTCTCTTGGCTATGAGAGGAAAAAGAGACGACTCCATTGGCAGGTCCCATTAGCCTGTGATGCGACGAGAGCTGAGGAGTCTGGGATGTCACACGTCCTGTGAGTGTGTCTTTGAAGAGGACTTGTAGTCCACTTCATTAAAACATACCCACTTAGGTGAAGTTAGACTTTCCTTAGACTCGCTGAAGTGTCGCCTGAGACTTGCCAACCTGTGATGAGTTGGTACAGTAGAAGTAGTAGAGAGCGAGTGTGACAGAGAGGCCACTTATTAGAGGGGAATTCCAGTTTCATACAGTATGGGTCTCATTTTTTGGAGTTTGGCCATCTTTTCTAATGGTAATAATAACATTGTAGTCTGCAAGTTAAGTGCTAGTATCTGGGAAGTCCAACAGGCCAAGAAATACAAGAGTTGAAGAAACCTTCAGGTTAGCCACACTGGCAAACAGTGAAGTTTTACTCAAACTGTCTGATGTAAACATCCAGCACAGTTTACTGACTGATTTCTTGGTTTTTGGTTCAAACATACTTAACTATAACTGATGTTCTGATGCTTTGTTGGCTTGCGTTCTGTCTCACTGTCTGACTGCTCATGTTTTTTTGTCAGATTTTGTTGTATCGATGCCATCGTGTTTCCAGATCTCAGCATTTACTTTTGTGAGCTGTCATATACTAGCTTTCATCTCACAGTTATCAGCTGTTGGAGCTTTTTGCATGACCTAAGTATGGTACTTCAGTCACATGATAACAGGTGGTTTTATGCGGAGGTGGGGGTGCTTTCAGGGGTGCTATTTCAAGGCGTTTATGACCCAGATTTTGCTTGAATGGCAAACACAAAACTCACTGCTTAGCTCTCTATTAGCTCTCTTTATGTTCCACATGGAGCACAAAACATTCATCACAAAGTGTAAATACCCTTAGCTTGTCAAGACAGCACTCTTCAGTAAAATGACAATCCTTATTCACTCTCTGGTCCTCAGGAATGTATCTTAAAGAGAGGCTTGTGTTACTTCAGTGGCCCCGCGTGCTCCCACACCACTTCATCTCCCTGCCCACCTCATTGATCAGTATTAAATGTGATTAGTGCGTGTAAGTTAGCAAGAGGTGCTTGATGAAATTAGTCTGGCAGGCAGCTGTAATAGAATTAACGTGTGTGGGTCAGTCTCTAAGGGCGGCCTGGAGACATCAGCAGCTGTAAAAGTCGAAGTGAATCAGGAGTCTGGCAACATCTTTTTATCATCCGCTAATTGAGTCCTGAGTCAACAAATAGAAGCTGCATGAAGAGTCTGTGTGGGTGGTGTGATGAAAGAGGGCTAACCTGAAGAGGATGCTGGACAATACACCTGAAATCCTTTTTATGTAGCTTTACCTCTTTAAAGGTAGAAATAAACTCAGAGGATATTTTTGCTCCTTTTGGTTCTTTTGAACTATGGAAGACTAATGTTATGTTGCATAGTTTTTAACTCAGTCTTAACACAGTCTTTACATACAAAGATGAGGTCTTTTTTAAGGCAAAAAATTGATGTATTTCACTTTAGTGTTCACTGCTTTAGGCTGCTTCTCAATCGCTTTCTAATCAAAATATTACCCTTGACTCAGTAACACATTTTCCTTCATACTGCTCACCTTCTTTAGTTGAAGATTTGTCTCTTGCGAGGGAATTTCTTTTCTTTAGTTGTACTATCTGGATATGAAAAGATATATACTTAAACTGTTAAGATACCCGCTGTTTTTTACCAACCAAAGTTGCCTGAATAATGTTTTTGAAGTCCAGAGCAATGTCATCCTCTGTTGACTATCACAGCAGAAGTTGTCCATGGCTGGGTGCCCATCATGCAGAGCTGGACAGAGTGAAGGAGGGTATCGATGGCATTTGAAAGGCAACAGAGCGCTGCGGCCAGTCTGACCCTGTCCTGCCCCGGCCTTTCAGTGCCAGGCCTTTCAGACACAGCTGGACAATACAGACTGCTCTCCGGCCTCCGACTGGCCTCTGAGCCGATTAGGAACCGGACCTGCCACAGAGGGACAGAGCCATGGCATGACACCACCCACATCCAACAACGACACCCCCAACCTCTAACTGGGCCTCTGAAGGGGCTGTTAGGGGCCAAGGTCAGTGGCCAGGCTGACCTCTGATCTCCCGCCATGTTTGGACACGTCCATGCACAATGCGAGGCCTAAGGCAGCTCATTAGAATATAGGGGGATGAAAGAGGGCAAGAGGGCTCCGGACTGTTGCAGGCAGTTGTTTCTGTGTGTTCATATGTATGTTGTTGGCATGGTGACCTGGTCGGTGACTGTCGGACCACCGGACCTTCCCTGAAACCCCTTCCCCTCCCCCAGATGTGCAGCTCTTGTCCCAGGTCTCTTTGTTTGGGCCAGGAGGGAGGAATTACACCAGGGATGATCCCGTATTACTGGGCCTGCCTGCCTTTCAGGTTGGGCTTACTTTTGTTAGCTGGGTCTGGTCTTATCCTCCTCCCAGTGTTGCCACCACTGAGCTGATCTCTTTGATGTCCTCATACACTGACCACCACATCGCAACAATTTAGATTTTGTCCCTTCTAACAGTCGGAGACATTGTATTGAATTTGGTGCAAAGGTAATATGCAACACAATGGATGAAGACGAGGCGTTCAATCTCAACAAAGTGAAAAGTTTTTACCTGTTGTGACAGAAACATTGATTTGGAGACACAACTTATTTCTGACACAACAAGAATGAAAACAAGCATGTGTTATTTTTCCACAAACAAAATTACATTCCACTGCATTGTATTAAGATGGAAGAAAAATAGTCACAGACATATAAAAACAAAATGTTCTGCCTTGTTAATTGCAACAAATATTAAACGACAGAATGTTTTTGTGATCTCAGTGATGAATTGTATTGTATTGTATTGTATTATATTATATTATATTATATTATATTATATTATATTATATCATTATATTATAGAGATGGGATAAGGTAAAGCATCATCATCCCTTTATTCCTGATATCGAGGCTTAACTTGACCAGAACAAAAATCACAGATCTCTAATGCACAAATAGGTTATTATATAACAGACATATTCTTGTAAACTTAACTGTTTTGAATGATAATAAAAATAAACAGCATGTGTATATATGTCTCATGTTATCATTTCCAAGGCTTTTCTGTATGTAATTTTCTTTCTTGTTTGTTTTAGTCCCTCTAATCTGTGACCCGTGTTTTCTTTACCCATGTTTTCCCAATTTCTTTTGATGATAAATGATAAAATGTATATACAGTATATGTATGTATTTCAGCTGCATAGTGCATTTATCAAATCTTATACCAGGTATAGCAGGTGATACCAATACCAGGTTAAACTCCATCCTTTCCCTCTCAGGATCTTTTCAATTATCCTTTCTTACTTACGTCCCTTTTTTTACACGTCAACATTATTAAGGTGTGCTTTAAGATATTTCTCTGTGTTCGACTATAAAACAATTATACTTTTCGATAAAAATAAATCTCAGAGCTAAAACACCACCTGAGCTGCTCCTTGTCTCTGCAGTGCCCCCTGCATCATGCAGCTGTCCTGTCCATTTGGACTGTATTAACCTGCGACCCACAACTAACCCCTTCACCTCCAAGCTATGCATGCGTGTGTGTGTGTGTGTGTGTGTGTGTGTGTGTGTGTAGTGAGACGCCTTGTGTATGACCAGTGGTCCATACCTTTTTTTGACTGTTCAGTGTGCACAGCCAGAGGGTTTGTGGGTGTGTATGCTACTATAAATGTGTTGTGTGTCGTGGTGGAGCAGGAATGGCCGGGGGTCTCGCTCTGACGCCCCTGTGTGTACTCATTCAGCACAGAGGTCGTGTGTCAGGGGTCAAAGGGTCTATGGGGAGGGAGGAGGAGGTGGTTGGTGGTGGTGCTGCTGATTCAGGGGGCGATGAGGGGGTTGCGGTTGGGTTTTGGTGCACATGCCCCAAGGTAGGTAGACTGTCTTAATTGGCCTCTGTAGACTTCAGGGAACGTGCGTGTGTGCTGTGGTTGTTTAAATGTATGTGTGTGTCTGTATGTGAAGATAAACCTACTCTATCTTTATGGATGTGATATGAGAGGATGATGATGATGATATGTTTGTGTGTGCTTTGTGTTTGTGAAGAGACAGCCTACAGGTGAACATCTGATGCAGTACATATATTGTACTAAGAGTAGGGAGGAGTAGGAGGAGGAGGAACCTAAAGAAATGGAGATAACATAAATATATTGTATTGTATTTTTGACATAATGCTTAAGGTTTATTTTAAAGATGCATCGCTTATACTCAGCCTTTTTAATCAATCAATTTTAATGCAAAGATTTGGATGAAAGAATTTGCGATAGTCTTTGTGTTAGTGGTCACCTGTTGTGTCTTTCATATGGTGTGCTGTGACCTGTCTGATTTGTGTCTCTTTTGTCATTTGTCAATGTGAATGGAATTAATGGGCTAGTGGAAACTAGTTTCGACTCTCGGATTGTTGTGATTAGTTATCTAAACTCTAAATCTAAAATAAATCTATGAAGGTAAAACAGATGGACAGCAACTAAAAAAATAAGAACCGGATGAATTAGAAGAACAGAAAGAGGAGAAAGTTGCCATAACAGTTGTGAAGTAAAAAAAGATAGCACACTTTAAAAGTAGTTCTATGATTTTCAAAGACAAACTTGTGTTATAGTGTTATCTCCTTTTGTTCGGTGTAAACACTGCAGATTCCCTGATAAAATTGACATAGGTGGTCATTTGGACATAGAAATCCAAAAGAAAAAGAATAAATCAAGATGAAAATACACAGAAATATTATTTATTTAAGCTATGCATCACAAAAACTGCTCCCATGTCCTACGTGTTTGTTTGTGTGGTTATTAAAGGAGTGCCTGTGATCCTTAAATCCTTAAAAAGAGCACTGAGAGCTGCTGGACTGTGTGTGTCAGAGAGATAAAAGACTAAACGTATACATTTCTTCTTTACGTTCTTTATATCTTCTGTTAAGGGGAGCTTTTGGTCTGTGTGTGTGTGTGTGTGCTGGTATGGTCCTGTTTGCTCAGAGACAGTCAGTCTTGTGCCCTGCGACAACATTATCCACCTATTAAAGTCCTGCCATTATTTACCTTCCTCCTCTTAAAGGGACGTGCCGTGTCCGGCTGATAAAAGGCTGCAGTGTCTGTTTCACTCGAGGCTGGAGAGACGACGACGATGACTACAGTCACTGTGTGTTGGCAGAGCAAACATTCCTGAGTACCCAGGATCACACACACACACACACACACACACACACACACACACACACACACACACACACACACACACACACACACACACACACAAACAAACACACAATGCAGAGGAAGGACACATACATATAGCCGGGCAAGAAACAATGTAGAGAAACAATCTTTAAATTTAGAGGAAACAATTTCATTAACACACAAACATGCACACATGCACAGCCTTAATAGAAACTGAAGATATTAACTGATATAATTAAATGATATTACTGATTACTGATGAGTAATATAGTATGCTTACTTTTTAATATATATTTAAAGGATCAGTGTACAATTCAGAGGTATCTTAGGGTGTAGTTGCTAACTGCAACCCCTTCCCCTCACCCCCTCCTTTCTAGCGTAAAGAAACTATGGAGAACATGTGAAAAACCTGATATATGTTTAGTTTGTCCATCCTGGGCTGCTGTAGAGACTCTGTGAAGAGGACCGACATTGTCTGTAGATATATAGGTAACAAAAACATAACAAATATACACTGATGAAAACATAGTTATGAATATTATTTTCCATGTTTGCCATACTTTATAAGTAAATCTGATATGTGGACTGGACTGTGTGAACACCCTGCATACTGAAAACTTGCTTAAATGAGTATAAATCTCAAAAAGGGGTTAAACACATTTTAGTTGAACTAGTCCTAAAACAATAAATCCAGATTCATAAGTGTAATAAGAAAGTTTAACTTAACTTAACTTTAACTTAAACTGTCATATATGAAGGTGAATCATTGATCACAGTATGATCATGTTAAAGTTTGGACACATAAAGTAAGGTTTAAGATGAGGCTTGTTTTCTTCAATACTAGGTTTAAAGTTATGATGTAACAGAATGATAAGATAAACAACAATTTAATCCAGGTTTATAGTTTAATTCCAGTTAGTGCAGCCCATGCTTAAAGTCTCAGACACACACACAAACACACACACAGGCATGCCCTGGCCTGCTGTTGCTGTTGTCCAATGGTGGTAAGGCCGTTCTCTAGCAACAGTCAAACACTCAGTGGGCAGCAGAGAAACCCTGACTGACTGGTTCAATATTTGCTGGTCCAGAGAGGAGGCGTGTGGAGGCTGCAGGAGGTCAGGAGGTCAGTGGGGCGAAGCGGCGGCCTTTCAGGCCGGACACGACTGACCTGCAGGTGAACAAACAGAGAGGCTGCAGCGGAGGAGGAGCACAACGATGACATGATAGGATGCCACAGAGATGGAGTTCACTTTAAAAGTTTAGTTTAGTTTTACAATATGTACGAAGGAACAATAAACCCCACAAAAGACTACGAGCTCACATTCTGTGTGACCTGGGTTAGTAGAACAATGTCAGGAGGGATGGCACTGAAAGTTACACACACTGATGACTACAGCATTTTAGTTTTAAACATTCATACGGCTATTGAGTCACTTTTATTCCTCCATGTGTGTTACATGTGTACATCAGTGAATCAGGATGTTCTCTGGATATGCATTGTTCAATTTCCTGAACTACACCCTCTCTGAGCTGTTCTTCATTCAGTTCAACACCTTCTTAAATCTCCTCTTATCTTATTTTCAACTTTTATTCGTACAAAGGTCATGTGAAAGACACCATTTCTTGTGTGTGAAGCAAATGTGCCAAAATTCCTGACACCACTCAATATGTAACGTGGCAATTCCCTCGTCTTAATCTGACATGATGTCAGGCGGGTTGAAATCGTAGTATTCTGGGAAAACACTGAACTATTCTTTCAGATAAGCCAGTTTTACCGTTTAACCCCAAGAACACATGTAAAACAGACTTGTTATAAAATGCAAATCTAATTAAAAGTATAAGCTGAGTGAAAATCAGATCAGGATTTCCTGAAAAAGCTCACAAACTTGATCACTTTACCAGGCCTGTTGGCATTTCTGCTCTGCTTTAACACACGATGCTGCTAACGCTACAGAGCATCGCCTCAAACATTCACACTCAGGCTCACTTTGTGTTTGCTTTTGGTTTTAGAGCCTGCTAAGATACTATTGATGGCTAGTCAAGTAATGTCACCAGACCGTTTTTGGTCCGGTCTCACTGTGGCACTTAGACGATGAAAGCCGGTCCTCAGCACCCCCCATCCAGCAACAAGTGCAGCCCCCTGTCAGCGCCACCCTGCAGAAGGAGACAGATCAGCCTGACTGACGTAAGTAGTGTGGACAGATACAATTTCAGCCTGGCAACACAGCCAGGATCTGGCAACCCTTCTCTGTGTTTACCTAAAGGCTAAGGCAGCTGAGCCCAGACCTCACCTGCTGGCCTCACTGGTTGCCATGAATGCTCACATAATCCCACTAAGTCCATGCAAACCCAGAGCCGCTTCTTGTGCTAAAAGCTCAGAGTCCCTCCCTCTCTCTCTAAGACCTCCACTCGATTAAGAAACAGTTTGTGCGACGATCACTTTTTCCATGGCAACTTTGCATAACTCCCTTCTGCAGAGAACAGTTCCCACCCCTCTCTTGTTACACACACACACACACACACACACAACACAATCCTTTCATTTCTTCACCAACTGTTGCAGTCACACTTTACCCGTCATCTTGGGAAAGCCTTAAACCGAATTCCTGTAAGACTGTGTCTTTATGATAATGTTCACACTGCAGACTCACTTCTTTTTGACATCTGATGCTTGTGGGAATACCAATAACTGATTCCTTATGAACTCATTTTAAAAAATAATGCATGTTTTAGTATCTACACTTTCTTGTTTCTAGCATATCTTAGTGACAGTATTTTTTGTCTTTGACCAAAATTAAAATCAAATCAGCTATTAGACTATGTTTTTATTTGTGCTTAGTTCTGTGTGCTAATATTAGATTAGCAGCAGAAATGACAGCTTACTGTTCTGTCGTGGCATCAAAGATAAATTCTGATTTATTTGAGGGATAGGGTGTGGATCCTGCAAACTGTCTGCTGCTGGATCCTACTGACGAAGCAGACAACACTTGATTTGTGGAATATCCTCATCAGAAACTTTACCTGTTTCGTCAATAAAATGTAATGTAATCTGCAGACAATGTGTGGGATCCTTTCTTTATGTATTAAAAAACAGAAGTCAGATTTCTAGGACACATACTGTATGACAGGACCCAATTCAGTAGTCCAGGAATTTAAGAAAGAATAGCTCCTTCGTGACGGTTTCGGCTGTTCACGCTAATTACCAAACAATAATTCATATGTGTGGGTAAATTTTAAGCAGTGGTGTGATGACAGTTCAGGTCTTGTGTTTGTTTTTTTCTGTTGTGTGGTGGGCGACCTTGTGTGTGAGCGGACACCCTGCATCTTCGGGGATTAGTCGGAAAATATACATCCACCATCAGGGATTTATTAATGGAGGCCGTTTCCTTCCACAATGGGATGATTCATTTATGACGTCCCGTGCCGTGAGACGATGAGGTCATTTTATGGCATGAATGGTGAGAACATGCAGTGCCCCGCCACCCCTGTAGAAACACACACACACGCACACACACACACACACACACATCTAGATACAGGACCACCACAGGATTCACACGGTCGAGGCTCCTTCAATTCCTAACATTTAAGCACTGAGTGCTGCCATAATTTATAGCTCACACAGAATACGAACAGGGCTCTCTGTATATGTGTGTGTTAGGGGTGTGACAAGAAGGGTCACTGACCTTTGTGACTTGGCTAAAATCCCCATGGGCCTAATTCAGCATTGGAATGGACCCCACAGCGCAATGGGAAGATGCCTCTAACATAATGAACACAAAGGCCAATTGTGACGCTATTCTCTGCAGGGCAGAAAGCAGCGGGCCCCGGGGACAGTAGAAGGTTTTGTTAGCTGAAACGGAGAAGGAAGCCTGTTGCTTCAACAAGCCTCTGATAAGATTCATCAGTGGTGACTCAACAGCCGCAGTTTGCCTCCCGGGGCGCAAAAGTGTTAGATTTACATCCACTGTATTTATCTGCACTTGTTGACTGAAGTGCTGATAAGTGACTCTCAGAGGCCAAATCAGTGTCTTTTATGTGTCTCCTCAAATATTATACAGTGTCTCTTGTGTCCTGAGAGTCAGACAGTCTCATATTTGTTATGGTCAGTGTCCCAAACCCATTCATTGATCAAGTGCTCTTTCTTTTACTGTCAAAAATAAAAACAAACTGATGGGTCGTGGTGCTTCAGTGGTCGTTACACACAGAAAAGAAAAAAAAATAACAAAACACAAATACCAATAGGTGATAGGTTTACTGTGCATGCATGCAAAATAGTAATTAGAAAAGGAAATGAGGTTCAAATCTGGTTCATTCCTTTGACAAAAGCAAGCAATATCAAAACCACGACACAACCGCAGTAATCAAAATAACAGAGTTTTAGTTATTTTAGTTATAGTAAATCTTCCAAAACATTTATCTGAGGGCCCTTTTCTCTATGAAATTGAATATTCATTACTAAATATGCAACAATCAAAATTAAAGTTATAAATAAAACTATTATTTGCTGTTTATGAAAAGTTTGACACACAAAAATTGCACTATTCTGCTTCTGCATGATTCACAAATGATATTTTCATTCAAAGACTACTAGACTGATTGGTGCATAGATATACGTGACATCACCTTTATCCAACAACAAATCAGTCCCACTTTAAATATGTGAGAAGGGCTCAGACAAAACCCAAGACACAGAAAATCCCTCATGAAATAATGAAAATAGTTTGAATTGTCTAGAATAAGAAGCTGATTGAGAAAATACGTTATTGGTCCTTTAATCAGTAATTTGTATCAAATATCTCATATTTACACACAATTAATTGGGGAAAAACAACCAAGGCCACACTGGATGATCTGACAATTTATTAAACAGTGTTTAAAGTGGACTTGTCCACCTGAGGATGCTTTAAAGCAGCCGTGCAGCACCAAAGAAAAAATCTGAGCCAGGATCCCATCAGTTGACAGCCATGTACGTTAATCGGGTTGCCAGAATCTCTGCCTCTCCCACAATCTCAACCGACAGCTCCATAACAGAGGGAACAGAAAGACGAGAACAAAGCCAGCATCGCCAACAAGAAGGCAAACAAATGCTAACACTGCTGCTACTGCCAAAAAACGCCCATCCCCACAATTTATTGCCCTTTTCTTAGACTTATTCAGCGTTTTCATCATATACCGACCCACCACACCCCCTGCCAAAAGACCCAGAATGTGTCTGTGTGATGAGGTGGGGGATTAAAAAAAAAAACGAAGCAACAAGATCGGCCCTTTCTTTTTCTTAAGAAAGACTAGAAATGAAGCTTTGTGCACGTCCGCTGCTGTGGCATATTTGAAAGGTCTGGCCCGGCTGCTTTTGTGTCACCAGCATAAAGGGGATTGAGGGAAAACACAAACTGAACCACTGTGCTGTTGTGGCTCTGGCTATTAGTCAACGTGACGGCCTTTGCAGATGCTAATGGTGTATAGTTTGTCCCTGCCGGCCTCCCTCCTCCCAGAACGTGGCTATCTGATAGCACAAAGGCCTTCAACTAGAAGGTTGACTTTTCCCCCTTTTCTTTTCAAGGCTGCTACAAAGTCATTAGGCTTTTTTCACTCTTTTCCCTTGTTTTTAAGAAAACAGGGGAATATAATAGCCACACAGAAAACAGAAAGTTGACGTGAGGCAGTTATCTCCATGTGTAAAGCCTCAGGTGATGGTAGTGAGGATGAGGCCTCCTCCCCTTAACATCCATCTCCCCACTGCACTGGCCTTTGAGCGATGTGGAGATGAAGTAACAACCAGGCTCTTGTGAAAGAAGAGAGGATGCCCAGGAGTGGAGGACCTCTGGACTCTGACTTATTAATCAGCCAGGCCCTCAGCTGCCTGCCTGCCTCTCCCTAGCTGCTGCCTCGGGCTGGAACATGTCTTCTGCCTGCTCTGGGTTGAGATAACGGCCTGCAGAGTTAAATACTCTGAGGGTTTGCCCAGACCTGGGGCAGAGGCCTCTCACATCAGCACACAGGTCACTGCATCCAGAAGCAGCCAGCTGTAGGATAACAGCAGACCATGTACATGCAACACTACTCTCCAAGGAGGAGTGTGAAACAACGTATCAAAGCTCATAACCTTTAACTTTTTATTTAAATGGAAAGTTAGCCATGAAATTTTGTACAAACATTCATCAGCCTTAGCTTTTTTTGTTTAGTGCTAATTAGCAAATGTTGACATGCTAACACAAGATGAACATGGCAAACATGTTGAGCTGGTAATATCTTTGTGTGCATGTTAGCATGCTGATGTTTAGCTCAAACTACTGTTTAAGTACAGCCTTGCTGGGTAGCTAGCATAGCTGTAGACTCTTTGTCTTGTTGTATTATGAGTTTAATGTTCATTCATGACTTTGGAAACACCAGTTGATAAAACAATCTTACCACAACTTCCATTTTGTAGTTGTTTTGGTCATTTCAATCATACCGCATGATGTCCATCAGTAAATGGAGTGTGCCCATCTGTCATGAAAATGTGGATATTCCAATCTTAAATTTTTTTTCTGAGCATTTGTAGGACTTTATGTTGATGTGTTACTGTTTTTTCAACTCAACTTTCAAGGTCAAGAGTGATCTTTAAATCTCAGCTTTTAAACTGGACATGGACAAGAAGCCGTTAATGTGCTCAGAAAAAATGAAGATTTAAAAAAACATTTTGATGATACTGGGCAAAATCCATCTGTTAACAGAGACCATACAGGACAAAGCTACACAAGAGCTACTAAATGGACCTTGAGAAGAGACTGTTTTGTCAACTTTCCTTAGTTTATTGGAGCTTCTCGCTGGCTAGAGTTTCAGTTAAATAGACAACGTTCACGGCAACAATCAAAGAAAGCAGATACTGCTAATAACGAGTTGGTTGACAATGCACTCAACAGCAGTCGACTTCAAATGTGCAAATGGGTTTTAACACTGACTGTGACCGGACAAGCTGCACATGTCATAAAAAGGTCTTTTTTTTTTTTATTTGTCAATTTTATTTTTTTTTTTTTATTTTTAACACAAGTTTAATAAATAAAGCACATCTGATGGGGTACACCATGCAAACATTACTTTCTACAACATAAAACATTTTTTTAACCAACTCACCAATTTTCTGATACACACTGCATACACGTGCTGTACATGATAGTGTCTCCATGACTTCCCATTAACTGTACCTGTACAGAATGCACGGCATATTATATATTTATACCCATATACACGTGAATGAATGAATGAATGAAAAGGGCTAACAGTGTCTCACCCAAATTTCAGTCAAACATCAGACTGTTTCAAGCTAGGTAGAATGAGTGGATGTCTACATGGGTGAGGAGAAGAGTTCAAATGACGGAGGTGCAGAGAGAGTGGAGGTGAGGTAAGTGGTTAGAGGTGAGAATGAGGAAGAAGCACGAGACTAGGAGCAGTGTGGAAACACCCGGCCCTGGACAGTGACTTACAGAAGAATCAGTGAGTGGACAAAAGCCTAAATTTTCTGTTTAAAATGGCCTACAAGGATGTTATATATTTTGCTTTTCTCTCAAGTCTTAAGTAAGAACAACTTCTGTTCATTTACAAAGGGACACACCTACTTTTATGTTTGAGTTTATCCCCAAAGCAGCAAGAGATTTTAACAATCATTGGATTGCTGACAGGAGAGGAAGAAGAGTGGGTAAGAACAAGTGTATCTGTGCTGTGGAGATGTACGTAGACATAACTGACCTGCCAAACAAACAAAGGACATCAAACCCGGCGCAGAATGGAAACCTACCTACCCACGTCTACCTGGAGCAACTGGTCAAGATGGACTAGATAGTAAAACAGGAAGGACTAAAGCCCAACGTACAGACTGAGCAAAACAACTGACAGATAATGTCAAAACCAAATGAAATGTAGCTCTAAACTGTTTCATGTGAATTTAATGTATGTTTAAATCCTTCTCATAACAAACTGTTTTAAAACTGCAGCCCTCAGTTTAATAATGTGTCTATATTTATGTTTAATTACATTTTCAATCTATCAAGTGGGTGTCCTTTTATGTATTTATTTTTTGGATGTTTTATTATCTGTCAATTGCACCATGGGAAGCCTATAGATGAAATCTTAACATAAAATGATGGATGTGCAAACATCACACACACATACAGAGACAAAAGCAAACAAAAGGTAAGTTTCTATGCATTTGGCAGCCATACATAGTATTTTTGTCAAATAAACCCCATTAGGTCAAAAAAAAGAAATAAATCTATACATAATATTGTCTCCAACACCTTCAGAGATAATCACATCCTGTTAATGAGTGGCTGTTTTTATTGTGTTACAATGAAGGGAGGGAAGCTGCATTTTGGACCGGGTACTACTACTGTAGGTTAATTTCTATTATTATAAATTCGAGGTGAGAACACATCTCACTCAGGGGTACATGTAGCGCAAATGTAGAGTACAGCTGCAGCTTGGAGACATAACTTAAGTGCTTTGGATCCTAAGTGCAACAAAAAAAGGACTAAACTGGTAAACAGAGGCAAATCCTCAATGTACCAGGTACTGTAGGTATCATGGCGTATTTTAGGAGCACCAGGTGAGATAAAGGTATCAAATCCAGGCTTTTCACCTGTTGGGAACAGCAGTGGTGGTGTTTCAAAGAGTTTAGTGAAGACACACTCCTATGATCACATATACACAGAGACCTTCAGCTGCAAAAAAAAAATTAAAAAAATGGGAAGATAAACATGTACACAATCCTCATTTATTGAAAATGAGTAGTGAGATGTCTGACAACACTGTGCAAGCTTCTTGTTTTCCTCCTGATCTGACGGTGTTGGGCTCCTGTGCAGAAGTCCCCCCGTTAACTCAGGACAGTTCACAAGACAAAAAGAGAGAAAAAAAAAAAGGTAAATCAGAGAAAGAAAACTGTTCCTCCATCTTGTGGTTCTGTTCAGGTCCATCTTTCCATCAGCATCAAAAGGGGACAGGAAGCATTCAAGCTGTGGGTATTAAAATCAGGCGAATGATGGGGCAGGGCCAGCGGGTGATGGCGGTCATTTACAGATCTAGTTGTCCTTGTTCAGTGCATTTCTCTCTTGTGATCCACAAATTTACTTTCAATAGTTCTGTAAAGAAAACAGGAGAAGGAACAACCGATCAGATGTACATACAGCACAGAGTTACCATTTTCAGACAGACAGCACAGACTTAGGATCTCCTTCCACCAATCTGAACATTAATTTAACAACTGTTCAATTCATAATCCAATATTAATTCTATTGATGTGCTTAGATTTTGCAGCATTACTGATGATGGTATAGGCAACAAGTAAGTTTTAATATATAGTACAGAGACAAATACCTGGTTCTCTTATTTTTCCTTGTGAAGAGCTTCTATGAAGGCTTCAAGTTTCTCCTGGATCTCACGAACTTTCTCTGCAGAGAAGCACACAAAGTCAGTTGGTTAGTCAACCTCCTGATAAATGAGCAAAATACTGACACAAAAATACCAACAGAAAATTGGCAACAATTCAAATAACCGATTAAATGTTACGGTCATAAAAAATAAATAAATAAAAATAAAAAGATGCCAAGAATTCACAAATTCCAGCTTTATAAAGATCTGCTGCTTTTCTTTGTTTTCTATGGTAGTAAACTGAAGAGCTGAAACATTTAATTTATGTGATGACAGAAAATGAATCAGCACTACTTTAGTAATTGAGTAATTATTTTTCAAATAGAAAATCCAAACATGCTCTGCTTTCAGCTTCTCGAATGTGAGGATTTTCTGCTTTTCTGAGTTTTAAATCATTTTAAACATATTTTGATTTTGGACTCGTACATTTTACTATTTTGTATGTAAAATTTTGTGTTTCATAGATTATATAATTAATTGATTAACCCAGAAAATAATCACTGGTCTCAGCTTTAGTAAGATGAATGTCTTTAAGTTTTGGTCTGTTGGTCTTACAATTTAAGAAACCATTTCCAACATAATACAGATAAAATAATGAATCAATCATCAGGAAAATAATTGTTATTGATAACTGACATAACTGTTAGTTGCAGCCCAGAAAAATTCTAACTACAGTGTGAAACAAACAAGGTGAAACTGAATGTCCAGTGTGATGTGCGAGTGTGTTTTTTTTTTTTTTTTGCTGCTTTAGCAAGTCACTAAAATGTAATGAAGCAGAGCAACAACAGGATGGGTGGCAGGTCATAAATCTGTGCTTTAAACAGAGAAAACAGTTCAACAATATTCCCATCCCTACCGTATATCTGTGCAGGTGGAAATTCCCCCACATTTTTCACCAAAACACCAGATGGTCCCCCCTGACAGTGACAGCCAAACCTCAAGGCAGACCTCCTTCACACATCTGATGGCGAAGGCATGTGTACCCTTTCCCAGTTAGGACAGACCACATCAAAGCTCCCACCCTCCCCTTTTCATGCTATGTACCTCACGGGCACGTCGCTAATGGACAGAAAGGGATACCATAACAACAACATTTCACATGAAAGGGGGGAATCTACTGGAAAAACAGTCGGTCACCTCTTTTCATGATAACACTCCTATTGTGAAAAGACTGCATAAGACGAGCAATCCTTCCACCCAACATGTACTGTCACACGAGATGAGCGAGCCATCTAAAGCAGTCTTAATCGCTGATTAAACAGTGGCTGAAGGAAGTCTGTGGGCCAACACAGAGAAAAGGAAGCTGTGGCTCCCAGTGCCAGCTGCACCTCCAGGCCTGGCTGGCTCTCCAGCTTCCCCGTCACCCTCACTAATCTGGCTGGATCTCCCCCAAGCACAAACTCAAACATCGGCTCTGAAGAACAAACTCGCACTGCTCCATCTTGATCAATCAGCCACACGAGATCCAATAGGCGACCTATTGTCGATTGTTTTTCTACGAGGAAGCCCAATGAAAACCGTTTTAAAAAGACTTGTCCATTTTCAGGAAGATAAATCATTGTGGTTTTGGACCTCAGAGCAACAGTGTCCTAAGTGTCCATTTCAGGTCGGCACAAAGGTGCGTGCTTTGGAGTGAAACTTAATCTCGTACTCGGGGGGCTTGTGTGCAGCCCCCTTTTGATGGGAGCACGGCTGCTGAGGTATCCTATTCATGACAAATGAATAGCACACGGTCGTGAGAGATGCAGGCACACCCCCACAGACGTCTTGAAACACTAGCAGAAGTGCTGGTTAACACAAGAGGTGCTCAAACACACACACACACACACACCTAAGGGTAGACATCAACTGAGAAAAATGAACTGACAGGCAGAAAAGCTTTGCCCTGAAAGATCAGGGCACAGAACCACCCTAATGTCTCGAAAAACCAGCAAGAGCTGTACAGTCATGCCACCTCCACCTCTTTTCACCTTCCTACACACACTGCTGGCAGGTGGCAGAAAAAAAAAATCCCCAGCCTTTGATACTCTGTTAACACACTGAAGCAAAATGGCAGGGCGTTAGGTGGAGATTACAACACCTAATGGAGGCATTAAGGGGGCCTGTCGAGGGGCATGCTGACAAGTCGCTGCAGCAGGTGTGGGGCTGAATGAAACATAACCCTGTGGTTCGCCATTCCAACACACAGCCTACTGCAGGGCACAACTCAATGGCAACTGACATAGTTCAGCCGCGTGGGCTGTGTGCCCTGACCACAGGACAACATAACTCAATCCAGGCCAATCAGAGCAGGATTACCAACATCTGTCCGACCTGAGGAGAAAGATAAGTGAGGTACAAGGGGGTGGTGTTTTGGTTGGTGTGAGGAGAGGAGGGCATCGACTGTCAGATCATCAAAACATGGGAAATCCCCTGGCTCAAGCTTCAAAGCTTCTAACTGGGTTTAGATGTGGCTGATGATAAGTTTCTATGGAGCCGCAGTGTTTCAGATCGCAGACCGCTTAACACGGGTCAAACATTGAGGATCCTGCCAACTGTTGGGCAGAGACAACAGGCTCAGCTAAATCACTGGGGGCTACAGTGGTCTAGTGGTTAGATTAGAGGGCTTGTGATAAGAAAAGACACAGGTTTAATTCCCCAGATTGGCTGGAAAGGCTTATTGTGGGAGGGTGAAAATCACTTTTCTTCAACACCTGCTGCTGAGGCAAATGAAACCCATCATTGATGCCGAGCTTCAATAAAGCACAGAGCAGACTGTGGTTGTGCTGGGCAGCTCCTGTAAAGTCAAGTAAAAACATTTATACAGTTGAAAATCACACATTACACTCTGTACTTTGGACCACAGGGCCTACAGCAAGAAAAACATTACAAAGATTTCTTGTTTCCACCATTTGCCTCACCAATGTAATGAAGAAAAACAAAATAATTGCTGCCGTGATGACTTTCCAGAGAACAAAAAGCCTTCTTTGTAATACTATAAACTGCTGAACAGTGACTTGATGTCTGATAAGCCCTCAAACCTCTGGACTAAAACTGGACTTCCTGGTTTCAACGGTACTGGAAACAAACTTCCAAACAGTGGTAGGACCTAGACCACAAAACCTCCTGTGTCCTCGATAATACTGTGTAGCTTGGCTACCTGCGAGTTCCACGATGACATTTTGAAAAGAAGACAGCAAACCCATCAACAATTCCCTTCCAGCGGGATGCTTAATGACTTTAAAATGAGCCTTCAGCAGCTTTTAGGAGCCCAGGAGGCCACCAGTGAATGTGAATGACATCTTTCAGAAAAGCCAATATTCTGTGGGTAAAAACGGTGAGAAACAGATATTTATTTCCCCCAGTACCATCTGTTTGCCACCAAAAGACAGCAGCAAGAGGCCACAACAAGGCTTTCTTTTCACCATCCTGTGGAAATGCAACAAAAAAACCCAGCAGACAGAGTCACCATTGCCTGTTCCTCGCTGAGCAGCAGTGGGAGTAGCAATCTAAAACTCCATTTAGGCCCTTGTTTACCTAAGAGATGAGCCCCAAAACACAGTCATTCAACCGCTCACCCCTTTATCTGGTCATGAATATTCCCATAATCCTCTGGCCTCTATCCCAGAGGCCCCTTCTTTAAGATGCTGGGTGTTGTGTGGGCTGGCGAGGGTGGAGGGACTCTTGCCCATTGAGAGAGAGAGAGTGAGAGAGAACGAGAGAGAGGGGAGCATTTTCCCCCCAATCCTCTCTTTCAAGGCCTTCTCTCGGCTGATCTCCACATGAAATGATATCTCATTCACTCTCACTCTGTAGAGTCCCCTAAGCCTGCTACGGCCGAAGCGCTGGCAGAAGGAGGGCTGAGCCACAAAGCCTTTAATTGACCTGTAATTAGACTGTGAAACTGCATGGTCCTGCTGGACAAGTAGCCAATACAGAGGAGAGGGAGAACAGAGGAGAGTAAAGGATGAGAGGGAGAGGACAGAGAGGACAGGGAGGCCTGTAACGTACTGTGAGACAGGAAAAAAAACTAATCCTCTTACTATGGGAGATGGCCACTCTTCTGTAAAGAAAGGGTGGCTGTTATGAAAAAGTGGCAACAGAAAGATTTCAGCGGACGAGGTTTGGTGCCAAGGTTGGAGCTGCTCTAGCATGCTGCTCTTAAAATTTTCAACTGACAGCCAAGCTGCAGCTCACAGTATGGTCACTCAAGAGACCGGGGTGGAGGGTTTGGTTCCTGTCCCAACCTGTCATCATTCATGAGGAAACTTTTTTATATCTCATGACTGCCAGGGTCACAGTGTAGGTGGGGACACTGAACGTTTAAACGCTCTGCTGCTTCCTTCTTTGAAAACCGATCTCTTAATGTAACAAACAGAAAGGCCTTTTCCCTCAGCATGCTGCTTGATTTGTCACTAAATCTGGATTGTCAAGCTATAAAACTTGGGCCATGGGAGACATGGACCAAGGGAGAGAGGGGATGTCGACGGCCCAAACGCCATGTCAGTGACAGAGCAATGAATCAGCCCTTGCACTCACGGCTCTTATCTAGAAAACAGATGCCTGGGAGAGAGCAGTCCAACCTGGGGAATGACATACGTAAGTCTGACCTGGTCAAAGCTTGTGGTCAGCCAGAGGGCAGACTAAACAAAAACAGCAAAATGCAAGGAAAAATCCTTTGAGAGAGCCAGGTGACGACTGTTGTTGGACGGTGTGGTGCAGGTTTTATTGTCCAGCATTGCTTGTGCCTTTGAAGGGCCAGCCATTTTAGAAGATTTTAGTGCAGGGGGTTATAAAGATGAGGAGTGGGTGTGGAATTAGCTCTAGGCCTGATGGGAAGAGATACAAAAGTAATTGTAAATGATGCTGATGCGACAGTAGAGAACTCAGACTAGCGGTAAACCGCCATTGTTACTTCACCATACCCATTCTTAAAAATGAACAGGTCTCAGGACAGTAAGTCTACTTATGACCATAGCCTATATAAAACATGGACATAGCATCCATGACGCCATAGGTTTTTGAAGAGCTGTTGTAAAGCTCAGTGTGGGGGCTCTGGCAGTCGCCATCTTTGTGCTCCTGCCAATAATGGCCAAAGAGGTGGAGTGTGGGTAGAGTTGCTCAAGCAAGTCATCTATGACAGCACCTACATGTCAATCAAAATGGCCAAGCTCTTAATTATGCATAACTTCAAGCCTTAATATAATTTGAGCAGCTAAGTTATAACTCTAATACAGTTGTCATGGATGGGGAAAATAGTTACAGAGACCTTTTTTTTGTACGTGGCTGCAACATGTTTATTTCAGCTGGGAAGTCGGATATTTTAATACGGGGGCTTATGGAGATTGACTCGTTTTGTAGCGAGCCAGCCGTTCGAAGAATTGCAGTTTTTGGCACTCCCACGTTGACCGTCACTTCACAGCCATGGAGGTTGCTGCTTGCTTATGACTTACGACATAGTGTAAATCACAGAAAACCAGGGGTCTGAATTTTTTTTGAGACTCACCTTTTGCAGTTAAATGGAGCCCTGTGCTGAGGCTAAGTGGCAATCAATCTGGAGTAGTCAGTAGTAGGCTGACAAGTCTGGTTTAAACTTAGATCCTTTCATAATCCCTCAGAGGAACTCCCCTCTGCTGAATCAGCCACAGGTGTTTGGACCAAGTGAATTAATGCTGAACTCTGGAGTGAGCACACGCAACAAAAAAACTTTGCTTTTAAAATATGCTTGCATGCAGTCAGCCCGGTTTAATATCTTAAAGAGCCTAAAGAGGATCGGTTTTAATCACCTTCTCTCAGTCCCTTCTTGACATGGCACTGACCCCAAACCAGGCCGATCAAAGAAGACAACAGACGATAAGACAGGCCAGCTCACTGCTGCCCTCAGGTAAATACGTGTTTGCAGCTGCTCTGGACCCCACACACCATCACATCCATATAACACTGAAGAGACAGCTGACACACCTGGAATTCCTTTGAATTCCTCTACCAAAGGCCTGTTCAGGCCCATAGGCTGGAGTCACCGGACAGCAGGTGTTTTACTTGCAAAGGTGGACTGGTGCCTCAAAAAGTGCCAAATTACCTGATAAAGATAACATTACTACACTGGAAAACGCTCATAAATTAAATTCACATTCCTAAATTACCCTATCAAATAATACACTACAATGACTGGCATCATATTTTGAGGATTAATGATTTGATATGTGCAGAGAGTGAGGCTCTGCATTACCCTCATAACAGCATGCAGGGAACATATTTTTCTTTCTTAAAATGAGTTTATTTGGACAACAGATTCTTAGCTACACAATATAATCAAAAAGAACTAAATTATATGTATTAACTAGACAACAATAAATCAAAGGACTGACCTCCTAGGGCTGTATGTAAGAAAATTCCAACTTAAAGTTTGCATTTTGAACCTTTAACAGAGAGGAAGTATATGGTTTTCCTATTACCTCATCCTAACCAGCATCTGATGTCAGGTCTTTGTGTGTGTGTGCATGTGTGTGAGTGACAGGAGGATCAGTGGGAATGGGTCCCTGGTGGCCACACTATGCTGGAAACATGTGAACAGAAGCCTTGCTGAAGTTCCCCTCCCATCACACACCTCCTTCTCTTTCCTATTTTCCCACACTTGCTCTCTCTCTCTCTTGCTCCCTGAGGAGAATGAAAAATGGATTCACATTCTCCCTCGTCGTTTTATTTCTTTATCACCACTTCCATTATCGCCTCTTGATTGGTTGTCATCTAAAAACACACACTTCTTATTCCCTTTTTTCCTTAGTCAACTGGATTTATTTCCTGAGTTAGTATCCGGGGAGGATATTTAGAAGCAGCCACATCACCTGCAGATGGTAAACTAGACTGTAAAACACTGCTAACATCTGGTAATGAGCACTGTTGTCTACATGATATCAACAACTTTAAAGTTAGCCGTTTGGTGGATGTTTAAATACAGGAGTACTAACACTGATTGTGTGTCAAATCCACCAATTTTTTCAATATAAGCTACTGAACAAAGAGACTGTAGTGGTTCATCTAAGCCTGTTTCAACAAATGATCGGTGATCAAGAGCTGTGTTATTGAGCACTTGTCAATCAGAGGCTGGATTGTGTACAATATTGCCTGTGCCACATGTCATAGAAAAACATTCCTGGTTGTTGACATGAGAGGAAGGATGGATGTACCGGAATCAAGGGCGGAAGAAAGAGAGACAGGGAGGGAATAAGGGGGATGAGATGGATGATGGGAAAGTGGAAAGAGACGCAGGTCACGACTTTGGTAAATGGGGGCAGGTGGTTGGCTAAAGCTGTGATGGAGCGAGATGAAGGAGGAAGAGGAAGACAAGCAGAGGTGAAAGAGACTCCTGTGTTTTGCTGCTTTAAAAATAGACAGTGTATAGCAGAGTGAAGTAATATTACAGAAGAGGGTGAGCTTCACAGTTATTACTGGCACGACGGATCTGGTCAGGAGCGAGGCATTCGCGATACGATCAATTGGTTACCAAAACGTTTAACAAAATAAAAGATATCATCAAAAATGTATTCATATTGTGGGGAACCCCCCTCTCAAAATAAAAATGTTTTTGCAGGTGTTATCTCTGTTTCCCTGGAAACACATGGCAACACATTATAAACACATAAGTAGACTCCTAAGCAATGAACCTAGTTTACTGCTCCAGCAAATTGGCTGACTCTTAGTAACGACCTAGCAACAGAGACGATTCCTAGTCCCTGTTGAGTCAACTTGAGCAAATGTCAATGTTTTCTAGAGATTGTGGGATTTCCCAAACTGAATAAAACCACACATAAACACAAAACTGCCTCAGCGGCACAGCTGAAGGAGGATGCCAGAGCGTCATGTAACATCAAGGCTGAACAGAGTTTCCATGTGATCTAAACATTTTCTAAAACTCCAGAGCATTGTGAAGACCAAAAATCAAAATTTATTGAAGGAAGATCGATGTAATCATTTCCAAAATTCACAACATGTTTTTATTAAAGAAATATTCTGCTTCTGCTATTAGTTGCTGTGTGGCCTTTCAACAACATTTTCACTGCAGTCACAAATTTGCAGTGCACGAGGGAGGCACGCACCTGTATTAACAGGGAGATCTTGCAACAATCTCACAGCACCATTAATTATATTTGTTGAATGAAGTTGATTTAATAAATGTTTACTTTAACAGCTACAAGAAAGCCTAACAGTAGATCATAGACTAGATAGATTCATAGATTCATGTTGTTCTCATCCTCCAAATTAACAACAAACCGATTCATTTTGAATCAACATTGTAACATAGTCTACGTTTTTCATCAGCTCTGGCAATTTGACTTCAGAATATCTGAAGTGATGGTGTGTCGTCATGCTGATTTAATCATGTTTTAAATGTCTAGTTGACCAATCAGATTTCTACAGCTATAATACAACAGACAGAAAGAAAGAGGAGAACTATGATAATGGGATAGAGCGAGACGTAAAGAGGATGTGAAGGCTAACAACGAAAAGAGAGAGATGCCCACATGCTTAACATCAGTCATGCTTCTTATGGTTCATCTTGTGAGGCGATACGGGTAAAGTTAGAGACATGAGATGGTCAGAGGTAGTGAGGCACAATGAAGTGGAGAGAGGAAAATGTATGACTGAGTGAAAGAGAAACAAGCAAACAACAATACAACAATGTTGGTTAATACGTGGAGGACCATTTTTGATTAATTAAAAAAGCGGTCATAAGATATGGAAAAAGATATTTACAAATTACAATTTACAATATTCACAAATTTACAGTCCCCCGGCAATAAAAAAGTTGCAAGCCTGTTCACTTCGGAAGTCACTTTCACACAACATTAACGGGACAAGATTAGATAAAGGAGGGGGAACTTCCTCTGTGCCAGTGTTATGACAACTGTGGATCTACTGTTTGTGTATTTGATGCTCCCGGGGAGAAAATGGATCATTTGGCAGTAACTCTGCAGCCTGAGGTTTCCTCCACCGTGGGAAAAAACAAACCTATCACTACTAAGCTTTTTTAGTTTACAGAGCAACACTGCTGACTAACTAGTGTGTTTAATGCAGAGATAAAAAGATTGTGGCAGGAAGAAGAAGAAAGGTGGGGGGAAAAAAATGAATGAAATAAAAAGACAGGAGCCGAGAGAGGAGAGACAAAGAAGCAAGGCAACGTGTTAGAGGGAGAAAGACAAACCAGAACGAAGTGTAGATGGAGATGCAAAACAAAGGGAAGTAATTCAAATTCATAAAGGTTATATTGAAGTAAGAGTGCATGTAAGGGCAAAAGTCACTAACGAGCAGAGCAAGACAAGAGCAGACAGTCTGCCCACTATCTCACTGCACAAAACCACCCCCATGTTGCAAAATGCAGACTAGTTGACTCAGGCCGCATCTACAGTGAATGGTGGAAAATACTGGATTGTGCTGTAGTGTGTCAACCTTCAGACACACAAACATGGTCATGTACTAAGATATAGTAACTTCACTAACCATATGTCAGAACAGCCACACATACACTGGCATAAAATAGTGGTTTGATCTGTGGTCTCAGCAGCAGGACAGACATTTGTGTGCCTGGCCTTAGTGAGAAACTGATCAAATTGCTATTTCATACTCATGCAGTAGCCGTATAAGATTATGCATCATTCAGTTTTTTGTCAGTTGAAATAAAAAGTTGTTTTGTTTGTCCTCATTCAAAATAAAAATGTGCAAATGACAAAAGATCCTGAGATGCTGAGATGACAGGCCCATTTCCTGCAGGACGTAACGCACGAGAACACATTTTGAACAACTGGGTTCAACACGCATAGGTGCATTTGACGTATTTCTTGCTAGGGGTCTTTCATCTTACAGTTAAACAGTTAATCAAATTAATCTAGTTTCCAAAAAGCACTGCAGCTAAAGCAACAGAAGCGTCGATACCTAGGATGGGAACTTGTCCTTATAAAGCCACACAGAAAACATAAACCAGCTGCAAGGTCTGTGCAAGAGCAACGACAGAGTGCTGACAGCCTATGCTTCTCTCCCCCCCTAAAAGCAGGCACATGTGCACACAACACCTTAGGACGATACGTCATCCGTTACAGAGGAGCACTTCTCGTTGAGCCCTCACTAATCACTCTGGAGGAAGCTTCTCAAAGGAGGAGGAGGGGGAGGAGATGAAAGGAAACAAAGTGAGCGTGAGGCTGAGAGGGCATTCCGGTGAGCAAGCCCAGACAACCAGAGCTTTATTGTATTCTGCTTCCACACAGGAGAAAGGGAAAGGAGAAAGTGAGTGCATGTGCAAACATGCAAGCACTTCACACATTATCAATGTTCTTGAGAGCACCTTTGACACCTTTAATTCCTTAACCCTCAAACAGCCTCAACACAAAAGATGAAATCCATAATTTTCGGCACATTGTTGCGTTCATCGGTGGCAACGGGCCTTCAGTGATGATGGTG
Organism: Argyrosomus regius; assembly: GCA_946959425.1. NCBI lineage: Eukaryota > Metazoa > Chordata > Actinopteri > Sciaenidae > Argyrosomus > Argyrosomus regius. The sequence goes on along the minus strand of OX336888.1, from coordinate 16,976,306 downwards.
AACTTATTCTAAAAGGTTGTGTGGTGGCCAGGTGTTCATATAAATCAACGCTTCAAAAAAAGTGCCACAACCAGCAAGGTGAGATACGAATGGACTTGATTTGAAGGTCTGAAAATGCTTTAAGTGTTTCCATATAAACAAAAATTAAACTTACTTCACAACCACTCATCTTCAACCCTCATTTGAAATATACTGACAGTGAAACCCAACACGAGTGGATGATACAAATCAAGTTTCTGATTCAGGTCACCAATAAGAAATTATAATTCTACTTGAATGCATTGCAAGACACGCTGGTTTAACTGTTATATAGATATAGACATCTACGTTAACAACATAAATTGCAGTTTGACACACCAGATTTATTATCACAAAGATTGCAGAGTATAAATAACTTGGCATCTGGCTCTGAAAAAGAAATTATTTTATTGATCGACTGATTTACAAAAGATTTATTTTACTGCTAGGACAAGAGTTAATGGAATAATCAGAAAAATCCAAAAAATAATCTGCAAAAGCTTGTTTGAACACTAAAGCAGACTTTGAAGAACTGAGAATTCATCGGCATCACTTTGTAAAAATGTCCTCACTTGTATGATCAAAAAAAACCCAGAACAAACATGCTCTCATGAGAATAAGTACAACAAAAAGGGAACGCACACTGTCATGGTCTCTCATATAACCTCTTTCCCATGACAAGAACCACACAAGTCTGTGTGTATGTGTGTGTGTGTGTGTGTGTGTGTGTGTGTGTGTGTGTGCAGGCACCCAGTGCACTGTACACAAGCTCTTCATCAATCTGACACAGCAGATAAAAAGCTACCAAGAGGGGAGTGACAGCCGGGAACTGCTTCGTCCCCTTCATGGATGGCCAATTCATGTGACAGAGGAACAGAGAAGAACTAATACTGCGATTTACACTGCGATTTACACTGTAAGCAGAGTGAAAGGCTGTGGGTCACTTGTAGACAGAGAAATAAAGAATATGCATACACAGTACTTATTACCTTCACTAATACTGTGGGAATACAAAAATGGTTTAAAAATACAATAAAACTTAGAAATTAACATCAAATCCCACCAACAGCTCCATTGAAATGGGTGTCTATATGTTCTAAATGACAAATGTCCTGTGTGACATAATTTGCTGACACAAACCTTTTAGCAAATGGTGCAGTCGTGATTTATGTTCGTAAGTGTAAAGTGTCTGGAAGCTCACAAAATTAAATATGACATCCTACACAAATAATAGAGTAGTAATTCTGGAAACACTATGGTGTAAGTGCACTCTCTCAAATCGGGCAGCACAGTACTTTTTCCAGTACAACACACACACATGCACACACACAATTTCTACGAAGGGCAATGAAGCAGCCAAGCGACATCCCAGTGGTCTCCTAAGAGGCCTGAGCTTGAACATTAGGCCTGGGCTTTGCTCCAGAGACGGCACTGTGCCATACAGATGGTCTGGCACACGCTGACAAATACACACACCTCTTTGCAATGTACATTGTACCATTCATTAACGGTGCTTTCACGCTCTCACTCACACACCTGACCTGTATTTGTAACCTGAGCAATTCTGAGCCTGCCTGCGAGTAGGGGCAAATAGAGCTTAACAACAGACTGCCCCTGGGAGCACATTTCTGCCTTTGTTAACTGTGTTTATCCTTTCTCCCGCCGCCTATCTGTCCCTCTTTTCCCTCCTCTCTTCCCTCCTTTTCCTATAGCAGAGGCTGCGAGGTAAAGGTGGGGTCTCCACTCTGTTGCTTTTTCTCTCCCCCTCTGTCAAGGGAGAGTAAAGGGAGAGAGGGACAGTTTGACAGAGGCAGCAAAACAGTGATAGAGAGAGATCCAGAGAGAGGTGGAAAAGAAAGCTAGCTGGATCAAGTAGCCTGTGGTATTAGCTAGCTGACCTGTGAGGTCATGCCATAGTATGGGCCTGAGGCGATCTGAGCTGCTGTCTCTTAAAAGGGCTGAAGACTGAGGGAGGAACAACAGCTGATTTCATAATGCATCGAGTAAGGCTGCTTCAGACAAACAAAATGCCCCTTTTCCTGTAGAACATTGCATGGCTGAAAAGATGCCCTAAATCTCTTATTTGAACAATAATGCTTATAATTACAATAATAGGTAGGTTGGTGTTGAAGTTGCAAAGACTCTCCTTTGACTGACAAGCCACAGTTTCTGAAAACTGAAATGTGCTACAGTAAAACACAATAATGCATTTGTAGTACAAATTGGTTGTATATTGACTAATCCAAAGTCCTAATAATATGGAATGCAGATAGAAATACAGATACCATTAATCAGTTATGAAAAGCGAGACTCTGGAATCTGCAACATCACATCGCAGTAAGTAGACATGCCAATGTATAACTAACTGAGCGTTAAACCTGCAACATGACTTTTAAATAAAAAATCTAAGAGCTCCAACAAGTGAAAATGTTTCTGCAGACACAAGTTTTTGGTATGAACTTTGTGGTTCAAAACACTTTTGAACCCTTAGAAGCTCGCTTGCTCTGTGCTTTGAGGCGTGTCACAGAGTCAGCCCATCAGCCATGCGGTTCAGTCTAGACTGATGGACCCACATACCCACGCCCACACACACGGGTCTAGGCTGCATTACACAGAAATGCCTGTGCAAAGTGTCAGAAAGCTAATGATCCAGATCCTCCACTCACCCACTAACTCAACCCGACAGACTGACAAAGCTAAAACTCTGAAACATACATTTTCTGGGTAGGAGGAAAAGAAAAAAAAAAATCGACATCACCATAAAATTAGGGCTAAGGCATGCCGAGAAGTACATTTGAAGAATACTGCAATATCACAGTTACGAGTTAAGACAAAATGAGTGGTGTTTTGGGGCATTTTTATGCATCTACTAGAGTACACAGTAAAGACAGACAGGAAATATGTGGAGAGGGACATGGGCAATAATTAGGCATTGCTGCATTGATCTAAATTTTCTTTATCTCTTGAGAAATTTCCCTTCTACACAACAATATTTTTAACCAGAGTGTAGTGCCTTTGATCCTTCCACCCTTTAACCCTTGGTTGCTAGTATTGATGCAGATGCAGAACCTGAAGCTTTCTCTGTGGCACAAATAATGAAACTGGTATAAAAACAAACAGAAAGAAAGAAAGAAAGAAAGAAAGAAAGAAAGACAGAACATCTGCCGTGCCTCTTATTCTAAAAAGAAATACTATACCAGTTAGGAAAGTAACAAAAACTTGAGATTTACTAGAGAGCAAAGTCTCCCATGCTGGAGCCTGAGAGAGGGTATGGTGTGCATGCACAGGTGTGGTTCTGCCCTATAGATCACATGGCAGATTCCAACCACATTCCCACATCTATCAGTGAGCAGAGTCTTTGGTGGTGGGAAGTGGGAATGTCATGCCTGTTTGGGAAAGTTTGGGATCGACTTGCCTTATAGGATTTGCAAGGCCAGGCAGGTCTGGGCATTCCTAACAGTGTGTGGAATGGAGAGAGGACTGTGTGTGTGTTCTCTCCTCTCCCCTAGGCTCGTGTCATAGAAAACATGACTCCACTGCAGAGGAAGTGAAAACAGTCCTCTGCAAAATAGAAACTGTGTTTGTTTTATTTCTCTCCTTGTCTCTCTGTGTAGTTGTGTGTGTATTGATAAGCTTGATTAAATTTGTATGTGTGGGTGTGTGACTGTGGATATGCAGTAAGTTACACTGAATGTTTGTCTACTTAAATACACAATACAGTTACTGCTCGTATACGGTCTGGGTACATGTGCATGTTTACACTGGTACTAACAGAGGGAAAAAGTCATTGAAGGAGTGCGAGTGTTTGTTTTCTCAGGGCGATAACTGAGTCCTGTTCAATCAAACCGAACACACACACACACACACACACACACACACACACACACACACACACACACACACACACACACACACACACACACACACACACACACACACACATATACCAACCACTGAGGGTCTTACGTCATTCATCTGTGGGCCTTTACAACATGAGTCCTCTATCAGCAGGGAACCCATGTGAAGTGGGGAAATAATAGGAATTGTGTGCACTTGTTAAGAGTTTAAATACATGTAGAACACTCTTACAGGGTTAATGTTTGAATGGCTGAGGCCCCAGCAACACCCATCAATTATATTCTGTATAAAAAGCCAAGAATATTTGGCAGTAGGAAGTAGACAGCAGGATGAGATTTCTCAGGGCCAGAGGGCAAAGCACGGCCAATTGAATCGTGTCACTACATAGCCAGAGTCATAAATACGGCTAATGTACACGTCATTAGGTCAGGAGTATCAGTCAGTTGCAATTTTTTTTTTTCTTTTTAAGGTCTTGGAATTGTCATTCAGCCTAGTGTTACTACAAAAATCACAGATCACTGCAGCCAATTCCAATACAGACAGACGTAAGTTAAAATTTCTAGAATCAAAAGATCTTTTTCTTCTTTTTTTAATTATTTCTCTTGTAGATGCAGATGAGACTGACCTTATTGTTGAGGTTAATGTTTTTTATATCATATTTTTTAATTAGTGTTTTAATTGTTGCCATTTCAAAGTTTTAATCCCTGAAATTTAGATCTTGCAATCATTTTCAGGGGTTTTAAGGATTCATTGGTGTAAATGAAAGAAAAGTGTTGTGTGTGTGCAACTTGTACTTTGAGGTAGATGTGTGTAAATTATGGCTGCCAGTGCGCCTTTGTGGTGTCAGGAACTATGATTATGTGTGTATGTGTGTGTCATACACAAAGTTCGGCAGCAAGCCTTGCGTGCCGCTTTGTGAATTCAGACTTTGCTTAACAAGCAGAGTTTTGCTGAATAAGACCAAAGCTGGAGACAACTCAGCCCTCATTGTACTAACTGTTAATAGGAGCCTTCAGCAAGCAGACAGGTAAAAATTAGCCGATGTGTAGGGCCCACCCCCGAGAAAAGTCTTTGAAAACTTACCAACATTGTAGACACAGTGCACAGCACAGTGTCATTGTACAAACACCACAAATGGTTAATACCTAAATGCTTTCTAACCACTGTAAATTAGTCACAATTCCCCACAGATCATGGTGGGGAGAAACGAGATTGGTAACCTGCTTTAATAGCCTCTCCACAGAGGGTTTTTGGCTTAAATCCCAAACTAGCACGGACAATTAGGCAAGAAATGCTCATGTAATGCTCATGTATAACATCCCAATAGCTGCTGTCAGGAGTTGCTAACCAGCAGTCTGTGTACCTTCACCTAGTCCCTGTAGAAAAATTATAATATAGATATATTTAGAAACACCCGACAATATGCACAGGTCATATCACTGGTGGCACAGTCCAGTACATGAATAATTGTTATATGGGGTAATTTGTGGTCTTTCTGTGCCAATAACAAAGACATCTTCTCCATCCGGCTCTGGTTACCATTAACGCTAACATAAACTGAGACCAGAACAATACTGGTGGTCTGACTCATAGAAGCCTCTTCCCACTCACACACACACAAAACAAATGAGCATGCCAGACATTTGCAATATTCTGTGCCTGGGTCTGGTTCACGACCTTTGGAAACACAAGGATTTTCCAAAATGATGATTCATATACTTCAAACAACTGTGCAACAGTATTTTCCTAAAAAGTCTGAAAAAAGAAACAAATAATTCCACTATTCTATTTAGTGTCAAAAACCTCAATATTAACATGTATTTAACATAATTTCAGATGCAACCAATAAAAGGTGGCTGGTCTCTTTTTGAAAGGGGTTGTCATTCATTTCAAGTGGTGAATATCTGATTTTGGAACGAGATATTTTCACGAGAAGTGGCGAAAAACATTTTACCAAGTTCAGAGAGATGCCATTTGGTGAAATCAAAGAGGGCGTCATTATAATGTATGCATTGCGCTGAATAAGTCAACAGCCACCATGCTCTGATATGTGTGTGTGTGTGTGTGTGTGTGTGTGTGTGTGTGTGTATCTGATGAATAGACACAGTGAGAGAGAGAGAGGACGAGTCTGGGCTTGTCTTTTAAGGCATGTGGGCACTCACACAAAAAACAATTAAGTACTCCAAATATAAATTAAAAGCACATATTTGAGGGATGTCACCAGGAGCATGTATTTTAAGTACATGTGTAGTGTTTAGATGGCAACCAGCATGGTGGGTTTAGACCATAAAACCATTAACTGCACAATTTCTATATTGATTCAACATTTTGTGAGACTAGTGCATACCAGGGCACATCACCCTGTTCACAATGTGCCGCTTATTATATAAAGACTACCAAGTGTCCAAGAAAATAAAAACCTTGAAAAGCAAACTGCTGGTTGACATCTGTCATTTGATCAGTTTGATGGTTTAACTGAATGAATACTGCTATGACAGACTAGTTGACAAAGTTTCCTTTAGCACTACTGCCACCTACTGATAACTTCAAGATTTCTTATAAAAGATCCATTCACTAAAACATATAACAAGTTGTGGTATGGAAGCCATTGAAATCACCACAACTAGTGGTTAAAGCTGACACATTTTCATTTTGGCCTTCATCTGTATGCTTGTGTTTTTATAATTAACAGTCACATAATTCTGCTGTGAGTCTGTGTGTCTTACTGAGATCCTCGGCCAGCTGGACTCGGCGCCCAGTGATGAGTTGGATCTTCCTTTCTGTGTCTTCCCCAAAGTCTTCCAGCACCTCCTTCACGTTTTTCTCCAACCGGCGCACTGAGAAGACAAATGGAGGAACAAACACACACGAAGCATAATAATCAATATTCAATCCAACAACAATGCATCAGATTTTTCTCTCAATGTTCTCATTGAATGATGATTTTTACCATCATTAAAATGGTTGGGAGACGAATTGTCTATTCTCACAATAGGCGTCAGTACACTGGTAGTAGGACCAATTTCATAATTGAATGGTTATTGATGGCCTGGATAGTTGGTTATGGATCTTGAGTAGATTATATCACAAAGCTCAAGCCTGCAGTAATGGTTGCCCTGCTGCCCCAGTCAACTATATTTGGATCACTTTGAACTATATGGTTTTGTCTGGTTGCAAATGATGATCGATACTTTTTGAAAAAAAAAGGTTGTGTTCATTGAACTCAGTGTTGAATCTTTCTCCTCAATGACCGAAAGTGGTGCTGCTGCAACAATGTACTGAATCCACTAACCTGTCAGCATATTGTGTCCGCTTACAAGACAAGTACCAATATGAAACTGCTAAAGACAACTACATGACAATTAGGCAATTTATCAAACCTTAAGAAGCTGAATAAGATGAGTGGTTATGTAAAAATAAACAGTGGCAGAGAGTTTTATATATAATCAAAATGAGATTTCAAAAAATAACAATATTTGTTATTTTCCCCCTTTAAATGAACAATATCTTATTTTGGAATTCAGGTCATTTAAAGTCCCCAGTCCTTACCCTCGGTGTTGGTGAGCTGCTGTCGGAGAGTGTTGGCTGTGATGACCAGCATCCTCTGGATCCTCCAGAACAGTACCACATCATTGCACTCCAACTGGAAAACACAGGAAGGCACACAGCTTAGCTTTTCACACACTGACCTTAAATACAGCTGAGAATAAAGTGGAAAAGAAAGATAGCTCAGGATTAACATCTTCTCTCCTTACCTCAGAGTCAACAAAGTGTCTCTGGTAGTAGTAGAAACCTCTCTTGCAGAGGTTACAGTGGGACAGCGCGTTCTGCAAGAAGTGTCGGCGATACAGCTGGTGCCACGTGTCCTTGATCTGACCAGGTAAGGAAGTCATTATTTTAATACATGGGTAGATGTAATGAAAGAGGATATATACTGTATGCAAGCTTGTGTTTAAATTGAGCAAAGACCGAGATCATTTAAACTGGCATATTGGAATTTTCATTATTGTCAGTATCTATAACATTACAGGTGTTTCAATCTCACCAGCACAGGGTCAACATCAACGCCTCGTCCCTCCAGATTCTTCCTGACTGTGGTGACCTCGTCATTGGCCAAGTAGGCTGTGTGGTCATCGTGTAGTTTCAGCAAGCGCTCCAGCTCATTTTTTGTTTCATTACGAACATGCTAAAAAGATCAAAAAAATGAAGTGAGCGCTGTCCTCATGGTAGTAAATGGATGATTCAATGAATTGTGCACAACTGGTTTCACACCATTCTAACTGCCTTATCTTTCCACTGTCTTTAAAACAACCAGGACAGTTATACACAGTTTTGTGGAAACCACTCAAACGCTGACCTGCTCTGGTGTACGATTCATCCAACTCCACCACCTCTGCTTCCAGTCTGGACCCACCATATCTCTGATTACTGACTCGGCTACAAGACGACAAAAGCAAAAGAGAAAGATAAGGAGAAAAGACACAAAAGAAAATTAAATATGTAGTATATTGTCAGTATGTTATTCACAGTAGTAGCTACTCCTATCCAAAGTATATCACACAATAGATTTATACATCATGAGCATGCATGGCACCATAGAAACAGAGCTCTAACTAGGGCAGCATAATAGACTAGACAAGATAGCACAGAAGTATGAGGCTCTTTAGAATATGTGTGTCTGTGACTTGTTTAACAATGTGATTTGTTTAAAATGTGGCAAATCTGCTGGAGCAAATGTGAGACATTGTTCCAACCAGTCTACTTACCGCTGCCATGTTTGTTTTTAACAGCTTAATATGACAATAAACTGATTCACCAACTTACCAGCTGATCTACACACCTACACCGGGCTTTGAAACATTTTGACAGGTGTGTTATCACATGGTTAAGACTGATAATGGAGCCTATAAGTGGCTTAAGCAAAGCTGTATAAGGACATCAGGGCTAACGTACTGTCTTTGAGGCGCGATTTCAGGGTTTCCTCCATGAACTGGATGGCTGCATCCCACTGAGGCTTGTCTGTGATCGAACGGTCTTCTAGGGCATTGTGCTGGATGACCCTCTGATATAAAAACAAAAAAACAAAAACGCAGGGCAAGAATAAAATCACATTAGTACAAACATAATGCATATTACGTTTTTTATTTGCATCACTAGTTTTTTCATGTTATTTATGGTCATAAAAATGTGTCCGCTTCAGGAAGTGTTAAATCAAGGAGTGCGTGTGCTCTGTATCCTTGCACACAGGGCAAGTGGATTTATTGTGTGTTTACCAGACTGTCCATGGCCCTCTCATTCCACTTGTGCCTCTTGATGCTCTCGTCCTTCACGGCCTCTTTCAACTTGTCAAAAATGTCGTCCTGGTCTTTGCCTTTGTATTCAGCCATGAAGCGGGCAAACTCTTCCTGCAGTGTCTCCCAGGCAACCTAAAAGGAGGCAAAGTATAATGGGGAAAGGAAAAGCTCACATTATCATAAAGCCATTGCCTGAATGTTTTTTCCATTCCCTCAGCCTGCATGGTAGTTTAACCAAATCTAAATAGGAAAGAACAGTTAGAACATTACTATTCTAAATTGTAGAATTTGAATGTCAGTAAATGACCTAATATTAGCAAAGAGTTAACTTAGACGATCTGATTTAACCAAAGTTTGATTTGATTTCATGTAACAGTCAACATCTACCTTTGAACAATCAGTATTACATAATGGCCAGTTGTACAAGGACAGCGTGTGTTACCTCCAGTGCTTTGTGTGGAAGCTGCTTGTCGGTCCACTGCTTGAGCTTGATGTCTACAGTGGTGTTGAAGGTACCAGAGTCCATTGTTTGGGCAGCAGGCAGGTAGATGTTCTCAATCACATGGGTGGAAACACGTTCCCACAGCTTCTTCTGCAAGATGGACTCCCTGAGAGAGTAAAAGAGAAGTCCAAGAGAGTTTGTATATAACACAGTTACTTCTAGGTGTCCACCTCAGTTCAGTTGAGTGTAAGAAAACAATGAGTGAAAGGGTTCGTATCGTTCTTGGCTGAGCTGCTTTTACTTGTGTAGTCAGTGGTGCAATTGCACTTGACTGTAGATTTCAATACAGCTCAAGTCTGACCCTGTTAACGGCGACCAGCCTCCACACTCTCACTCCATCCCTCAATGGCAGTGTGGCAATGGAACAAAACCCTCCCCAAGTCCCGTTAGACCATACCGGTGCTGTGCCTCTCTCATTTATCATAAACGCACGCTCATATTTCATTAGGCTCCCCTTTTGTTCGGGATAGCACTCCTCACTGTCAATAAGTGCTATCTCCAATAGTGCTGGCTGGCTGCTAGCTGGCTAACAGGGCCACCCCTGTTCCCGTCCATGGGCCATTCATCAGAGTATTGATCTGGGAGAACTGATGGCACGCACACAGGGGACAGCCACAACATCACGCATACATCCCATTTAGCAAGGTTTTCCTTATTGGGGGTGAAGTATAACTATACATTCATGCACAGATAAATGCACTCAGAGATATAGACCTGCAGTTTGCTCTAAAAATAGCTTTCCACTTATGTCTGGTTGAGTGCTGGAGCAGTACCAATACATGATCTAACTGAATTTAGGTAAAGACCAGGTAGACAATTTTACACAGTTCAGTCCTCATAAGGTGGCACCGAATTAAGACCAATATTCTATCTACATGGAGTGGATAAACACACATAAACAGTAAAATGATGATCTATATTTACAATGTTAGGAGTTCCTGACAATAAAAAAAAGGTTAAATTACAGTTTTAAATGTTTATGCTGCTAATAGGATTTTAAAAAAAAAATAAATAAATAATAATAATAATAATAATAATAATAATTATATATATATATATATATATATATATATATATAAAAATAATAGAGCCTAAATCGTCATCATAAATAGAGCCTAAATCTTACACGCTGGACCTTTAAATAAATGTATATATTTTCCATATTAAAAAACAAAAATCAGATTGGACCTCAGTCATTGTATTATTGAAGTTTTTTTCTGATATCTCATATTTTGCAGCTTTATAATTAATTAATAAGATAAGATTGTAACTAAAAAATAAAATAGGCTAAATATTAGCTCATGATTATTAACTTACCAGTGTTGTGGGGTCACTTGACTCAAACTAATGACTTCATCCAAGATTTCATTTTTGGCCTTTTCATAGAGTTCATTCTGCAAAAAAAGACAAAACAACATGTATAACATCTGTATCATTATTATTTGTCTTTGGAGATTTTTCATGCTGTACAACTGTTCTGTTGTTTTATAAACTCTAGACATGAATCCTTTACTTTTGCAAAAACAACTGTGACAACAGAGCCACCAATGAGTTACCTCTTTTTAAGTTTGATATTTTTGTTAAACCTCTAATAAACAGCAATGTAAACGTTTGTATTTCTCACCCTGTCCAGCTCTCTTAGACGAGGGTAGTTGTTCTTCCATTCTGTCTCCAGGTTGAAGCGAGATGCTGGGGTGAGGAGGGACAGTGAAAATTAATATTCGATTCAAACAAACCTTTAGAACATCAATATGAACAATTTACACAAGCCAAATTGAAAATCATCATATACCATAAATCCATGTCAAAATCAACCTGTTTCCTTAGATTTCTAAACAAATCTATCTCAATATGCGTCATCTGGCAAGTGCTCATTCTCATTCCTGGATGAAACTCATCTCCCGCATGTTTCTATTGCTTTTACACCTTTGATGTTACACTCCATCAAACAGTAATTCTCCATAATCAACAGGGAATGACCATACAGGGACAGGGCCTGCATTGTTTTCACTTGGTATGATATAAAGGCAGCTTTCAGACCGCTAATGGTGCCTATCCTTTAATAAAAGTGGGCGAGGACACACTCACTGTCTTAACTGGTCCCTTAGGAGGGGAGGGGATGGGGCCAATCACACACTCTTTATCAAAAGCCTGAGTTTTAGTCCTCACATATGCACACAGAGAGACACAGTGACAGGGAGCTGTGGAAAGAGACAGCAGGCTTGGTGTGTGTGTGTGTGTGTGTGTGTCTCTCTCCACAGTGAAGATTAGGCTAATTGCTGGTTTGTGGGGCCACGGTGGCGCCAAGCATGAGGATGGAGGCCGGCTGTGTGCGATTTGATGGGATATGGATCGATACACTACACAATAGGCCTGTGGGAACTGCAGTCTCACAGCCATAAATCTCCCGTGCTGTTAGCAATGGGCTTGTGATTGTCTAGACTAATTGCGGTTGGAAGGCAAGACTGTGGAAAGGTGTGGCAGGGTGGACTGAGTAAAGCCAATTCCAGGGGGTGGGAGAGTCAGAAGAAGAGAAGTAGCACCTGTTCCCTGCACAGTTAAAAGGATAAAATCCAACCATGTCCATTCACACTATAAAGAGACAGTAAAAGGTGTGTAGTCATACCTTTGAAGACATCGGCCTGCTGCTCAACAGACTCTCGGACCATCTTCCAGAAGCAGTCAGAGACAGCCAGACTCAAGTTCTTTGTGGTCACCTGGTGGGCCTTCAGCATGCCGTCCCTAATTGCATACATACATTCACTGTCAACTTTTAATTAATTAACTTGATGAAACATTAAAGTTTGGAGAATCAGGTGTAACTTGCCTCAGTAATCTGGAGTTCTGGAAGAAGTCTTCCTCATAGTCTTTAATTGAGTCTATGCTTTCAGCGCTGCTCCCTGCACACAAAAAGACAGCAGAACAAAGTGTGAGTAAATGATAATTCACTTATTGCTGGATTCATAATAATAAGTTGGAAAAACCAAGACAAATCACCAATTAGCTTTCACCACAAGAGGTGTCATGAAACCAAGATGTGAGTAAGTGAAATAGGACATGATCATGATCTGAAAATTAAATGCAGCATCTAGGATTACATAGTAGTTACCTTTTCCTGTGACTACAGCAAAGTAACCCAGGGCCTTCATGGGAAACAGCTTGCCTTCCACTATTTGTTGGATCTAAAAGAGAAAATGTAAAACAAAAGGACTTATATTCTCACATCTGTCCACTTTGCAGTACAAGTTTCCCCCACACCAACAAGTTCAAATAAAAGTGCTGAGCTCCCTCTTGTGGAGCAGTTGAATATAGCTTCACTCACATGAGCTGACACACTACATGCTATTGAAGAAATGTGGAAAGGCAGCAGTTTTGTTAATTAAATTCAGCTATAAGTTAACCCTTTGATTGTAAATAAAATCCATGCTGTCATAATAACAGTGAGCACATCCATGTGCTTCAAATGGGAGTCCTTATATAAATATAAACGTGAAACAAGTTAATAAGTGTCACGACATTAACAGTCAGTATATAAAGTAACATTTCTGCTGTCTTACTCTGCTCGGGCTGGCCAAGTTCTTTTCAGCCAAGTCCACCTTGGTCAGGACAAAGATGGTCCTCTTTCCCTGGGGGTCCATCTGGCTGACCAAGTCTGTTACAATGCTCCTCTCTGCATCTACACTGCCATCTGGAGGCAGACAAGGAGGGTCACAGGAGATATGACAATGGTGTACATATCATAACCAAGAGGACAATAAAAAAGTCAGAAGAAGCATCTCCCTGCTCACTATGACAAATGCTGCCTTTATACTGTGAACAGTATACTCATGGCTCACCCTGAATACAGAGGATGATTGCATTGGGGTTCTGCATGTAGGCCTTGCTGATGCTGAAGATGGTTTCCTTAGTATCTGATGCCATCCCAGCTGTCACCGTCTGAGAGAGACACACGCATTAAAAAAAACTTTCTAAAGACTGTATTTGTGATGACAAAATTGGTCTATTGACTTTGATTTTACGTCACAAAATATTCAAAATAAAACCAGGTATAATAAAGTACCACAGATATATATATACATTGTACAAATGTACATGCAGAGCCATTAGCCCAAACAGTAGAAGAAATGTGCATTATCAAAAACAAACATGCATCCTGTAAAGAATAATATGAAAACATGTGTATACTTTACAGGAAGTATCCCACATACATGCTAACATGCTAAGAAATGCTAACATTCCCACTCTTAATTTAAGGATGTATACTTACACTGATGACACCTGGTAAGTCAACTAGCACCATCCTCTGGATGCCGGGACCTTTGACGCTTAAGGATATTGTCTGACATGCAAAAAAAATAAAACATTATTACTCGAGGAAACATTATAGAAGTAAATCAAAAATCTGAATGGAAGCACTGTGTCCAACCTCACAGCTGACGGTCTGGCCTTCCTTCACACTCTTCCTCATCCTCAGCTCAATCTCATGCCTCAGGGCAGCTAGCTGCAGGACAAAGGAGGAGATGCCAGATAAAAAGGTGTAAACAGGTAAAAAAGGTTAATGCTAAAATTCATATTGGGTGAAATGACTTTGTGACTTACATCCTCCTCCTTTGTAAGGTCAAACTCTCGGCCACTGTCCTTAAACATGGCCACGTGGTGGGGGCCTTCGCTTAGTGTTACCTGCAGAAAGAAGATGAGGATTTTCAAGGGCTCAGATACAGAAATCCAGATACTCATTTTTCACTCCCAATATACATCTTAATTCCAAAACAATTGATTCGGTCTGGCAATGGATGTAAATGCTGTCATTTCATGGCCAGCTCAGTTCATGTGTGCCAATAAATGTGTCAATATTTTTTCTGTCCATTTAAAGTCCAAATTACACAAACATCAGCCAGTCTGGTCCCACATACCTTGACAGGAGAGCGGGTCATCATCTCTCCTGAGCCCCTGGGAAAGATCCTGGCCTGGGCTATCATTTCTAGCACACTAGTTTTCCCAGCACTCTGATCTCCAACCACAACCACCTAAAACAGATGAGGAGGAAAGGGTGAGGGTTTGGACTACAGATAACCGGACGGAGGAGAGGAAAAGGAGGACAGCCAAAGCCAGCGGTATTAAGTGTTCAGAGTCCAAGAAATATAAGATACAAAGTTTATAAATCTTGGTGTTGAGGTGACATATTTAAATAATGATATCAATTCTACAAAAAAAACAACAACAACCCAATATTAGCATGTTTCTTTTCATGTTTCTTCTCCCATTTGTATCAGAAACAGAAAAATTGGCCAAAGGAGAAATACTTCCAACATACTGTGAACGGAGAGCCAACAGACAAAGAAAACCCCTCTTTGATAGAAATCCATTTCCCATGAACAGTAGATGTGCATTTGATTGCTCCTTACCCTGGGTAAGTGGTCCTGGGTATTGTAGTTGGCATCATAGTCAGACAAAATGTCCAGGACTTCAGAATACAAGTCAATAAGGGATTTCTACATGAGGGGACACAAGAGTAATAAATATTAATGATATTTATAAGCAGCCAATAAAAACTAGCTCTAGTAGCAGCCTCTGTAGAATGATGGTGTTTAATAAAGCAATTCCAAGTCGGACAAAATCCAAGCCTCAAAGGAAAACTCTAAAATTACATGTTAGCGTGTACTGTGTGTTTATATCTGCAACCCACCTTCACTTTCCTCTGGTGAATGCCCTTATCGTCTTTTTGCAGCACCACTTTTCTTAACTCTTTATTCTCCTTCTCCAGTCTCTCCAGCATGCGTTGATATTTTAGCTATGGGACAAACAGCAGTATCCAATGAACAAACAGCATCAGCAACACTTCACATCTAAAGTACATTTATGCAATATTTGATCTAGTGGTGATATAGTGGTATAACGCCTTTGTTAGTACAACTATCTATCCAAACATCTATTTGACTTGCAGGCCATTTTGGTCACTTATAAGGGACACACAGTATTTAAAAATATTGGTCAATAAATGCTCAAAAACCTGCATGACATGACATTCTTCTATTCAAAGAAATTCAATTTAGATTTTATGAAAAGTAACACACAAGCTACTGTACCTGCGTACGGAGCAGTTCCTCTTGAAGCTGGTCTACCTTTTCTTTGTCTGATGACTAGAGGTTAAAATAGAACAATACAAGAAGAAAACAGCAACAAATTGAGTTAATATTTCCATACTGTTTTTAAAAATAGGGGCTGCCCGTTACTCTCACTGTGCAACTTCACAAGCATGAAATCCCACCAGCACCATGAAGGTTGATTACGTGCACACTGTATTACAGAGAGAATCAGTTTTAAGAGTCAAGTTAATGCATAAAGAGAGGAATTTCAGATTTCAGGCAGACACTACTCATTCTGGTATTACTCGACTTCGATCAACAAGCTATTGATTCACAAACAGGCACAAATCACAGAGTAAGTCCTGAAAAACAGAATTTAATCACAAAATCATTTAGTCATTAAGGCTTGATTTTTTTCATGAAAGGGCAAAACTCATTTGATTATATCTCTTATGCACTTGCAACATGTTTGTCAGGATGAGACAGGACAGAAAGCAGGAGACACAGCATACATGAACAAATGGGTTTGGCAGCAGAAGAAAGGGAATTTAACAAACAGAAAGACACACCAAACTAAATTATCAAAAACTACTTCTACACTACACAACGGGGACAAGAACGGAAATTACTTCTAGTGATTTGCGACAACAGCATATGAAAAGGTTTTGAATATCCTTAAGAGACTTGCTTAGGGCTTCTACCTTGTGTTTGACATCTCTTAAATTTTTATATAGCCGAGTCCATTCATGGTAGTTTCAAAAAGTGCAGCTCACACCATGCAGCAGGTTGCCAGTCCACTCCATGCAGTGTCTCCGTACATGAATGGAGTGCTGTCGATGATTATCCATCCATTTGCATGAGAGAGTGAGCCTGAGCTACGTCGCTGTGCTTCTGGAACCAGGCTATGAAGGTCCATGCATGCCTTCTCCCCACAGCTGACTGGTAAAGCAAATCTTAGCACAGCCTGACCTGACAGACTATGGGGTGATACATGGAGACTACTGTTGGGTATTGTAGGGGACAGAGGAAAGTGACAGGCTAATTCCTCTACACTACAAATATTCTAAAAATGAGCTTAAAGATTTTAAAACATTTTCTTAAAAACACTAATGTCATGACTTAAAGTAGAGGTCTAGACACAAACACTTAAAATATAATGCAATCCACTGCAATAGCAATGCAATAAATACAACAGAGAGGAGTTGTTTATTGTTTTTGTACTATGTTGTATTCTATTTTAAGGATAACAAACATTGCTTCATTGCATGGCCACAGCACAGGAATGTATTAATTTATTATTTTACAGCTGCTCATGAATAGTCAAATTGCCAGCTCTATTATTACAAATTAAGTTAAAGAGCAACTTAACATCAGCTGAAAATCCAGTGGTGTCAAAGTACGTCACTACACTGCAACACAACTGTTGGATGTGCTCACAGGTGCGAGAGAGTACATTCATCAGCGATGCAGGTCGTGGTCAGAGGTGCAACAGACATGAAAGGGTAGTGAAACTGCTTTTCAGCCTGGTGTTAAACTACTCTATTGCTTTGTTAAGGCAGCTGGTAGGAATGAAACTGTCCTTGAATATATATATATTCTGTTTTCTTTGTAACTGTGACATTTTAGGAGACGTTGGTGGGATAGGGCGGATCTAAGTGGATTGGGACCTTCACCTTGCGTTTCTGTTGAGGGGGGCTGGGGTTCGGAGGCGGACTGGGAACAGGCTCTGGCGGTGGGGGACGCGCATTATTGGCTGCAGCGGCCCGCCGGACCTCCTCCTCGTGCCGCTGGATCTGCTGCTGAATAAGAACGAGCTCGCCAAGCAGACCCTGCTGGGGTACGTCATAGTGAGAGAAAGGTAGGAGCAGCAACACAAGACAACAACCAGCCACTGCGCTGGTCAGCCATACAGGCAAATGCTGCACCCCGAGTCATGATACAGTCAAAGCTCAAGTTTAACAGAATCTTTGGCTTAAGTAATCTTGCCACCATCATCAGTGCGACCCAACAAAGTCAGTCTCTCTCATACACAAAGGGGAGATGCCAAACTTTGCCAGACTGAAGGCAGAGGAGGTGACTAATACCACAACCAGCACCTCTTAGCAAGTGGCAACAATAATGACTCTATTCTCTTTCCTCACCATCATGCACCACTGTGGATTCATGACTGTACGTACACCATGATTAACACTATAACTGATTTTCATACTTATACTTTGCGGTATAAAATACAGTAAGAGAGTCGAATTCAGATTTTGCTGTAAAGGTAAAATAACAACCAAGTTCAGAAGACAATGTTGTAATATGCTACAAACAAAAAAAAAGGTCTGATGAAGTCGAAGATGATGATGATTAAATAAGCGAAGCAAGCACTGGGATATTTCTCTATCTAGGAGTAAGCACAAAGCATTGTAGCTGTATAGCGGGTGAAATTTGCTTTAGTTCAGGGGTCCCCAACATGAGATCATCTTTAACTTTGTTTGCTTCTTTTTGCTCTGTAAAATGCACATAGAATAGTCATTCGAAGTGAAACTAAGAGTTGTTTTGTGTTACATGTGCTCATGTTGGAGACCATGACTGCAGACTAAAAGCCGGGCAGAGGAGAGGAAAGTCATCTTTTTTTTTTTTTGAAAATGCTCTTCTTAATAACAACTGTCAAACTTTCACATCATGTTTTCATTTTTTTTTTTTTAACTCTGTACAGTGTTAAAACACACACATGACATAAATATAGAACAGAGGAACACTGAAACTGGTCACTGGGTGGAAAAGAACAAAACACAAAAAGCAGAGATGAGAACAGAAATGAAACACGTGCATACAAAGTGTTCTGACACGCTGACAGAAAATGCTGTATAATGTAAAGCTTTAAAAGGAATGGTCTTCACAAATTAGACTGGAAAAACAGGTGAGAAGCGTGACAAGAAGTCAAGGCTCTTTTAAAGTAATGATAAATATCAATGTGCATTAACTCTAAGTTATACTCAGAATTGGTGCTGTACAGACCAGCACTTTAGTTAGCACTTAGGTTTTGACAACTAACCATTTTTTTTTTTTTTTTTTTAAATAATACCATTGCTGTATGATAATCATGAAATGTGAAGAACCATTTTCTTATCATAACATGGCCACATGGCCCCTGATTGATTCAAATACACCCAACAATGGATTTATTGTGAAATATGCCATTCGGAGGTCATTTTTATTCAATGCTTTGTGAGTGCATATGCTCATATAATTAGGCACTTTTTAAATGCAACTTTTAACAATGTATGCAAGGCGACAAGATGACACATCAATCACTGCTAGGTTTTTGAAGGCTCCTTGGTGCTCAATGTCCCTTAAATGCTATAGTTTCATGCCTTGAACAATGTGGACTCGTAAAAGTTTTTCTGAGTAGATTTTGAGTCAATCCATTGCAGCTTTTGCTACTGAAGTTAAAGGGAGCCAAGCTGCAGATAAGGCCTGCGTGAGACTGAGCAGTGGCAGAGCGGAGAGGACAAAGCTGAGAAGTGTCAGCAGGTTTTATAGACTTGCCTTTTTGTATTGCTTGTCGCTGCCATCTTGCGTGGCTGCAGCAGAAGAATCTGTGGCTTTTAGTGAAGGATCGCCTGAGGTTTCTACCAGAGGAGACACAACAAAAACAAGGACAAGATTACTTATGAAAATGCATCTTTGACTATTGAGTGCTGAATATAAACAAGCTTAGGGAGACAACAATGCCCATAGCAAAAAGATGCAAGAAGATAGCTATCATTTAAAGCATGCCTACGATTGGAAAAGACCAGAGTGACTACATTTCAAATGTTTGGAAAATCTATTATTATGAATTATTGACCCAAGTAATTGACATAATGTGCAGTGACTTTAGTGTGTGTGTATTTTTATTTTATTTTATTTAACTTAACTTAATTTAAAATGACCAACTATGATCCACAATAAATTATAAATAAAACAGAATCGTTGTTTTGATGCGACTAGCATGCTGTTACTGCCATGCACAAAGCAAAGTCTGCTCAGACATACACATATGGCAAGTGTTTACAAGGGCACCACACAGTAATGTCATGTGTTTAGTCACATGTAACAATATAAGTGCACTACATATATAAATAGAAACTGCCATTGAATAAGTATTTTTCTTAAGCCATGAAAGGGTGTGAACTTAAAGAGAAAGGAGCCAGAAGAACTTTGCTTATTTTATGACTCACAGCAGAGGTGTGGTCCAATCTGGCCTGGCAAGTGACTTTAGAGGATCAGATCTTTGCATATACTTATGATACAATCATTTTACAATTATTTGGCAACATTTAAGAAAACAAATATTTTAGTGTAAATTTGCATTTGTCAACATACTCAATGGATGTTCTGTGTAAAACTTATTTGTGTGTATTTTCCAAACATTTGAGGGGGAAAAAAAGTAAAGGCAGAATGAGATCGCCCGAAAGATTAGTGAGCATGAGCGTGATTAAAGAAAGCAGCCCAAACAGGCCAGGGGAGAGAGAGGGTGGAAGTCAAAGGAGGCAAAAACCACACAGGTAGGACAAAGTAGAGCCAAGGACAGCCAGGTTAAAAGGAAGTCAAAAGGGTAGAGGGGAGATACTAAAGGCAAACACGCTGGATTTGAGCTTTTCAGACCAGAAATATTAAAAATAATGGGAAGGTTGTTGCACCTATTTAGCAATTTTCTGATACTGCACTTGTGCTTTGAAATGAACTAGAGAACAGTAACCATTCTTGAAGTTTTAAAGAATTCAGAAAGAGGGAGAGAAACATTAAGAATAAGGATAAATTGGATGTCTGCCTCAATCAGCCAAGTCAAAGCTGAGACCTTTTCACCATCTAAGTCACAGGTCATACATTTCACTGAATACAAAACCTGCGTTAACCGTGAACACTGCCACTGTTGACAGCGACACTGGTCTGCAACCTGGAAGCCAACGTCCTGGGAAGATGCTCTGCTACCACCTTTAGAGCTGAATCATGGCAAGCAGGAACCCACAACCATGCCAATATCGTGGCAAGGTGGTGGTCAAACAGCAGCAGCAGAGAGAAAAGAGGGATGTGGGGAGCACTACTGAGTGCAGGGTTTACACACCTAACAACAGATGCAGACCAGAAGCTCCTTTGACTTCACTACCCAAACTCACACCTGTGAAGAATGTTGAGGAGGACAGGAGGGTAGGGGAGGAGGAGAAAGGAAGAACAACACAAGATAAAAATCATAAAAGACAGAAGCAGAGGGATGGTGGTCAAAGCAGGGACACAACTAAATGATGTGTATTAAAACAAAGCTGTTGCTGCGCCGGTGCTTTTGAGTGAAGTAGCCACGTAATGAGAAACTGTTAAAAGAGATGAACACACCCTGAACTGGGCCTGACCGTCAAGGAGCCCAAAAGGTCATATTTTGTCAGCAACAGTAAATTGAGAGGTTGCTCTATTTAAAAAGGTATTTCATCTACAGTATCACTTCCTTTTGTACGCTGAATTCAGAACACCTGGACTGAGACAGGTCATGTGGTATTTGATGTCTTTTTTAGAACTACGCAGGCGGGCTGTTCAGCTGGAAATGTAGAGATAGAAACAGGTCGTAGATCTGCTGAAAAATCTCAAAGAAGTTTCAACTGACGTGACAGCGAGTGGATAATATTATTTCAGGGTAAGTTGTCCCTGCTGTGGTGTGCTATGAGCAAATGAGGAGTGGTTTCCACACAGGCATGGCATGTTTAAAGTTACTGCGTTCCTTGATAAGGAGGTTTTCACCCTCCTTATCCACCCTAAACGTAGTTAACTCCTTATACTCTAACACCATTATACATCTGCAAAATTCAGGGTGGCTTCAAGTAAGGAGAGCTTTTCATCTCATCGGAGGACTGACTCGTACTGTGGCAAAATGACTTGGTTAAAGCGATGCAAAACATTTCAGTCTAATCTGAATAAACGTCTGTTTAATTTAACATTATGGTCCAAGACATGTATTTTAGCACTGCCTACAAAACTACTGATCCAAAACAAATTGGTAATATGTTCAGTGGTGTAAAAGATGGCTCCGTTAGAGACCACAACCATAAAGAGTGAGGAGGGGGGGGTTAAAGAAAAGCAGCAATTTAGAGCATGAAGCAGGCTACTTCCTCATACTATTTCATAACTCTGAGTCTATGTTATCTCATTCTGCAAAGGTGACTTTGACATAGGAGAAATATACGTTACATAAATTTAGCAGGGTACAGGCTAGGTTATCATAATTTTAAACACTTGACTACCCTCTGTGATGTGTGCAAATAATCATTTGAATTTTGTTATGATGCAGTAACCTTATAAAGACAGTGGAGATTTCGTTCACTCACCAGAGGATAGGAGGCTTTTGAGGAAAGTGAAGTTCTCTCCTATCTTGTCTAGGTCAGGTAGTAGTTTGGCTATTTCCTCCATCTCTGGTAGAGCTTTGGCCAGTTTATCTGTGGATACAGGAGATAATGTGTCAAGTCCTTTACGGGGCAGCCAAGCCCAGGTAGATTGAACAGATTTTCATGACGATTAAAATGACAACACTTACCAAGATCGATTTGTTCACTCAATTCCCAGACAAAATCTGGAATGACCCAGTTGTATTCACTGAAATCAGGCAGCATGTCCTTCCACTCTTCATAGGTCTGGAGATAAAATGGCAAGTTCACATGAATTAAACCTTTCTCTCTACTGTTTTCAATAAGCACCAGGGTGCCATCACAACTAAGAAAGGCGAGACAGGGAAAGGTTTTGCTGCACATGACAGCATGTGCAAGATAGCTGTTGACTACTTATGTTGGCCTCTGTAAATATTCTGTTTATTGCCCAGCTTACGACTCTCACTTATCAAAAATGATAAGATAACTGAGACCTAAAAAACAGTTCATATCAAGAAAAGGTAGTGAAGAGTAGAGAATTCCTGAGTGGAAGAGCCTCAATACTGACCTTTTTAGCTGTGTACCCTCCTCCCACTGCCGAGCCCAGCAAAATGTATCGGAGCTTTAACAGCCGGGCAGCGAGGCGGGCCACCCAGAAGTTGCGCTGCTGCTGGTGGCCCCGTCCTCCTGACCCTGGGGGAGGCTTTGGAGGCCGCATAGGCAACCGTGACATGGAGGTGAAGTAGCGGGCTGCCGTGCGATGAGGGGCTCGCTGAGGGTTGGTGTTCCCCGAGTAGCGGTGGTGGATGGCACGGCACAGAGGGTGCACCTTCTGCAGCGGTACCCGAAATCTCACCCCCATGTTGGTGGAAACCAGGTTTCTGCAGGCCATGCTGGGATGACAAGGAAAATGGACAATGAATTACACAAGCTCACCTTCGTCGTGTGCCTGTAAACACCACACTCCCTGAATACATGAACAATGGCAGCTTTTAGACTCCGATCAGTGTTTCTCAAACTTTTTACACCTCGTACCACCTCAGAAAATAGTCAGCTCTCTAAGTACCATCATCAAGACAGACCTTAAAACTACAGCAGCGTAGGCCACCTTTATTCAGCTATGGTCAGTTCACAGAGGAGGCAGGTTTATTCCTAATGAGAAGATTATAAAAGAGCAGAATAGATATAGAAGAAACAGTTGTGATCAGCACTTCTCCTTCTAATAAGTCCCATTTGAAGCCACGATTGTGGCAATTTTTGAACCATATATTTAATTTCTGTTACGATATCTCTGTCACATTTTTAGCTCACCTTATAGTTTATTTTAATTCTCATATTTTGACAGTATAATGTTTTTGAATCACTCTACCAGATATTCCTGTGACACAAATCTAAAACTCACTAGCAGTGACTGTTGTTGTAAAATTAAAATGTCAAATGTCCTTATTTCCAGCCTGTGATGCCAGGAGGTGCTGTAGGAGGCAGGAGTCGTGAACTGAAGCAGTATACACGATACACAGAGTAGCAACTTAATCTAAGTGTAACAGAGTTCATAGCTTCAAGTTACTGCAGTCTGTCACACCATGACGTGCTTTCGATTTCTTAAGTGGTCTTTTTAATACAAGATAGAGCCACAAAAAGCTTCAGGAAGAAGACGATATGGCATAACAGATAGATGTGGTAATGTCACCTGTCAGCAACAGACATTAAAGTACTCACGATAAAAACATTAATTAACTCCATTAGGTTCACTGTCTGTTATATGATCAGCTACACAAACAGTATTAAAAAATAAAACCCACGTAGCTTTAAGGCTGTAGGTTCGCTTGTCTTCGGATAACAAACAACGTGTGTCGACTGTAAAATAAACCATTACCGGGGTTAACGTTAGCGAGCCAACTTAGCTGGCTCATGTAGTCCACAACAACAGCGGCACAAGCCGCTTTGCAGCTTGAATGTCAGAGAGAGTGTAGTGAAAGGTTATGTATACAACATAGTTATTTTTAAATACGAGTCTTTTTACTAAGAGGACGGATGAAGCAGGTAGCTTGCCTCGCTGTCCTCAGCTGTCAAACCAGCTAACACAGCTAGCTCCTTCTACCGTTACCTCTAATAAACAGACACTCACCACGCAGCTTTACTCCCGACACGCAACATGACGCTGTTATCAACAGCGGCTGAACGCAAATCTCTTTTAAATTCGCTCTTTAGGCACGTTTTAATTCATCTTTCCGAGTGGTGCACATCTGCCTGCCTGTTATGGCAGCTAACTGTCGCGTTAGCTAACAAGGACACAGACAGAATGACAGCCCACTTCCGGTGAGTGGTACTACCTTCAAATCAGCACGGACGGAAAACGCACCAGTAAAATGGCTTCCTATGCGTTCAAAACAAACTGCACAGATACAGTGACTTTTGTGCTTTTAGCGCCCAACCTCAAGAGTCTACACTAACTGAACCCTCAGTCCTATTTTTATCTAAAATGTGTAGGGGCAATAAATTATGTAAATGTGGGACAGCACTGTGTTAAATGTCTTACCTGGGACAAATGACTAATTTGTCATTTGTATGGCAGATAATAATATAATCATCAGAATCAGAATCAGAAATACTTTAATAATCCCAGGGGGAAATTATTTTTGTTACAAACTCCAGGACAAAATATAAATATATAAATACATATATATATACATATAAAACTATATATATATAGTAATGATGATATGCATGATGATGCATTCATAATATGGAGACATTAGAAATAGTGCTTGCTGTTTGCAAACTTGTAGAAAGTGCACATATTAGGTCTAAAGCAGACACTATCCTCATTATCTGACTCTTAGTTATCAGTACTGCTATGTGATGAGAAACTTTTAAAAAAGATAAACACACCCACCACTGGGCCCCAACCTCAAGGAGCCCAAAATGTCATATTCTGTCATCAACAGTTCATTGAGAGGTTGCTCTGTTTAAAGGCATTTTGTCTACCAGCTAGAGATTTGTAGGCTGAATAAGATTTCTTTGTTCATGTTCTATTATGACATACAATAGTAGGCTATCACTTCCTTTTGTATTCAAAGTGCTGAATTCAAAACACCTCGACTAAGACAGGTCATGTTATTGGATGTCTTTTTTCAGCTGGAAATCTAGAGATAGAAACAGGTTGTAGATCTGCTAAAAAATCCAAACAACGTGATGACAAGTGGATAATAATATATTTGGGTAACCTGTCCCTGTCGAGAGATGAGTTTCACCCCAATCGTAGTTAACTCCTTATACTCTGCAACCAGGGATTTATCCTATTATACATCTGCAAAATTTAAGTGATTTTCAAAAGATGTTGTGTGGGGTAGATTTCATGTAAAGAGAGCATTCATCTTATCAGAGGACAGACTGTCATTTATGAAATTTAAATAGAAAACACAGATAACATGATTGATAAAGAGGCCATTTTAATTAAAAGGTGCCGTTTAGACTAGTTACGGAGGTGAAAAATGCAACTGAGATAAAACTGATGGCTAACAGCTGCCCAGTTACACAATGAAAATATGTAAACAAATATCTGCAGGGACTTGTGTGGCTGTGCAGATGTACTTACTTGTTGGATGGGCAAGATTATGCATGTCATGGCTCAAGAAGTCAGCACGTTGTTTGCCTCTCATTTTCAAAACAATTACAGGGAGCTAACTGGTCACCTGCCTACTGTTAAGCTACATTTGTATACTTGAAAAGGTGAACTTGAAAGGAGGAACAGCAAAGACTGAAGCTGTATTGAAAAAAAAAAACAATTTAGGGGCTAGATCCTCCAATGTCCAAATTTCTATAATGACTACATCAAAATAGTCAGGACACATTTTGTCTGCTAAATTTGGAGGACACATCCTGTGTAACACTTGCAGCCTTCAGTATCATTTACTCCATTATATGCTGCTCAGTTGTTTACATGTATGTGATTGATTTAACCTTTCTCTGAACAGGTAGACTCTACAAATACTAAATGAATTATTTATTTATGCAACATAATGGCAACCTGAGACCTGCTAACCATTCTGTACATGTAAATACACTTTCCTGTAGCTCCTGCAGCATTATGATATCCCATTAATGCCCAATAGACACAAAATACTCAGATGTGCAGTTTTGACAACATTTATTGAAAAGAAAGAAATCAAGATAAATCTGAAATACAATCCTCAGGGAAAAAGAAATGAAAATAAATAAAAAATAAATTATAAAGTACAAAAATTTTCAAAAAAATGTACATCTCTGCCAATAAAAACAATACATATACCTCAGAGGAGCCTCTTGCTGAGGTGTGGGAACTGCAAATAAAAAGCACAGACAGCTGACATACAGATGGTCTGTAATAAAACGCTTTACCAACAGTATATTTTCATTCAGTTTGGGTATCAACTTTTATTATTTTTTCTATTCATTACAAATAGACACATTTCCCTGAGGAAACCACGTCCACGTGAGGCTTCATGCACTCAGTGGCTGACTCAATCTAAATGCCATTCAATGGTTTGTTTAAAATACATGATGTGAATAAGAGGCCAATGCTAACTGTCAACACTTGGTATATGTTGTACCTGTATAAGAGCATAGAGGTTTTAGCATAAAATCCATTGCTTTGACATAGCTGTGTCAGAATAAAAGGCAAAACTGCAGCGAAGAAAAGCAATAGTATTTACACTTTGCACGTCATTGAAATTATGGATTTTCTGTATCAAGGTGCACAGTTATGACACAGCTGAGACTGAATCATTTTGCCCCTAGCAGCAATATAATCTTCTACAATAGACTGCAGATATCAAGCAGCAATGCACATTCTTTTTTGCCAATTACATTTTTAAATTGTACATGGATGCAAAATATTTTTTAGGAAGTTCAAGACAAAGAAAGTAAAATATGTACATTTAACGATCGGACAGAAAAGTAACAAGATTGTCAGATGTTGCCCGAATTCTGAATTCACTATGAGGCGGTGCCAAATATACTAGATCAGTTGAGTTCCCTTCTTGTGTCAGATCCTTGGTTTCAAAAGAGAAAGAATAGCTGAGAAGTAAAACCTGCAGAGATAAATCTTTCCACTCCAAATGGTTGAAACTCTACAGTAGACATGTGATGCATTATGTTTACCCAAAGACATAACAAATATTGATCCAAGTGCCCCAATCATACTTCACAATAACTGATTCAAATTGTGAAATAAATGCCCGCGATTCATGCCCAAGTAAGGAAGCTCCAAGCTAATGCAACTCCATAACAAAAGTGAAAGTACAAATAAATCCAACAGACAGTACAAATCAAAAGTAGACAGACAACTGATTGTAACACAGTACCAAAATAGTAGAAAAAGACACACCAGCCCTTGGATAATCCAAAAACCATACTTTTTTTTTTATAACTAAATCTTTTGACTTTTATGCACACACTAGAAATGTACATCTCATATATACAGATAGAATCCAACCTCTAATATTATCATCCACTTCTGCTGAGTCAAATCATTTTTGACAGAACTAAACAGGTTAAAATAACTATAACTTTTCTTCTATTTTTTTCAAATAACCAATACAGAGGTGATGAAAGTCTTTGGAAATAGAATCAATAGCCATAGTATTGCATTAAATTTAGTTCTTTAAATAACATTCAATTTTAGCCTCGTATGTATCTAGAGAAAGAAAAACCCTGACAGCAAACATAAAAAAGAAAAAATACCACTGAAAATACACAGGCACAGAAACTCATGTGGCCCATGTTCGGATAAATCAGTCATCCAAATCCAACAGAAATGAGTCATTTAGACGTTTTTCTTTGATATCAGAATCTCTCTGAAAATTGGCACAAGAATTTGAGCCGTGTTAAACATTTCTCACCAGTTTCATCTGCTGTATCCTTCTCACAATGACAATTTACTCACTAAATACCATAACATTCCTCGTCAAATAAACATTGTATCCATGTGGTCACATATCACATTTGAGCTCGTCATAAAAACAGCATGGATCCCAAGTTTCATATGCATTTGTAATATTATTACAAGTATCTGAATAGACAATGGCTTTTAGGAACTGGGCAACGTCAGACTCTTGTTATTACAGATATAAAGGAAATCTGTTGTGATTTTGTTTCTATATGAATAAAATAATTACTAATCAATGGACAAGGTAAATGCGATGTCATGTGTCATATTTGATTAAGGTCAGATAATAAATCTTGCCAGATATTTGAGATGTATTTTCATCTTGTCAGGGAGGAGGAGTAACATTACATTTACTGTAGTTTGACATTCTTTGACATGGTGTCTCATAACTAATGATTAGCACTCCGAAAATAATTTGGGACACACACTATTTAAAAACCATACAATTCATGAAAGGCAGGCTGCTATGCAGAGTACAGAGTTATACTGACATTGTGTTGGAGTCTTTGCTTTAAAGTGAAACTCCCCCATGAATCTGTCTATGCTTGCTGTAAAACACTTCAATTTGATATCATACAATGACTTTCAGTGGTGCCAATTTTCATTTTCATGGCAGTTTACCCTAGTGCAGTGTTAACTGTTAGATGAGCAAGCCATTATTGGAATCACTCTCAACAGACTGAATTTCCATGTTTTAATAGTTTTACAGACACCACCAGTTTACAGGGAGTGAGGGAGTGTTTGACACTGATTTGGGGGAGGATCACTTTAAATATCAAAGAAAGAGCAGTGAACATAAAATATAGCCCTTAGCTATCTATGTAGGTAGCCTATGTGTAATACATGAATACAAGTGTATACGATAACCGGCATCCATCTTATGCAGTGTGTGTTGTTGCATGGATGTTTTGAGTGTGCCAAGAACAGTGAGCTGATGAGATGCACAATGCCTTGCTTTGATTTACAATTACACAATTAATCAGTCTTCCATAGGAAGAAATTTTGTATTAACAAAAAGAAGGAAAAAAAAGTAGTACTACTGGCTTTCTTGAGCCAAAATGACATGAGTTTGTAAATGTATGATGCCTTGATTAATATGGTCTCATGCATGTGATTAACTGCCCACAACAACCAGCCAGATTCATGCTGTTTCATGTGTAGATTTTTTTTCAAAATACAGAGATGTTAATGTAAATGTTTCTTAATTCTACAGTACTGCTGTATTCTTTGTAATATTTCTAGTATTGCAACCATCAAGTCTTCAGAACATGATGATAAAGAGCTGGCTTCATGCAAGTCTTTCGTCTCCTGACTGATGTCACTATATGCTGACAGGACATGGCTCATAGATGCAAAAACATAATATCAAAGGTTTAGAGCCATAGTAGAGGCCCAATGAGGGTGTAAAGCTCATTACACAACTTTTTTTTGACAGATGAAAAGTAAAACCAAGTTGTTGTTTATCACGAGTGGGGTAAAAAGAGGCTCGCTGCCAAAATTGTTAGCTAACACTTCTGAGAGTGTTACATGCTAACATTTAGTATGTTAGCATTAATATGAAAGTAAAGCTGAGGCTGATGAGAATTCAATCATTAGTTTTAGAGGTATGGTATTATGACATGAAGAGCTGTTGACATGATTGGTGGCGATTTTCACTACATCAAATAGTTGTTGAGATATTTCAGTCTGAAACAAAAGACTAACATGGTTCACTACTCTAGCTAGCACAGCTAAAAACTTGAGATGAACATTGTTTTTGTTGTCTTTTTTTAAATTTTTGTACACAACAATATCTTTGTTAAAAACCCTAAAGTTAAACTCTGACAAACAGATTCTGTCACAGGTCCCAGCCTGTGGTTGGAAGAGGGTCAGCACATCTGTCTCTCTCACTGTTCTCTTTAAATCCTTTACTTTTACAATCCTTTGTATTTTCTGCATGGAAGTTTTGGCCAAATTACTAAGAAAATGCAACCACGGATTAGTCTGTTTTCAATCAATCTGTGATACAGTACAACGTATTGCAATCTTCTACAACTCAGTGTGCTTGAAAGACTATTTGGATACCGGTCTTAAATGAGTAATATCATTCATCCCTGGGGGTCCATGATAAAGCTTTTCTTTTTGGTTAAGATCATATGCTTTCCGATGAGTGCTTGCCAGATGGTGATACTAGCTCATTAAAATAACAATATATATATTTACACATGCATAAGACCACTACACAGTAGCAATCAGAGCCTGCACTGCTCTCAAACTGTTTTGAGCATCCTAAAAGTGAGGTGGTGGTGGTGGTGGCGGCTCAGACATATGAACATAGAATGGACTTGTGGATTCTGATTTATCAGATTCTGTATTATATAGAGCATACAGAATTGGTCAGTACAGCCACCTACCATTATCTATCCATTACCCCATGCCCCGACAACCCCACCAGTCCTGCTTTTAATTACAGAATATCTCCTTTTTAAAGTGAAACGGCTTTCTTCTGCCCTCTTCCTCAAACTGTTGCAGACTCTTCCTTAATCGAGCAATTCTCTCACTTGTTTCAGTCAAAGTAGTTTCTTTCAAGGGCCAAGGTACAACTCCTCTTCTCAGCTAGCATCAGCTTCATCCTACATTGTATTTCTCCATAATCTATGATTTTTCGAGCGATCATTCTGAAAGGCTGAGACATGATATAGGCTATTTCACTCTTTATCTAAAACGGACATCTAATACAGTGGTTGAATGAAATCTGAAGGACTTAACAATGGTCTAAAATTATTATTTTCTAGCATTCGTCACATTTCTGACAGCACATGTATGCCAGAAGCTAGCTCTGAAGCAGAGTGGGACTTTGGCTCTTTTTTTACATCCCTTTCACACAGACAAAGATCTGAAGAGGTCAACACGCTAATTCGGCCTGACTTATCAACCCTCCTCCCAGCCTAGGCTGAATGCTGCTCAACTTTGATGAACAGACATTGCAATAACGAATGGGACTTACATTTAATGTTACTGATGTTTAAATGACATTTAAAGACAAGCAAGAGAGACCTGAGTGCGCGCGAGTGGAGGAGCCAGAAAGAGCAGGAGTACTGACAGAATTTATTTGATTCTTATGTGTAATACTGTAGTAACGCCCTTGGAACTACAGTATTACACACAAGTCTCTGAACAGTGACAGCAATTATCTCGTGACAGTCCTGTTTGAATAGATTGAATGTGTGTTCATTGAACACATGTCTCCTGTATGAAAGGGATAGATTAGATTCTGGGGCTGGGGGGGTGCTAGGAGTTGAGCATGATTTGATAGGTGGAGCCATTTTCTGGGCGAGGCTTGGCTTCAGTGGTAGTGGTCGGCTTTGGAGGCCAGTCAGGGTCCACACTGAGCTCCTGGGCCAGATGCATGTAGCGAGCCTTTGGTGTCATCTTGCGTGGGCAGCACAGCCAGGAGAGACACTTGTACCCCCACAGGTCAATGCCCCCCTGAAAATACCACAATCCCAAAAATAAACAAATAAATAAAACAGAGAAAGGAGGAAAGGGAGGGATGAAAGGTTCCATATTTAAAGCGCTTGTTCTGGCAAATGCAAATCGGGACGTTGGCATGCTAATATAACTTTTGAATGTAAAATATAAAACTTGAGGAGCTCTTTGTGTGACAGGCAGGCACATTTTTTCACACTGGTAAACTGCAAGTGTGCATGCATGCAAGTCATTCAAAACAAAATTCAGCATGATAATAGTTCGAAGGAGTTGGCAGTAGATAGCTTAAAGACTGAGTCCACTCCTTAAAAACAAGCTCATGGAGTCAAAGATCAAACAAACAAAAAGATTCCACAGCAGATCTTTACAAATAAATGTCAAATAAATACATTTCTCATTAGCCTTATATTGGAAAGCAAATTTAAGGCTTGCCAGCTTCTATTTTAAATATACTGTACTTCATATGAACCGTAACAGTGTTGACTGACATAGTTAGGACAAAACAGAAAAACTAAGAGGTAATTGCTGCAGGTAGAGCATAGCAGGGCCTGTAGGCTAAAACTGAAGGTGCAGTGGGAAAAGGGAGAGGAGGCGACAATAATACTTGTACAAAAAAAAAAAGAAAAGAAATGGGAGGTATCCAAGGCTTGGAAAAACATAATAATGATGATTACATTTGTAGATTATATACACAAAAATGTGCATAAAAATGATTGCATTTAATGTTTTCAACAATAACGTGTCTGGCACATGTCACTCTGTTAAAAGTGATACAGTATATAGGGATTGCATGCTTTGCAATTACAGCAAATTTAGTCATCATACTGCATTGTAATGTACAGTATGTCACCATCTTAAAAGTTATAGTTTGGATATTTTGATATGGGGTTGTATGAGGTACTGTAGTCAGTAGACGACAGTCAGCACGCCCCAGTTTGGAGGATAGGGGGGACCAGCAGGAAGCAGAGCAAAGCACTGCTGTGGATGGGCACAGCAACAAAACGTATCTTAGCCACATAAAAAAAAAGGCCCATCGGGGGGGGGGGGGGGGGGGGACATGAGAAGGAGAGGACAAATCAGAATGAGATCGACATCTCACACATGCATGTCTTGGTTAGAGGTTAGAATAGAAAGGTGTAGTCTGTAAAATGAGAGGAAAGAAGTGGGGACAGAGACAGGGAACACCACACAAGAGGAAGATGAAAGGGCTTAAAAAGAAGGTGACAGATATTCCCAACCTGTGGTGTCGGGGCGGCAGGAGTGACGCCAAAGCTGCCCTGTTTGTCTCGGCTGAACACAAGCTTCCATAAGACGATGTCAAGGATGAAGGTCTATGGAATAGCGCAGTGGGCAGGGGAAAGAATTACAGAGAGGCTAATTTGATTTCACATAGCGTCTGCTGTTGTTTTTTTGCACAGAGGTCTTCAGTTGTTTTTGCAGGGCCACAGTGTACGAAAGATTTTTGTGTTAAAACATGTGAGGTTAAAATTAGATTTCACAAATTAGTTAGAAGAGAGTGCTTGGACACTATTGTCTCAAAATACTGGATACATTTGATTATGTGCAAAATCATCTCGGTTGATTTTTTTTTTCTCTTTTTTCTTTCCTAAAAGGCAGAATGAGTATGTTTTGTTGTATATACTCTTACAAAGATAATCTCTCTCTATTGTCACTTATGAACCACTAGATATGTGTGCCGTTGTTTGCATGTGTCCTCTGCCTCCATTTCCTTTTTTCTTTGTTGGGGACGTTTCTGTCAGTCTTTGGGCAGTGGGTGTGTAACCCCCCTGCCCATAACAGCACGCAGGGTGTGAGTGTGGGACTCACATCACATAAAAATGTAGTGGCCAGGCGTGAGCACGCATCCGAGAGGAAGCTACAGAAGGGCCAACTTTGAATGTTGTGCTTACAAGCTGCAACCAACAAATCCTACTGATTCTGCCTTTAAAAAGGTGAACGGGATTTCAACGTTTTTTCGGTAGTTTAGGAAATATCATCATTTAGGGTGTCTGCTAAGCAGTGCATGCATGCAAGGGCAGCTATCTGAAAATGAAGGCAAAGGCATAGTGATACTGCTTCACCGAGGGTGACAGGCCAGCGTAAACCATCGTCATGCAGTTCTACTGCGATAAATTATTTTCTTAAAAGAACATTCGTCTATGAAAAAATTAGACAAGATAAACATATACTGCTATTAGGAACTTAAAAAGCCCCACAAAACAATACTTTTCACCAAAGACATTGACATACTTTAAGTGTGAACTATTAAAGATAACCTTAGTTTGTCTGGGTCTGACAACATATTCACTTTATGACATAATTTCTTCTCACAACACAAGGCTGATCCTGCTGTCCAGCTAAATGAGACAAAGATGAGCACACTGCATGAAAAACAAAAACTGAACATGAGGAAAAACATCTACTGTTACCATGTGTTCAAGTGTGTGTCTTACCTCCACCACAACAGACACAGCAGCATTGACTACTGTGATGAGGAAGAGTTTTACCCTCCACTCAAACGGGACACAAACAATCTGTACAAAGAGAGAGAGAGAGATACTCCAATGCTGATCATCAGGCTTTATGTGTCTGCAACACTTTGTTACTTACGGACTGGCCCTTTATATTATATCAAAACATTAAAAAGAGTATAGAGCTCTGCAAGATACAGTCCACAGAGCTGAGTAAAGGTGTATGTTTCTTGTGTTTGACATCTTCTTACCTCTAGAAAATCATCAATGCCTTCGACAGGGTGGAACATGATGAAGAGCAGGAAAAAATACAAACTCAAGGCAGACACCACAAAAGGCCCTGAGGGGGGGACAGGCAAGCACACAAATTTATAATTTATTTAATTTAATGTATTATTTATAATAAATGTATAATATAAATGTATTTATATTTATTTAATTTATAATTTTATAATATAAAAACAACCTTAGAACTGTTTTGGGACTAATTAATGTTAAGATGTTTCTTACAATTCTTGTAGGTGGGCTGCCTGAAAGGCTTGCCCTTAGAGAAAACGATGGCAACAATGAGATACTGGAAGCAGGAGACATAGAAGAGGCTGGTGTTCTCAAAGTTTTGGATGTTGTGGTCGTCCACCTCTGTGTCGTTGTGGTCAGACACGTTGATGTAGGATGACTGGTTGCAGACACTGGGTAAGAAGAGAGTTTGATTCAAGAAGAAGTATGTGGTCTGTCTACATGACAGAT
This sequence comes from Argyrosomus regius, assembly GCA_946959425.1. NCBI lineage: Eukaryota > Metazoa > Chordata > Actinopteri > Sciaenidae > Argyrosomus > Argyrosomus regius. The sequence continues at coordinate 16,941,550 of OX336888.1, read as the reverse complement.
ATTTAAAACACATTATTAAATTAAAATTAGTTAACAATTAATTATGTAGCGATGTGATATTTGTTTTTATACCGGCATGTTCGCAGGTACTTACTCTGTAAGTGGTGTCCAGACCTCGTACCAGGGCTGCTGTTGGACCCAAAGGAATGTAATGGTCTGGAAACCCAAGCAGATGAGGATCTGGGTCAGCACAGAGAACAGCAGAGGCCCTGAGATCAGACCTGATGGAGGACGACATGACACCAGTTCTTTCCACGCTGGGTTCAGACTCACTAAAGAGAAGCAGGAGCAGAGGGAAATGATGAGGATGAGCAGAAAACAGATTTTAAAGGTGAAGAGAAAAGACAGGACGTAAAAATATAAGTCAAGACAAATAAGTGAGACACATAACCACAGCAAAAAAAAAACAACAAACATCTTTATCTCTTGTCGCTTTTCTTAAACTTACTGGTAAAGACAATAAGGAGGATGATGGCGATATCAATGAAGAGGAACTGGAAGTCTCCAAGGTTACTAAGGATCTAAGAAACAAAAATAATAAAGAGCACAGATCAGAGGCTGGAGTTTTCATTAACTCCTCAGCTACTATTGATTGTGGGAGCAGCGTTACATACAGAGTAGAGGAGAGTGACACTGATGTACTGGATGATGCTGTAGAGAGCCATAAACTTGAACACACAGAAGGAGGTGATGAGAGCAGCGCGTCCCTCCCTGTAAAAGCAAGCAAACACTGTTATCTCTAAAAAGTTTAAGCATTATGAATTTGTCTAAAAATGCGTGAATTTTAACAGCATGAGGTGGTTTTGTTGTGTTAAAGTGTGAGAATGTAATATATTTTTAAGCTCAATACTTAAAAACTGCACAAACTGAATGAGAAAACTTTAAGTACAACTTGTTTTGTGCTTTTGAGGTGAGCTAAGTTATTCATCACTTTCACCTTTCAAATTTTCTTTCACTTTTTTATTTATTATGTGGCAAGACAAACCTGATGAGGCTGGGGACACAGGAGATGTTGGGGGTCCTGGAGGTGAAGGGAGAGGCTACCGAGGCCTCGAGCTCTGACAGAGAGATGCCACTATGAGCCCTCTTCAGAGCCTAAGTGAGCAAAGTGAGAAACACAAGTATGTCCAGACTGCAATCAATTGACGTCCGCTTAATGTCCTGTTATTGTCACACTAACTATTACTTTTAAAGTGGCATACATACCCCGCAGTCGTTTGCACCGTCTCCACACATCCCAACAAAGTAGCTGTGAGCAAATAATAAAAACCAGTGAGACTCTGTGCTCAATCTTACCATGTATACTTTGACAAACTCCATAAAAAAAATCAATAAAATATTGATTTTTGTTTACAGTTCTGACTGACAGCTGACACTACTGCTGCTACATAGTGGATCTAACAACTTTGGACTCAAGTATTTCAAAGGAATTTTTCACAGCTAAATGATGTGTTTGACAGAAATACTCACTCTACGCCCTGCAATGTCTCAACGAGCTGAGTTTTCTGGTCCGGGGCCATTCTGGCAAACACTGTCCCATGCAGCACCAGCTACAGGAAGAACACACCATCATAACAGACACATTAGATATCATGGAGATAACTGATCCCTAAAAAACAGTAGGATCAACTTTAATATTTTGGCTCTATTTACAAAAGTACCTTTTGAAGCATGTCAGGGAAATGCTCCTCGATGACAGCAAAGGATTTTCCGTTCATAGCAAAGTGGTACAACTCTTGTGTTTTCTCCTCATCTACATGACATACATCCTCTAGACTGATGTTTACTTCCTGTTAAAGTGATGAATATGAATTAGAGCAAAAACATTATGAGAGACATCTGAGACAGTTGTATCCCCTGAGTACAGTGACAGAAATAACATGTGTAGGAAGTGTGTGTGCCTACATGCAGCCTTTTATTGTGTGTGTCTCTGATCAAGCAAGCCTTTTCATTACTTGCTTAATTACTCTGTGTATTCATGTTAGCATAAGCCCCATCGCCTTACCTCCACGTGAGATATCTTGCTCGGCTTGTCAGCGTATCTCCAGGTGATCTTTGCGGCTTGTCCATTATGGGGAGGGAGGGCATCAGCAATAATGACTGTGTCTTGGGGAGGGATCATTCCACAGTCTCGGGCCACAGAGATTGCTGTCAGCATGTTGTCACCTAGAATGTAAACACAGCACGAATTTTAATTTGCATATTTTCTTTCACTTAAGCTACATTACTTATTTTATGTTGATCAGCTCCACTGGAGATAAGAGTCATGTGTGATCTTGATAAAAGCTGTTAAGCAAAGATAGACTAATGTTTAGTAATTGCCCATATGCAGATTTTCCCACGTTATCATAATATTAAAACCAATAACAACATCAGACGCCTGGCTTTGAAATGGTGCCTAATACCATATGTGTAGATCACGAATGATGAGTTACTAAATTAATTTCAATTTCAATGCAAATATTTTCTAATAGTCTGTCTTTCCTTTTAAGACCTGGAAGTAAAGTGAAGAAGTAAATTCTTCCTGTGGATGTTTCAGTCAGTTTGTGCCAGTTAAACTGGGCAACCGAGAAAATGTTATTAGTTGAGATTACAGGTACATTTGAGTAAATAACAAGGGGTATAAATCTTTAGTGCCAATACACAGATTATCAAAGTCATTCTGCTGCTTGTGTCACACCATTGTAAGTGACTATATTGATGCCATTAATGGCTTAGTTAAAGCCTGTGTATGTGTGTATGAGAGTATGTGTACATGTGCACACGTGTGCATAGTCTCACCAGTAACCATGACAGTGCGGATGTGTGCTCTGTGGAGGTCTTGCAGCACTCCTGGGGTTTCTGCCTTCAGTTTGTTCTGCATGATGATTAGACCCAAGAACTCCATGTTTGCCTCTATGTGATCCCTAGTTCAAAGGAGAAGAGAGGGAAGAGAGGGAAACAGAATCGGACGTTTGTGCCAACACACAGGAGTTTGAAACAAAAGAGCCTTCATCTAATTTTGTGTGAAGTAGCGTGCTACAAAGCAGCAGGAATCCTTAGCTTGAAGTTCTCTGAATTGTTTTGAAATGAAGGTCAAATCAATAAACAGTACGCTACCTGTTGACATTCTGGACTTTGTGCCAGTTGAGTTTGGATTCAAGTCGACGATGAGCCAGAGCTATGACCCTGAAACCCTGCTTGGTGTATCCCTCCAAAACCTCTGCAAAGTTTTCTGGAACTGTAAAGAGACAAAGAGGCATTGAAGAAATCAGTAAAGTTAGAGAGAGAGACAGACAGCAAGTGAAGAAGACACATCAAACTTCTCTGGCTTGTGTGCTCAGGTGAGGGGAAGCAAAAAAAAAAACTTATTTGAGTAACTTTACATACTCTTGGATTAATTAACGGTTACCGAAATCCCCTGACTCCAAAGATTAGAAGGCCGTAAGCCATCATTCATCCTCTGTCTTCATATCTTTGCTGCTCATGTAAAGACAGTGGCTGCTGGACAGATACAGCTGGTAGAGAGGCAGGGAGACTGGTTGGCCTCAGCCTTAAAGTCTACAAGGATTCAACTTATTTTCACATACATAGCTAATTAGACTTAACTTGTTTTCTGCAATTAATGTTTGTTTTTGGCTTGCCATATTCCAATTCCCTATTAGCATAACAAGCCCCATATGGCTGTGTGAAACAAAGAGGTACTGCATGCCAAGTGGTCAAACACTTTCTGCAAGTTTGTGCGGCTTGTTAAGCAGGTGTTAGTACGGTCTCTCTTTTGCACTTATGGACAGAGGAGGCCAGTCCTGGGCTTGTGCAAACGAGCAGCGACACAGAGAGCAGAGGAGATCACCATTCAGCGCTGGGTTTTCAGTAGCATCCCTACTCCACAGTCATGCTCTCCATTACTGACCACAATTATCAGTTGAAAAGTCATTATCAAAACAATGATAATAATCTAATTTATTTTCAGCCACCGTATATTGTGCATCCCTTATAATAATATTTCCAGTACTGTTCCCCACCATAGCAGTTACAGTATTTAGACACCTCACCTGTCTCTTTCTTGCAGAGACTAGCCACCACCTCTGGCGCCCCCTTCATGTAAGCATCCATACGTTTCTCCCCCAGCAGGCGGGCAACCACACTCATCCTCTGGAGTGCTGATGAAAAAGGAAACTGTCGCACGATACCGATCTCATACGCAGACTGCACAGGCACACAGACACACACAAAAAACAAATAACAGGCATGATCATTTATGTCAAAAAAAAAAAAAAAAAAAGAACAATAAATAAATAAATTTTCAATGTTGTGGCGTTCAGTTAACTTATCAAAATATTATCAAAAAGCCTGACCTTCAAATGAAATTTACATTAACTGGCTGAAATTATTAATATAAGGCCATAATCTTTGCTCAATATTACTGCTCTTTAAAATCTGAACTCTTCATTTAGAGATAAAAAAATAAATACAGTACTAGAGTACATTTTCAAAAGAGAAGTAGCCTACTTACCGAGAGCTCATACAGTTCCTAGAATGAGAAAAAGAGCAGAATGAGATGAATCTGTGAGACCAACAAATAAATCAATTATTCAGGGTAATAATAATGTTGCTGTTGTTATGCTATGACGGTAGTGACTATTGATGTTACATTAAAAACAGAAGAATATACTGGTTTAATAACAGCCAACAGTCCACCAGTGTGTATGATTTTAGACATTTCCCTGACTGTGAGGACCTGTGGTTACAAAGTTGAACAACTGGGTTGCTGTTCATACCATGTCCTGCTCTGGTGATGCAGCAGGCTCTGGGGGCAACAGCTGTTTTGGGGGTCGAACCACAGTAGGCATGATACGGTTGTGGAGAGATGTTTCCTCCTCAGTGGCCTCCTCCAGGATCTGGACAGACAAAGATTTAGGGAAAGTAAGGATCAATATTGTAAAGATTCCCTCTTTCTCTTTCTGTCTCACATTGGTGGCCAACACATAAAATAGATTACAGTTTGTCCCCATGCACCTTCTTATGTGTTCACATTCCTAATGTGCCTCCCTGACTAACATGTGTTTCTGGATAGATACAGAACAACTCACCCAGCCAGTAGCCTCAAACATTTTGAGGTCTAGCGGGTCTCCAGACAGCTGGCCCTCTATTTTAGTAAGAGAGTGGCAGGTGGCCATACAGGCCACAAACTGGGACTTGACAAGATTTTCCTTGTAGGCATTTTCCTCCGACAGGTGGAAACTGGAGAAGCAGGAGAAACAGGAGATGAACGAGGAAAGAAGAGACGTTTTATGCAGACATACAAATGGGAAGAGTCATTACATTTACGATGTGAAGTGTATGTTTTGATGATTGCTTCCAGAAACAATAGATTTCAATGACATGTATAGAAAGATACTACAGTGTATGATTATGGATACTGTTACGGACACAAGCTGGGTTTAACACTACATTTGTATCCACAGAAATATGCAGATAATTCTTTAAAGCATTATAACCACACAATCAATAACTATTATATGAAATTTGAGGAAATAATCATATCATTCAATATTACTGCACGTTACAATGTGTGATCAACAATTTTAAGAATTACTGTGCAACCCAACAGAATGACATAACAGAAAGTCTGTATGTGGCCACTGGTTGGTTGGTACCTAAATAATTTCACTTGAGCTGTTTGAGCTTAGGGATGATTGTGTTTTGATTGTATGATTGATATTTCAGCTTTGTAGCTATTTGAAATAAAAGAAATCATTCAATATCAATAAAAGATTTATGACTACATTGAAAATCCTTTCCACTTGTTGATCAGTGAAGCAGTAACAACTCAGCAATAGCTAAACTAAGACAACACACAGATTTATAAGGCGTCTTTGGGATGGAGCATAAATGTATTAAAACAGTTCCATGTTTGATAAATTGTAAACAGATCAGCTTACCTGCCATTCTCAACCCTCTGGACTCCCCATAGATCTAATCCATCTTCTGTCAGAGTTCCAGTCTGAAAGTAGACAAGTAGAATTGAACTCACATCTTTGTTCTATCTTGATGGTGATATAGTGTATGAGGTTCGTGCTGACCATTCCTAATACTCACCTTGTCAAAGCAGACCAGATTTATTTGTCCACAGATATTGATCCTCTGTGGGCTAATGCAGAAAATGCCAATGTTTTTGAGGCGTCGCTGGGCGTACACAATGCCAGCTGTCATGGCCGCTGGCAACGCTGGTGGCACAGTGATGGTGATGATGTCCAGGGACTCAATAATGATCGTCTTAGCTGGCACCTGGGGCAGGTATAAAATAAAAAAAGGTTTGATAATTTGATAATCACTTGTCTTGATTACAACCTTTCTAGCTATTACTCTGCCCTCCTGGTAGGGATTCACAGTACTAGTCACCTCCTGGATTACCTTGTTCATGACGCTAAGGGTGATGGAGTAGATAAAGCCAATTCCAGCCACAGCCACCAGACACAACAGGAAGAGGTAGGCATCGCGGTACAGCTTGAAGTCGGTGGGTTTTGGATAAAGGATGGATCTCACCAGCTGGCCTTTGGCTGTGCTGAAACCTGATTAAGAAGTTATGGGAAGTTTTAGGTGAAAAGTCTTTCAATTTTTGATCTCCTCTCAGACTCTCTCAGCAAAACTTACATCAAATCATTTAAATATGTCACCAGTTCTACACAAAGAAGAATGATATTTACACCAATTTACAGATTGTACAAACATTAACACTTCTAAACACATATCCACAGGCATATGTACAACATACCTGTGCGCACCACCACAGCCTTGACCAGTTCGCCTGTGTAGAAGCGGGTCTGAATGACATGGGTGCCACAGAAGAGTGTGTGTCTCTTATGCTCCTCTGTGTTGTAGGCACTGTCAGCCTCCTCTTCTCTGTCCCCTGACACTGGGTTTGGGAGGTTGGTCTTTGTCACAGGAACGCTTTCACCTGATGAGAGAGGAAGACTGATATCAGGACTGGAGATTTACAGAAAGAGCATTTTGAAAGGATAGTAGTTGTAGTCAGTTGTTGAGTTTATCAACAGTTTATCCTACTTTCTGTACTAACCTGTGAGCATGCTTTCATTGACGATGCAGGTGCCGCTGACCAACACGGCGTCACATGGCATGATAGTCCCATTGCTGGGGATGACCATCAGATCACCGGGCACAAGATCAGTAGACAAAATCTCTTCGATTTCTGCCAGCACAATGAAGAAGTGGAGAAGACAAATGTGTGCATTAAACAGAGATAGGTGGCGAACCATTAAAGGGTGCGTTTAAATGTATACATATGCTACGCCAACTGCTCAACATAAACACAACACACAAACTCTCTCTCTCTAAGACTGCATTGTTTGGTTTGGAAAGCAGGAAACTGAAAAGAATAATACATGTAGTGTAATGTCATTAAAATGACTGTAGAGATGTTATCAGCAAAAAGCAGTAAATCAAAAATAAAGAAATTTACAAACCATTGTTGGCTCGGCATACAGACACACGGACAATACTGTGAGTTGCCACCATATCGTGAAGCATGACGTATTGCTGTAAAAGAGGAACAAAAACAAAAACAGATGAAAAAGCTTTTTCATCTGAGTTTGTGAACGATGAAGCCAGGGGCAGCAGACCGTGGTCAGATGAGTCTTTATGGTATCCTGGATTAGACATGAGCAGGGCCGTGACTGTGTGCTGTCTTTACATATGCATTCATGTGATTCTAATCTAATCTATTGTACAGTTTCATACAGCAGAATCCAGCAGTAGAAGCCAATCTAAACTAAAACAGAAAGAATGTGTATGTGACATATATGAGATAAAAGATTCAGATGATCTGGTGAGATGACACTTCTGAAGCCGGGCAGAGACTGTACAGATTAAGCCGAAATGGTCCACCACAAACTAATTTTAGAATCAGGCCAAATTTCTGCCAGATCTGTTGTCGTCTGTCTTGCAAGCTTGAGCAGTTGCATGGTCCGATTTCCCACACGGCTGCTATCAAAAGATCTGTTACAAACTGTAGTGAGTTTGTCTGAATATTATAGTAGTAGTAATTCATTAATTTACAAAACTGACTGTGTCTTTAGGCTTACATTTAGTATAAACACCCACCCCGCTCAAATGCTCCACACAGTGTTAGCATCAAAGCTGCAGGTTGTGGCTGTGCAGAAACTGGCTGTTTAAAACATGTAGTTTAAATTAACACAGTGTTCAATATTGATTAAAAAAATACATAGTGTCAGTGACAAATTGACAAACTATCAAACAAGCAGACAGACAAATCGACAAAGTGACCATGGCATCCTCAGGCCCCGCTACTACCTTGGTAAAAAATTTAAAAAATTATAGCAAAAAGGACAACCCGTTGCCATAAATATGTCTCACCGTGTAAATAAAATGTGCAAAATGTCTGAATTACAACTACATTAAACTTAACCCAGTCACAAACCGTGAAATACAAAGGCTAATTGCTGAACCCTAAGCCTATGTGCAAACATGTGGTCAGATAAATTGCTCTAGACTGATAAAGAGTGTCAACATTTTGTGGAGCTCACCTTTTTGATGGTGTACAGAGAGGTAGCTATGGATATGACCGACATTAAAACAATGGCCACAGCATAGTAGTAATACTCATCGGCACTCCACAGGATCACACTGAAGAGCTGGAAGATGTAGAAAGGGTTGAGGACCTGCAGGAGGAGACAGAGGCAGAGAGATTAGTGTGGCAACTGCAGAGGTAAGAGCATGAAAATATTACAGCAATGAATTTGAAAACAGAGGCGTCTACTTCTGGACATGATAAAATTATCAAGGTGCTATGTGTCAGCACATTCCCATTAAGAAATGTATACTTATTTATGGAGTTTGAGATATACAGGTACTGGTGTTACTTTAACAAGTATGTACATAACTGGAAAGATCACAATAGCTATGAGTGGGGGAAGAGTAAAATTAGATCAAACTGAAAATCTAACATTGTGAAAGCAGTAATAAGGAGAGAGTAGTCTCAGTGCAGAGGAACAAATGTGCCTTTCAGTATATTAAGTACACAAGTAGCTGTTTGCATTGCTCCGCCTTGCAGAAATGTTTAGCAAACATTCATAATACACTTTTTTATAGTTTTGTTTTGACAGGTTTAATTTAAAATTTAAAATTCCTTGCTTAATCAATTCAACTTTTGGTGTTTAAAATGTCAGAAAATAAATTCCAGATTACGATCAAAGAAAAAAACAAAAAAACAGCAAAAATTCCTTTTTGAGACGCTGAGATTAGCTGAGGTGAATCTTTTGGCTTTGTTAATTAAAAATAACCTAAAACAATTATTTGATCACCAAAATTGCTGCAGGTTAATTTTCTGTTAAATGACTGGTTGAATATTTTACTAATCATTTCAGCCCTACACACTGTGAAACAAAAGTGGCACCAAATTCTCCAAAGTCAGCACTTAAAATGACCTGAAGGTATCGGCTACAATCAAATGAAGGGCACATACAGTTATATTGTATCGTTTACAAATAAATAACAATTATTTCAAAGCTAGTATGAATTGTTAGTGTACAACCAGAGATCTGCCAGTTATTTTCATAAACAATTCATAGAACCATTATTGGGATAAGAAACTGTTTCCTGTGCAAATATCCCTGCAGAAAAAGTGGGATGTGCAGACAAGTTGACAAGGTGTCTTTCATTCAAGGAAAGAAAATGCTGCCTCTGTTAATGCAAACTGGGCTCTACCTCTTTGATAAGCAGCTTGAAAACAGAAGGCACTTTCACTGCAATTTCATTCACCCCGAAGAACAGTCTCCTGACAAGAGGTGAAAGAGACATTCATGAGTCAAGGGTTGTGAACCAGACTTTCGTATCTAAAACATGCACACACACACACAAAAACAAACATGCACACAGTATATATCAGAGATACAAAACAATTTAAGATTATCGTACTGTAGTTTTTACATTCTTAACAATATTACAATATGTTTTCACTGATTAGTTCCTGCTCCTGTGTTGAAATGCTTTTGATTATTGAAATTATCTGAGCTCTGTAGTTTTAACACATCCAGACTGATTTGGTCAGGCCAGGTGTCAGCAGAGAAAGTCAAAAACAATGGTAAAAATCTTGTCAGGGCAAAGGGTTTATAAACTGTAACTCACACAGCAGAATCATCTTCCTAAAGGCCTGAGTACCCTCCTCTTGTCTGGCTGTCTAAAGTTGTGCAACCTATCCTTCAGATATGTAAGATGGTACCTGTACTCCTGCTGGTTCCTGGTTAGGCCTGCACTGTGCTCCGAATGGAGGGTGGCGCAGCTGACCTGCAGATCCTCCACACCGCTGTGAGGGGAAAATAGGTCAAAGGAGGGGACAAAGTCAATACTTTTAATTACAAATAACAGTGACAATAGCAATGCAAAGTCTAATGTTTATTTTAAGCTGTAAATACAAAGGTAAAATCATTGTTTAGTTATCATTAGTATAATAAAAAACATAAAATATCTGTAGATAATCAAAGAAGGCTTACGTTAAAACTTCAAAGTTCTGCACCTCGTCGTTCCAATAATACTTTGTGCTATGGAAGGTAAAATAGCGAATCTGAGGGAAACAGAAATGGGGAGGGGCGGGGAGAAGAAGCAAAGTTGTCTTGAACTTCTATTTCACACAGGTCAGAATTACTGTATTGTTGTCCAACACCACCACACCAATCCTATATCAGCTAACGTGAGTCTCCTGTTTTAGCCACATTTTTTTGCCTTTCTTGTGAAAACATCACATACTCTACACAGTCAGAGAAAGTCAAAGTGTGTGTTCTGCTCATAGTTTAGTTATAAAATTCCAGCACACCACAGAGTGTCTCTCCTGCCAGGCCGCTGACATTGCTGTAAAATCACAGTGGACGGCAGAGAAGAGGTTGTATCACCATTTGGTTCATAAGACAACTTCACTGACAGTCATCGATGGAGCAGAGAGCGTTTAGTTTTCAGCTGGCAATGGAGTGCAGAGATTAAATTTGACACAGGATTTTCTGGACTGATAACTCAAATCTTCAGTTTTCGAGGGGCACTCCAAACAATTACACTTGATTAAAACATGGCAACTGTTCTTTCAGATTTGGTGGTTGCCAGTCTTACAGTTGTCTTATGGTTTCCATCCTTGCTGTGTTTAGTGTGTTTAAGTGTCTGTGTGCGCAAATACAGTCTATTGTGGAGGTGCCTAACCTGTGTGGGCTGGTAGTCGGCATATCTTCTTATGAGCTCCTGAGCGGAGCTGCCATCGGAGGGGTGAGGGGTATGTCCGTTGGCCAGAGAAGGGGAGGCAGGGGAAGCAAAGGGGCAGGCGGGAGAGGAAGGGGAGGTGGGGGAGGTGGTCTGGGTCTCCAGGCTGTGGAAGGGGTTGCTCCCTGGGGCCAGCATCACTCGTACCCTGGCCAGGAACCAGCGCCGGAACTCATCCTAGTCAAAGAAATACACACCAAGTTGTAGGGCTGGACTTTCAGGGACCTTCATTCATGAACCCCATAACCCCCATCCCCATTCTGCTGTCTTTAGTACATTTCTGTCAAGTGAGCCTGTAACATAAAGTGGCTGGCTATATATAGCATAGGGCCTCATGTATCCACCTTAAAATATTGAGCGCTTGGTAGGTGTTATTTTCAGACCCTGCCTTACCCCACCTAAACCTAACTCTAATCTTAACCCTAAACCAAATTACTATTTCTAAAACAGTCTCTTTATGAAGTGAGCAAAATTTTAACACGTGGATGTTGTTCCTAAAGCTTTAACCCTCATGAGGGCATTTAAATTTCAATCAACACCCACAATCAGACATTTGGATACATACACAGATGGTCGAGGATGAATACAAACATGAGACCAACATAAAAACAGAGAGAGGAACGCAGACACAAATGGACACACACTATGGGGGTGGAAATGTGGACTAGAAGTCTCCACATGTGTATTTGTGTATGATATGTACAACTCGGCCATGCAGATGTGCCAGTGTTCCCCAGTGCCCTGCATCCACCCACCACCTGAACGAATAATTTTCTCTGATTTAGATTCCTGTAGGGTATATTGCCTTTTAAATTCTGTCGAACAGCGCAAGCTTCCCATGTGATTTCTGTATATTATGTGTATTGATGTATGAGTGTTTATGATTTACTTCGATTAAACAAAAAATCCTAAATGTCATACACCATAAATTTGACACCATTATACAGGCTGACCTTCTCTCAGCACCCCTACCTGTTAATGATTTCCAGCACCCCTGTAAAATGGCATTTTTCCCCAGAGGACAATATTTTATTAAATAAGTTGCGTCAAATTAACTTTGTCAGTTATCGTTTGGGCCTTCAAGTGTTGCACTTGCAGTCGCAGGATGCGCACACATACACATACATGCGTGACCCTTTCCAGTCCCCACACTGTTGGACACATGCTAAATTATCTGTACATTCCTGTTGGTGTCTGTAGCAATCAGTCAGTCTCAATGTATTTACTGTGCTGCTACAATACATCAGTTGTATTCACTCACAGCTTTAAAAGCACATGAGCTTGAGGTTCTGATCTTCTTCTTATACCCATGTGCTAAGCTGTGCCTGACAGCATTTGGACTTGGACTATCTGTGTCAAATGGAAACTGTATCGTTGCATTTGATTCTTTAAATGTAAAAGTAACAAAAGTGTAATTATGCTTGGTAAATGTCTGATACTGTACTATTTAGGTGACTTAACAGGCCTGCAAATTAAGTTAGAAAATATGTGAAATATGAAACCAGAGAATATTTGTTATTTTTGCATGAAAAATGACCCAAATTATTAATAGACTATCGAAGTAGTCACAGATTAATTTTATGTTGGATCAACAAATCAATTATTACCGTGGAGCGCAGCAATACCACTTCGGCATCGCGGGCTGTGGTACGAGTGCAGGTGGATTTGACGCACCACTCTGGCATCCAGTAAAGCAGCAGGAGGAGGAAGCCCCCTGTACACAGCACCCCGAGGCCCACCAGGGCCAGCCGCCAACGACACAGACGGTAGCCCTGCAGCTCCTAAAGGGTGGAAGGTGAAAAGGAGGTGCAGTCTGATAAGTCAGAAAGTACAAATTCACACATTGGCACTGATGTGAAATTAAAAAAAGAGGCATACCATCTCTTCCTCTTCCCCTTTGTTGAGGACCTTCAGGTCTTCCTTCTCCATGCTGCAGAACAGTTTGCCAAGCCCCTCCCTTAGTCACTGTGAACACAACGGACAAAATGTCAGGGTGAACAGTGTGGAAAAACATTTCAGCTCTACAACAGCCTATCAAAACAGTAGCTCAACAGCCGAGGGTCAGGCACCTGAGGTGGGGTCACAAGATGCTTTCGAGGGATATGACGGAAAAGAGCATCACATGGAAAATGTTGTGCATTTGTCATCTGCACATTTTTCACTTTTGTGTTCACTTCCTCCTTTATGTTATGATGCAAATAAGCCTGGAAAGGGAAAATCCATCATGCAAAATCATGCATACTCTACATAACTTCATAGTTGGAGTTTACTGGGTTACTGTGCAGTGTGCAGCCAATTACCATATAATCTGGTATCAAACTCTAGTGGTACAGTGGTGGTGCCAACCCAAAGGAAGGACTTAGGTGGCACTGGTAACCCTTGAAATCAGATTAGCCTACCTTGCTCTAATCCCTAACATCACTGGTTATTTGAGACTAACAAACTGCAATTATCGTAAATATATTTCAATTAACTAAAACAAGTTCTCTAAAAGAAGTCTAACGTGCTAAAGAAGGTGACAAGTAATGTTTTTTTCTCCTCTTTCTTGGAAACAGATGTGTTCAGCTGTGGAGACCTGTGCTGTTGCCTTATAATTCACCTCATCATTGACAAGTCGGTCATCAGTGCATTCCACCTGGACCAGGCAAGTGTCCAGACAAAGCCTAAACCTCTGTTACTCACACTTTCCCTGCAGGCAATTCTCTGATTATGTGATTAAGTTCATTCTTGGTTCCCATTTTATGCATTTTAAGAAATTCACACACAATTCTTGCCTCCTATGCACACCGTACGCTACTAACACTGCTGATGTGATCAGCCTATGCCTAATGTACTGCAATGTATAAAATTCTGTTACTTTTGTTGAGTAAATTACTTTATCTGATCTTTGAAATGGTGCATTTCATTTGTTGTGGCCACAGCACAGGTGAAGAACTGTCTGAGCAAGTGCCTTACAATTCTATAATCAATATATTTGACACTGTATGAATTTTGAGATTATCTGATATGTTTATTTTATATATTTTTATTTATTTAAAAAACACCAGTAGTTTCTCAGCAGCATGCAGTTTATAACAAATCATAGGCGGTGCTTTATCATAAACAACAACAACCAGGTGTGGTGGACAAAGTCAACCTAACAACCAGAGTGCTGCATTACTCAACTGAATTGTGTCGAGTGATAAGAGAGAACTTCCTGGTCAGACGACCTGTAAAGACACTCTGTTTGCGCTCCGGATAAGAGCATTGGCTCAATGTTGACAAGGGTACCCTACAAGCGGTTACTGTTAGTCAGTAGGTACATAACCATAATCAGTAACTAGAGGAGAATGACACTTTAATTTATTTAACCAACTTCCAAGGCAAAGGCATGAGATATCACATTCGGTTCTGCTTAAATATTTATATGAAGAACAGGTTTAGGATGTTTGACATTTTGAGTTTTTACAAATAAAAACATAATGTAATTTGCAAATCATTTCAACCTGTATCCAATTTAGAACAGTACAAAGCAAGATATTCGATGTGGAAAATGTATTGTTTTTTGTAAAAACACATTCACTTTGAATTTGATGCGCACGTTCCAAAACAGTTGGGACAGAGGCAGCAAAAGACAAAAGTTCAGGAAAGCTGTGGAAAGCTCAAAAACACCTGTTAACCGGTAAAAGGTTATAACATCATGACTGGGTATAAAACGGGCATCCTCAAAGGACTCGGTCGTTCACAAACGAGGTCTAACACTCTGTGAAAAACGTAGTCACCAAGCAGTTCAAGAACATTTTACAGCGCACAATTAAAAGGAATTTAGGGATTTCATCATCAATATATAATGTCATTAAAAGATTCAGAGAATTTAGAGAAATCTCTGCAGGTAAAGGGCAAGGCCGAAAACCAACGCTCAATGATGGTATAAAGGATATAACTCGATAACAGTCTGTAACAAAGTTCATCGCTTTATCAAGTTAGGATTCTACCATGAAAAGAGAAAGCCGGATATCAACAACACCCAGAAACGCCACCAAGTCCTCTGGTCCTGAGCTCACCTGAGATTGACTGACAGAAAGTGAAATTTTTTTTGGAAATCATGGATGTCGACAGAGCATCCCAACTTGGAAATGGGGCTGTACATGCACTGAGGAGTAGTTAAATAGCGCATGGATTTAAGTGATGGATAGGGTGATCAGAAAGCAGGGATCAAAAAGTTTAACTCAACTCTCATGAAACCTATTTAACTGTCTGTGGGAAAGGAGCTGTAAAGAAGAAAAATATTACCGCCTGTGGATACAAAGTGCAGGAAACCTTACAGAGGTCATTAGTTCATTGGAGCAAATGGGACACACTCCAACGACAAGAATGCACAGCGCTTCCCAGACAGCTGCTCGACTTCACAACACCTGAGATTATCTCTTAAGAGTGTCACACACCCACACACAGACCAACTGAGTCATCAGATACATGTGTTACCCAATATCAAGCTCAACGCCATTTCCTCCTCTCAGTTGTCCCAGAGGACTAGCCACCTGCCAAGGAAGGCACGCTGTCACTTTGTGTGAGTGCATCGATACCAAGAGGGGCATTAAGGTCAAAAGATGAAGAGGTCCTTAGAAATACCAGTTAGGCTGCAGACAAGCTGTCTATGTGTCCAGAAGCACATTTTGCCATTTTGTTGATCGCGCATCGAGAAACAGCTAAGCTGGATGTGTGTTCAGTCAAACTGAGTATGACAGAGAGGTTAATTAGGCTACTGGCTGCCGGGTCAGGAGATGCTAATCAATTAGTCAAACGGGTACAATCTGAATTTTACCAGGGCCTCTGAGGGAACTGGTAACTGTGGCAGAGCATGTCCTTACACCAAATGTAGAGTGGACAGAGTGTACACACAGAAACAGAAAAGACACATGAAGTGACAAAAACACAGTGAGACTAAGAACACTTTGACCCCAGATATCACAGAGGAGCGCTGGCACCATGTGTCAGGGCACGCTGCTGCTGCCACCAGCCTCCAACGCCCACTGATCCCCCCCACACGCAGATTTTATCTGCTAGCTGCACCCGTGTGGACTTTTTCTCTGGCACACAGCGGGATATTTTGCTTTGGACCAAGCCCTTCCTTGTATTTTACAATAGCAGCCCCCTGGCCGGCGCTAGGCAGTGGGTGCAGTGCAACAAGAACATTCCCTCCCAGATCTGTGCTATGACTGGAAATGCCGACACCATCATGGATAAGACTGCTGTCCTGGCTTGGTGACTCACAGATAACACATGGATGAAAACAGCACGTAAAAGGGATTTTAAAGTATCAAGCTTGTGCGGTTACTGGAACCAAAGATTGTTACACAGTCTGTTACGTTGGAATCATCTGTTCAGATAACAAAGGGTGGTAACCTCAGAAAACATAAAGGGTTTCTTAATTACAGGTTCCAAACAGACAAGAGGCCAAAGTTAAAACTTTGTGGCTTAGAAGTCAGACAAGTTAACCCTGTTTATGGCTAAAGGGTCAATACATTACACGTTAACTCAGGCAAGAGACAAGTTGAGTTACACTGTCATTCAGGTAAACTTGTGCAAGAGCAGGGATAGAGAACGGTCACAAAATCATAAGTATTATTCATATTTAGACATATAAGATATAAAGTGAAGACAGCGTATATCATAGTGTGAAAAAAAAAGTAAGACCCCGTCCCATAAATAAGCCAAACGTGTTGTGCTACCAAAGTTATTAGGTAGTCAGTATATTTGTAGTGCAATCAGCTCCAGGGGTTTACAAACTGTGTGGCTGTTCAAAGGTAGATAATGTGGCTGAAGATACATACAAAAAAGTGGCAGATCACTGCAATGTTTGAAAAAAAAACAACATACTTATCTCAAGCTCAGTTACTAGTTGGTTGGTGTGGTCTTACCTTGAGAGCCAGGGACACGATGCCCCAGGCGGTCCTCCTCCCCGCAATTAGCTTGCTCTCTCGCCACACCAACCTGGAACCCTGAGAGGAAAAAACCAAAAGGAAAGACAAAAAAAAGACAATCAGAAAAATACACATTACATTTCTACATCTTCAGGTCTATGATAAACTGGAGATTAACTGGGAGAGAGACTTGTCACAAAACAGAAACATCTCACCCCAGGGGCAAAACTATAATGGTTAATGTGTACTAAGCTGCAGCAGAATCATTTCTTAAACCTATGTAGAAGCACATGCAGAGGTGTTCGCTGGTATGCATTTTTAGAGAGCATAAACTTATCATGTATGTACTTAGCAGATACTGCATATGGCCCTCCTTTAAATATGGATTCAACAAGCTAATGAAAATATGCTGTAAATTTCCTCTGAAAGAGTATGAAGTAACCAAAATGAGTTATTGCCGAGAAGGACAAACAACAGACTTACAGAGATTTCCTTCCTTAATAGTTAGAAGCTGAGTAATTGAATGGAAATGGGTCAAATGTCTGAAGTTCAGGTTTCAGACAGTTTATTGTCAATACCCCATGAAGAGAGACTATTAATATTGACATGTGTATGCTAATGCAGATTTTAAAACAGAATATCATGGATTCGACCACACAAGAGGGTATGTGAAATCTTTTCCATATCATCTTAAGTTCAGATTTATTTCTTCCTGTTCTCGCCAGCTCTTGTGAGCTGCTAATTGCTGTTAATCGTGTCCTGTGCAGAACCTGTTCATCTCATGCTTCATTCCCAGTAATTATTTCCCACAGTGACTTAAGACCCGGATACTGTAGGTGTCAACATGCCTTGAGCAAAAAAAAAAAAATCATGACCTCATGCTGAAAAGGCTACAGTTTAAATAACTGTCAGGTGACTCCTCCTGACTCCCGTCCATTCATGAAGCTTGGTGGTCCTGTCCGTCCCAGAGTCAGTGACATTGTCTCCCACACCTTCTTCCCATTAACAAACTAACAAAAAACAACTACGCAACAGCAACAACAGAGTTTTGCCTCTTGTTGAGAACACGAGGGTGACAGTAGAAACCAGTGTTTTTACTAGAGAATAGAGGACCCTGGTAGGGCCTCTGAGAGTCAGCATGACTTCAGAGATATTTATAGATTTGTCCAGCCCAGCCTAAAGCCACATTGTTGTCTCTCATTTGATTAGTCTGCTATTGTATTAATAAGCAATGCAGGCTTGGGAAAAAAACAAATGAGGCAGCTGTTGATCTTTTTTTCAAACTATAAGATTAAACATGACAATCATCAGTATTCCTGGAAAAAAAAAGTTTAGATATCAAAAAATAAGTCCACTGAGTACAAGTGTATTAAACCACAACAGAGACAGAACATGGCTCTACGATCAAGCTCCACTTTTACAAATGTATTAAGAGGTGATTATCTATAGACATTAATTATTATTGTTTATTTAACTGTGTTGAGAGTCATCTGTATCACTGATTTATCTGCTTTCAACATTCGTTCATTAATGTTAGCAACCTTAAACAAACACGTCAGCCACAGAGGCCATATTTGCACACCTGTGGGACGAGGGCTTCAACAAACAATGACTTTATTCATTGTTAAATGTGCTTAATAATTCATTTTTCTCAATCAATAAATAATTTGGTCTAAAAAAGGTTAGAAAATACCAAAACTGTCCATTATAATAACTTTTTTTCAAAACTTAAAGCTATTGAGACTAAAGACAAAGAAAAGCAGCAAATGCTCGACGCAGAAAAAAAAGTGTCTTAGTGATAGTCAGTTTAATTTAGTCCTTACAGCTCATTTACATGAATCACCATATGTCAATAGTATATTTACAGTCATGCTTCAAGTGCCATTCATGCATGGTATGAGGATGAACAAAGTGCCACAATATCAACATTTGCTAATTACCATCTGTACAAAGTTAAGATCACTTTTGAGCGAGCCCTTTTTGCAGCAGCTCTTTACAGTTAAAATAACAAATATACAAATAAATAGCTCCTTGATAGCTGAGGTTAGACATATTCTCCTTTCCCTTTCTTTCTTGTTCTTCAACATACAGACAAAAAGGAAAACATGAACAATGAGCCATGACCTAATGACAGAAGTTCATAATTCATGGAAGCATTTGGAGGAAAAAGTGTTTTGTTGCCATCATGCTCTGCACTCAATGTGCTTTCTTTATCACTTCCCCTCCTACTCATGGGGTATTATAGCCAGGCTTTGTTCCCCATCATGGGCCAATCAAGCTGTTTATCACTATGGCCACTGGCCTTACTAAAAGTCTATGACCACCTGCCTGGTGTCTGCTGTCTGAACAGCTAAAAAACCCCTTTATCAGCCAGTTTTAAGAGCCCACCACTACTGATCGCATAACAAACCCAAGAATTCCCTTGTAACATCTTGCAAAAAGAGGAGAAATATGTTGAAACAGCATTTTATATTACGTTCAAGCATACAGAGCAGATGTAGCAAGGCAACAAGAACAAAATCACTTCAGAATTTCTGCTTCTCAAACTTCAAACTCAGTTCAAGCTTACTGAAATATGAATCACTTCGTCAAACTCACCTATCAACGCAACAACATCCAGACCTCTAATCCAGAGACTCGGCCACAAAAATCATTTTGAGATGACATACACAAAGTGTGAGATCACGACCAAGAGGAAAAAGATTGCGACATTACAGACTACTATGATCGATGCTGTGGGAAACAGGCGTCATCATGGATGAGATCAGGGAGTGAATATAGATCTCTTTTTGGATCCAAGGATTTAGTCTGTATGAGAGTCCCAATCCTGTGAACAATCTATGCTAAGAAAAATGGAGGGAAAGGGCTGGGAAAAACCAATAATCCTTCAGATCAAAACTGTGCTGAGTTTTAAGTCAGACCACATGCTCATGGATTAACAGTAGTACAGCTTGACAGTCTACAAAAATTGCCACTGCTTGCAAGAGATCAAAAGCGGCTTATTGGTACAAAATGACCCTGGGTGAAAAACAATAATTCCATGTGGATGTGACAGATTATTGAATTATTAAGTTTCCTTATTTCATGAGAGAGATTAGGATGTAACTGTCATCTTTGTATCAGGGCAAAGCAAGATGAGAGGTGCATCGTAGGATACTGACTTAAGTATCTTTGGACGGCTAGTGCCTGCCGTGATATCAAGCTACAAGCTAATAGAGAAAATGGAAGTTTTCAAAGCAAAAGTACGCTTTTTGATACATCAGATTTCCATATGCCTACAGAGGATAAGACAGCGAAACAGACTGCTCTGCAAAAGCAGAAAACGAACCACTGCAGGACACGGCAACAAGTGTGTAGACTGCAGTAATGCCAGGTGGATTAGTGAGGTCAACAACAACTGTGATGTTTTGCAGTTTTACCAGGTGTGGATTTAAATATGTCCCCTTTAACATCATCTAATCTCTTGACCTGCTCCATGGCCGTCATCAGGAATACCACTGAAAGGAGGGACCTATCCAGAACAGACTACCTCTGCCAGTAATTCAACATGGTGAATCATCCAAATGGCTGTTGATGGGGCGAGCTAGAGCTAACAGTGTGGGACACACCACAAAAACTACTACAGAACTAATGCAGATTTGGAGATTTCAGGTATTTAGGTCCGAGCTATGCAAAGCCTTAAAATCAACTCTAAAAAGTACCTGAGCGACTAGACAGTCTTGATTTACAATAAAACTTAGATCAGTGAGGGGGCTTCGATCAGCAGTGAACTCAGTCCATCTGTGACGCCTGATATATTCATATAATTGCGCAACTCAGTTCTCAGGTTTGCATTTCGGTGTCAAATATCACAGTTGTTTCTATTTTCATTTGAAGTGTTTCATTTCACTTCCACTGATGCGGGCCGCTGGTTTGTCCTGGTCTTGTTGGAGGCAAACCGCTATACCGGCACTAGAAAGATCTGTTTCTCTATCACACTGCTCTGGGGCTCCCACACCAAACAGTGCTGGGCTGCCGAGAGGACTTTTACCATGTCAGGATATTTCTCATCTCCACTCTGAATCAACACTGGCGGGCCTTCCATCACAGGCTGCTGTCTTAAAGCTCACCTGTGAAAAGTCTTGAGGCATTGGCTCAAAGGCCTGAGGAATATTGGCGCCTCGCTTCTTAAACTGAGACTAAACCGCTTCCAGATCTTCAGTTTGAACAAGATCTCAAGCACAGGAATAAAGTTCAAAGGTGAAAAGAGCAAGTTCAATTCCTCGATTCCAAGACTGCAGGATTTGACGCTTGTCTTTTACATCACTGTAAACTGACTTTTTATAGATTAAATGATTCATCAAAAAATGGGCTAGGGTTAGGAATGAAATTCACTGGATAGTCTGTAACAGAAAGACGACGAATACACGGCTTGAGTTTATCACAAATGTAACAAAATCACGTTTTAAAAATGACTAAATGATCCACACACCAAGAATTCACCATCGAAATACTGAATTAACATTATATTAACAATCACATAGATATTTTATTCAAGCAGCAGCTCAAGCTCATCCGAATATTTTGGAACATGAGGCTTAAATTGATATAGAAAAGTCTGCATATCACATCTGTGGTCAAAGGCTGCACAGGTGTGAGTGTGAAACGCGTTAATATGGACTGTAGGAACCACAACACTGTGTGTGTGTGTGTGTGTGTGTGTGTGTGTGTGTGTGTGTGTGTGTGTGTGTGTGGATATCATCCCTCTCAACTCAAAGGTCACATTCTCATTAAAAGCCACACAAACTAATTATCTCCTAAGCCTCAATGTGGAAGCAAAGAAGACGCATGTGCCAGCTAATGTCTCTGTTAATGTATAAACAGAAAAGTGAACAGACAATGAATATTTGTCCTGAGCTGCTCCGCTCAATTTCTATTTTTATGTTACACAAATAAACTTGAAAATCGATCAGGACATTTTGAAATTGATCCGTGATGGCTATAAAAAGCCCAATCCCTTTCTGATCCTTTGTTTACTGAAGCCTTTTGAGGCCCTGGCATGCCAGCCATGGCGCGGAACAAATACCGGTAAATAAATAGCACCCGGCAGTCTAAATTAATGATATCCATGCTGACAGTGTGCAGCCACAAGCTATGTGAGAACAACTACTTTAAGACTTTTACTATCTAAATGAGAAACAAATCTGGACACATGTATCTTAATAACAACAAATATAACACACAAGTGTTGACAAAAGCATGTATTTCCTTTGCTACGACACAATTCATCCCACCTGTTTTCAGATCTGTGTCATCATCAATTTGATTTGTGGAAGACTCGAAAATGACTGTTCAATCACGGTCTCCATGAAATTGGACAATGAGTAATAATCCAAACGTGCAAAAGACCTGTTCACATATCAAAAAGTGGCTCTACTGAATCATGTAATCAGTTAGTTTGTGCTTTAAATCCATCTATACTTTCATAGAGATTAGTTCTCAAAATAAAACACATGCTTATTAATATCCACAATTAATTCATACCATCGAATTGAATGGAGCGTACCGCGGCAGAAACAGCAGGTACAGGTTACTGTGACCGGTCATTCGGGGGGAAACCAGTTATTCCCTAGCAACTTTCTCTTTCAGTACCATTTTGATGCTACGCTGGACAATTGTTTCACCGGTTCACGTGTACTCTTTGCTGTCTAGCTTTCAATTCTACACACATTCATACAGATGTGTAATGTAAAAAAACAGAGATAGAAACAGGTCGCTTGGGTTTCCTACATTTTGTTACATTTTGGGGTTTTTTTGTGTTTCTATGTGCAGAAGACATTTGTTTTGAATAAAAAAAAGGTACTAATTACATGTTCTAACACACTGAAGATCAGTTTTTAATGAGGGTTTATGATTTAATGCAGGTTTTAACAGGCTACTGGTGATATATCTCAGCTATATCTTAGCCTGTTACTGGAGACTCGACCAAGTGACAGGTGTTTAAGAGGAATGAGTCAAAGCTAACAGAAAGAGACGTGATGAAAGATTAAAACTTCATATATTTATTATTTATTGTAATGAAATGGCTGCCTACATTACATTAAAAGTAATAACAAATAGCAGTGACCCACTACCACAACGTAAGAAAGCCAATTAAGGACCACAAAAACAATCTTACAACCACACACAGTATGTGTAACTGTCACAAGTCTACACTGTAACATAATCTAGGTTTTCTAATGTTCATCCATAATTACATTTGGTACCCAATTGCTGCCTGCTGACCATGAATCATGGCTACAAGCCCCCGGCAGCCAGGGAAGTGCTTTATCGGGGAAGACATCGGTTGTTGTCGGCTAGCTGGCTAATGTTAGCAAAGCTTCATTGTTAGCCAGCTAATTTGTGGCTGGCTTAATAACCAAAAACGTCCATGTGTCTTCCCACTGGTGATCTGCGCTTTCGGTTTCACAAACCAGCTGAGGCCAAACGTTGTTTCAATAGCAACCCTGACCGGTTTTCCGTACACGCATCAGCTAGCTAACGTTAGCTTTAGCCTCAATAGGTAGCAACTGACACATGGGTGATGATGACAGCGATGTGGGCAAACCGCACACACAAATATGAGAATAATACACTCACCCAGAACCACCTGGACACTCTGAAGATCACCTTCGAGTCATAGTGAGACGAGAGCAGCTGTTATCTGAAGGAAAACGTCGTTGAAGAGAAAAATGGACTAAGTTTATTAGAAAAATGTTGTCGCAGCCCGACAGGCAGAGTGGATGTTTGCGGTGTGTTGACAGCTCGGTAGGACGGGCTGAGTACTACAGCAGTAGTGAACTGGCCTGAACTGGCTGTCTGACGGCAGGAAGTGATGTGTCGTGACATCATGGGAGCACTATGCAAGGTGTACAGAGCAACCCCTCAAACTAAAGTAAATATTGTTATCACTATGAAAGGCTCATTCACTCATTCACTGCGTCACAGCTTTGGGTGACCACATAATGGCACATGGAGGTGAGGTAATTAAAAGTAAAGATTGGTTCTTTTGTCATAGCTCAGTATAATGCAGGGATAAAAAATAGCACATGATGTGGAAGTGCTGTACTGTACTCTGCACATGATTTAGACTTAATCATCGTGTTCCTTCTTTTTTTATATATTATGATGTTGCCAGTCAAAGTATGTGACATCTTTTAACCAATTTCATTGCTTGTCATTATTAGAAGTTAGACACATGGAGTTGCAAAGGAGTGGCAAATTTCCGGTAAATTTCCAGAAACCTCCCATGGGAAGTTCAGCTGGGGAGGGGGTTGGACATATTCCAAATCGGAAACTTTCCATGGGGATTATGGAAATTTATGGGAATTAACTGGAAATTTGGGGTAATGTAGTAATTGGGGGGTAAGCTGGCATCATGACGTGATCAATGGTATTAATGGTCAATGAAATGATGCTAGCTATAGCTTATTTAACATCTAACTTATCAGCTAGCTATCTACTGTATGAATACATTTTCATGTGTTGTTTGCTTTTAGAAATCATCTGTGCATGTGATGGAGGAATAGCATAGATCTTCAAGTGCATGAAATCTGGTTGTTTTAGTCAAGATTATGCTAAAATATATTTTGTCCAACTATATTTAAATTCCCTACCAACATTCACTTTTGTAAATTCCTAGTTTAGTCCCATGAATTCCCGTTTATTCCCTTAGATTCCCATTAATTCCCATGGAAAGTTTCCAACTTTGAAAATTCCCAGAATTTTGCAACCCTAGACACTTATTTATGTTGTGTAAACCACTTCTTTTTCAGTAAAATAAGTAAAATTTATAAAATTTACATGTTATATTGACCATTGTAAAGACACATTGAGGGATTACCACAAACTGTTTATCCAGGTCACTAAGATATGTCATATTTTTATTGACTCTTTGTTTGTACAGTATGTCTGTTTTTCTACTGTGCTATGGAGTTTCGTTGAGTGTCATTAATAAAGTTATTATGATTTTTATTATTGTAAGTGGCCAATTTCCCCTTGAACACAATAGAAAGGTTAATCAGGAAGGGAATTGATAATGCAGGTAACAGCTCTGGGCTACAGATTTCTAAAGCCCCACGTTCACTCATTAGTAATTAAGTTAATTGACAGTTTGTCACAATTTTGTACAAATAAATGCAATATCACCTCAGCCTTGTCCTGCATTGTTAGCTGATCATGTGACCCTGAAGGGTCCTGAGCTCCCACATATTACTACATGAAGTTGTGTTTAATCAAATTATCATAGCCTAATCTACATATAAAGGCCAGGAAGTGCTATTCTGGACCTTAAGCACATAATGACAACGTCATGTAATCTACGGCTGTGTAGTTCATAGGCAATGCTCAGACAGCAGGAGGTGGCGGGATCAGTAGACCAGAGAGGACCCAACAGCACATTTCTTGTCCTGGGTTAATCCAGCCAATCCAACCAACCAAATTTACAAATAGGAGTATGGATGGTTCATTAAACTCTCCAGTGATTTAGTCTTAACTCCATAAAGTCGGGGGATTTGCAAGAGAGAGTAAACAAAGACTGGTCAAAAAGCAACAGAATAGTAAAATAGAGTGTGCATCATAAAAACCAGATCCTATATGTCCCATAGCACAACCAAAACTGTGGCTTTCGAATGCCCCCAGTTTTGACACAGACTTTCTGTAAGATATTCAAAGTTTCATGGCCAAGTTGAGACATCATCAGGGTTATTTGTTTAGTTCTCCCAGTCCACAGAAGACAGTATATATATATCAGTTTTCTGATACAATGTTACAGACAATCTGTGACAAGAAAACTGATCTTTATGTCTCAAATCAGTGGAGTCCTTTCACAACTTCTCAAGCAAACCACTATTATATAATCTTTTATTCAGAGTTATTTAGTAACAACCAGTTATTCATTAATCAGCTTTCAGTTTCTGATTAATTCTTTGCTCGTTCTCTGCAATCATTCAGGGATTTGTATTACTCCTGAACAATTTCTCCCTTTCCCTCCTCCCTTTCTGGGCCATATGAGAGGTGAACAAAATGTCCTGCAGGCTTAAATCATCCAGCGTCTTCCATGTCCTCTGCAGTGGAGCGATCACTGACGTACGGGCCAAGAAAAACAGAAAGGCCAGTCCCCCACTGCTGCTTCAGATGTGCTAATCCGTGCTCTTCATCACTTCTACAAACAAAATTCCACCTTTTTATATGGGGCACACGGTTTGTTTTCCTTTGGCCCAGTCTCAGAAGGGACAGAGATGAGGCCCAGAGATGGAGCAGTGCTAGCTCAGCATTCATCATGACATCAGACGGCATTAATGGAGTACAAACACGTCATTTTTCCTTTTGTTTAATGGCTCTGTGAGGAGACACTGATAAAAAACAGTCTATTTCCAAGATGGTGACGAGTTTAAGCAGATATTACAAAACAATGCCGCTAGTAAAATTGAAGATATAGAGTATATTTTGCAATATGAGCTTCAGTTAAACTGCCACTATGTGTGTAATGGTTGATCTTATTCAGCATCTCAGATTTCAGGCCTCTTTACCAAGCTATACTCATGGGACACATTCTTGTCTATCAGCAACTCTAGATTGGCTTAAGCAGCAGCAGGAAGCACTGAATAGCTTTTCATTGTGGGTTCAATAATCACATCCAAAATGTATTAAAGACAAAACAGTTAAAGAATTAAATATATACATATATGAAGCACTGACTTAAATGTGTCAAAAGTATTTCCACCATCAGTAAACTATGATAATTGTACATAAAACAGAACAGATGTTGAAAGCAATTTCTTTCCAGCATTATGCTGGCCTCATTTTTCATGTGTCATTAACAAAAAACAAGAGAACATGATAAGATCATATCATCTCCACCCTATAATGTCATGTTTACAGGACAAACAAGTTGTTTTGGTTGCATTAATTTTCTACTGCTCAGCATTTGATTTGTTCTACTTCATTAGTTGTTTCCCTCATTTCTCTCAGACAGACATGTCACTTGAGGAAATGTAACAGGGAGGAGTAAAATGTGCTTTGTAATATTGCTCTAATCTGTGTATTGTTCCGTTATCAGGTCCTAGGAAGTCCCTTCAGTTAAAAATGCCCTGCTCTGTTACTCCAACATCATCATCTAAACCACAGAGCAAGCAGATGGACAGAGGTTGGAGGGATGATGGAGAGGACAGAGGGGCCCTGGTCGTCTAGTCTGGTGCTTATCTGCTCCGCAGAGCCTTTTCCCAGTCCAGCCCTGATAACCTGGGTCGACTACCAAAATACAGGATATGACCCAATAACCTTGCAAGGCAGCAGGGGCGCAATATTGTTTTATTAGGGGAGGCCTTTTTCTGTAAACCTTCGCTTGATGAATGCAGTCGGGACAGAGTTTTGACAGCAGCTGAAGCTGCCTCTGTGCACTGACAAACAGCCGTACGTTAGAGACAAACCTGCATAATATATCCAACGTTATAAACAAAAAGACAGTTTGGCAAATTTCACCACCCTTTTACCAACACTAACCAGTTGAGGTCATGATGAGAGAGATGCAGTATATTACACAAACAACACAGATGACAGGTCATATCACAGTTTTTTTTTTATTATTATACACCAGATATGCCACATCCAGCAACATTTCTTTGTCATTTCGGTAAGCTTGCAGAAGAGACACTCTCGCACTCCTCTGTACCAGGCACAGTCTTCTGTGAGAGGCCAGACATGGCACAGATGCAGATGTTACAGGGTTTGCTGTTTGTTAGCCACCCATGTGGTGGAAAGTGTTGTTTTGCTGTTGGTTCACGCCACTGAACATTTGCTTCTTCAAAATCCCACTGTAAAAAATACGGACAGGTCAAAATGTTATAATGGAGAGTAAACATCTCCCAAAATAGCAGAGGGTAACACTGGCCCCCTATAGACAAGGCAACCATTTTGCACTACTTCCTAGGCAGACAGGCCCAACCCAGTGTTGGTCTTTAATCAAAGATCCTTTACAGCAGAACAATTGGGCCACAAGGCAAATCTCAAACAATTCCACCCCTCACTGTACCCCCCCACCCTCCCCTCACCTCCACCTCGGTCTCACCCCAGCAAAGAGCCGGCACTCAGCAGAAATGTGCAAGAAACACACAGCACAATAGACAATTCAAGCTGTTGGCTGCAGTGAACTCTTGCCGCATAGCTTGTGTAGGCAGCACACCAAGAAATGTGTGCTTTCATCACGATCAACGGTTAGTCAACAGTGATTGCAAACATTTGAATGCACACTACTTTGTTAAAAACAGCAGTGCAATCTTTCCCTTTCTGTCTCCAGCTTCTTTGGAGACATTTGACAGTTGGGTAACCTCTGGGGTTAATTTACTGGAAAAGTTTTTCAGTCAAATACAAAGGAACAGTTTTAAATGGGCAATCTTGAACTTTTAATCTCTGGAGTTATGTTTATCGAAGATTAAACATTAGACACAATGGCAACTTGTATGGAAACCATGTTTTCCATTAGATCACTAAGTAAACAGCTTCTGTTAATTCTAACAAAGCAACGAGCAAGTGGAAAAATGTCAGAGAGGGAGGAGTTCATATGAATTTACCTGCTGTCTTTGTAGAAAGACTAGAGACTTGAGTTTTGTTGAGCACTGAGCAGCAAAGAGTCTTACAGACTCGCAGACTAATCTGAGCTGCCCCCAAAATACTAAATATTAAAGCTCCTGTAGTGTTCAGGGCTACACCAACCAATGAGAGTTGAGACTGGATTATGGTTAAGAGGAGGAGTTTTCACACAGCCAAATAAAGTTGTACATTTTACCACACACAGTGTGTAGACAGTACTTTTCGAATACTTTGTTGAAGCCCTCTGATTTTTCTAACACACTAACTGTTCTCAGGGCATTCACGTCATTTGCTTTTTCCTGTTTGGTGAACAGTATCGAGCCACAATTGTTTGTGCGCACACCATTTGCCTTTGTTTCTGATTAAATTACATCCTCCATAGCTTGGCTTTCTGCAGCAGAACAGTAAGGGAGTTTCTCTTGTGGCTGTCAGCGTCAGGGCCTGAAAAGGAAAAAGCATGTAATTTCATTCTCCCTGCAAACTCAAACTATGCTATTATAAATGTGAACTGTCCTCTCTGCTTTCTATGTAGCCAATATTTAATTCTGGGCACAATTGTACACTGCAGAATGAAGCCACATTCCACTTTACTGAAAATCAAACCCTGCTTCTCCCACTTCCATACACTTTTACCCGCACACACATATATAGTTTGACTCATCAATCCTACCAGAATATGCTGACGGTTTTCTTACAAGAACCACTGACAGCAGTCTGACTTACTTCCCTCGGAGTCACATGTGAAAAGCACGCAAGTTAGGTTTGCAGCAGCTCAAACACTGTCCACAGTGTTAAGTCTTCTTATGGGTTCATTTAAGTGCATTTAAACTCATCTACTCTCACAGGGACAGCCATATATACAGAGGTATAAAGATCTACAGATACTTGTGGTGGCTTTGGCTGAACAACAAATAGTGCTGTTTCCTCCTTTAAAAGGATATTTTGGGTAAAGTGGGGTTGTATGAGGCACTTATCAAGAGTAGAATAAAAAAGGCTCACCTAAAAAAAAAACAGCAACATCCATTTAAGTGTACGCTATATTAAGAATATTTTCAGAGCTTTCCCTTGTTGCCAGACAGCCTTTTTTTCTTTGGCACTAACCGTAGAACTTCCACATTCCTACACATAGGGACAGCTGTTTACAAGCATAAACTTTAAATCAATATTGATTTTTTTTTTTAGGTTGGCCTTTTTTCATGTGGCTTACATACAGTAGGTGTTTCTGCATAGCTCTGTTTTTTTGTGCTGGGATCTCTGTCTGTTTCTCCAAACTTCCATCTACAGTAGGTAACACACTGACGTTGCACCTCATAGTCTGGTATCTAAGTTCCTCATACTACACCACTTCAAAAAAACCTGAACTATCACTTTAAGTAAGGATGGTGATCAGTCAATGAAATGGAAGGAATTCAAAGTCTGTGGACAAAGACTATTTAAAATAAACGCTCTCCAGGGGTGTATTTTTCATGAAGGCACAGAATCACACTTGCTCTGTGAGACTGTGGGGCATCTCGAGACACCCTACACTCAGGGAAACACAGTCATATAGTTAAAGCAACAAATCCCTTTGGCTAGTCAAACATTCATCAAATGGTATCAGTCTCGACTTTCACCTCTTTGTGAACTTCAGTGCTGTGTTGTGCAGGGAAAAAACAAAACCCATTACACAGACCGCTATAAAAAAAGGCAATAAACTGAACTGATTCAAGTAAAGACAACAGTCCACACAGGGCGATATAACAAGTTAACAGCAGTCCAACACCCTGTTAAACTGAAACACACACAGATCATGCGCCACCCATCATGTCAACATGCTGTCACCACCTAGTGGCAGACTATGAGAAGTACACTTCCTAGCTTTATTTTTGCCATCAGATTGAGTCTGAAATCACTCAAAACCTTTTCAACATCAATAATTACAAACAAGCAAAGTTATTCTTGACATGACAATGACTGGAGAATAAATGTCTATGCAACAGTGTAAATTTGATACTTCTTTATGTAATGTCAAGACAACAGCAAACGCAAACCTGAAGTAGATATTTGAGATATTCAGGTGAATTAATGTGGCTACACTGTTGATTGAAATCAAATAAAGGTGAAATATTACTTCCAGGTTATTAAATCAAGGGGGGTCTTAATAGGATTGTTGATAACAGAAACAACAACATGTCTTGTGCAGCTGCTGCAGTATCAGTGTATTTTGAACCTTGACCTCGTTAATTTTTTAAGAAAATGTCACCCTGTTTCTGTGACAGACTGGTCAAAGATTACTTAAATGATTTTACTTAACCTACCTCTAGATCAGAACTCACTACTGAAGAGTCATAGGATGTATCTGAGGAGCAGAAACTGTTGACTCTGATCACTCGCACCTTTCCATCAAGAAGTTGGTCCTTGGTCATCACCTCCTTAATGTATTTGAATAAAAAAATAATAAATACATTTTTCACTGCAAGAATGGCGATGGTGATTTCATATGAAGAGTCCAACAATGCTGTCACTTACTTTTCTTGGAGGTTGAACACTGACATCCATGTAACGGCCCATCTCAGTCATCTTCTGGACATCTTTAGTCTTTGAAGATTGAAGATTGAAAATTTTGAACAGCACAGCACATATTGTCTTCTTTTTATGCACATTTAAGCTGACACAGCAAGTAAAATATTGTCAATGTTAAATGTAAAACAATTACTCATCGAGATCAAGATCGGATTAACACCAAGAAATACATAAATAAATAAAATAGGACCTAAAACATCAAGTATAAAACCGTACTTTTGTTTGTGCTGATGAGTGAACTTGCTTTTTTCTTTGTCTCTTCATGGCAGCGTTATCCTCTGTGGGGATGTGCATGCCGCCTAAAAGGCTTTGAGTGTCTGTAGAAAAACTGGAAAACTGCTGTCTGGTTCCTCTCTTGCACCAGTGGATGACTAGAATCTGACGATGTTGGGTTAAAAATGAGTCAACACTTGGTTGAAAATCTGTACAATTGACATCACATTCACAATCTAATTAAACTGCGTGTTATTTCCCAGAAATCAAACATTGTGGGCAGTATTGTCTTCTCTTGTATTTTGAATTGATGACATTTGTGGTGCTCCTTTTCTTTCTGTTTCATCGTGGTGGCTACTGCTGCTCTTCTAAATCTAAAAACAAATTCCAGATAATTTTTCTCCAGGGAGAATTTAGATCATGACAAAGCTTTCATAGGCTGATTCAATATTGTGTTATATTACCACAGACCATCTCCTGCTCTGAGGCCAATACCCCAGTGAAGAGCTTTGGCAGGAGTGTTATTCTGGAGTTGTAGTCCTGAGCCTGAGAGTAAGATGAGTAAGATGTGGTCACGCTGCACTATGTAAGGATACAAGAAGGTCCAGGGTGACACAGCATATTGCTGACAGCAGCCACGGCATGACTCTTAGAAGAAACCCAAATTGAGTGTCGTAGAGGAGTATTGCAGCAGCATAGAGGCCACCAGCCAGTGAGCAGAGCAGTCCAGAGAACATGTAAGTCCAGGTGAACATCTGTCCTTTGTACTAAAAGTAAAAAGCAACTTTCATTCCCCAAAAAGCCATTTAAAGCAATAAGAAGCAGTTCTGACACCAAATATACCGTTTGTCACTTACTGCTCTGCAGACTGCAGGGAACCTGGAGGTACATGCGATGACAAAGGACAACATGCCAAGTATGTAACCCAGGATTTCAGTGTTGTCCTGTTAAAAGAACAGTTTTAAGTTGTTATAATGTCAGATACAACATACAACAGGGACATTTAATCTAAATAGACTAGACTGAAGAAGACAAAAAACACATTAGTACCAAAGCAGAGGTCAGTGGACACACATTTGATGCAAATGTCAATACTGTTCGGTTGCAGTAGATGTATACAGTATACTCTACTTTAATACACTGGCAGGTTCCACCTGTCATCTTCCACAAAATGTAAATGTATTTGTATATTGAACTACACTAAGTCATATCATTACTACAACTAGCCACAGTGGAGGTGTGTGCTTACTTGGAGTGTGACATGCAGCAGTCTCCTCCTGATTAGAGGTCTGTCTGCTGGGAGATTGGTGACCCTTGACTTCAGAAAACCCCCAGCAACGACCATCAGCACACACACAGCAAGGAGGCGCTGCCTCCTCCGCCCCCTCATCATCCTCTGCCTCCTTTCTGAGGAAAAACACACTCACAAGAGGAGTTTTTTTGCAGTTGGAAGCTACAACACATGCCTTATTCATGTGTTTGGTTATCTGTTATGCGTCTCTGATAATCCTCCTGTACTGTTTTGCCTAAAGGGCCAGTTGGTTGTTAATACTAAAACGCCTGTGCTTACCTTTAGCGTATGTGAGAGTGATAAGGATTATTGAGATATGGCATGTAACTTTACCTGCCTTTGAGTTCCAACACAGGAGCAAAGGGACACAGCAAGACACAAAATGGACAGCATCCAAAACAGCAGCAAAAGCACCCATTAATATCTGCAGAGGATGGATCAGAAGTTATTATCAGAGTCATTACTGCCTGCAGAAAGATTAAAAGTACAATCATTTTAAGTGTTACCTGAATATGCAGCTGTCTGGACAGAATGGCTCCAACTGTGCTGCACAGGTTACCGAGGAGGCTGTAAAACGATGTGACGGTTTCTCCCGGATTTCCTCTCCGGAATCTGCACCTCTGGTACACGATCCTAAAACAGTTAACACCGGTCAATTCTGGAATCTTTTCAATAAAAGTCCTGGAACAAAAGCTGAATAAAAAAACGTACTTACAGAAGACATGAGAGCAGTAAAATGAGCGCAGATAAAGCGCAGAGACCGATGGGGACGCACAGTTTGTCTGCGTCTTGGGAGAAACAGGTGGTGGCTGAATCCACGCAAAATTCAACCAGACTGGAGAGAAAGGAGTTGGGGTTTCCTCTTGTCGCTGCAGGACGCTCCATTTTAATTTAAAATATATCTACATTTGGGTTTACTTGAAAAAACGAGGCGACGCAGCCGACATGCAAACTCACGCGTCCATGGCGCAACAGCTGAGTGGAAGGGCCTGCGTGTTTTTAGGGAGGAGCTCACCTGTGTGATACACCTGGAAGTAACCTGCTGGAAAGTTGGAGGCTTTATAATATGAAACTGGAGATCAGCCTGTCACAACAGTATTCAGGATCACCTTCGAGGAGTTCAGGTCTACTGAATCCTTCCAAAGGATGAGGATCACAGAGGTGACTCTGATGATGGAGACATGTTCTACTTTTTCCTTGTCGTGGGGCTTCTTGTTCTCAGGTTTTTAAAGTTGAGCCTTTGGTTAGACTGTAATTGAAAGGCAGGTTCTTCAGATCTCATTAGGACTTTTAAGGTCAAGCCATTCACTGCCTGCTTCAGATGTGGCTGTATGAGTAAATGTTTGGTGGTTTTTGGGCGGTTGTCTGGGACAGACCTCTTTCACAATGCACACGCTTTATGGCAGGAAAAGAAGTTTAATTGACAACATTAAAAACGACTGCATTTTATTAAGGTGAGTCCAGACTCTTGCTATGACAAGACAAAAGAAAAAGCAAACTCAAGACCTGTTTTTAGTCTGGCTTTTACTTGAATTATATTTATTTAGTTAATTTATCTATTAATAAATTATCATGTGTTTTATTATTATGATTTATTCATTAACCTACCTCTGGTGTTTCTTCACTGAAAAATGATAGTGTTTCCTCAGTTCCTCGGTGTTTTTGGTGTGTGAGGGTTGTTTTGTTGTGTGAAGCACAATTAACAGTATTTACAGTATTTTTTAACCAAAATAAACTATATGCATATTTTTATTATTATTATTATTATTGTTTTGTCATTGCTTTTTTTTATCATGCTATGTACAGGTGTTAACACAGAGAACATTTTTCACTGCAGACATTTTGGCTTGGCTTATGAAACCAAACCAGGTCCAAATGATGTTTGATTGCCTCTTTGTAATGCAACAGAGCTGAACTTATTCTACCAATTTTTTTGACATTTTTTTTAGTTTCAGAATCAGTCCTTGACATCAGTGATTGATTTTCTGATTGTTTTAAATTGAAGTTTCTTTGTTACTGTTCATGTGTGATATCATGGCCCACAGTCAGATATGTATATGTTTGAATGGTTTACTGAAGCACTGTTGTTTTCTACACACATTGCATGTCGGTTATTTCAGCGCCCTGTCAAGCAAGCAACAGAATCCTTTGAACCTCAGTCAAACAAAAGCTCTGAATTCAAAATGAAATGATTGATGATTTCAGGTGGGTTCCGCTTTTGGCGATTGCTGCTGTAGACTCTTTGTCAAATGACTAGTCTGTTGTCCTGGCTCGACATATGCACCTTACCTCTGCCAGCTAATTTATCAAAACATGGGGATGAATTGTTTCTTGTGTGCTAATTCAGTGAGCTCTATAATATGATATGATATGATATGATATAATATAATATAATATAATATAATATAATATAATATCTAACTTTTATATGGCACCTTTAAACGTTTAGAAAGTTTTTTTTTTCTCAAAATAAACTAAATAAACTACATGCAGATATTATTTAATTTTATTTTTGTCATTCTGCTTATGGTGTTAAAACACAGAACATGTTTCTTTTTTTTTTTTTTTTTTTTTTTTTTTTGTTGTTTTTGTTGTTATTGTCTTTAGTGCATCAACAGTGGAACCGGAGCACCCGGAGGAAACCCACTGAATGAAATTTGTGTTGATGTTAAGGTATATGTAGGTGACATAAATTTGATGTTTGTTTTTTTGTTTTGTTTAGTGTATGTGACTACACCTGTGGGAGAAACCGGAGCACCCGGAGGAAACCCACTACATCTTTTTATGTCAATCTACTTCAGTCCCAGAAAGTGATGGGCACTTTTCCAGAGTGATGGTGTCCTTGTTGTCTCTGGAAGATTCTTCTCAGACATTTCAACGTCTTTTATGCGTCCGAGGGATTGTCCAGGGGTCGCCTGCTGCTTCATTGGCTCACACTTGTCTTTCTCCTCACGTCTGCATCTTTTTCGGGGAGCCCCATAGTCCTCTTTCTCAGCCTGGAGCTCGGTGGAAAGCTTGAGGTTAACTGAGATTTGTTCCTTGAGCTGGGCTTTAATCTCCTCCAGCTCTCTCTCAAAAGTCCTCTTTCTTTTGAAGGAGTTTTGTTGGATGTTACTGACCTCCTCTGCCATCTTCTGATGAAGGGCGTCCTGCTCAGCCCTCAGTGTGTTGATCACACGCCAGCCCTCTGAGACCGTGTCTGCATGAGCCTTGGTTTCTCTGTCAAGCTCACGCTGAAGGGTCTCAGCCTGCTGTCTGACAGTGACGACATCAGTGTCGTACAACTGTCTGATCTGGCAATGTGAAACATGGATGGTGTCCAGTTCATGTTGGAGAATCTTGATTTTCTCTGTGTCGCACTCAGCAGAGAACTTCTGCTGGTTCAGTGTGTATGCCGCCTGCAGTTTTTCGTAGTCAGTTTGCAGGGCTTTCTTCTGCTTCATCTCGTTGTCGAGGTGAAGCTGAAGGTTGTAAGCCTGCTGTCTGACATAGTTGATATCAGTTTGATATTTCATGTTGACCTCCTGCAGTGACACACTGGTCTTCTTCAGTTGTTCTTGGAGAGCCTTGCACTTGTCCTTTTCTCCCTGCAGCTCAGCAGAGAACTTCTGCTGGCTGAGAGTGTGAGCCGCGTCCAGTTTTTCATAATCACTCTGCAGGAGTTTCTTCTGCTTAATCTCGTTCTCAAGATTAAGCTGAAAATAATGATCCTTCTGCTGTCCGACGTTAACAATATCAGTTTGGTATTTTGTACTGACCTCATGTAGTGTTGCATTGGTTTTCTCCAGTTGTTCTTGGAGAGTCTTGCATTTGTCCTTCTCTGCCTGCAGCTCAGCAGAGAACTTCTGCTGGCTGAGAGTATATGCCGCGTCCAGTTTGGTGAAATCAGTCTGCAGGAGTTTCTTCTGCTGGATCTCCTTTTCAAGGTCATGCTGAGCGGTGTTAGCCTGCTGTCTGATGTTGGCAACATCAGACTGGTACCTTTCGTTGAGCTCCTTGTATATCCCGGTGACACGCTCCAGTTCCTTTTGTAGAAGCTGGTTCTTATCCTTCTCCCTCTGGAGCTCAGTGGTGTTTTTTTTCTGAGCCACAGGAGCTGCAGGAGCCACATGAGCCACTTGCAGGTGTTTTTTCTTCTCCCACCTTTTGTTATTGTTTTTTCTTCCATCAGAGGGAAACTTGGCTTTGTAGAAGGGCTTCTTGTCTTTCATCCACCTCTTCGGCCTTTGCTTGGTTTCGTCGACTTTGTTGCTGGATATTTTATGCAACTCGCTCATCATCTCGTTCCAACCTTGGTCAAGTCCATTTTTCCTGCTCTTCTGGGAAGAGCTGACCTGCATAGGTTCAGAGGTCCTCTGGTACCATCTTGAGTTCCTTGCTTTATCCATTTTCTTTGGTTTGATTGATGAGTCTCAAAGAAATGCTGTTGTAGTTTGTCTCTTATCCACAGATGTAGTCTGTATCTTGAAGATTTTCTTTTCGTGAGTATTTTTTACACCGAGGTGTCACCTGTTCAAAGGTTTGAAACGGTCTGACTGTCTGATTGGTGTCTGCCTTATATACAGGCAAAACATTCCGCACGGAATGGAACTTTTTGTTGTAGAATTCTATCTCCTTTGATTTGAAGTTCCATTTTTGCTTTGATCTGCATGTTTACTTTCAAAGTCACAATCTATGATTCAAATGTTAACAAAATGGCTTCCCCACTGACCACTTTCAGAAGTCCCAGGAGGAACATCCTTATTGATGATGAGTTGAGAACCATAATTGCACCATCTCAAATGTTAAATAAAGATATGAAAACCAAATAAAATAGAGGTACACAGGTACAATATGTGCATCAAAACATAAGAATAAAACTATCATCAAGTTACGATCATATATGGCAGTAATGACAAGAAACTCAGAACACCAAACAATGTTGAATAATAATAATTATAATAATAATGATAATCACTTGCTGAATCAAACGCTGACCTGCTGTGTTGATATATGATGTCTACAACATGGATGTATACAGTGCATAATGGTTATACAACAATATGAATTTGATGACTATTTGTAGTTGTAAATTATTGTCTTGATTTGGTTTAAGGGTATGTTGAAGACTTCACTACAAATCACTGTGACTCATCAAATCAATACAGCAATAATGGAGACTGCACAAATACGTTAAATTGTTAATGTCAGAAATGTATTCATTAAATTGTATTAATTTAACTGCTTAACTTACAAAACCTGAGCAACAATGAGCACACTGTTCAACCTATTGGCCAGTCGTTTTCCATCAAGAATTTCACTTCTGCAGCTCATGGAGACAAACTGACCTAAGACCTTACCTTAAGACCTTACTTCTTTATTGAATATGACCCATCTGTTTTTATTATGTACCACAGTCCTTTAAAATAGTTGTAATTAAACCTCTTCTTCAAAAGCCCACTCTGGATCCAGAGGTTTTAGCCAACTACAGGCTGATATCTAACGTTCCCTTTCTCTCTAAGATACTTGAGAAAGTTGTGTGACTTTCTCCATAAGAATAGTTTATTTGAGGATTTTCATTCAGGATTTAGAGTGCATCATAGCACAGAGACCACACCAATGAAAGTTACATATGATATACTGTATAGATTTGACACCACTGACCATCAAATTCTTTTACAAAGACTTGAACATCTGATTGGCATTAAAGGAACTGCACTAAGCTGGTTGAAGTGTTATATCAGAAGACATCCTCTCCTCAGGGGAGGTCCTCTCCTATCTGTGAGCACAGAGCAATCAAGGACTTGTTTATATGTCTGATAATAACTTCAATATGCTAATCTGTGTGCTAAATTCCCTCTAAACAGAAAGGTCCAAACAAAAATCACACAGAGGACCGAAGAAATCTAGATGTTTTATGGCTGAGACACCTCTTATTTTTTCAACTTTCCATACATTTACATATGTTTTGGTGAATTTTCACATTAGTTTTCTCTCTTCAAAAGAAATCAGTTCCTGTATTAATGCACACACCCTTGAGAATTATTTGAAACATTTTCAAATACAGAGATTATTTTTCTTACCATTGCACTACCAGTGATAACATCATGGAAATGGAGCAAAGAAGTGACACATTAACATGAAACCATTCAATTTATTTTTATAACTCATCTTAGTTACATTAATCACAACTGTATATGGAAAAATACATTAATGTATCTAGTTAATGAAGATTTTGTAATGTGTATTTTAAACGGCTTCAAAATACAAATTGAAAACGTCCTTTTCAATGTCCAATAAAAGAGTCCATTTCCGAACACGTAGAGAGACCTGGTGTACAACTGGTGATCCAGCTGAAGGAATGCATTGCACCATTATGATTTTTTTAAGCAGCTCATGACAGATTATGCACCTCATTTGTTAATCAAGACAGCATGACCATTCCATACTCAGGATTAAGGGACCTGAATCTACCTACAGATGTTGCTCAGCCCTAAATCCATTGGAATCACACATTAACTGTACTTTAGGGGGTTTCTGTTCCAGCTGAACTGCCTAATCTGAAATTAAAAGTGCTTTGATTTCAGATCATACTCAGGCGTCCAGATGCTTGCACAAACGACGTACTTTTTCCTTCTTGTTTCTGTTGCCGTGTTTTTTCCAGGGTTTTCCCACCACCACCTCTGATCCAGCTTTTCCTGGGCCGACGGGTCCACTGCCTGGTTTGTAGCCCATGACAGACTGAACCCCTTTAGTGAGCGCCCGCACGTTCTCCTGAAGACAGAGATCCCATTAATACTCATTTCATTTTACAATCAACAACCACAATTCTAATAAGGAGACAGCAGATGTATCGTACCTGATGGAAGAAGTTCTTGTCAACCACATTTTCTATTCTCTTGATTTTCTGTCTGTTTGGTGTTGCAGAGAGGTCACAGCAGTCCAAGTCTCTATTCAGGAACTTGTTGTGCTGTGGCTGGAAGTCTTCAGGGTTAATATGTGGAGGAGGATGGCAGTACAGGAGCTTGCCCTATAAGGAGTCAACATTGTTAGGGTGTAGTGAGTGCGTTAGGGAGAGAGTGATCTAGAGGATGCACATATTTTAAGTTAAAGTTTGGCTGGTATAGCAACAAGCCCTTAAATAAAAAGCAGAAGTAGATTCACAATTACTGTAGTTAACAGTGTAGGTGAACTTAACAAACTTGTGGGAGCTAGTAGACTAAAATAAGTTATTTTGTTTGCACTTACACTGACGTAATCCTTGAGGATGTACCGAGATGATCTGGACTGATCAGGCTGGCCATGAGATGTCATAAAGCCTCTCATGTCTGAAATAGAGAAAAACACAATATTAAACACAAAATACAGCTTATGCAAAAGATTTAAATGAACAGATAAAACACATTCAAATGAAACTAGGTTGAAAAACAAACAAGGTATACATGAAACCAAGTCTACAACGCATTTTATTAGCTGATATAAAATATATATATCTATATAAATATATATTTCTGGCCTATTTGTTCATTTATTCTCCATATGAACACTATAAATGTCTGGTAGTCTCACATCCGTAAGCCATCAGTAGCTCCTCAGAGGTGGGGTGCCTGTCGGGGTCTTCGTCTTCTCGTGGTCGTATGATGTTGATACCGTAGGTGCCTTCTAACACATGCCGAGGGACCGTCTGACAAACGTGACAAATCTGTCAAGGACTGAACTGCGATAAGCATCCTATAAGTCTTAAAGTTGGAACTGCAGTGAGCTTCATGATGGTCCAATTTAAGATTTTAGGTATAACATTTTAAACATTGACATATTGTAACATTAATCTTAGTAATTTGAGTTAAGTATGCCGCATGTTAAGACTCACTAATATCATGACACTTCACGTGACACCTTTAAGGGTCATCAACACTTCTTTCCTAAAAAAAGAAACAAAAAAAAACCAAAGAGCTGCTCCTGGATTCTGCAAGCGATGCGCCAAAAACCATACAAAGGATATATGGGAGACTGCAGGTACGTGGTCTCTCATCTGGTCTATGGGCAGGATCCCAGAGCAGATCATCTCAGCTTTGGTAGAAACAAAAGAGGGCATGACCAGACCTGGGCAGTCACAGAGACAGAGTCCTGGTTCCACATACAGAGTCTGTGATCCAAGAGAAGAAAAAAAGGCACTTAAGGTTTTCTGCTGATGGAATGAATGACTTGAATTCATATCAGGAAGTTTAAAGAGTATTCCTGTACCTGAAAGTGCTTAGTGTGTCCAGGAGTGGCTGAAACAGACACCTTCTTGTTCCTTAGAATAGTGTTGATGGTGGAGCTCTTTCCCACATTAGGATACCCAACCTGTTGAATTCACATATGACAAAAACTGTTGATAGTGCTTGAGGAAAGTGTTTTCTAGTATTTTTCCTGTAAAACAGGAACCAATTTTCAATGTAAGAACAAACATTTCTGGTGAAGCATTCAACTGATTACACAGTATAGCGCAACTGACCAAGTAAAATAAAAAACACAACTTTGTGGTAGATTGTATAGCGCTAACTTTTTACCCACCAGTCCCACTGTCAGTTGTCCATCTTTACACCTGGGCCCGTTGTGAACAGACTTAAACATGTCCAGCAGCTCGTCTTTATGAAGCAGACGACTGGAGTTGTGGAAGGAGGATTCACTGGATGAACCAGTAGTCCCTTCCTCTTCCTCTTCGCTCTCATCTTCTGAGCAGGTGTGCCAGTCCTCCTCTTCGACAGTTATCTGCTGCTCTTCCTCTGAACCACACTCTTCATCCTCCTCTTCTTCTTCTTCTTCTTCTTCTTCTTCTTCCACCTTCACCTCCTCCTTTCCATCTGCCCCCATTTGGGTCAAGTCTTCATTGTCTGGCTGTCTTTCGTCTTCAGGGTCACTCTCTACAGACTCTGGATCATCCACTTCCATGCCCTGTGAGAAGAGACGTGACAGAAGTGTGCATTCAGATTATTCACAAGCATTTCTTCAAAACAATAAGAAGTGAAAACATCCACCTCCCCATGATGGAGTACAGAGTATGGCTTCTCAAACCTCCACCTCCTCACCTTTTCTTCTGCATCCAGTCTGTTACTCTCAGCCAAGGCAGACCAGAAAACTGCCCTCAGCCCCTCTTTCTCGAAGTGTTTGGCCCAGACTCGCCTCTGCTCCCTGGTCAGCAAGTCTGCCTTATTCACCAACAGCATGTTCACCTTATGCTCTGACACTTCCTTTACGTACAACTCCTGGTAGCACACAAGAGACAAAAACATACCGAATTAAACATATAGTGAAATGTTCACTTCCCCTTCAATATACACCTACAGTATTTCTGCTGGTTATAGGGCAACTACTGTAAATCTTTGAGAGAAATCTTAAGATAAAAAGAAGAAATAAATCAATCATCATTAAAAAACATTGGAACAGTTTAATTACTTACACAATTAATTACACCTTCCCTTTCCCACCAAAGCAACTCTGCCTCATGCACTTACCAGGTCAGGACATCTGAACAGCAAAGGATTCCTGGCATCAACAATTTGAATGACGACGTCACTACAGGAAAAACACAAAAACAGTTTTAAACTTAAGTATAACTTGAGAAGAAAACATTCCTGGTTAGAGACGGGTATGAGCAGAAAGTTGTATACAGCTTCAGTTTTTACCTCCTCTCGATCACTCTCCACAGTTGTCTCCAGAACTCCAGGTTCCTCTCAAATGGGGTAAGAAATAACTTCTGTTCCTCTTCTAACCTTTAGAGGCAACACTTGCAGTTAGCTGACTCTAATAATCCTAAACTGATTTGACCACATATTACAAATGTTCCTGATTTTGTACATAAACTTATCAAGACAATAAACACGCAACAACAACATAGATTTTACAGAATATTACACACTGCGCAAGCACTCGTCTCCACTCCAAGAAGCTGTCTTTCTCTGCTTGCTGAAGTGCATCTGGACTGGTGCTTTCATCCCAATGGGGGCTTGTAATTGAGAGAGACATTTCACAAAAATTAAAAATCTTCACTACAGCAATTTCGTAAAATTGAACTAGATCTGTTACTGTTACTTTTGCTTACCGTCGAGGGATTCTCAGGAAGTGCTTGTTTTCTTCATGCAGCTTTGCAAGCCTGGTTCTCTCCTCAGCTGTTATTAATCCTGCTCTAGCTTCGGCTGGCACAAACCTGATGTTGAGTTTCTCTAAGGAAAAAAAAAGCAGGAAACATTCAGGAACAGCAGTGAAATCAAAGGACAGAGGTACAGTGATTAACACAGTAACATTTAAGACAAAATATATTCAAACGCCCTCGAAGCTGCTGCACACATTCCAATTTCATACAGAACAAAGGAAACATTAATCTATGATCCTCTAAGTAGTAAAAGTGAGGCGAACTATAACTCTACGAACAAAAGGTCAGTTCAAATCCTCGGAAACATAGTGGATACAGTACGGCCAGAGCCAACATTGTTTAAAGAGATACAAGCCAAAATTTGCTGTGCTCTGCATTCAGTTTAGTTGTTTACATTAAACATCTGTGTCAGAGAATGTTGTCTTATCTTTGGCCCCAACACACATGAAATTCAAGACCTACACATGAGTTATATGAGGTATTATTTACCTGCGACAAACTCTGTTCCTGCCATTTCAGCAGTGGCCAGAAAGTCCTCCATCGAACTCTGTTCAGTCACTGACTGCAGGTTTAGCCGTCCCCAGTCATAGCCATCATTCAGCTCACTGGTGTGGAGCTGCGAATGTGAAACAAGTAATAGTTGTGGTAAAAAAATAAATAAAAAAAGCCTACATTCATAACAAACCATACGAGTCTTATAGAATATACAGATCTACAGAAAAATAAACTACACGACTGACTGTCATGAGGAGGTATTTAAACTTGAACGGCAAAAATAATACTTTTTTAGCTCTATGCCCAATTTACCACAGTAACCTCTTTATTACAAACGTGTATTCATTTACGTACTTTACATTCTCGACAGGCAGAGCAGCGATAAAATTAGATTTTCTTCAGGGAGTTTGGCACAAGCTACAAACGAGTCTCTTCAGATCTACTGACAGCTCTGCTGAGCCATACATGAAGTGTGTGAGTGGCAAGAACAACAGTGGATTTAATATAAT
Source organism: Argyrosomus regius (assembly GCA_946959425.1). Taxonomy (NCBI): domain Eukaryota; kingdom Metazoa; phylum Chordata; class Actinopteri; family Sciaenidae; genus Argyrosomus; species Argyrosomus regius. The sequence continues at coordinate 16,897,594 of OX336888.1, read as the reverse complement.
ATATTACAGACAAGGTAACTCCCCTCTGTGCTCCGGTAAAGCATGTTCAGTATGAGATACTTGTTGCCGTGTCATACCCATGAGTCGCCCTTCTTGTTTCCTCGGCTCGCCTGGAGTCTCTCCTTCATCAGAGCTCTGCCCAGTCCGGCTCCTCCGCCTGTCTTCTTCTTACCCATAACTTCTGATGTTATGACTTCACTCAGGACACTTTAATTTAATATATACGAAGAGCTGCGAACACGATATCTGCAACCCATGTGCACTACGTTGTTGTCGTATGAACCGGAAGTGGGATAAACCAATCTAATCCAATCTCATATCCGGAGGAATCGACCTCAACTACTTGTAGATATTAATTTATATATTTAATTTATGTAGTTACGGATTCAATATCACATCTTAATAGTTCGTCTCTTACAAACAGAGTTAATATCTTATTTATTGTGAGCGTTTATAGTTACGTACTTATGGTACAGTCCACTTGACTGTCCAGCTATCAACGGTGCCCTGAAGAAACCGGAACAGTGCCAACATTCGTTCCTCACGCCGACCTGCAGTCCGTTTTACAGTCAAATAAATATGAATGCAGTCTTCATGAATATATATTTTTAAACTAAATTAAAAATCACAAATTAAAAGTTAGTATTGCGCAAAGTAACAAATAACTCGTCCTCCATCGTCACACAAAAAAACACTTCTGATGGGAACCAAAAGATGGCAGCATAAAACAGCAGTATGTCAGAGTGACTCTCCGACCTTACATCCTCACATACCAATGTGATGACTGACTCACACGGCACACATTTGTCTACTTTATATTGAATTTCTGTATTTCACAATTTAAAACTAAGATCAATGCGTTTCATTCTGACCACTTTGTGATTTTTATTGTCAAAATTGCGATACAAAAGATTGTTGATAGTGATTGAGTTGGTTTCAGAAGCAGAAACACACAAAGCCCTCGTTATTTTTTATAAAATATATTATAAAAGACTTATTTAAAGTCTTTAAGGTTGTAAAAATGTGAGCAATACTGTCAGCCTGTTAACAACGAACCTTAACTTTGATGGAGTGGGAATATGGTAAATAATGAGTCAGTCAGTATTATCATTTATATGGTTATTTATGGCTATACAATTTCCGAGAATTAATATTAACTGTATTCAAAATTATGCTGCAGTCATGTGAAAACAGCCGGCATACGTTGAGTTCTGTATTAATCAACACAAACCATTCTCGGTCTATTCTCATTTGGTTCGGTCCCCCCTACAGACACTCTCAAATGGTTTCTCCCTGTATATATTCCGTGAAGCTCGTCTCTTCACCGTAGACACTCTTTTCTGCCCTACACTGAGAGAGGACCGAGGACAAGCACAATGGACAAGAGGCGTTCAGAGGATGAACAGATGAAGTACGGTGTCTTTGCGTTCAGTTCTCATAGAGTAGCTCATAAATGACCTGACAGGGCAACAAACACTTCTAGGATTTAGTAGTAATACAAAGTTTTTTCTTTCTCTCTCAGTAGACTTTGTTGCTGTTGACAGCAATAAAATGCTACCTTGGAAGAAGAATAAGTTCGACCTGATAGAGGAAGATAAGCAGTCCAAACAGAAGGGCTATGCGGTGAGTCTCAACTACTCTGCGCTCACCTCATTCGCCAAGTCCTGCCCTGAGAGCGCACTCAACAGGGTGGGCAGCATGTTCAAGTCAAAGAGGAAAAAGGTGAAGATCACCAGCGAGGACCCCACATACACGGTGCTTTACCTGGGGAATGCCACCACCATCCAGTCCAAAGGGGACGGCTGCACGGACGTGGCGGTGAGCAAGATCTGGGGCAAAAGCGAAATGGGTAAGAACGGCACTAAGATGAGGCTGACCATCAGCTCGCAGGGCATCCGGATGGTGCATGTGGACGATAAGGCAAGGAGGCCGGGACACTTGTACTTATTGCACCGGATAACCTACTGTGTCGCGGACCCGAGGTTACCCAAGGTTTTCGCCTGGATTTACAGGCATGAAATGAAGCACAAGGCCGTGATGCTGCGCTGTCACGCAGTGCTGGTGTCCAAACCGGAGAAGGCAAAAGCCATGGCGCTGCTGCTGTACCAGACTTCGGCCACGGCCTTGGCTGAGTTCAAAAGACTAAAACGCAGGGACGATGCCAGGCACCAGCAGCAGCAGCTCATAGGGGAACAAACCATCCCGTTGGTCCCCCTCAGGAAGCTGCTGAACGGACAGTGTTACTACAAACCACCAGTGGAGCGCAGCCGGAGTGCGCCCAAGCTGGGCTCTATTACAGAAGACTTGGTGGGGGAGGAGGAGGAGGAGAAAGCGATGCACTTTGAGTGTGAGGACATTTTGGACACGGACGATGATTGTGTAGCCAACGGTAAACAGGAGTTGACTCAGATGATCAATGACTTGGGAGAGATGAGCATAGGAAACGACGTGCAGACACTAAAAGCTGATCTCAGAGTCACCAGACTTCTCTCTGGAGAGAGCACGGGGAGTGAATCCTCCATAGAGAGCAACCAGGAGCCCCCTCTGCTCACTAATGGGTTTGAGGAGGTAAAGGTGCAGGAAATTGCCTGAATAATTTTAGGCATTTCTGAGCGCCTCTGACGCATTGTTTTTTGGGGTTTTTTTTGTCTCCACAAGAAACATTTCCTCTGTCGTCAACCTTGTTGTTGGAGATTGTTTGTCTAATATGTGCCTCCACGACTAATTGAGATGATTCAGTAAAGATCATCTACGGTTTTGGGACAATTAACGCAAATGGACACACTTAGGCTACTGAATGATGTTTTAAGATTGTGTAAAACCCAGAAAAAAACAAGTGCATGCCCATTTGAAAGATGAGCGGTTGAACCGACAAAATCCCAGTGCGTCTTAGGACGCACGGCACTAATTCCATCTATTTTATTTAAGAGGATTTGTTGTAGCCTCAAGCTTGTTTACCTTAAGTTTTTCCCTCTTTGTTTTTCTTTTGAAAAATGCTCATCAAGATCCAAAAAAACTTTCCGTTTTAAAAGCAAGTTTGTCTTTTATTCCTAAGTGGTTCAGTGGGTCTAAACAGGCATCCTTAATTCTCCTGTCAGGGCGCTTTTGTAACAGCCTGTTCATTTTATATTATTTTGCACTGTTGTAGAGTTCATTCAAGTATTACGTTGACTACATGTACATAATGTTTGTTGTTATGTTGTCCGAAACATAAATGTCATATCTTTGCTGTGCAAAAGAAAAAACACTGTATGTATTAAGATGTAAAGTAAGATGTTTTAAGTATAAATCTGTTATTTTTTAAAGAATAAAAAATGTGGTTTGTTATGTGAACCTCATAGAATTATCAATAAAAAAGAAAAATTATATAAAGCTGTTGAAGTCTATGTGTAGGTTTGTGTTGGAAAACAAGTAGGTCGTGTTTCCCTTTGTCTCAAATTGTTGTCTGATTTGCACTGCAGACTAAAAGTCACATGGAAAAAGGGAACAAAGGAAGACATATCTCACTTATATAGTTTCATATATTTCTCACTTGAGTATCTGTGTTGTTGTGTATGAGTTGATTGTGTATGAGAACAGTCTTGGCTGGGTCTTTACCCTTTTTCCGTCATATTGCTTTCAGGGAACTGGCTGTAGAAGTTATTGAGTTAAGGTACTGAAGGCTCATTCATTCTGACCGGCCTCAGGGAAGCCAGGCCACACAGGAGGACGTCACCACAAGCACAAACAGTTAGAACATCACATGGGTCCTTTTAATGACAAGGCAGAAGGAGCACCCGAGGTCTTTTAACACCGTGACTGCCTTTCTTAATTTGCTATTACGTCTGTCCTCCTTTGGTGAGACATTTCAGAGAATCTCTTAAAAACAAGTAGTATAAACTTGTGAGCTGTAATGTTGCATCTGTGTGTTCGTGTACCAGCTGGTACATTTTAATCAGCCCTACTTACCCAACTCATAACAGTTGTACTAGTAGCAACATGTTTCAGCTCGACTTCACCAGAATTACAGGTAATAAACGGAAGAGACATCGATAAAAGACTATACTACTTCCTTATATGAAATGAAACTGACAATTACAGTGACAAAAATACAGCATCAGCTCTCATATCAGCACATGTGACCTGCGCTCAGAGATTGATGTGACACCAGATGCTGCTCTAAATGTAGGAGACCTGTCACTGTCACTTCCTTTTCACACAGAGCAACAGGCCTACGCACATGCCACACAGTTCTCGCCAGTCATTTGGCCAAGACAGAACAGTATTAACCCGGAACACACAGATGTTGATGTATTGATGTGCGTAAGCCGTCGGTGTTGTGCGTCTGTCTGCCAGGGCCGTACCCCAAGGCCCTTACAGCATGCAGGGATGCTCCTCATTCTCACACTTACCTCACCACTGATGCTACACACTAACAGGGCTGAATAAGACATGCAGGAGAGAGAAAACAGGCCTGCTGCTACCCAGAGGAGGTGGATGTGGGGATTGTTATCTGGACAGACTGTGTTTCACCAGCTGACACAATCCCATTGGGCATGCAGAGGTATTCACTGAAAACAAAAACACTCCCACCATGGATCTAAAATGAGATCCAGAGACAGTGGGGTTAATGTAATTCAGCCAGCACTTGGTGAGTCCTATAAAAAGCTTCACAGTGGCTCATTATGAATTGATGTGCTTTCACACACACACACACACACACACACACACACACACACACACACACACACACACACACACACGCACACTGTAAATCGAGACTGTTGCTGCTGTATTTGCGGCTTGTCATATGCTAATTGTGCATGTGAGAGCACAGAAACCCAAAACAGTTAGCTTCTCTTCCTTGTGTGGTGTGATGCACACCACACAAGGAAGTTTTACTGTCTACCGCTTGCAGAAAAAGACAGCATGACATCATCAGCATGTGCACAGCTTAATGTAATTAGTGGACAGCCACTGCTCTGACCACATAAACGTAAAGACAGAGTAACAGGCCATTTGCTCTCTGTTCCTGCTTTTTACAGCTGCACTTATGGTTGGATATTTTTTCTCTGACCTACATTCTCATACAGCCTCTCTTGTGTCCCACCTCTGCAAAAGCAATCGCGGTCACGCAATCTTCCAGGGTTAACTGGATATCAGCCACACGTGCAGCAAGTCCACTCACACAATTAAAGGTTTGAAGGTGTTTGCTGACAACAAGTGGTTGCAGAACACGTTTCAAGCTGCCAAGGGAGAGAGCAGAGTTCCTGGCTGATAAGAGAGAATAAAAAAAAAAGAGGTTTCTTGATAATCACATGTCACATTCGCTTTTCCCTTGAACAAATACTCAGGTGTTTGCTTTACCTACTGTCTGGCATGTGTGAGTCACAGGGAGAAAAGGCTACACAATCAACAAAGAAATTGTCAGTCACAGAAGCAGTGTTGGCATTGGCTTTTAACACTTGCCTATCTTTCAGCCGTTATCAATCATGCTATTCAGGACCAGACAAAGGAATCCTTAGTTTTTCAATGACGAATGATGACGCAATATTAGAAATATTTTATGCATCTTTAAGTGAGTTGAGAGTTTGAAGACTTTAAATATAATCTAACATATTAACCACGCTGCAGCAAACGCTTTGTCCAACAGTCCAAAACCCCAACTCTGAGAAGTCGAAACTATGAAAAGTTCTATGTTCTTGCTTTTTGAAAAAAAAACATGAAAATACAGTCGATCAACACTCGATTACAAGTGATTAAAGAACTGATCCTACTACTGATCCTCCTAGTGTTAGCCATTCTAACAGTAGAATAGCTATAGTTTGCTTTATACTGTACAACTAAGCAATGCCACAGCTGTAATGTTGCATTTGTTCAGAGAAACATGCATTTGAAACCGCATTTTATCATCCCTACTTACTAAAATCATAATAGCTGTACTAGTAGGACGTGACTAGGAAGTGACATTGATAAAAGATTATATTACTTCCTTCTATTAAATAAGTATCAAAAATAAATGCTGATGAAATAGATGCCCCCTTTCAGAATGTTGATATACTATGTACTGTTACTTATTTATCTCATGTGACATCGTGGAGACATTTTTAACTATTTTATAAACTGTGAGGAAGTTAAATCTGCAAAAAAATGCTTCATATTGTCAGTAAAAAGTACAATATTTTCCTCTGAGATGTAGAGAAGCAAAAGTAGAAAGTAGAATCAATACTCAAGTAAAGCGCAAGTACCTTAAAATTTTACAGTTTAACAGCACTTTTGTGTATAGGTATACCACAGGGTACAGTGAACATAAAGTATTTTCTGTGGACTCGCCACTTACTTCTCTGTGCAGGGATGCCCTGAAAAATCATTCAAATATATCCCACGATAAACTTATCCCCATCCATGCTCAAATAAACAGTAAATGAATCTGGCGGCCACTGCCTGCTCTGACACAGCAGCAGAAGAGTTTCCTAATTATCTGCTAGTGGAACGCCGCCGTGGGCCATCACTGTACCAGATCATCAGCAGTGCCAGGCAGACACACAGATTCACTTTGAACCACGCTAGAAAATCTGTTCTTCTATAATGCATGAGGATGGCTGGGAAAGCACCAGAGCCGTTAGTTACTGTGCCTGGATCCGATTACACCAGCAGCACTAAGATGTCAGAGGGGTTGAATCAGAGCACACTGGGCTGGTGAACCTCTCTTGGCAGTGGAAACTTATAAAGGAATCTCTAGGAATAGCAGCATAACATGTTCCAGCATGCCCTCAGATCATAATTAGATGCTTGATGTCGACAGTGCTTCAGAACTTGGGGCAGGTGAGGAGGAGATTGATGCGACACTACTATTTGTAGCATGAAGGTGTGTAATTAACATGCTCCCCGTCTACAGAAACCACTGTTCAGGGTCATTTAATTCACAACATAGAATTAGAGGTGTAGCAGACCTTGTGGGCAAAGTTGTGAGGAACTCGCCCCCCTTTTTTTTGGCGAGGATGATAAGTTTTGACCCTTCACAGGCAGACAGTGTCAGACATTGTCAGTGCACCTGTGACTTTACCAGGATGCTGTGAATGTGAAAAACATAGAGAGGCATACAGTGAGAGACAGTAAGTAAGAAAAAAATCCATTATGGCGGCAACCTCAGCTCTCATTAGTTTGAATGTGACAGCTGTCCTCCAGGAGTTGTGAGTTGTGTGAGTGTGTATAGTTACAGGTCATTTTCATGCTCAGCTGTTGTATGAAACATTTCATGTGCCAGGTCCTCTAAGGTGCTGCTCAGGCTGAAGTTGGGGACAGACACTTCAACAGGCAAACACAGACATGCTTTAATTAATTATTAAGCAAGTGCATCCATTAAAAGTGTCTGCAAAACATTCAGATAATGTAAGTGAGTTAATGCACCAGTGGCCAGAAAGTTGTGTTATGTAATCTAAAATGAATAACTTAGATGAAAAAATAAATTCAAATGGACAACAAGACTAACAGTCATGCTACAAGCTCTGTGAGGCTACACTTGGGCACAGTGGTGCTTTGTGCTAAATGCTAACATGAGCATGCTAACATGCTGATGTTTAGCAGGTAGTGTGTACCATGTTAACCAGCTTAGGGTATTAGCATGCTAGCATTTAGCACAAAACAGCTGAGGCTGATGGGGATGTCATTTGTTTTCCAGATGTTTGGTCATAAACCAAAGTACTGAGCTAATGTTGCAAGATGAAAAGTCAGGAGATCAACAAAGTTATTACAATTCCCAATGGAGGACAAAAGTGTCCGAAGCAAATGTCATAACAAAATATTCAGTAGTTATTCAATGAAAACCACAAATGTCAACCGCACTCGAGGAAAAATCAGTGGATTATCAAAGAACTCATCCTCTGGCGACCAGAAATGTCTGTGCAAAATTTAATGGCAATGCATCCAAAAGTCGTTTGGACCAAGCAACATTTTCATCCCTATAGTTATGTGGCTAGAAATCAGAGAGGAAGCAAAAATGATAACGGATGCCATGGGGAAAAAGGTTTATGGGATTCAGTGTTAGTTTCCCTCGGCTGGGATGATAACCTCTCTTTCCTCAGTTCACCACATACACAGTTGCAGGTACTTACAGAATATTTCATCACTGTGCACTCAGGCATCATTCAGCTTCAGACAAGAGTCCAGCCTACAATTTCCCCCGTGAATCATACATGCTGAGTGTCTCACACAACACTTTTCAGTTGGTCTCCATGCAGTCTGCTCATGTGCCGTGTCTGCATCTATGGGCCAAGCCCCATGAGGCCATGAAACTCTAGATCTCGCAGTGTCTTATTCAGCCACTGCTGCTCTTGTTTTCCACTTGTTCCGACACAAAAGCTTTGCCCCCAGAGAGCCATAGATTTCAGCAGGGTTATTTCGGTCTTTCCGTTCACGGGAGGAAATGGAATAATAACAGAGAGGAGAGAGAAAATCACGGGGTGACCCTTGGACAGATTTGCTTCATGAGCAGAATGCAGAATGGGAACTATGAGGTCTTTTAGTGTTTTTAACAAGATACCTATCAGCATGTTGTGTACCAGGAGACTTGAGATACAACCATGGCCCCAAAACACTTAGCTTTGGCTTATTGTTCAGTGGGTGAGATCAAGGTGAGAGTAAGTTTTGAGCTCCATTTTCACAAGATACTGTGGCCTACTTTTCAGATCTGACCAAATGGTGAAATCCACGTGTAATTTCCGTGTTTCAGATACAGAAAGGAAACAGATGCAATGTCCAACACCTTAGGTCTCAGGCTTGTCCCATAGGATGCACATGTTTCTGTGTGTGCATGTATGTGTGAATGAATGTTTGTAGGTGCTGACCAGTGCTGAATCTGGGGAACAAAATACAAACATATCCCCAGTTTGAGAAAACCTAAACCAAAACGTATAAAGGCTTGAAGGTTCTCTATGTCACATTTAGAAAATCCTTGTTAATGATGACACCTTTGGGCGTTGAGTGACCTGCAGTCAGCATCCTGTTGGTCGTGCTCTGTAGGCGTCAGCGAGCATCATCCTGGGCATCAGCCAAAAGTGACATACACAAGACTGAACACTGGAAAATGAATTACAATCATATTTAGAATAATATTACTAATATCCCTATCTTGCATTTGGACCATTGGGAGAGAGAAGGCACTTGGGGGCAAACATAAACATCACATCGTTTGGATGGCTGTTATAGGCAACCGAGAATTCTTTTAGTTACGTCACAACCTGTTTACTCATTAGCAATAAAAGTGATTAAAACAAAAAATAAATACGTAAAATGCTTCATAAGCTTACATATGGCACCGCCACTATAAAAATTCCTTAGTTGTGTTTATCTGCTCTAAACATGTCTGGGTTTTATGAATGGCTGTTATCTCAACACATGACTTTTATTACCAAAGCTCTGAAGGCTGCACTTTGTGCTGAAGGTGTTTGTGCTTTGAGACTAACATAGATTATTCTTAAATGTCATTACCTTATACATTAGTAAAGGTCATCTAGTTTTGAACACAGTGACATATTTACTGAGAGACTCCTAGAGCTCAGAGGCATTGATCAGACGAATCAAATCTCAGTTTTCCATTGGCCTGCATGACCTGTAACAGACAGACACTGTCACTGATAGATACGTCCTGAGCACTGCATTTAGATCAATTCTGTGCCGGGCATTATGTTCAAGCACGCTGCTGCCTGATATCGACAGACTATTGTAGAGAGAAGGCATCAGAGTCTCTGCTGTTGACGGGCCGGTGTTTTATTCATAGCATTTTGCACGCATGACAGTTGACATCCATGAATCGGTGTCCTATTGACGGGCAAGCTGAAAGGTAATCAACAGACGGCACGGTCGGCTGGGTGTGGTCATCTTTGAACTTGTAGAAAAAACATTTTTTCTACCCATTTAGTACTCAGGTTACTTAAGCTAATGGTGTCATAAAGACATGCTATAATACTAATATTTAATATTGTATCGTGGTTCATGTTAAGTAAAAACACAGTCAGTGTCAAGATTTCAAGAGCAGAGAAAAATTACTTTGTTTTAGCACCAAGTTATGCAATCTGTTCCCAAAAAACAGCTGTAATGTGCTGACCCCATACAGCTCAGTAATGACCTAAAGAAGTAAGATGAAAAAAACAAGTGGAGACAATGAATATAGAAAAATGAGGAAACTTAATATGTGCCCAAATGGCACAAAGGATACACATAGGCTTGGACTGGCAGCTACTCTGGATTGGAATGTGTTTTAAACTTTGTACTTTTCCTTGGGCAGTATAAAACAAAACTATGTCCTGTACTGAGCGCACTTGGCACGAGTACGGTATGATTTGAAAACAGTTAATCTGCATAGAATAGCAGGTTAGTGGAATTCACCACTTCAGGACTGTCCATTGTGTCAGGTTGGCAAGTCGTCAGTTACATATTTTTTATATCAATGAGGGTGGGCTAAATGTTTGAAACACTTCCACCTATTTGGCATCATGTAGGATACAATAATCTATAAAATACAATTTAGGACTTGCTCTGTGTTGGTGCATCATTCCCTTTGATCAGACTTTTTTAAACTGTCTTGCTTAGACAGGTTTTGAGAGGTTTTTTTTTCAGCAGCCCTCTGTTGACTCATTTTAGCATCTCTTTAACGTCTTTTGTTGGCCACGGAGCATCCCTACTGGGGGCTGCATGTTTTGCTCATGGGCATTTTCTAAATGATTGCCTTTTCCCTGATAGTTTGACGTCAGTTTCAGAGCTGAACATCAGAAGAATCCACGTGAAGAGACCAAAGCAGCATTCCATGCTGAGCATCTCCGCTGCAGGCAGACAGTCCAAACCATGTGTCTCGCTGCAAGGGGAATGTTAACAAAACAAGGTCTTTTGTTCGCAGATATCCCAGAAATGTTTATCGGTTGTTGCTTTGTTTAAGAACCACTCCTTAAAATCACACTAAAGTGAACATGCAAAAACTTGTTGTAGGTGCATGAATCTCAGCTGATGTTTACACGGCAGTTTACTGTAGTATAGTCTCTGATATTGTTTAGGTAATCAGACTGAATCTCCATGAGTCACTACTGTGAGATTCTACTTGACTGACTTGTCTGCATGACTGACTGACAATGTAGTGGTGGTAGAACAGCTTTGTGAGGACAAAAAATAAACTGCTTGTGAACCCATGGTTGGCCTTCCACAGACCTGAGCACGTAAGGTGAAAGCTGTGTGCCAAGATGCTCCTTCCCTGCAGGTTTGTACTGACAGATGTGGCGTGTGAAACTGTAAACACCCACAACCACAACTAAATCACTGCTGAGGCACATAAAACAGATGACGCAACTTGGCAACATCAGTGGACTGCTCCTTATTCATACCCAATACTTAATACAGGCTAATGTTTACAGCATAACACAAGTTTTGCTGAAGAAATGCAAACTTGTCTCCAGAAATGACATTTTTATATATACTGTTAATTTGTTTGTAATCTTTGCCTGGTTGTGGTGTTTGGCATACAAAGAGCATGACTTTGGGACTTTCCACATAAATTACCTTGATTTACAGTATTTACTTGTTATCTTATGACAAAATGTAATCTATATCAGACATATTTTGGATTAAAGGAATCGTTGTTGTCGTTGAAATCGTTTAGATTAAAAAAAAAACAACCAAACTCTTACATCATCATTCTTCAAATCTTGCATCATCACTTCACAATCCTTTCTCAGGATCAGAAACCAGGTTTTCAGTCACACTGTCAGACCCCACACCAACGGTGTAGTTGTCCCAATCATGTGTAGTTGGCTCTTTGGGATTTAGCCAGATGGCAGTTCATCTCTTCCAAGCCTCTTAAAGCCTCTTAAGACACAGGCCGTGAGCTCCAGGAAACTACAGAGCAACCTTGCTGGACTTCCACGGCCAGACTATAATCTCACCAACCCCCCAAATGCTGTCTCCATGGAATTAGCACGTCATGAGGTCTCATGAGCAACACACCATCGAGGAAATGCACAGTGGCCTTGGCTGTTGCTATGCCCACTTTGTTGCCTGGCTTACCTGGAGATGAAGCTTAAAATGTCAGTGTGATCTTTGATTTGTGTTCATTGCAGCTGAACATTGATTTTATGGTTTTTCACTGCTGCAGGTTGCATGTTTCTTTACGGAAGTTAAGGTTTAGACTAGATTGTTATTGCATATCATGCCAACTACAAGTTTTTCTTTATTTCATCCCCCTGTTGCTGCTGCCAGGAACATAAAACACATCACTTCCTGTTCACCAGGGGATTTTTCCTGTCAGAGAGCTACCTTACACTGTGTGCTTAGACCAGCAAGTTTTCGTAAAATGGGTGGACTCTGTGTTGTATTAACTAGCAGATCTTCTTTATAAAAACATTACTGATTAAGAGATTTGTGTTGCTCTATTAGAAAGCAAAGTCAGCAGTTATCGCTGTGAATCTCTCTCTTATAGTGTGCCAGTTTCTGTCAGTGGGCTCAGTCAAAATACCTTTGACTGCCTCTAGTTTATCAGTCCTGGGTTCTTATTTGATGCAAAAATATCTAGGTGGCACAAAATGTAGTGCTATTATGTCACAGAATGTAATGTATTGTACTGTGTCTAATTCATGCCACACCCAGATGATTAAAAACATAATTATGTGGTAAAACACACAAACGGTCTGACTCAAACATGCACACTGGACAAGCAAGTGTAAGACAATGGACACTTACACACACATTCCCTTAAACACACACACAAACTAAAACACCTCTGTATCAAATATGCATTACCCAAAGGAGGGAACATTGTTTTGTTTTTTTTCTGTTACAGGAATGAAGAAAACTCAATCTGGACACACAACAGACAAACTAAATCAAAACAACATTGTTGAGCTGGAAGATGAGATGAGTTCTAAAAAACATCCTGAGTACATCAAAAGTGTGTGTGTGTGTGTGTGTGTGTGTGTGTGTGTGTGTGTACACTGCACAATTCGTGTGAAAATATGTGATAGCAAACATACCAATGACATTCTTTCAGTGACCTTTGACCTTCCTTTGACAGTCCTTTTCTTGTTTTTGTGTCTGCCTCTGCGGATGAATCATGTTTGCCCCACTGAGCACCTGAATGTTGAGGTGGTCATACAGAAATATTCTTCTATAATCAGTGCAGGCCTTCTGTGATTTACATTTTTAGTTGCCAATCTTGCTGATCTGGCACTACTGGTTAAAGCAAACAATAGGAAACATCTCCCAGGTCCTGTTTGTTACAGGCCGGTCATGTTGTGGCTGGGACAGTGCTGTTTGTGGCACCACCCCACTCTTGCTGCCCTGTGGGTTATCAGTGTGGAAGAACTGGCTTCCTACACGGCCTCGCTCTCTAGTTAATGTGCATAAATGCTTTATTTGGCCACTCCTCAACCTACAAATATGCAATAATCATTTTATCTGTGCATGATATACCTGCTCCCACTCAAAAGTGTCTCCACCAAAGAGCTTGATTTCAAAAAGAGATGAAAAAAGGGGACGCTGACTTTGAAGAAACAAGTGCTGAATGTAGGGAAAATTATTGAAGTTATCAGCTGTTATGAGGATGCTGCTTAGAAAGTAGTATAACTCTTGTGAATGCAATGTAAGATTGTGTTATATAGGTGTCTTCTTTGTCTGTCCATATCTTTTTCGCTCTGTCTTTCCTAATTTCTCTGCAACTTTTCCCCTCTCTCTCTGTCTCTTTCTGTCTCTGGCCTCTTTCTCTCTCACTCTATTCTCCAAGTGCAGTGTTTTCCATCCTGTGTCTCAAATCCTGTGTACCAGTTTTCGTCACAGTCACAACAACAACAGGCTATGTGTGTGTGTGTGTGTGTGTCCAAGTTTCCATACAGGAAGACAAAGAGAGAGTGGCAGTTTTGAGAGAGCAAGCCTTCGTCATTTCCTTCCCGTTTCCTTCACTTCATTCTCCGGTCCCCCGCTGCAAACTGCCCCCTCTTTCCTCCACCTGGAAACACACGCATACACACACACACACACACGCACGCACACACACACACACACACACACACACACACACACACACACACACACACACACAAAGAATCTGACACATTGCACAAACAAGCTCACAAAATCTTTTTCATGTACATACCTTAACACACACAAAAGGGAGCAAATACCACACAGGTGCTATTACAGGACTTTTATAAAAAACAATCGAGCTCTGGAGCAAATGTCTGCTCATAGCATAACATAGCTTACATTCATTCATATGCATGATTCTACTTCTACATGCATATTATTATTATATTATATTATATTATTGCATGTTACTGGCTGATGTTTGTGTGTGTTTATGTGGTAAAATGGACAGAACATCTTGTGAGTTAGTGCACTTTATGACATTTTCTGTGAGCTTTTCTATGTCCATGTCCAGAAAAGTGTAAACAAAGCTAAATATTTTTTATATTTTAGATTCTTTAAAGTAGCCACCTTTTGCTTTGATGACAGCTTTGCACTTGTCAGTCACCTGGAATGGGGGCTAGGGCATATGATGCTCCATCATTTATTCTGTTGAAATACAAATGATGGTGCCACTATAAGCAAAAACCAGATGTGATGGCGTGTCCCTCCAGAATGCTATGGTAGCTGGTCAAGTGTGGCTTGAATTTTGAATAAATTGTCAACAGTATCACCAGCAAATCACTCCACACCATCACACCTCATCTTCCATGGTGGGAACCACACATGCAGATACCATTCCTTCACCTTCTCTGTGTCTCACAAAGACACATTTGATTCGTCAGACCAAAGTACAGATTTCCACTGCTCTATCGTCCATTCCTTGTGTTTCTTCTTCTTGCTGGTTTCCCTCAGTCATGGTTTCTTTGCAGCAAAAGACTGATTCACGCAGTCTCCTCTTAACAGTTGAGGTTGAGATGTGTCTGCTACTTGAAGTATGTGAAGCATTTATGTGGGCTCTAATCCGTTATTTGGTGACTTCTGAGGCTGGTAACTGTAATAAACTTGTGCTTTGCAGCAGAGGTAACTCCTGGCCTTCTTTTTCTGGTGTAGTCAGCCAGTTTTTTCATAGTTTTGGATATTTTTTTCAACTCCACTTTAAGTTCAGTTTTCTCCACTGACTGACCTTCACACCTTAAAGTAATGATGGACTGTCGTTTCTCTTTACTTAAGTGAGAGTGGATCTTGCCATAATATAGATTACTACAGTAGTCAAATAGGGCTATTTACTGTATGCCAACACTACCTCTGAACAACATGAAGACAAGAAAGTCCACAAATCAACTTTTGACAAGACACACCTGGTAATTGAAAATCATTCCAGGTGACTACCTCATAAAAGCTGACTGTGAGAATGCCAAGGGCGTGCAAAGCTGTCATCAGAGCAAAGGTTTATAATGTCAAGAAAAAGTTACAAAACATATTTTGCTTTGCTTTTTTTCATTACTACATAATTTCATGTGTTATTTCATAGTTTTAATGTCTTTAGCATTAATCTACAATGTAGAAATTAATTAAGAAAAATATTGTGTCCAAACTTTTGACTGATATTAGTAAGCACTTATGCAGTGCATGTATAACTGCTTATATTATTACAGTATGTGCGCATTTATGTGTCATTAATCATTTCGTAGGTACAGTCATTGGGTTCATTACACTGAATCAGCAAATGGTTGTGAATGACAGCAATGCAGACTTTCAGGTGCAGCAGGTTATTAAAATGGAGGTCAGCAGGTCTGAACAGTGGCTTCTCTGTAATGCTACAGCAATAATATCTGAGAGGATGTTCTTTAATGTGAAAAATGGAACCATGGGGTCAGGGGGTCAGCTGAGATAGAAAGGTGCATCAGCAAAGTACCTTTAAAACCCTCCTCTGTGGTTGCAGGCTAACATCATGGTGTTATAATATGCATACAGCCGATTTTGTTTCATGTGTAGGGAAAGAGTTTATGTGTGGTGCCCATCAGACGTGGGAAAGTAGAGGAATTGCAGTGTGCTGGACTGGATACAGAGGATAAGCACATCGCTCTGTAATCTTTCAGCTTATGAAAATGAAATTGACAGATACCATTGTTTGCTCTAATAAGCAAAATGTACTAACTCTGTGCGACAGGAATGCTCCCAGTCAGGTTTCTTGTGATTAAATGGGATTGTACTTTGTGTGCATGTGTGCACAACACAAGGGTGAAATGCATTGTGTCTGTGTGTTGCACGTGTGGTGCATGTGTGTTTTGTCAAAAGAATCTTGCACAGACTAAACTTATAAACAACCTGTATGAACCAAGTAAAACCAAAACTACTCTACTGTTGCAAGAGAGTTCTGTTTTTACAGTGTTTTTTTTAAGTCAAAGTCAAAGCTCATGTCTCACACTATTTTTCTCTGGAATGTTTAAAACTGATTTACTTGGAAAAATAACACATTGTCCAGATCATCTTTGAGAAGAGTTCAATCTGGGGCAACCAGACAGGGTCACCACCGTATCTTAGAAATCAAGATGACAACCATGGAGCACAACATCCCTAGTTTGAGTCTTGCCAGTGACCTATATTGCCTATTTCTCTCATTCATTTCTTGTCATTTCTCTTACTGTGCATAATCAAAATTTAAATCCTGCTATAGGGCCACAACACCATAGCTAAACTGGGCTAAGACCAGGTATTAGGGCAGCATGAGAAACTGAGAGCATGAGAAACTGAAATCCAGTGAGGCGAGGTGAGAGGTGGATTCCTCTTTGTCTTGTTCCCATCTGTCACCAGATAAGTCACGTGCCTCTGCCTGCCTTTCCAACCTGTACATCTCGACACAGCAGAGCAGACTGGAATGCAATGCCGCTCATATCTGGCCTTTCTGGAGACTTTGGCATTCCTCCAATAGCTTGAGAGAAAGGGAGATGAAGGCAGAAGGAGATGAGAAAGAAGTTCAAAGAGAGGGAGGAGAGAGAGAGAGAGAGAGAGCAAGGTAGAAACTGGAGGGGGTGGGAGGCTGATACACAGAGAAAAAAGATAAGGGATCGAGACAACCTCATCTTTTCTCCTGTCTGACTCTTTTTAGTTACATTTTCTAATTCTGTTGTACAGTCCATGCTCATAATTTTCCATTTATTTGCATATGTTACAGAAATCAATACAGATAAGGAGTGAGTGGGCACTGCTTACAGATTCTTTTTGTCATTATGTTGCACTGTTGGTGAGTGACAGAAGGGTGCAGTCATTAAATCCCAGGGTTCATTACAATAATGCTGACAGGTTAGAAATATTAATCATTCCAAATGAACCATGGAAAACATTAGCAACAGAATCATGTAGAAAATCTAAATAAATGTATATGTACTTATCGTACATTGAAGAAAATATCCATACAAATTGCTGAGTTTACGGCAGCCAGAGGAGTGCAATATATTTGAGAAACTTGAGGTTTCTTAATTTACTTGAAGCAACTTCCACCACATGTTGTCACTGTCTGCAGCAGTGAAAATATTGGGAAAAGGTTGTGTTGCCAAACTTGGAAGTGAAGCAGCTAGTGAAGTGTGATGCTAGCAGGCTTCTTTATGCCTGATTTTAACATGTGAAAAAATATAAACATGCTGTGAAATGTGTCACCTTCTCTGTGATGCCTTTGGTTTGAACTGACTTGAGTGGCTTTGTTAACATGGAATCATGTGACTGGAATTTAATTTGTTGAGCTTCAGACATTGAAAAATGATCTGTGAAATAAAAAGCAGCTGGATGTAGGATAATACGGATATTAAGTGAGAAGACCCCTTTATTTCTCCATTGTGAATTTCTTACATTTGACTACTGTTGTACTAGGTTAGATCTCCCAGTGTTGCAAAGTTGTTTCACACAACTACTATTGTCTATAATTGATTATCAGTTTAAACACTGATTTGTCCTTTTTTGAGACTGTGAGTACTGTGAGTTCACCTGCAGCTGTCTAAGAACATGACACATTTGATTTATGGTAGTTCAAAGTAATCTTTAGTCTTGGACAGTGACCAACCTTCTGACAAATCCCTGTTCGGTGTATCCTTACCAGCCTCAAAACTGCTGCCCTGTACCCGGAACGTGACCTCTGATCTTTCTGTAGAGCAGAACAGGAGAAAAGTAAAATCCCTTAAGTTAAAGTGAGACTCTCTCAGTATGAACATGTGAGTCTTTAATGTGCTGTGTTTGCATGCTGCGTTTGAATGCATTGGTTTGATAGATGTTGGACAAGAGGCTTTAAATCAAACTAATGAATGAAATGGGTTTGTATAATCCTCTGCCTATATAATCTGTACTTTGCGGAACTAAGAGGATTCCATCGGAAATCATTATTAGCATTTCTTCTCAAGCCATTTTCAAAGATGTGGCTGATAATTGGAATTAACACACAAATGTGCACAAGCATGCACGTTTAGTGACATTTTAAGACAAAAACAGACATTCTGCAGAATGACATTAGCAACACTGGCATTTCACTGAAAAGGGCTGTGGTGCATCAAACAAGGGAAACAGATTGGGCTACAGATATGACGCATGGAAACCTGTTTTCAAATAAGAACATCTGCAGTGATATATTGGCATATTAGATCATAACCTATCAGGGAAACTCCCTTGAGATTAAACCTGCTGAAAGACAGCCTATAATTATTTGTTCCCTCCAAACATTGCTTTTGCTTTTACTATAGTGGTACGAATCCAAACTAAACAGATGTTGTTTTGTTTTGATTGCAATAAACAGATCAAACAAATGCAGAAATAACTACAACATTATTGTGATTTATAAAAAAAACACTTTGTCAGGTCTCTCTGCAAGGTGACAAGCAAACAGCTTTCAAATCTTTGTTTTCTGAACAGAGTTTCGATCAATCAGGGCTTTATGCTAAATTGGTTCACAGTACAGTATAACTGTAACTTTAAGTAACAAGCACATATTTTCAGTGCATAGTTAAACGTCCTTGTTTACTTTTCTCCAAGCAGTCTCCTTTTTTGTCTGGACTGTATAAATATGAAGTAGTATCAACAAGTTTTGGGTGTCCACAGACAGCTACAAGTATAGGTCGGCACCTCCATTACTTGCTGATATACACAGGTTGATAAACCTGTCAAGATAAATCCACATTTTAATCCTGATGTCTTCGGGTTAGCTCTGGCTACATGTGACGCTCAAAGTTGCATTAAATATTTTCAACTTGTGCGAATGACACCAGAAATGCAAAATTCAAGTTTGCGCCTATTTACGTCTTTAAATTGATTTTGTATGTAATCTATCATTCGCTTTCTGAGTGAACGCACCACACCACACAAACACAGCAGGACCTTGATTTGGTTTTCAAGGAACATCCTTAATCGTTTCAGCTGCTTGCCAAATTCCTCACATTTGGTTGCCTCCACCTTTCTCCCTACATCTAACCTGAAAGAGAGCGGCAGATAAAAGAGAGTTGGAGATTAATAAAATAAGAAAATACAGAAGTAGGTCAGAAAAGCCTTATGTCTGGTGTTGCATATGCATTAATACATTTCAACAGCTGCAACAACAACAACAACAACAACAACCACAACAACCACAACAACCTGGTGGGGTGAGATTCATCTCAGCCATGAAAGCGTCCTCCCATGAGAATAAAGGTTGTCGCTGCTGTCGCTGGTTTGGTGTCAACCTTTAATAAACACTTTCGGATCTGAAGAAGGAAGTGACACAGAGAAAGACTGTGCAACTGTGCTTTGTGTCTGTTTTTCTGTGTGTGCAGGCCTGTTTTTGCCTGTACGTATGTATTATTCATGCTTGTGGACCAGTCTTTACTGATTATACTCATATAATGGATTACTTGTGGTGTTGAACAAATCCAATAATTACTATAATTAAAGATGGTTGTGTAAAAGTTAAATTTAGATGAATTTCCATCCTGGCAAAAATAACATTTATCAGAAAGGTCATTTTTCTGAATGGCCATATTTAAAAATACTTGATATCAGCAGCCTTGATCTAAAAATAATAACCGAAGCCTTGTATGTGCATTGCTAAGTGTGTCCGTTTGTTTCTGTTTGTGTGTGTGTGTGTGTGTGTGTGTGTGTAGGAGTGAAATGTGCACATGCACACACATGTTTGCGGAGAGAGAGAGCGAGAGAGAAAGAATGTGCGTGTTTTGCATGTGTCTGAGCTCTGTGGGTCTTCAGCAGCGCTCTTTGTTGTTATGCAGAGGCCGCCTGTCTGCCTAACAGAAGCTCTCTTATCTCTGCGGCTGGATGGGAAACATGGGTTTACAGCATTTGTGTTGAAAAAGCCAGAGCTCAGTGCTAAGAAACACATGAAGCTGACTCTGTCCAATACACAAGCATGCGGTTAAAAATAGACACCCAACACAGGATATATCTGAAGCAGCCTGTCGCTGCGCTTCTGCCTATTTGACTGCTGTGTGGGAAAAGAAAGAGGGGGTGGGGGTTGTGGTTGTAAGAGCTTAATAAAGATTTTGTGGGTGTGAGGGTGATCCCCTCTGTGTTTTCTCTGTCTGTGTCTCCAAAACAAACATGCACTGAGTCACCCATAATCTCTGGTCATTGTTGCACACAACAGATCTAGGACTTTCACAACCAAACCGTCATATGTCGTCAGATATCATACAGCTCTGACTGAGCTATATGATAGCACAGGGTTCAGTGCCTTGTTCAAATATTCAAACCACCAAGCCTGTAATAAATATAAAAGCCACTCTGCTTTCTGAGCAGCAGCTGCCCCAAGAGGTTGCTGCAATGTTTACAAAAGGGATTTAACATGTTTAAGATAGTTGCGGGGTGAAGTAGGGTGCAAGTTTATAGAAAGTCTTTTCTTTATTTGGTAATATTATGCAAAAGAAATGACCTACATATTTTCACGTGCCAGATTAAGATTCATGGTTGAGAGAGCTACAGTAGTATAAGGTTGTGGTAATCCCATAATAATTCTGTAAAGATAGAGTAATCCTGTCGTTAGTGCGTATAAATGCATAATCTCTCTTTCACACCAGCACTGAGCTCCTGTCCAGTTTCAATAATCTGGAACAGTTGTCTTTTGTCTTCACTGGGCAGTGAAATGTTAAGACACACTTGAAAAGAAAGTCAGCAAGGGTCATACATGTGATTATGGCTCCGGACCAGATCGGGAGCTCAAGAACTTACAGTTACATGGTATGTGATTTAACTCCACTGAGCCGCCAGAACTACAAATGAAAAACACAACAAAATGTATGTTTGCCATATTCTATGTGTAAAATTTAAAAAAAATATGGAAATGTAAAACGTTGGACAGCTGCTGGTTTCCGTTTGCTATATAAAGATTATTTTACCGCCCATTCCATATTGCATAATATCAGGATTTTAAAAAAAAATGGAGAAATCAAAATGAAGACTTCTCATTTGTATTCTGAGAGAGCTGGATGGAGCTGGACAACCTGTCACTTAGAGGAGCTCCAGGCTGGAGTTGGACATTTTACAGACATCGTAGATATGATTTGTGATCGACTGACAGCCTACCTGCTGAGTTACAGTAACACAGTCAGAATTTAGCTCTTTGTTGAAATAATAAGTATATAGACATGCAGTATGTGGGTATAAAATGTTTATTGTTAAAAGAAACAACATCCAAACCTGAACACATTTATGAAAGTTATATTTATTTGGTGACACAACAAACAGACAGTGTTTTGTGTCAGATTCAGTCCATCTGTATGAATCTACTCGACATGAACGTGGAAAGCAGAGGTGCTGAGGGGATGAAGTACACCCTAAAATCAGTCATAATAAAAATCAGTTAAACTTATAATTTCTCATTTTTTAAATGGAATTTGGGAATATATCGGCGTACAGATTCATGTAAATTACATGGAATGTACATTTTTATCAATAGCTGTATTATTTTGTGTGAGTATATAAGCACTGGTGTGTGTACAATTCTGCATTCATGTGTGTGTGTGTGTGTGTGTGTGTGTGTGTGTGTGTGTGTGTGTGTGTGTGTGCTCGCTTTGTATTCTAGACCCTCAGTAGCTGAGAGCAGTTTAGGGTTTTTTCTTGTCGTTCTCATGTGTCTTTGACTTAATGTGTTTGTTTGTGTGTGCCTACAAGTGTGTGTTTGTGTCTCTCATTCCTTGATGTTTTTCCTCTTACTTCTTTACGCAGTATAAATGTTCGCACACTGCAGCCTCCAGGGCCTAAACTGACACATTCACAAAGCAGTGATTTATCAGTTTGAATGGATGTGTGTGTGCTGTATGCGTGTGAAAGAGAGAGACAAACAGGGACATTAAAAAAACAGATTCATAAAGGGGGATAGAGACAGAGCAATGTGTTCACAAACACGTAAATGTACAGACAGACAGACAGACAGACAGACACTAACACACACAAGCTGTCCAGCATACACACACAGGAAGTGTGATAGATGAACAGGCGTCATGGCGGAAGACAGTGGGGCCAGAACAGACCTGCACTCTTCAACCTCCCATGTCACTTTTGACCCTCCTTCATATATAGAGCGTTTTCCTTTCTTCTGTTTTCACCGTCTGTTGAAAAAAAAAGAAAACAAAAGAAAACAAAGAGCGAGAGAAAACAATTTATCTCAGCCAATCCCTGCATGAAGACTCAGTGCTTTTCCACTCTTATAAAAACATCCCCTATTGTTGCAATGGAGAGACGTAGAAATGTAGATTGTTGTGTTGAGATGCTACAGTAAGTAACTGCTGATGTCCTAAAATGCTAAAATATTATTAACTAGAAAACCTAGTAATTCTTCAACATTTTGACACATAATATTCACTGTATTGGCAGTTAAATGAAAAGATCAATACTGCTTTCATGTCTGTACAGTAAATATGAAGCTACAGCAAGCATTTGTTTGGATTAACTTAGCACACAGACCAGGAACAGGAGGAAACAGTTAGCTCATTTCTCGGCCGAGTGCAGTAACAATAACTCATTTATTCACTTTGTATTTGTTTCTGTTGTCAGTACATACTTTTGTGGATGTGAACTGAATTGATCCAAATACCTCAGAAGAAGTTGGACTATCACTTGCTGTCAGGAAAAGTATAGCACATTCCTGGAAAGGCCTTTCTGAAATATAGAAAAAGATATCCTTTTCCTAACTGTGACCTCTGGTGAGCTTTTGTGTCACCACAAAATGTGATGTTGATGTTGAACTCTTGCTAGAAATAGTTTTTCTTACTTCATGAGGTGACTGCCTTACATAAGCAGCACAAGGCCAAGTATGTCTGTATCATGGTCTCCAATATATTGTTCACAGTATATTTTAATTTTCATCTTGAGTGACTTCTTGTCACAGACCTGGTGGTTTCAATCTACTTATCTACTTTACACTACCAGAAACAAATAAATATATTTCCTCAAATTCTGAACTATTCCTTTAAACCAAAGAAAACATTCATTTATTATTAGAAACTTTGTCTCCATATTTGTTGAATGGTAGTAAATATTAAGCTGACCCACTTTCCTTTCTATGAAACATTAGGAAACAATGAAACTATAAAATAAAGTCTTTAAAACAAAACAGTGATTGAAATGGATGAATTGCAATGTTTGGACAATGGAGACGAGTTTGAGGACAAAGATTCACTTTAGTTACCAAACAGGAAATATATAAAACATTACCGACAGTCTCTCCTAACTTCACATGCTCTATTGTTAAACTTGAAGGCCTTGCTTCAGACATGTACAGGACAAAAATAGCCATCACTACAACACTGTAAACAGGAAACAAGTTGGAGGTTTCGACTATGTGTGTTTTCAGTTGGTGTATGCGTGTTTGTGTGTGTGTTTAACTTCCTCTGCCTGTCATCTGCCACCTCTTTCTTTGTCACTCTTTGCCTCAGTTCATCTCTCACACAGTTGCTGCACTCAGTGTAGAAGCCCCATCGAACTGTGTGGCTGAGTGTGACTCGACCGCCCTTTCTC
This sequence comes from Argyrosomus regius, assembly GCA_946959425.1. NCBI lineage: Eukaryota > Metazoa > Chordata > Actinopteri > Sciaenidae > Argyrosomus > Argyrosomus regius. The sequence continues at coordinate 16,873,690 of OX336888.1, read as the reverse complement.
AAAACTACATCAGCTGACCTCCGCACAACAAGGACTGCAGCGTCAGCTGGAGGTGGCGCCATAATCTTCGGGAACTTCCACTCACACATTGTGCTTCGCAGACTTTGTACAGTCAACAAGACAAGACAATGGCTCTGGGGAGATAATTAACTGATTTTCAGGATTATTATAAGGAACACCTCTGAAAATATTTACACAAATGCAAAAATAGAGTTGAAATCCTGGAGAGCAGCCAGTCGGGAAGTGTGAAGAAGCTGGCCTCTCCTGTTTACTTTTAATCACTTAGCTGACAGTTTTATCCACAGGGATTTACAAAGAGTGCTGCGGTGGAATACGTTCCAGTTCTGTTATCGTATCTGATGTGCAGACAAACAAATGAACAGATGATGCAGTGTGCCCTCCGAGCAAGCTTGGGCTAATCAGTAATACAATGCTGAAATGCCACAATCCATCACATTTATGTTGTCTGAGATATGAAATGAACAAGCAGGAGCAAAGTGAGGGAGCCTTACTGCCATCCTATCAAACTAAAAAGACAGAAGACAGATTTGATCACCCAGTTAAGTACATTTCATAGGAGGTAATAAAGATAACAACATCTGACTCAGATACTCAGAGAGTAGCCACTGGAAAATTAAGTTAATCAGAATGAGATAAAGTCTGCAGCAAAAAGGGCCCTAAAACCCCCAGACCTCTTTTTATCTCAAAGATCCAGTACGTCAGATTTGGGGGACTACATTTACAGAATGTTACAGAAGTTTTGCTTTTTATCGTCATATTTCTGTTACCTTAGAAAGAGGCTTTTTTATTTACAGATGCCATGGGTCTTCTTCCATGGAGTCCGCCATGTTGAACTGCCATGTCTCTACAGTAGCCCAGAAGAGACAAACTCTAGGTATGGTGTTTTGCATTTTTCATGTTTCAGTTTCTATCTGGTACTTGTAACAGCAGCTACATGGTTAGATGCCACTAAATCTTACACAGTAGTCCTTTAAAGGTGCCCTGTGAAGTTTTCCAAACAAAAGGTATTTATTCAACTTGTGGCAATTTGCTGCATGACATCCTGTCTGTCATCCCAGTTTCCTCTGCTCTGCATCTTCAGAGGTCACTCTTCAAATAAAAAATATTTTGATATCAAATGTATTATTATACTCATGTGTAAAGAAATAATTAAAAATATTAATCGTTTGAAAAGTGAAAAACAAAACAAAACAATGACATCTGAATTTTGTGTCATTACAAATGATTTACAACAAGACTTGAAAAGCAGACCTGTGTTTGGAAACATGGACAAATCTCTCCGGAAATCAGAAACCAGAGAACTAAGACAAAAGCATCTCATGTCGAGAGGAAGCGCTGACTGAACTGTCACAGAATGGCAACCTGATATTGCTGCGAGTATTTCTCCTACAAGAGAAAACACAGAGCACACAGTTCAGTCATCTGGTGCAGGGAAATGTCAAAAATAGTTTTGCTTTTAAAAAGACAGAGAGTACATGTTCAGTGCCTTCAGATTTCTTTTTTAGGAGGAGAAAGGAGGTCAGAGATAAAGGGTCAGACTACACGGTTCAGTTGTTGAGCTCTGCACTGTAACTGGCTGCAGATTTTTTTTTATTTAGCGAGTGGCTGCAGGTGTTAATCGTGAGAGTGAAATGAAACAAACTCATATAAAATACTTTCTCTCTCCCCGTCATCATTATTCCATTGCTAATCATTTTGATTGCTTTGCTAATGGAAATGTTTGTTTATATGCATGGGTGGAGTAACACACAGTCAAGTCTAATTTGAATGCGTATTTCAATTAATTAGAATCAAAGGGAAAGTACATAGTGTGGGTGTTAGTAATGTTTGTGGATTGGTATGACAGTACGATTTTCACTGATTGAACGAGTGACTGAACCCATATGTCAGTCAGTTAATTCTGGCTGCAGCATACGGTGACTTCCGATTTAGAAATATAGAACATTAGAACAAGATTATTATATGATTTTAACTGTGAAATAAATGTATTGGAGTAAAAAGTGCAATATTTCTATCTAAAATGTGCAGTACAGTACTTAAGCATTCATACTTGATATGTGGAAGATGAGAGAATCCAAGTTGAACTGTGCCACTCCCTTGTCTCCTTTCTACATGTACGCACATGTTCACAGTTAATCATTTTGCATTTTAATACACGTAGGCATGCATGCACACCCAGATAAACACCCACATACTTGCACACATGTGCACTTGTGTCGCCTGCCCCACCCAGCAGAGTGTGATCTGTGTCTGGCTCCTGTCCTGCATCCTCCTCCTATGTCTCTGCTGATTAGCGGCACGGCTGAGGAAGTCTTACAGGAGACGACACCAACAGCACTCTGCACTGACTTGGCCTGCATGTCTGGGCTATTTCCAGACGCCGCCTGGCCTCAGGATGCAGCCCAGAGCGAGAAGAAAGAAAGCAGAGGACCCTGACTCCCATCTACTCCTGGATCTGGCTCGTGTCCTTAGTGACTCCGGAAAAAAAGCTCTCCAGAGGTGTTTAAATCAGCACAGCCTCTGAAGACAACAACCTTGTCGTGAACCCCAGAGCTTTGTTTAAACTGGGACAGTAAAGGATCGCTCTTTTTGATCAAATTCAACACAAAGGGCTATTGATGTTGCAGGATATTGGGCATTGTGATGCTGCTGACTGTATAGCAGACTCAGCATTTCATTACACTTATATGGAAAGCTTGTAGCTGCGATAAGGTCTATTTAACCTCTTGTTAGCTGCATTTTGCCATTTTATCTTGACTTATTGTACCCACACACTTACGTACAGTCACACGGGGTCACCTCTGCAGGTGTTGTCCTTGGAGATGACTGTTTCTTCCTCCACCCATATTTTAATTTGAAGAACTGAGCTGTGCAACCTTCCAGTCACCATGATCTGTCCTTTCCACTGGCAGATTACATCATGTCTGTGTCATTCAGACATCTTTCTGCTACTGTCATTAGTGGTAGCCTTCACAGTAACTAACTTGTTTACCAGAACCTACTCTTATTCCAAGGGAATGTGTGCGTGTGATAAGTAAGGGGTGTGTCTCTAGGTAGCGTGTATGGAGTCTGCATGTGGTATTTTTTACCAGCAGCCAGGTTTAAGTAGAGGACTAAGAGTGAAAGATAATCACAAGGGTCCTGACTTCACTTAGTCTACGCCACAACTTCAGTAATATACCCTTAGAGATGTTAGAAGCAGTCAAGCCCCTGAAGACAGTGTATCTGATATGAACCTGAATCTGAATTTTTTCTGATGCTTTGAAACATGACATCTGTGAGACTGAAAGTGACACAGGGGAAGAAGGTCATCTATTTCCCAGTTCACTATTTTACAAACATATTTTAGGAACTGATACTGTTATCAGCACAACCACAAGCGAGCAAACAGGTGGGTGCACAGTGACTGTTTCCAGGGTCATCCCTTAACATTTAGAATATGGGTCAGGTGTGTGTATGTATCTCCTTTTTCCATAACACACCACACACAGACAGACCTTTTTTTAGATGAATTTATGTTCACAGGTTTTATGTTTTTGTACCCCTGCACATGCCAACTAACCAGTTCTTTTTCTGTCTAGTCTAAATAAATGAAAAACATCTGGAATTTGTCTGGGAAAGATGTGCACCACCAGACACATTATTACTGTCTAATTAGATTAGTTAACTTAAATGCTTACCTCGACTGAGTACAGCTAAATCACTATTGCATTAAATAAATATATATTTTATAACTTAAAATTGTTTTTGTTGGTGTTTATTCTCAGCCTTCTGAGGCTTGCAACAGGTTAAAAAGGCATGTTGTGGAAGTCGTGTTTAAAAGACACATTTGCGCTGAAGTGCCTGCTATCACATATTTTACTGAATGTTGAGAATACAGATAATTAACACTGATAATATCTCCTATACAGCCGCTTGTTTTTGTTAACATAGCCAAATTAACGTTCTTTGGTGCCCCTGGGAGAAACAAAATGAGTCCCTGGACCCCTTTTAACTCTCCTGGGCAATGTAGGTATTAGCAAACATTACTTGGCAGGAGGACTGGTGCACTAGTATTTACAGCTGCAGGACAGTTAATGTTGGGTTGACTGAAAATAAGCTACAGTGCGGATGTTCATTAAGATATGTCACCCAGTGCAACAGTGTGATAATAATGGAGGTCTATGGCACAAAGGAATGAGATACAGTATCATGCTTTGGCTACACAGTTCTTGTTGGTTTTGGTCTTTTTGTGGGGTTTTATGACAATAAGATGAAAATCTAGATTATGACTAGACTAGATCTGTATTACCAGAATCCTGCTCATGTTGCAGTCCTCACAGTGAATAATACCAATATTATCATCTACCTGCTGCTGTGAGGGTTATGAAAATATAAAAATTAGAATTTCTGGCACAAATAAATAAAACTGTTTTTCCATGTTCATTTTCAGCTGGATACCAGGACGTTCTGCTGACTAGAAGAAAACCTTTGGAGTCTGTAATCAGTGTGACCAGCTTGATTCTGAGCCAGCTCACTCGCAGGGTGCCGCATGTTTTCTGCATGGCAACACACTGGTGGCTGCACAGTGACTGGGGAAGCTGTATACGTGTTCCTCACAACATACTCATTACTATTGTCAAGAGCGTGGCTCCAGTAATACAGGATACACATGGTGTGTCACAGTAATTACTCAGATTTATTTTATCACTTCTGGCAATTTCTTTGTAAATGAGTGTCCATGAGTAACTGTCTCATGATGATAAGCAGGTACGTTCTACAAATTCCTCTCTACTGGGAGGCACAGTATGATTTTCAAGTGAAATGAATACGACAGCTGCGTGTCTGTACATCACTATTGTAGAGAACAGTAACCCCTGACATCAGGTGACAAATAAAGGAAGTGAATTTCAACATCTGCACTCATGACTTGTTTCCAACACATTTACTCACACTTTGCACATATATACATACACATATTTATACTGCTCCATGACTCTATGCAATCACCTGTTTGTCTGTCTAGAATAGTATAGTCATGCCTTTAAGACTTTACTCTGTAAGCTTTGACCAACTTTTGTTCTTGTAACCCTGTGTCCCTACACTTTGCCCTGACTGTGACTGTGGTTGACCTCTTGTTGCCATTTGATGTTGACATGATTGCTTCCTTTGGCTGTAAGTCTTGAGGGAACACCCAGTGAGCAGTTCATCAGCAACATGTCTGTTTTACTTCACTTTTTGTTTTATTGTTACTCATCCTCATGTGATCCTCTTGAAAAATCATGCATTGTAGACAATTTGTCATTAAATGTCTAAATATATATTCACTCACCACCATGACCACATATACTGTGAATGCTGTTCTTACCTACTGTACAGTAAATGTACGGTAGATGTTAAAGCCACTAGAAACCCAAATCTACAAATTTCTTCTATGTAATTTAGAGTCTTATGTACATAATTATGTACATATTACGTATTAGAAATGAGTTTCAATCTACATTTGAAATATTGTCATTTACGTTTTTTTAAACTTTCCTGCTATTGGGTTTGAATAGGGCGTGGCTCAGACATCAGTCTATTTTCTATAACTGCTTAGCCTCATCAGGGTCACGGGGAGCTTGGAGCCAGTCCCAGCTGACAGTGGGTGAGAGGACAAGAAGCCAGCTCAAAAATTATGCAATAAATTCTGCAAACCAGTCATGAAAAATCCACGTCAGTTGTCTCATGAAACAAATCCCTGCTCTTACTGAATCTACCTTCAAGTCATAAGCTGTCAAGAAATGAAATATTCTTACACCTATTTTCTCTATTAAACAGATGGACATGTTAATCAAAAACAAGATCTGCCACACCTACGTACATAGTCTTGACAAATGCAGAATTAGCTGTTTTAGTTCTAGCTCTCTATATATATTCTATAAATATCCTCTAAACATTGGAAGCAGCCATATAATGTTTCATGTCCACACCTATAGATCTTTCTCAGTCCTTTAAAAAAAATACCATGACTCAGGCACTGTTTTTGGGAAACCCATCAAAGAAGAGGACACATGCAGTTCTTGTAACCACCAACCTGGTAAGAACAGGTGGTTCTGACTTCGGTAGCATCCTGAAAATGTCACTGTCCTGTTCGTGTTCCTGATCCCAGATGAGGGTATTTTAACAGAAAATGGTCAGGCTATGGAACAGCTTTGAACAGCAGAAACTTTACATCATGTTGCACATTGACGTGTCATAGTAGGTATTCTTCTAGTTAATAGTAGTGGAATAAAAAGCTTCCTCCCAAAGTGATCTGAAGGATATGCATGCTATAGCATTTATAGGATAGTTGGGGAGTTGATAACACTTCTCTTCCCCCAGAAGATATTGTCTCTTACATTACCATTAAAAATTTTATTTCAAAGTCTGCAGTAGTCATACAAAATGAGACTTAGAACAGCAGGCACCACAAACAAAATGATGCATGATCCAGACGTACACACACCCTGATCTCAGCCCCAGATGGTCTAGAAACACCCCTGCCACAGACTGTATATAAAGGGAGTGCACCAGTGCCAGAGGGACCTGAACTGAACTCTATGGCATCACTGGACCTTCCTGACCCTTTAAGACCTCATCTTCACTCCAGCACACACACACACACACACACACACACACACACACACACACACACACACACACGCACACGCACACACACACACACACACACACCCCCTCTCTCTCTCTCTCTCTCTCTCTCTGAAGTAGTAGGGATCATAGGACTCATCTATCATATCCACTCCAACAGCTCTTCATATGAGCTCCAGTGGTGCACACAATAGATCCTGTCACACTTGGCCAAAGAATTACTGAGTTTTTGTTGATAATATGTTTTCTTGATTCAAGAAATTTAGTAACTCCCAGTTCCCCATACTACACAGCTGCAAACACACACACATTCATACATCTATACTTTGGAACACCCTCACTGAAGTGGGGTATTCCCCAGCCAGTGAACTTACCATCCACCAACATAAATATACACCTAACACCGACAGCTAACCTAACATGACCCTAAACCTAAAATTAAGTCTCAACACTGAAACAGCCCTTTAAAGAAGTGAGAACAGACCACAATATCCTCCGATATTCAAGGTTAAGGATCTAAATTGGTTCTCATTGAACACACATATATGTATCTATGTATATTTTAGATCTGTATGGACGTGACACGACGCCTTTAAACTCACAGAAATAGAAAATTTACAAAATAATTCCTTATTAGGTCTCATTTAAATAAACTATCCCATTAAAATAATTACTGTGAATGTAAAACACTAGTGGCTGTGACTACTTCTTTTACCTTTCTGATATATTAACATTTTTTAAATATATATTTAAACATATATGTAATTCAAGTTTAACTTTATGGGTTATTATTGCTAAACCTTTCAGACCAAAATATCCATCTTTAATACATTTAGCAATGAGGCCAATATGCTGGCATTATGTTAGGCATTGTATTCAACCTATTTGCACATTCTTTGCAACCTTGATAGGAGATTATAGCGCAGGAAGAGTTGGAGAAGTTGAGAAGATGCTTTTTTTTCACATGAAAAATGGGTCACTGTTCCAGCGTAACTAAAACCAAGCTGAGTATAGCCGCTCTCCTCAGCAAGGAAGCAAGCTGCACCTTTTTAGTCTACAAGAGAGTGTTTGATGCACAATAAAAGGAGCTGCATGCAACACTATTCAACAAGAATCCAGCAGTGTTTGAAAAGACATTATATTTGATTTTGTTTGCAGTATAATGTCACTGAGTTTTCCACACCGTGAGGGGTCATATTATAAAGGCTGCTCACACTAATGACTGCTCTGATGCTCTGTCCACTGAACCATTCAGTGGAAAGCTCATATTCCAGGTAAGCATGGTGTGGAACAAGCAGCTACAGTAACAAGGCTTTGTTAATCTCTTTCCACGGAAGTTTTATCACCCTTTATGTGTCTGACATGCAGAGGTTCATCTACAGCCCCTGACTTAATAGACTTAACAGTCAGCGGATGATTCTTTAATATGATGATGGAAGGTAGAGATCAACATCAGGCTGATTTTAAAAAGTTGGAGGCCTTTTATGAAAAAAAAAAAAAAAGATTTATCCTGCTGGGTGCCATGCATGTGTTGAATCCTGGGACAAACAAGAGAAGGTAACGCACAAAAGCGCAACAAATACTTCCTACACAAACTGACAGATATCATTACAGACACATATAGTCTGTGGCTAAAAATACAACATGGGTACATTGTGAGTGTTATCACAGCAAGTGATAAAGAAGTAGCAAGAAGAAGCAGGAAGAGGCAGATAAAGATTTTGTTTTTGTTTGAGCTCCATGTTTTTTTCAAGCAGCAACCTCTGTGTCTGTGAAGTGAAGCTTACGCAGAGGTGCCAAAAATTGCAGTTCTTCAAACAGCCACTTGAGGCTGGCTACAGAGTGAGTCAATCTCCATAAGCGCCCATGTTAAAATGCCCAACTTCCCAGCAGAAATAAACATGTTTACAGTAAGAGTCTGATAAAGTCTGATTTTTAAACTCAGTCTGATGAGCTGAAGAACTGAATGTGATGACTCATCTTATCCCGGCATGATTTGACAATGTTCCAAAGAGCTTGTAGGTTGTGGTGAACACTAATTTTCTTCTCAGTAACACTGATCAGCTCACACCGTAAACAGCGGTTAGTAGTAGTTCATGACGTAATTGGCTTGCCTAATGGGGATGACAGCACAGACCTGATTGTCAAAACAGGAAAATAATGCTGTTGCCAAGGAGTGATCTGACAACACATCAAAATTTATGACTGATGATACACTGTGAAATGAACATCAAGAGAATGGATATGTGCACACAGTGTAAAAAGATGGCATTTTTTAAACTGATTAAACAACATTTGGTTAAACAACAGCAGGTACAGAGATGCATTCATGTTAGTCTGAATCAATTAATCCACACCTACACTTTATTAAAATACAAACTTACAAAACTTCTGCAATACAGAGGCTGATAGAATAAAGCAAAATAAAAATAAATTAAAAGTAACAGAAAAGGTATGGGTACAGTGTAGAACAAAGCACTATGTTTTACAGTGAAGCCTCAAAAACAGTAAAAACTGCACACATCTCACACATTCTCTGTTTTAGTAACACGTGGCACGGTTGTCCTGGTTACAGACAGATGGTATATAAAGTGATATAAAGTGGTATTTTACTAAAATGTGATCTTTCAAATTAAATCTGTTTAGTAGATTGCCTCATACTGTAGTCTCTGCAGCAGACCTGGAAGACCCACCAGGGCTGTACCTGCCATCCACACAACACTCTGCACATACAAATCCTCTCTCACACACACTGACGGCGTCTGATGCAATCTGCTGAAATCAATTCGCTTCTCATTTTACCTGAGGAACCCCAGCAGGTCTGAATGCAGGAACAAAAAGGTGGAACAGCTGCAATTTGGAGGAAGTGGGTAGAGTATTAATGAAATATTTATTTGTAGGATCAGATAAAGGATTGAGTAGTTACCGAGAGACATAAAAGTTTCAAAATACTGAGGAGACTCTGCATCTCCACGCTCCTGAAGTATTCAGAGGGCTTTTTTGCGGTGCTTGTAGTTGTAGATCGTGATACAATATAAAAGCTAAATGATAAAAACAGATACTAAGGAGTTACAGGACACTGATTGTACGATACAACAACAAACCTACATTAGGAGGTGATTTGAATTATTGATTACTGAAAATCCAAGATGTTAAACCAGTGTAGGACTCAGAACAACAGCAGATTTAAGATGATTTATAACTAAATATCAGAAACCTTTCTTACAGTAGACGCAGTTTATGCCAACCATATAGTAGGAAGACTGTACTTGCACGCAATATCTGGTAATAAATGCTTAATTACAGGGGTCACACATGAGACAAACATGACACAGACTGGATTTCTATTAACTTAAGAGGAAGTTATTTAAAGCTTGTATGGCTACAGGAAAAAAGCTCTTGCTAAAACAAGCCTTCCTGCACACGGGTAGTCTATTCCTGCATCCAAAAGGAATGGGGAGTAGGGGGTGCTGGTGGAGTGGATGGAGTGGTCTGAGTCATGTGTGATTGTGAGTGCTTTGCAGATCAGGGATGAGGTGGCACAATTGGATAAGTTGGTGCTGGGAATACCAATGAGTTTGCTGGCTAAATGAGTTATGTCTAAGAGTCTATTGATGATCATTCAAGAACTCAATAATGCTGCGGTACAGGAGAAGAAGAAGATGGGGTCAGACAGACAGGTGATTTAGTTTATCGATGGGTGTAATTCTCTGTTGACACTTCACACTTGTAAATGTCCTTGGTATGCTGACTGAAGCTGAGGATATTGTTCAGTGTAATGCCAAGTTATCTGAAAGACTCCATGTCTACCTGCTCTCCTTTGATATTCAGACTGGTGGATTGGACGAGTGTTTTGAAGAGTCTTTAGTTTCCGAGATGTCAAAGTGTAGAAAGTTATCGTGCTAAAATGGGATATGGAATATTGATAGGCAGATAGCGAGTCGTTGTTATTGAGCAATGGCAGTGTCATCTGCATATCTGAAGTAGGTAACATTGAATTGTCAGTCCTTACTGCTTATGGACTGTTGGAGAGGAACTTATAGATCCAGTGGTTTAGTGGTGATGAAACTTGGAGGTGCTGTTGTTTCTTCATTACCTTTTGGTGCTTGACTGTGTTAAAGGCAAAGCTAAAATCGATAAAAAGAAGTCTGGTATAGTTTCCCAGGTGTTGTAGCAGACAGTGCAGAATAGAGGCCACTGCACCATCTGTGCCTCTCCTTTATTATATGCAAATTGAAGGGCAAGAATGGTAAAATGTCTGGAAGGATGATGTTTTGGACCAGTTTCTCAAAGCATTTTGTTATAACAGAGGTTACAGCTACAGGCCTGTGTTGGTTTAGCTTTGATGGATGTACAAGGATGACAACTGATGTCTTTCACACAACAAGGATAATTGCAGTACAGAGTGACCCCAGGAAGGAGTGAAGGATGGGTGCATAACCTGACCTGGTATTCAATCTGGCCCAGGAGCCTATGCACTGGACTTGTCACTCACTGAAAAGATAATTACTGATCACCACACTCTCCAATTTATATATCACTTCATACATTACTGTCTGAACAAAACCGCCATTTCAAAGACGTGGATAGGAGAGGATTTGTAAAATGTGTATGGGTTTTTTGTACAGCTGAGATAAAAAAAAAAGTCTAATCTGAACATGTGAAAGAGAAGAAATATGACAAAATCTTACCTATTTGTGTTTTTACGATTTCAAATGAATACAAATCTTCAAACTCTTGAAGTGAGTCTAGCAGGTCAATGGGACGCAACAAAGCACTCTTTTGACTTTCTGTACAGTAGGAAATGTCACAACCTGCATCTGTGGGGATGCTGTGTTACAAACTGAGCTCAAGATCTATCAAAACATCTGTTGAGCACTTTAACTAAACTCAGATCCCCTGATGGGGTTTGTGTGGTCAACTCTCCACTCAGAGTTCAGCAGTTTGGTCGCCTTAAATCCAAACACGCAGCTGTATGAAATCAAAATCCAGAGATAAACAATGGAAACATACAGAGTGAAAAAACTCTGCAGGAAGTCTTATTTCTCACCAGAAGTCTGACTGCACAACTCAGCAAAACACTCACAAAGATTACGAATTGTCTCTTTGTCTTCAAACCACTCAGCTGTAAATGAGCAAACCTGGATTTTGGATCCAAACCAGCAACATCATATTAAATGGCAGGTGTCTAAGACCGCTGCACCACTAGATTAAAGTTGCTACAGAGTTTTTAACTCGTTATGAAACAGCCTCAATGTTATACTGATGTCTCTGTATGACCTACATTAACAAACAAGACCATTAGGGAAAAGATAGAGCTTCTAAATGCCTGCCACTTAATGCCTTTCCCCCGGAAATCAAATGAAGCAATTTACAGCACACAGACCAGAAGAGCCTATATTTACATTTTCCCAGGCAAGGTTTGGCAGTGAGTAGTAGGTTAGACAGTTAAAGGAAGCAGGAGGAGGTTTTTCTTTAGAGAATTTTATTTTTGACATATTGTGGTTTTGGCTGATACTGGGACAGGATCAGCACAGAGGAAAGAAAGAAAAATTGACTGAAGAACGAAGACATGGTTTTACATCAATGAATGAATTTACGTTGGTGGATAAAACAAAGCTGCCTCGTGCTTTAACTAGCATTAGCTGCATTTCTTAGGCTCTCTGCTAGGTAGGTAATCGCTACTGTCACATTGATTGCATACTGCATGTTTTGCAAAGTGGACACACAGTGTCACACACATGGCTCAAACACAAACAGGTCAGGAGTGGTTTTTGACCAAATGTGCTGGAATTCTTTAAGAAAATTATAATTTAGTTTGGATTAATGTCAAAGTGATAAAACCTCAGCATAAACAACTGCAATCAATTCTGGTCATTCATCAATACCTAGCCTAAAACCTAGCGACTCGGCAGAACTTTGATTGTAGTGTCTCAACAAATGATTTATTTGCAACTTGGAGTCACTAATCCAATGATTTTCATCATGGCAACACAGCGCAAAGCTAGCAAACAACGACATCCAGTTCAGCTCACACATCCATTTCATCGCAAAAGTAGGGTAGAGTAGGATAAATAAAATAAAGCTAAAATGCATGTTGATAAATAAAGCTTTTGTTTAGAATGGAACAAAAACTTACTGTGAATGCTGCAATACTGTTGCATGACGACCATGCATCTGATACCCGAGCATTTAAGCTAGCCAGAATACAACGGCATGTGGATGTGCTATTGCTTTGTCTGTCCACTGGGGCTGCTGGAATCAACACAAACTGAAAATTCATCAAATTTTGCAAAATTTCAATGGTGTCATATTGATGATCAAATAGTAATGACTTTTTAAGTTCATCATGTTGCTTGATGATTGATGCAGAATGCCATCTTTTAAAGTATTTGTATGAATTTGTATTTGTACAACGTGTTCATGAACTATCGTAACTTACTGTAAGTCAAATAGGCCATTATTAAATGAAATTGGAAACTAAGTATTTACATCAAAAGTAATATATATATTTTTTTTTACAGTTCATTAAATTTATTCCTGTAGATTTTTTGATTACCTGCTAATTAACACCTTGACAGATGGTCTTATGTCTTTTTTTTCATATGTTTTATGTATTATGTAATAATCTCTATATTATACAATGCACCTTTTTCACAGCAGTCATTTTGACTTGTTATAGCAGAAAAAGCACATTAGTGTTACTAATAACATTGACAATAGTTCTGTTTTATTCAAGTGTCCCAGTGAGTCATGTGACAGTGAGGCAATGTTTCTTCGATGAGAAAACCTTTTAGATTAATTTCAGTTATTTCTGTATGTTGTTTGCATAGTCCAACAATACAACATCTTTGTATGTTTGCTGTGCAGAAACAGTTGTAAAGTGAAAGTATAAATCTTTCCAGTTTTCACAGTTGGCTGAGCAACTTAAATTGTAAACAAGCCACTTCTCTAAACTTTCAGCTACTTCCGCCCCCGAGGGTGTAGGTTAGGTTGAAGTTGGTGGAAGTGTCGCTGCATGAACATGTCTCTGTCTAATGCAAACTGTCACAGCTGTCCACTGGGAGAGAATTGAGAGTAGCACAATGTGCTGGTTAGTCTCAGTGTGTCTTCATCTTGGGTTGCAACAATGTGGCCTGAGGCCATGTTCTGCTAAATACCATAGTTACATAATGTACACACACACACACACACACACACACACACACGCACACACACACACACACACACACGCACAAGTGTTTTTTTTGTTTGTTTGTTGTAACAATTTGACAAAGCCGAGCTGAGGTTTACATGCCTCATGCTTCCATACTTGCCAAACCAACAAACTTAAACACTTTTATAGGGGATGAGGGGTTTCCTCATAAAAAATGATGACCCTATAATAAGTGTTTTTTTTGTTTGTTGTTGCAGAGGTGTCTGACAAAGCCGAGCTGAGGTTTACATGCCCCATGCTTCCATACTTGCCAAACCAACAAACTTTAACACTTAAAGACTTATATAGGGGTATCGGTCTGGTCAATAGACCACACAACTGATTTTTTTTAAAGAGTATATTGAATTGATAAGCCTGCACCTGTTATTTCATATAATAAATAATGTTTTTTATTAAATAAGGAAATCAGGGTGAAACAATAGAACTCCAAAATGCTCAAGAGGTTCACAAACTTTCGAGCAGCACTGTATATCTGAATACATTGTTCCGTAACAATGTTTCCTATTGTGCTGCTACTATACTAACAAGAAAAAATTAATCCAAGTACCTACATTACCCCCAACACTGCCAATAATTGGATATTTGCAGGTGTCAATACTTTGCTGCTCATGCAAACTATCCAGTTTTTAGCAGCAACTGACAGAGATAAGTACTGAAGCCACTGGGGGAGTGCTTTAAACTGTAGTTCCTCCTATTCTACATACAATACATCTAGTAATCAGGGGGTTACAGGTTTGATTCCTAGGCATCACAAGTCTAGTTGAAGTGTCCTTGGGCAAGATATTAAACCCCAGATTGCTCCTGATGAAATTGCCATTGGTCTGTGAATGTGTACGTGAATGTGACATGTGTTGTAAAAGTGCTTATACAAGTCTATTTACTATCCATTCTATGTATTCGTTCTTGAAATAATGATTAACAGAGGTTAAGGTTGTTTTTTCCACATGAAATATTGAAAATATATTCTTTTATGAGGACATGTTAAGGTTAAGGAGAGATTTGTTTGTTTTTTCACTGAAAGGTGTCTCAACTTAGCTTCACATTTGCAGGTCAAGTACATTCACACAATTTAGAATAAAAAGGTAAGGCTCCAAAGAGGATACCAAAGAAAGTTCAGTGTAGTTTGTCCCCCACTGACTTTTGTTTAAACATCAGTAACATTAAACAAAATTGTCTTTCCCAACGCAATGCTGAAAATCTGTAAAAGAAAAAAAAGAAAAATAATGTGAGTACTAAAGTCTGTTTGAGCATCTGGTTTGTATCTGCTATGGCACACGACATAAACTGTTAAAGAATCAAGGACACGATCCATAAAGTTTTCATCACTTTTAGCTCTCACTGCCTCAAGCTGAAACTGTTATTTTATACAGAAACAAACATCTCTCACACACAGAAACACAGGCTGGCAGATTTTCAATCAAAAACAGAATGGCAAGCAGAAATGACAAGAATATCCTTTATCTCATTTCATAGTAACAACCAGCTTTGATATTTTTAAGCACGGTTTTTAGTGCATTTAGACGACTAACCGTATACACTTTTACTAATATATTCTGTATCAGTAATTCAGAATTCATACTGTCTGATTTCCCCCAGAATATATTTTAGCAGTGCAAAATAACTGCATACGGAAATAATTTGTAGGAGTATAAACAAGGTCTTATTCAGGATATTGCTTTTAGAGCTTTTCCATGAAATCTCAAGTTCGAATAGGTGTTTATACATGTGTCAGACAGCCTAGTAATTTTGTGATGAGCTTTTCATTGATCTGTTCACTTCCTGCTGTGTCCAAAAACAGGTCCAAGGAAACCCTCAGGCCAGCATCTCCAAGAAGACCACAAAAACACAGTGAGTACATCAAAGACCAAAAATACCAAAACCCTCCAAAGTCCCTTTTCTGTCACAATAAACATTTTTCAATCTGGATTTGAGTCATAATCTCAAAGTATAAAGATCAATCTCAGCATGTTGTACAGCATCAATCTATGATGCTCAGTGCGCTGGGAGCTGCTTTGCAGTGAGAGTTTTTCATGAAAAAGTAAGACCTGCACCAAATGGCCTGCTTTTTAAGCTACTGTTAGTGAAGGTCTGGTATTATCTTTCTATCTTCTCCTTCCTTGGAAAATGTTGTTTAAAAAGTACATATTGGACTTCTGAACCTATGGTGAAATCATTTTATATCAGAGCACTCAGGCTATGCTGTGAAAAAACATCTTTCATGGAGAAGATGAAGAAGAATCTGTTGTCTCCTTGCGTGATATTTGGAATTTGCACATTAAAACCACCTTTCGTTTTCTCGTGAGAGTATCTGAGTAAATGATATTCCAGTTTTGAAATGGCTGTAATTGATGTGAAACAGAATAGCTATTTCAAAACCAAAAAAATGTGATTGGAGAATATCCCCTAGTTTCCACTTATAAATTGCAGACTTTCAACGGTGGTGGAATCACTTAGTGTGTCCCCGTTTCTATTCTGGATGGAAATCGGAGCACCTCATTAGTCAAACACAATCAGGGTACGCTAGCTTTAGACATGCATACTCCCATGCTCTGAGTGCGGGAGGAGAAAATCATTCATAAGTCCTATAAATACCTGAATCTGCTGTATATTTACCCCCACAGAGACAGGTGTGGGCTCATGGTTTAAATTCAGATCCTTATTACCATATCCCAGTTTGTCACCAGACCACCATCCGCCTGTGCACTCCCTGCACGTGATATTTCAGAATTAGGTGAGGCAGGAAAAGGGCAACATGTCCTCTCAACGAGAACAAACACACACATGTTCATGTACTGCACATGTGGGCGCAGAGGCACACACATCACATGATAGGTGACAAGGAGAAGAAAGGAGGAAACTCATACCAGGTATTTTCACATTACACATTTTCCCATTCACTAAAGCCATTACTCACAATAATTTGTAGAATTTAACAATATCGTTGACAAATTATACAAGCCTTTAAATCAACTCCTGCTTCTATTCATACTTGTGAAGGAGAAAGAGGAAAAAAAGAAAAAGTGACTTTGACCTTCATATCTAAGGTAAAAAAAATAACCAATGCTTTATTACATGTTCAGAAATGTACTAATTTGTTTGTTTCCTGTCTCAAAATATCCATTAATCTGCAGAACAGGATTGTAACTGGTCAAAACCAGTTTTTGACCAGTTACAATCCTGTTCTGCAGATTTATCTGATTTAGCAGGTGAGCAGCCCTGACTGGATTCTGTTTTAAAATACAACTTCCTGCATGGTAAAACAGTAAAAGTGGCTCTTAAATTTCAGGAAATTACCGGGCAGTGTTTGGGACAGTAACTTCCTGT
The DNA here is from genome assembly GCA_946959425.1 of Argyrosomus regius. Classification (NCBI taxonomy): domain Eukaryota; kingdom Metazoa; phylum Chordata; class Actinopteri; family Sciaenidae; genus Argyrosomus; species Argyrosomus regius. The sequence continues at coordinate 16,856,520 of OX336888.1, read as the reverse complement.
ACCAGTTTGGAGAGAATGCCTGATGTACCAGCCGTGTTTGGGAATACAGATTTGGGAAACTCTGAAATAGAACCACCTGTGTTCCTTTAGAAAAAAAAAGAAAAAGATAACTAATATGTTAGCTGGCCACAAGCTGAGTTGGAGAGACCCCAGAGTGCTGAAGGAGAACAACAACAACAGAGAGAGGAAACATCTGCAGAGAGGGTCAGCGGCACATAGTGGAATTTCCGCACATGGAGGATGACTCATAAAATCTTTTTTTTATATATATGTCTTGTAGAGTGAAATCTTAAGAATTCTTAATATACATTTATTATTTTTCAAAATTTCCCTTTGATACACTATAAAATCTGATTGTTCTTTGTTGTTTTTTGTTGAAAAATCGACAAAAACATTAAGAAGCAGTTAATTGTGCATCCAAAAAACAAAGCAGGAAACACTAAAAACAACCCTTCTCACAAGTACAGTAAATGAACTGTAGTCAGCATCCTGTTAGCCAAAAGTAACATACACAAGACTAAACACTGAATTCTAAAATAAGTTACAATAACATGAAGAATAACGTTACTATTTGTACACTGTGAAGCAACCAACGCCAGACCTACACCACACAGCTAAACCTCAAACAGCTGACCGACCCCAGTTTAGTTTCGGTTACAGTTCATTGCTCATTGGCCCCTGCCCTTCGCCACACTTGTCTAGTAGAAAGTGGATGATAGTTGTACACCTTTGCTTTGTACCAATACATCATTTATTATTGCTAAAATCAGGGATCACTTTAGCTGGTGACGTCATTTAAAAGGTTTTAACATATCCACTCAGAGGGCCAGTGCCAGCTGACAAGGTAACCTGTAAATGGCGAATTCACTGACGTTATCGGACTGTGGAGGGGGCGTGGTGCATCAGCTGCAGGGGAGAGGTGCGGAGAGGGCTCAGAAGAGCAGTGCCAGGGGATGTGATTAGCACACCTGCATCCTGTTGTATAATCACTCTCCCCCTTTTAACACAGTAGCGTGCTGGGCCTGGGAGAGAGGAGACCAGACACGACACAGAGAGACAGACACACAAGGAGTCGGCAGCGTGAGACCGAGAGGGTGCCTGCGAACGACACCGAATGATGTGTGGATGTGTTGTGGTCTGAAATAAAAGAACTGAAACGTCATAGCTCTCTGAGTAAATTTGTGCTGAAAGAACCCACAGTGGCATCAGGCAACGCCACACGGACCAAGACAGTATTTTAATACATTAGCTAGTAAGCAATTTGTGGATGTTTGCAAGCCAGGAAGCTGATGTTGGTTAAAATCATAATATTACAATGTATTTCACATACTTTGCAGTAATGTTAGCCTTCACTTTGGACTTTGTGTTGGACGATGATGTAGTAGGTGTCGGTCATTCATTTATTACAAGCTTGTTTTCAGAAGCTGCTCCATCTTACACCCTTCAGTTATGAAACATATGCAGCAGAACAGGAGTCTACTTAAAAATGAGGTTTTTTTTCTCTACGTCAAACTCTTCAAAAATGTATGTGTTTTTTTTGTTCAAGTGTCATCTACACAGTATATAAATCAAATAAATCAAAATGCAGGATATAATACGGGAAAGAACATTTAGAAAAAAACTGTACACCAGCTTTTCCTGATTGAAGTACTAAAACCTTAGGTTTGTGATGAGCCTTGTACTTTTTTGACTCGGTCACTGTTGCAGAGGCTACACGTCCCCAGTCTGAGCCAGAAGACAGACGTCAACAGACAGGTCACCCTTGGGTCAGCTTCTACGTCTGTTGAATTAAAGTTAGGCTGCCCCAATTACCAGCTCTGTATTTTGGCCTTGGTGTGAGTGCTGAGGGGAATAAACGTCAACCCCAAAGAAGTTAAATGTTACTGAATTTATAGAACATGGAGGAGCAATCGGATCATTTAGGGTTTACATCAGGTGTACATCTCAGCCTCAATACAATGAGCTAAAATTAAAACAGCAGAGTCAAAGCTAGTCACAACTTAACAGACTTTTTACACCACAAGATATTAACCTTTGTTATAAGTAGTAAGTACAGGTAATCTTTTGTGTGTTGAAAGAACATTGACTGTACAGATAATCAAGTGGGCACCTGCCATCACAGATGTTCATGTGATTTAGAGGATAAATAATAACGTTGACACATATTTTTTTCCTGAACATTTCAGCAATCATTTTTCCATCGGGTTGAATGTCATAAGAGTCACAACAGATGTAGGCCAGTGTTGAGAATTGATATATTTGTTAACACTTTGCTTTTCCACAGAATCTGTTCATAAATCATAAACCATGAATACCTCCACATCCTTCAAAATAACATGTGCTGGCCATTCTTTAAAGAAACACCTTTCTCTTTAAATACAGATTGGGCTTTTGATGACATTTGTGAGTTACTTGGTTTATTTTATATTGTGAATGTACAATTAAATTTACAGGGTAAGGAGGTGGATGGAGTAAAACCATAGACAGTATAAAGATGGGATGTTGTATTTGTGACGTCACCCACGGGTTTCTGAAGAGCTTTTGTGAGGCTCAGAGTGTGGTGGCTCTGGCTGTTGCCATCTTGACAGTCCTGCCTCTGCTGCCTCCCGGCTAATCTAAAAATGAATCAAAGACATGGATTGTCGATGGACCTGTGGTCGGCTGAATGACGCCTGGGTGCTCAAACAAGCCATCTGTAACAACACTTATCTGTCAATCAAAAAGGCCACGCTCTTAATAATTCATAAAAATTAGGTAACCATTTTTGTACCTGGCTGACATGTTTATTTTCTCCTGTGAATTTGGGCTTATGGTAATTGAAGCCAATGTGGAAGTGGCAAAAACTGCAGTTCCTCGAAGATCCACAAGAGGCTGGCTACAAAATCTCCAGCCTTGTTTATTTGTCCAGTGTCAGCTCTGCCTATTATCGTGCATTTTTTGATTAATCAGTAGCTGGTACAGTCAGGATTGCCAAGATGGCAATGTCCAGAACCGACCACATAGAGCTTCACAAAGGTTCTTCAGAAACCCATTCCCCGTCACAGAGACTATGTCTGTTTTTATTTATACGGTCTATGGATGAAATAGGCAAAAAGAGCATTCTAAGAGGAGTTTGAATGTAAAGTATATTTACATTTCGATAAGATTTGAATGGGTGCCTGCATCACCTGTACTTGCAGCATTTGTAGCGTGTGGCACTTTTTTAATTCCCAAACGTGTGAACACTTTCTGGAATGTAATCTACTTTTCAAGAATAGTTATTCTGCTGTATTTCTTGTGTGTTTGTACAGCACAGATAAACACACAGAATAAATAATTAAATAGAGTAGCACTTTCCAGGCCTCATCTAGGCATCCTCCATTCATGTCCTCCCTCCCTCCCTCCCTCCTGTGCCCTATATACCGTCCCCATTCAGGGAATGAGTATCACACGTGAGTTGGGTGTCATGTCACACATACATCCTCTATGTTCTCTGTTTGCAGTCAACGTGAGGAAAATCGTTTGATGCATTAAAAGCTCTTTGACCTTCACTTGATTATTGGTTTCCATTCTTAACTTCTGCCCTGGCTGGTAAGATGAAAGAAAGGAGGACAATGAAGGTACTGATGAATAAAAGGTTTTACTTCATCAATAAGAAAAGTTAAAAAACGTTGAAAAGAAATAAGTGACGATGCAGTCAGAACATATTAGCTTCTAATGACTTTTCTCCTGAGGCTCTAAATGATGAATACATGTGTTTTGTTTTTGTTTTATTTTTTATTTTTTTTAATGTATTCACCTCTAAGAAAATCCCTGGAATAGTTTACCTCACACCTATTTCCCAATGTTTAAACTAAATAAATAGATAAATCTTTTACTGCTATTCACTGTGGACCTACTTAACACCTAAGTGTTGCCTGCTGTGACCAACAAGTACTGGTTGTATAATGTAGTTTAAATAATAATACAACAGTAAATAATCAGTGATAATACAAAATCATAATTTGTGTTGACAGTTAAATTTGCAGCATAAAAAAACAAGCCTGTGACCTATAGTCAAAGCATGTACACTTACACATGATACACTTTACTATGCACCTTAGCAATAGACCGTTTTCACAGCAGTCATTTTGATATGAAATAGTAGGTAAACACAGGTCTTACCAATGATACTAACTAAGGTTCAGTTCCATTCAGGTCAAAGAAAGTCAGGGTGCTGCTGTGGTGCATGTTGGCTCACTGTACAGCCTCTGCTGCAGTAAATGGAATGGGACTTTAATTAGTATCATTGGAAACACCTGTGTTGACCCTACTACGTCAGGTCAAAATGGCTGCTGTGAAAAGGTCTATGACCCGCTGCATTTAAGTTGGTAATACTCTCCAGGTTTGTTTCTTTGCTTGCTCTACTGTAAAAGCTGTGTTAATGTTTACTGCTGTGCTGTTTATGAAAATTATCATTTCATGTTGCTTCAGATAAAGCTTTTTGGAGAGACAATCTTAACCTTGCGCTCCCTGCTACTGTTTTGCTAGCTAGCTTGTTAATAACGTTCCTTAAAAGAGTCTCTTTGTGCCAAAGATGAAGTCTGGGATTTCTTCTCCACTAAGGTGCTGGAGAGCGTGAGGGGCAAGTCTTGTGACAAGCTTCAGCCTGATGGTGAGCCAGTACCTTTTTGCCATTACTGCCATAATGTATTATTTTGTGGCATACCACACAGAAACACACACCTGGCTATTTAATCGTTTTGCACTGAACAGTCATGCTCATCTCCATTTATTTTTAATGTTGGAGCTAGTTGTGTGTGCATTAATTTGGGCTACTAACAAAAATTTACAATATCAATTAATCTGTAGATTACTCTTTTAGTTAATCAGTCAATAAAGTGTCAAATAATGTCCATCACAGTTTCCAAGTCCATAAAGTTGGATTAAAATATTTTTACCTCTTCTCATGAAAGGATTGTGACAATATAATTTATTCTTCATAGATAAAGTGTATATTCTCAAAACTTTATTGATCAATCAGTGAAAATTAAACCACAATTAACCTGATGTGTATAAATAGGAATACAAATGTAAGGGCAACAGTGCATATTTACTATAAACTGATAAATATTCACATTTTATAAGTATTTTATAACTTGGCCAGGTTTTGCTGCTTTTCTCAGTCTTATGTGGAAACTGAACTATCTTTGTGTTTGTGCGACAAAACAAGACATTTAAAGACATCCTTGTCAGTGTCTGATGGACATTTTAAATTGTACACACTGCTCTGAGGTTTGACAAGCGAATGTTACTGCTGCCCGGTTCACTGCTCACATCAGTGCTATATTAAAGTCATGATAAACCCACTGTACACCTTCACCAACTGTTATCTAGTAAGCATTAGTAATAACAATAATGACATGTGTCTCAGTAACAGTGAAAAATAATTACTTTACGTGGCAGCTTTTTTACTGTTATTTAATATTATCATTGCATAGAAACTGGGCTCCTGTGCTATGTTTTATGCTGCTGCTTCACTCAGCCACTCTCATTACCAACTTCATTACTGATGGTCATCTGTTGTTTATAACCATTTTGTGTGTGTGTGTGTGTGTGTGTGTGTGTGTGTGTGTGTGTGTTTTTTTTAATGTAAGTGAGTTACAGACAATTATATAGCTGACAATGTCTTATAATTTGGATAGCTGGGTGTATTTCACTATATATTCCCTGCTCCTGGGGAAGACCTTAGGACAGTCGGCCCTGGCAATAGATGCTGTAACAGCTGGCGTCAGGCAGTGTATCTAATGCAGTTTTGTGAGGGGATTTTATTATCATCACCTCCCCATCTCTGCTATGCTGAGCGGGAAATGATATCAGGATGATATCGTGATGGCAAATATCAACTCTCTACAGACTCTGTATTCTTTTTTCACATTAACTGACTGAAATAGTGATTCAGATTGACACCCTCCTGAAGTATTTCTGAATAGGGCTGCTCCAGTGATCATTTCCTCCTGACTATCTCCTGGAGCCAAGCAGTGTGTCACTTTGATTTCAGGGAGTGATAATTGCCTGTCAGGTTATAAAGGTCAGTGTGGCAGAACCATATATTCGAAGTCCAACTGGCCTGCACATATAGTAGTAAGCTTTATTGCTCGGACCTACAGTAATGTCTCTAGACCACGCGAGACACACACGATCAATCAATTAATTGACTAGTTGATCACAGCAAATTAATTGTCAGTGTCATTGCTGCTTCCAGCTTCTCATAAGTTGGAATTTGATACTAGTCGTATTCAGTGGTAAACAGAGGAAATGTGGGTTTTAGACAGTTGGTTGGACAGAAAAAGCTATTTGAATATGTTACTTTGGATAAGGAAAATGAAAATGAAAGGTTAGTTGCAGGCCTACATTCCATGTGAAACCTGTAATTTTCTGTCTTCTTAACTGCTTTGACTCAACACAAGCACCTGAAAGTGAATTATTCCCATATAATTGTGAAATCGTGTAGAGCAGGCATTTCAAAGGCACTCTCAACATCTGTGAATTCAGATATGTTTTCACTGATTTGATTTTTTTACAGTTAAAATGTTATGTCATCATAACACCACAGTGCAGGTGTACACAAATCAAAACATTTTAACATAAAGTATAAATAAATATATTTCTTTCTCATCCTTTGACTGCACTGAGTGCAGGTGTGATTCATTTGAAACTTGTACCTTTACCTTTGCAGCCCCTCCTGCCTCTACACAACAAGAAGCTACATGTATTCAGTCGGTCCACTTTATGACATTCACAAATGACTCCATCAGCCTCGACTCAAATTTGGAGCCGTATAGGAGGCTTCCATCCTGGATCAATACAGCAGCTCTCAAAAGGCTCACATTGACCGGGCGGTGTGATCTGAATGACGGTGGTAGTGATCAGCTCCTGCAGGATTTCAGACAAGGTCATCTTGCACATAAAAAAAAAAGAAAAACAGCCCTCAGTAAAGAGGCCAGAGCCAGCTCCCTAACTCTGCAAAATCCATCCTCTCAGTGTTTGGCCTTTGGCAGATTTAGACCTCGTTCTTGTTCAAGGACTTGAAGACTGTCTGTAGTTATGAAATAGGACAGTCACAGTCAGTCACAGCTGGGTGTGCAGCCTCACTCATATTTATGCACATATACACAGAGAGCTGGTTGTTTACATTGTGTGTTGTGCGGTCGAGAGAATGCGCACCATTGTAAAATATATTCATCATCCTAATCACTGTTGTCATAAAATGTATGTATACTCTAATGAACACAAGGCAGAACGAGGCCATGCTAGCACTGTTCTACATCATCTTCTAATTACTCTATGTTACAAGCTATGAATAGTTTTCCCACAGTGAAGCATCCGTCTGTTTCACTCGTGTCATCAGATGTTTTTCCATCAATGACTTTAGCACACTTTCTCGAGCCATTCCTCCAATAAAGTGCCTGACGTAGGACATCAAATCTTTAGCCTGACATCTCCATCGTACATTATGTGGTGACATGACATTCCATCACCGCAGGAAACGGCATTAGCAGACCTTTAGAGGCTGCATGTCGCCACAGAGTGGTCTCGTTTGATACAGCTGATGGCATTTTCACGTGGCAGGTAGCCTACTAATGGCGATCATGATATGATGAGAGTAAATGAGACAACTGTGAAGAAAATAGCTTGGAAGCAGATTAGACAGACAGCAGCCTCAGCATCATCCGCTTGGCACCCTGCTCTGTAAGCACCGGGCCAGGGTCAGTAAAGATGGTCAAAAATAATCTGCCACTAAGATATTTTTGCTGCTGCTGAGCTGTTTGATCTGTAATGTTTAAAGCATGAAAAGGTATTTACTGAAAAGAAATAATCCACATGGTGCATTTTGCATGCTGCTCAATCAAAAATGTTTGCTGCACTAACCACAGTTTTTGATGTTGTCCTTCATAAGCCCTGGAAGTAGTGTGTTAAAATTCAGCAAAGCTCCTTTTGAAAATATAGAAATCTTTAAGTCAAGTCTGTTATTAAGAAGCAAAAGGCAAAAACTATTAATAGATGATTTATAGCAATTTGCCTGTCGTCATACTTTAAGCAAAAATGGCAAAAATTGGTTTTAGCTTTACAGGTCCAATTTGTAAGACTGAGGTCGCTCCTATAGAATATGGCAGAAAAGGAATATAATATGCATAATGTGCATATGTTTTCACTGGTGTATAAACATCTGAAAATCTACATGCTGCACACAGTCCGCCATGTTGAACTGGTATGTTTCTATAGTAGGAATGGAACAAACACTGGTTCTAAATGGGTCTGCCATTCTCCACAAGCTAAAGCCGGACCCCACGACTTTCCCCTTTTAAAACCCCCCCACGAGTGTTTCAGGTGAGGTTTGCCATTTTTATTTTTTGTTGGAGTAAGTATGCTACGTAGTTAAATTGTTTCTCCTTTGATTGTTTTTATGATCTGAAGTTTGTACAGGGTGTTTTATCTTGAAAATTTACTGCATTCTCTATGCCCTTTGAGTATCTGACGTCCAGCCAGCTTGATCGGCTCAGTGCTGCTTGATGTGGCTGGCCGCGGTGTCCATCAAAAGTAGAACAGCTGCATATTCTTCTGGTGAGGTTACAAACATTGTCTATTTTCACCCAGAAAGCATCAAAGCAGAAAGATGGAGAGAGTGAAACAAGGGGGTTGCAACTTTATTTTTGTTTTATTTTTTTTACAAATGAGTCCTGAAATACATAACAAACCCCAATTTTCAAAGTTTCTAACTTTCACAGGACTTATTGTGTGCATATGCTCATGTGCAGACACAGCTGTTTGATCTAGCATCAGCTTATTAAGAGCACCCATCACCTTATGACTTCTTGGAAATCTTATGACTTCTAAAATCTCTTGCCCACTTGAGAGATAATAACATGAAAGTGAACTCACCCTGCGGGGATTAAGAAGTTCTATCAGTCAGAGCCAGGCTACCTGTCCGCCCCCTTAAGAGAGCTACAACCGCAAGACGAACCTTATTAAGGTGGAAATAACTCAAGTGGATTGGACCACTGATACAGGGGATCTAGCAGTTTCAATTTGGCCCACCTAGAAGCCTGCAAGGTAATTTTAAGGCGAAGATGATTTCACACACCAGTAGTTCATGTGCATTTTAGCCGCAAGGAAATTTAGCTCCTAAATGATAAAAGTGCTATTTGGCATTCTGCCATAAGATGCAGATAACCCCTGAAGTGGAAGAGAAGTTGAGAGAAGTTCTCTTAGAGGTGCCAAGTTTACAGAATGAGTATAAGAATAAAGACAGAACATTAGTTAGTTAGAGCTATTAAAGTGTTTTGTTTGTATTTACAGGATGGAGCCTACTTGTAATCAAAAAACACAACTGTTTCAGGTCTGGCACTAGTTTTTATCATATTTTCTTCTAAAGCTGAGTTTTGAGTAGCGATTTGACATCCAGAGGTCAAATATAGTACTTTATAAAGACCTACCAAAGATCAAAACATGGTCAGTTTCAGTTTAATATTTGGCTTTTGGAGTATAATCCATATTTTCCATTTTGTGTTCATCGTAGACCTTTCCATGAGGACAGGACAGCATGTAAATTATATTAACTCAATTGATGTTTTTCAAACTTATGACTATATAAACACATTTAGCAACACTGCTTTGATTGTGTTTATTTTAGCAACATATACTGTAGGGCACAGATTTTTGCACTTTGCCTGTCACTAAATTAAACTGCTGCCACGTATTACAGCAGTGTTAAAAACATACATCAACGTACATCTTCAAATACTTTAGACTGCGTACTTACATTTGAGCACCCTATATTCTTTTTAAATTAGGTCACTGAAGTGTTTTCAGTCTTTCAAGTCTCTGTGAGAAAAAGACAGCTGGCATGGAAAATAACATGCATAATATTCTGGTCTGACCTCACTGATAAAGCCCTCACAGAGCAAAAGGTGACATCATCTGGGAGCCGATCTATTGGCCCGTGGCACAGTCTTCATCGCAGTCAACACACCAACACAACATGGCACCCTCTGACGAAATTTCACAGTATTCGACTTCTAGGAACTGACTTCAGATGTGGACTGAAGTTGGCTTACTGTAAACAGATCCTTCTGAGAATGTAACATTTTTACTGGAAACACACTGAATTAATCTGCCTCATACATTCATCCTGAATTTGATTTAATTTCACTTTATTATCAGAATATTGTTCTGACAAAACAAATACTACAACATATATTACTTTAGACATTATGGGTGCAGTTGAAATGTCTTTTTTGCTAAATGAATGAGATAACCTGGGAGTTTTTACGTGGCAGCCATGATAAGAGTTGTTTTAATCCTTTAATCCATTTTAAGGAAAGGTGCTTCCTTGCTTCCTTTCTTATCTCCTTTAGCATAGGATACACTGGACCATCCTTTACAAAAGAAAAGGAGGTAATCCCGTCCCACAATTCATTGTGGCAGCAAAAAATAAATGACTCACCGTTCGGTCTTTCACAACCAGACATACAACAGAGAGAGAGAGAGAGAGAATATGGACAGAAGTATTGACATGATATAAAAAACTTTGATTATTAATTATGTAGTTTATCAGTACAGACTGGAGTTTGTTAACAGACAGACAGACAGACATTTGTCTCTTCTATGAAACCTGGTCTGTGTCCTCACTGTGCTGCATTATTATGAACTCTGATGAACTGTTTGTGGCTCACTCCTCTTCATTACCTGCAGTTTTTTGCATACAGAGGTGTCCAGGTTTGCTGTAGTGAAAAACTTTCTCAAGTTGTTGTAAAATGTTGCTAAAAGTTATTCTGGCCATTCAAATTAATATATAAAACATGAATATCGCAGTGTGATGATCAATACTTTCTCCTTTGATGGCTTTCTAGCATCATCTTTTGCCATAACTTGCCAATACGCTTATATATGAGTTGACAGGAGGCTGAGTAACCATTCTCAATGTGACAAACACTTTATGACAGATGGCCTACATCCTTTTATTATTTTAATTTTGATCTTGATAGTGGAGTCATATTTTCACCGAGTTGTCCACGTTTATATATCCTGCTTGAAACAAAACAGTGAAAACACACAGGGAGATGTATGAAAGATGCGTTTTCTGGAGTCCATCTTGTAATATTGTAGTTATACCACAGACCACGTCAACAACATCCACCTATAGAGTAAGTGCAGTTGGATTCTCTGGGCACGGCGGATGTCTTTTCTTAAGTCCTTGAATGAATTCTTATGAGTGGCTGCATCACTCCCAGCCATTCAATGCTTAGTCCACACAAGAACACTGAGACCTACTTAAAACTTCGAACACAAACTCTGATAGTTAGATAGTTATAGTTTAGTTTGACAGACTGAGGGACAAAAGTGCTCCACAGTCTATTCAGCTGAGCCTGTGGGGCTTCAAATCTTCTGTTTGATGACAAAGGCTGATACTTGAAATAAGATAACAGTGTACAATGCAGCATCTGGTTTGCAAAGATGAATATTCTCATGTATCTTGCCCCAGTTTTTTAGGATACAGCCAACATGCAACAGTAGTTCAGAAAACACACAATAAATAGTGTGACTTCTTGCCTGTGGCTGCTCCATTTTTTTTTATAAATTTCAATCTGTACCCTGAGTTTGACCGTAGCACATCCAGCAACACGAGCTGAGATAATGAGCCCCTGAACTGAGCCACACTGTCTTTCAAGCCGGTGGTAAATGGACTTCCTCATGTGGCCTTTGACTGCAGACACCATTACGTGTGTCACATTAATAAACAGTTCATGGCAGATTTTGGAACATTGTGGCTGATGAAGACAATAGCAGCTGGATGTGTGGGAGTGTGAGCATGATTGTACAACTGCATTTTTTATGTGACCGCATTACAGTTAAAGACAAAACATGACAGATCCAAAAATGTTGACTTTAGTTGAACTCATTGCATTCTGAACTTCTATCCATCCATATTGAGTGAGATTTAATTGAAAATAGGTAGCTTGACATTATAGTGTGACTTACATGCACTAATATTTTCTGTGAAGAGGTCAGACACATTTTTAAAATTCCTCACTGGAGGGAGGGTTTTACAAGAAATCATCCTCATAATTAGCATGATGCTGATTCATATTAACATGTGGGAGCCGCTCAGTGCAACTGCATTGCTCTGCTGTGAGTCACCATTATTCATTAATGAATAATTTAAGGCAGGAGGTCACAAAGAGACAATATCTTGACATGTCACGGTAGGAAAAGTGCAGGTGCAATGATAAAATGAACGATGGCTGAATTCCATTTAGCTGCTTCAGTTTCAGGAGTATGCTGGGCTGTCACTGTATCACTGAGAGGGACACTTGTTAATTCATTGTTCATGTTATAAGCAACACTTTGTGACGGCCGTGAAGTTGGACCCAAGAACAGCACAGACTGAGACCAGAGTTGGAACAGTTCAACAGTTTATTGAGTAAACTAGACCGCAAAAATCCACAGCAAGTGAAGGCCTCTCTGCTATATGCAGAAACACCATACACAGGAAAGAGTCCACAAACAGAGCCAGCAAGAACGGTCCAACTTTCCAGTTGAAACCTCTGGGGAGGGAATCCAGGCAAACAGGAGATAGACAAGGGGCAAGCAGGCAGAGGAGTCAGGGACAGAAGGCTGGTCAGGTTAACTGGGCAGGGATGATGAGGACGGGTCAGAGACAGGCAGGGTCAAAACCAGGGAAGCAGTCTGGAGATGAATGTGAGAGAGCCCGGCATGACACGAAAGACAATCTGGCAGAGACTGAGTGGAATGAGTGGGTTTAAATGTGGGCAGGTAGGTGATCAGGTGAGGAAAGGTGGTTGCACTGATGAGGTGGGCGTGGCAGGCAGGTGAGTGGAAAAGTACTGGCAGGAGGGATGGAAAACCAGGAGCGGATCATGACACACTTTTTCCTACTGTGACTAGTCAAAATGCTGTTTGGTATATGTAATGCACAAGTTAATTTGAGATTATCTTGATTTTCTTAACTTCAAACTGTTCATAATTGTCCGGTTTATGATGCTCACAAAGAACTGACAACGTTTTTTATGTAATAGATGTGACTTCAAGTCTACAAGTACACCACCTCAGTAAAAATATTTAACAAACACTAAAGAAATTCTGAAATCTGCAAGCACACTAATGCTATTCAGTTGCAGTAACATTAAGTATTAAGTAAATTATGTAGTGACTTTTGTCTGGAAAATTGGTCAAAAATCCAATTCAATTGATTAGATTTTTGTATTACCCTTACAGTAGGTGCTTTTATCCAGTGTAACTTAAAGCCAAGTACTCATGAGTGAGGGAATTAAAGTACATCATCAGATTAAGTGAGGATCGAGTTTGTTAAAGAGCCTCTGTGGTATCTGATGAGAGAGGCAAGAACTAAGATAGCATCTTGTCTGCAGCAGCCCTCCCTTTCTCTGGTAGTTCAACCAGCAAACTATGCTTCTCTTGAGTTACCCTGATTTTACAAGTTGTAAAACAAAGTAGCTTTTGTTCCGAACATTCCAGTGTGAACAAGAGTAAAATATGTTGATCCTTTTGAAACCAACAGCAATTTGCCCAGACAATCTCACAGCAGGTATTAAGCCCCAGCCTGTGTTACAAAACTTTAAATAAGATTACTAAATTACAGTAACTGCATGTGCATGCAATATGCATCTTGTTTTACACAAAAGAGGTACAGTGTGGTGTTCTGGCTCTACAGGTGTGTTGAGGATGGTGTGGTTATTTGCATTAACAGACATGAAACACATTGAAAATGTTTTAATCAATGAACACTGGATTATTACATAAAAAAACAGCAATCATTACACAACGCCCTTGTTTGACCCTTAAGTGGCTTTGTAATAATGAAGGCTGGGGAGAAGTCTGATTACAGCTTCATATTTTACTCTCACAATCTTAAAGACGAAAAGCCCTGTCAGGTTTATAATGCTGAGGCCACGTGTCGTTTGAAGATTGTGACTGAGTGCAGCATAAAAGTGTGGGTGTACGTGTGAAGTGATACAACTGGGAGAGACACAGAAACAGACTAACAAGCTCCCTAAGTGAGAGTAAGATAACTTTCACATTGCATTTCCAACAATTGTGTGCAAGTGTCACCCCAACAACAGCAATGTACAATGCTGAAAGAGGCTATGGCTTCAGTCCAGTAACCTCATGATCGATTTAGTTTTCCATGACAGTTTCTCAGTGTGTTGCACGCTTTAAGGAATGCTTCATGATTACAGATATTAACAGGAGAGTTAGATGTAAATCAGAAGTCATGTATCCTCCGAGGCTACAGCTGCATACGTAAAAAGTGTGGGAAAATCTCCATCCAAATATTGTTTTTTAAATTCTGTGTTTCATAATATGTAAGAAGACTGTATAATGCTGTACCATGCATGTATCAGATATTAACTTCTTGGAAGCTTTAACCTAGAACTTTGCATATTAGCCTCCAGAAAACATGTCAAAACATATGTTGAGCTTCAAGGTCATTGTCAAATCAGCAGTGGTTGCCTTAATTTCGCAAGGTCTGATTTAATATAATAGAAATAATAGAAACACCTGTCAATATAATGCAATACAATTAAACAGCACTACAAACCACAGTTTCCAAAATGAGCATAAAGTTGAATCAACATTATTACCCCCATGATTGTAGGATTTATTTTGGGCTGTTGGAATAGACTCCTTTTGTTCTGACTAGGTTTTACTGGCAGCTTCAGTATATTTCAGCTTGCTGGCAGGAGTGTTGTGAACACTGGCAGCAATAAGTTGGGGCTGTAACTGCGGCCATGAAATGTATCCATTTTAAGTATTAGTTACTGTATTGTACTGTTAGTATTGTTACCTAACTTAATTTCAAACCTGTTTTATGTGAGTGTTGATCTCTGCTAATAACATTTTGAGATCCAAAGGTCATCTGACCATAGGTGAGTGTAGGTCACAGACTGACTGTATTCATGTTTAAGTGATAGACAGCACTTACACATGACCTATTTCAGGAAAGTCCTTTGTTTTGGCACTTGTGTCTTTTTCAAGGAGTTAATGGGTTTTTCTTTCATTGCCACATCATGCAGAATACATGAGATCTGAGTCACAGGGACACCTTGTGCAGTATGCAGCCAGGAAACGCATTTAAATTTAGCCCTTGTGATATAGTTAGCTCACCTCTATCTTCTGTTGGATTCTAAGCCTGTTTTGTAGGACTCATCTGCCAGGAAGCAAAGTTGTGCCTGGCTGATGATGCAGACTGTGAACAAACAAAAAACAGGATAATCTTTTTGATGCCACCTCAAACATGTCACAGCACCAAGAACAAGTCATCTAGATATTGATTAAACCTGGAAAATGCCTGGATAAACACGCACTACATGTTTGATTACTGAAGAAAGTGTCAGGGTCAATGACACTTCTTTCAGGCGATTATAGGTCATAATGCCCATAAACATTATTCTTGCTGTGTTGGTTCCCTCAACAAAGCTGTTGACCTTGTGATTACTGTGAACTTGTCTGCATAGTAAATATAACGCTACAGCCAGCAGCTAGTTTAGCTTAGCACAAAGACTAGAAACATAGTCTGGCTTTGTCCTGTGGAAACAAACTCTGCCTTCCAGCCAGCTAAAGCTCAACACACATATCATAAATCTCATTTGTTTAATCTGCACAAAACACAAAATGTTTTTATTTATTTATTTTTGGACAAGCAGTCACTTCCTTAGGTGTTGTTGTCACTGGGCAATCGGCAGCGACTTGAAGAAATCAGTGCAACCAGCCAAGAAATAATGACAGTGAGAAAAGGCATATTTACAAAGTGTCAAAGTATTCAAGCACAGGTATCAAACATTCTTATTCTTGGTTAAACAGCATCAGTGGTAAGTCAGCTTTGGCTGTGACTCCAAATCATCATGCTTGAATAGATCTTGTGGTCCACCCAAGAATACGTTAACATAAAAAGTGTATTTTTATAACCCAGATGAAGGTGGCGGACAATGGTGCACTGGACTGCCAAGGTCTCCATTTGGGAGGCATTTATTATTAAAAGACAAGGGAGTGGTGACAACGCTGTCATGTTTAGAAAAAGAAAAACTAGAAGGTCATATCAGAAACAATAACAATTGAGGTTTTTTTAGTATGATGCAACAGGCTAAGAAATGTATCATTCTTCTAAAACATATTGGTGTCTATCTTTGCTACGACATCCACCTCCTGTGAATCTTGTGGGGATACGTTATCAAGGTTTTCTGAAATGCTGTGCTTTCTTGTGATGACTGCAGCCAGAAATCATCCTGATGACGTTAAGACTTTCTTTCTGAGGACAGATTGTTTCATATGGCAGGAAAGAGCGGAGAAGTACAGGCTGTGCTTTTCTTGTTGTTGATGTTGCTTCTGAACGTGTACTAAATTTTAACTGTCTTTTTTTTCTCTAATCACATTTTGCATTATTCATCATATGAACTCTTATGATTATGTAACATTACACATAAATGGCAAATACTGCTAGGAGTCAGAGAAAACATTCACAGGCAGGGTCCCTGCCAGGAAGAATTTTGCCTGGGTTTGTGTGTGTCTTTTTTCTTTTCTTTTTTTCATTGTGTGCAGCTCCACAAGTGCCTCATTATTGCATAAAAAAATTGAGCAGTAATGTTTTTCCAGGCTACTTATGTGACCTTTCCAATTATCTGTGGGAAAGTGTTGCTTTTAGGGCCCCATTTCTATTGATAATTTAGGGCCTCATTTCTACTGCAATGCTATCATTACTGATTTGAGCAAACTCATTATGCCCAGCTGGAGGTTGTCTTTCCTTGCCAACTGTTACCCTGACCCAACCTTTTTCCCTGAATTTATCATTGTGTGTACTGTAATTCATACAAGTTCATTAGCTTGCTAACAATGGACTGCTGAGACAATAATTAGACGTGGTACTCATCCTGTGTTAATATGGTCCCTGCAGAAAGCTACAGAAATATGTCCACCCAATTACCGTGGAGCAGTAACCCCCCATGTCCTTGAACAATAGAGTGCAACATCATTTCCTCCTATAGAGAGGCTCTTCTCTGACTTTCAAAGGACTTTGATAAAGCTTCACAGAGGGCCTTGCTTTCTAGCAAGCCATCTGATGGCTTCTCATCCTTCTGTGCTGATTCAAACAATAGAAGGAATCTGCTAAATGTGGTGCATGGCTGTGAAGATACATTTCTGACCCATATACGCATTATCTAGAGGGGCTGTCTGGAGCCTTTGAGGCCCATCCCTCCATTTGTCTTCATGGTACAGTATAGCTCCACCTCCCTGAGGTCTCAGCAGACGCTGGTGAAGATGGATGTGCCCCTTAGATTGTGCTTCTATCTGTTTCCCTGGACAATGCAATAATCAAGCAGCTCTCGTGTGCCTACATTAGCTGCAGTGTTAAGCTGACATAGGGCAGCATCCTGAATCTGTTACATAATCACAAGGGCTGTCTGAAGCCACAAAGTACTGGCTGCTTGGTCCAAAAGAGGGATCAGGGAGTATTTGTTTCCAGTAAGGCAGCTCTGATTGCCCATGTGCTTCCAGCAGGTTGGCGGTTCTTGGAATATTTAGAACCTCAGCCTGGAAAACTGGAAAACAATATCACACGGCTCTCATGAATTTACAGGAGCACTCAGGCATGAAGAAGAAAATGTGCCCTTTATACTCAATGAGCTCAAACAGAATAAATAGAAAAATAGATTGTCTTCATCAATGAACTGATATATCTAATATATTAGAACAGATACAAAATAAGGTTGCAATAAAGCCACATAATCAAAGAAATTTGTGCCCAAGGCAACATCAGATTATGGAGACAGCATTAGTTAGGATGCTGATGTATAATTACATTTACATGTATGGAAGGATCTAGATAATGAGATACCAGGCTTAGGAAAGACATTAGATAAAGTATTTTACATCATCTGCAATAGTCCGATTACTCTAAAGTCCCAGTTTAGACACACCTGGGCAGTAATGCTGTACATTTTTCCTCCTATAACCTATTTTTATCCAGTATTGGCATATTTAAGTTGTAAATACAGGACAATCAATGCATGTTTGCTCACTTGCAGTCAGAGCTTGGATTGAATTATTTTGGCTACAGTACAAAAAGCCAGTTTAAAAATCCTGGTCAAGCTTATACATTTCAGAATAATCAGGTTTCTCCATCAGAAATCTACCCTGTTATCTGGTTTTCTTAATCCTTCCACCTGATAAAGTGACCTGGGATATCTCATTCTGATGCTGGTTCACAGATTTGGGTTACTGCTAAAAGTAGTGAATGATCATATTACTTAAGTAAATATATGAATGCAGCCTATGTGTGTGTGCATTAGGGTGTGTGTATGTGTTTACACGTGTCTCCTGGTGCCTAGTGGGAAGTGTGTTAATGGGAGCTTTTCCCAGTGCAGGGGGCCTTTGCAGATTAGAGTGCAGATGTTGTGTTGATTGATTCATCTGTACCTTCATCTGTTTCTCTTGCTGCATATTCCTCAGGACGAGCACTGGGCCATCAGAGTGTTAAATCCCTCACAGTGGGTTCCTTGTTTTATGATGTAACTAACACCACAGCCAAGCATTCCTGAGAATCACACTGCTGAATGCCAAAAGGGAGATTGTAGTCCTGGGCACACTGCCTCTTTTTTTTCCCACTACAAAATGTTGCAAATATGTGCAGATTACCTTGTGTTAATTTATTCTAATAAATCTATTCAAGTGTATCACAAGGCGAAGCTTCTGGAAACCCTAGATTATGTTCAATGACAGTCAATACAAACATTTTAAATATTCATTTCTTCAGTATCTGTGTTTGGTAACTACAGTACCAAACATGGTTAAGTGCCTATGGTGGTTGCCTGGCAACTGCAAAGTAATGACAAGAGTTGTCTTTTAAATTCCAAACTTGTTTTTACATTTTTTGTGTGTTTTTTGTTCAGATTAAACAAATAAGACATAAATCAGAGAGCTTTAGAGATGCTTGTAGGTGGAGCTTTTAGCTTTTGGATTGAGAACGGCTAACTGTTTTCCCCTAGCTAACAAGACGAATCTACCACCTCATGTATGTGTCTGGCCACCCTCCCGTTCAGACGCCAATCCTGGATCTGGTCAGGCCAGTCACAACCATTCATCTAATATGCTGTGGGTTTTATACGATGACTGTACAGAGGAGCACAACCTTACTGGCTATTGAGGCCTTTGTAAACAACATGGCTGGCACCGATGTGGAACCGTTTCCAGTCAAATCCGCTATCACATCAGCATTGAACAAACTGGACAGTTTATTTTCTCTAAAAGAACAAACTAAAAAACTTTTGTTGATAAGAAGGATGTGTTTGCCATAATGCTGACAGGATTTGGTACATTCAATTTGCCAGTTATGCTAACTATGCACATGTTTCAATGCTCTGGATGATTTTTATCCTACCTGTGTCCGTTGATAACGCCCCTTGGAAATCAAAAATGAACTGGTGATGCCAGGCTAGTTTTTCCCTGTTTCAACTCTTCATGCTTCATGTTAAATAGGCAGATTGGTGTTGATCTTTTCATCAAACTCTCATCAAGAATAAGAAGAAGCATATTTCCCATATATGTTGAATTATATCTTTAAGGTGAAGGAAAGATTGATGTGATAGTAAATAAAATATGATTAGGCGTGTTTAAGGTGATGTTTGAACCATCTGGCTGGACTAATATGCACATCTGGATTAGTGTTGGGGTTGGGTACATATTCAGCTCTTGGCCTCTGAGAAACTGTTCAAAACTTGAGGCATCTTGAAACTTAGGAATGTACGGTTGCTTAAGGGAAATTTCCATGTTGATAGATTTGTTGTAGATCTGGCGTCAGACCAATACAGCTAAGAGATGAATGATTTATGACAAACCTCTCCAAACTCATTATTAAATGGAGTATGTGTTTTCAGAAATTGTTTACTTTCTCAGCCATCCTTCAGCTCCTCTACTTTAAATATTTAGTCATTTCAGAAATGTAAAATATTTCTTTCCAGTCTGTCTGTCTGCCTGTCTCTCTTGATTCTCATGTTAAGTTTTTTTTTCCTTGCCTCTCTTCTTCTTTGTGTCTCCCTCTCACCTTGGCAGAGTTAACTGGGCTGATGAGAAATGGCTGCTGTGCTTTGAGCCACTAGACTATAAATATGAGAGAACAACCTCTCATAAATATTTGAGGGAGGCAATAACTGTTCCAGTCAACTCACATGCACATACACACAAACACTATATGCACTGCCACACTAAATAAACTCACAAGTAGTTTTCACACAGACACACAGATGGATACACAGTCTCTCACCCTCAAATAAGCCCACATTATCGTCTCTCAACACACCCACAAGTTCATTCATGAGCGTCCCCACTGCCTACTGATACACCTGTCCTTGATGCAGTGAGAAGAGTTATATGTACACCTGGGTTAACAACCTACAACATTATTAGCAGGTAAAGGAGGGCCGGAGAAAATAAGGAGGATGAGGAGATAAATACTAATGT
This sequence comes from Argyrosomus regius, assembly GCA_946959425.1. Taxonomy (NCBI): domain Eukaryota; kingdom Metazoa; phylum Chordata; class Actinopteri; family Sciaenidae; genus Argyrosomus; species Argyrosomus regius. Next base: position 16,836,009 of record OX336888.1, on the reverse strand, counting down.
GCCACCTTTTCCATCTCCCCATCACCTTAGCAATAAACACACACAAGCTCCAGCCAGTGCAAGAAAGCATTTATTATTCTGTCTGGGTTTTAATTCACCATGGAAGTCTGTGCTCTATAATTATGACTGAAGTAAAGAGAGAAAAATTATTGGCTGTCTTTGATGAGATTTTTTTTACAATGTGACCAATCGAAGGCCTGGTGACTCTGGAAAAAACTCTTTAACTTAAACTTTACTAACTGCCTTCTTGCGACTGACCATAGAGAGTAAAATATATTTGTCAAGGGAACAGTTCACTGTATTGTGGGGCATACAAGAAAATTAAGTTCCCATATTCTTGCCCACATACTCATCCAATACCCACATTTTTATCTTATTTGTGAAATTCTCTCACATATCGGTAATCTGAATGTGTTAGATGGTTTGTTACACAGAAAGCCTTGGAAGTTGCCATTGGAAACTGTTACTCAGCAGGTCATTGGATATACCACCTGTCCATAACCATGTATAACGGGCAACTTCAGCCAGTCAACTAAAAAAAAACCCAGACATATAACGTAGTCAAAGTCTTGCCATCAAGAAAAGCCTTCAGTGCCGTTCTTTCAGTGAAGAAATACTTTCCAGATCTGATATAACTGATGCTAACAGTGTCTATGCTAGCTCTTCATATGAGGAGTGACTGGTCTGAGCCACTGTGGTCTGGACACAAGCGCATAGTTTGTCACCTGTTTTGCTGACCCATCCATTCAGAGCTCCTCACTCTGTGGACTTTGTGGCTGTATAACATTCACACAACTTTAGTAATGGAAAAGAGTCTTAATTACTACATCCACTAGAGGGCTTTTGTTTATTTAAACGGAAACAAATGTCAGAGCTTTGATCTGGTTACATTTTGCCTACAGTGCTGTAAAACAGAACCATGTTTACTTCTCTTTTTACACTTTTTATGCCTGACCTGCATGATTTATATAATAAGCACACATGTTAGCATGTCATGCACACAAGGTAATACATCTTTTAGAAGAACACAGGATTTAAGCAAGGCTCTGCTGGAGGCTCAGTTTCCTCTTTGTAAAAGAGACACTATATTTTTGGCTCTGAGAGTCGACAGAGAGGATGAATGAGACGGGGTTGCTGGGGCCGAGCGCTGACCCTGGACCTGCTGCGTCTGCTTCTGTGTGATATGAGCTGTCCAAGGATTATGGCTACTCAGAACTTGAGGCCTTCAGAGATCAGGCCTGCTGTATATTAACTCTGATAGAGTTAGCAGACAAGAGCGGCTGGGCTGTAGCAACTCTCACATTAGTCCACAAGAAAAAATGGCTGTTAAGGTTTTTGGCTGCTCGCTCGTTATGTCATGGCTGGAAAAACAAAACATCTCGGGGGCGCTACCCTTGTTGATTTTGGGAGTTACGTAATCCCAATCGAATTTAGCCTGCTGTTGTTGTCGATAAATGCCCACCTTATCTGCTGAGTGAAAGCCTGGCACTTCTAAAGCCCCTTTCATTATGAATGACCCTATTAGGAATGGGGCTTATACCACACTGTTTGCTGGATGTTTGTGTGTGCCAGCGTGCTTGCTTTGCTGTCCTTGTGCAAACCAGCTGGAGGTTTAGACCTTTGAGGTAAGGACATTTTTACCAAGAGAGCTCATTTTGGCTAGTCCACGGGGCTTCCACTATAGTGTACAATTCAGGACATGCATTGATCACAGATTTATTTTAGGATAAGGATAAAGATTGACATTTTAGGGTTAGGGGTTAGCTTAAGGCTAAAATTAAAGTTAGGTAGAAATTAGGCGAGTAACTCCTGTGGGATAGATTGAGGACAGGCTGAATCAGCATTATAATAACTACAATGTCATATGTTTCAAATGTATCAAAAGAGACAACAGCTCAGGGGTGCCTGTTGTCATATCTCTACTTGCTTTGCATCACGCAGGTTTTTAGTTGCATAGCAGTCAGAAATAGCAGCCATTAGAGATTTGTCACAAATAATAAAGTCTAAAGAAATAGTGATACATCTCAGCCCTCGACACAGTCAAAAGATAACAAATCCTGAGCCCGCCAGAGGAACTAAAATCAAACTGCACAGTGAAAGTTAAACTCTGCCTATGGTTTTTTATAGAGAGGGGAAGCTAGCTGTCCCACACCGGAACTTCTTATCAGCAGGAAAAACTGTGAAATGTAGAAATGCAGCCAAGTGAGTTTAAGAGACATCTTGACACAAAACACACCTCTATAGCTGGCAAAGATACTGAAGTCTGCCCTGAAAAATGTGTGCTGTGGTTGTAAAAACTACTGAGTAACAATAAGTATGGAAATTATTTCAGGATTAGGGTTCAGAAAAACATGCAGCCATTGCTGCATGTTTCAATGTGCTTGGGTAGTACTTTTTAATAAAAGAGAGGGACAAATAAAGACACACACACACGCATACACTGTCCTGGTTATCAGGATCTCACCCCACTGTTAGTCTGGGTGTTGAAGCCAAGTTTCCTCTACCACTAAATAGCAGGGTGAGTGACCCCAACAACAGGGGGTGCCAGCCTGTCCAAAATAATTTGCATGGGTTATTACATGGCTTGAATGCAGTTGCGTCTGGGTCTTCCCATCCTCCTAAAAATAAAAACAAATAACAAACAAACTGTGTGTGTATATATATATATACAGCCAGAATACAAATCTACCACCACTGATCGCTATCACCTCCCAGTGGTCAAAACACACAGGAACTAAAATGAACATATAGTATATACAGTAAGGCTTAGCACAGTGTATCTTCTGTGATACTGTGGTGGCTTCCCATAGTCTAATTTTTCCGATTATTGTTTCATAATTAACTAAAAATATCTGTGTCACTATGGAAAGAGATAGATGGTTCAATTTTAGTTGCAAAGTGTACAGTTATAGAGCAAACACCTCAGAGAACACCCCCAGCCACAGCTACAGTTTGGGAAATGGTCACACACCTGTTAATCTCTCACTTCTCAGATTTCTTTGTTGAGTTACATAACTTTATGTTCCCACTTTCTGAATGTCAAAGCATCTTAATTTAATGCACCATGACTCTGAGAACTGTTCCTACCCCGGAGGTTCAAAAGCGGGCCTAGCACAACTAGAAAGGAACTAGGAATTTCCCTACAAAGACATACAACATGACCATGAGCTCATAAAGTGACACTACAGTAGTCTACTGTTGAAATTTGCAATTTTCAGTTCAGTTCAGTTTGCTGTCTACCATCTGCCTGAATCCATGTGAATACAGCATTAATCAATACTTTTGTGCACCTCTTACACCCATTTCTCTGCCATACAAAGTTGGTTTTCAGTGTGAAATGACTGCTACTGTAAGTTGATGAGCATCTATTTCAGTGCGTGACACGATAATGTTTCTATTAGATGGTAGCACAAGACCTTCTTCAAGATCACCTTTCATGGTCAACTGGTGCCACTGAGACAAAAGACTGCTCACACCTTGCAACTGAGCAAGGAGCTGAATGCTAAGTGACAGTGAATAGGTGCTATAAAATATTCATTTACATCTATGGTTGATAGCGTGTCAAGTACAAAATATATCTTATACCGCCAGGCTTGTGAAAATGACAAAATGTCCTCCACTGTCAGTATTTCACTGCACTTATGTTTAAAGGGTAGTTTTCCTGTAGGGCGTTAATATAAATGTTCTTTCCATTATAAGAGTTCAAATATCTGCACATACATGCACAAATACTGAATGCATTGCCTGGTTTCAGCTTTACCATGAAAGCAAAAATGTTTCATTGCGAGTCAATTCCAAATGTTAATCGCAAGTTATATCCTTTTCTATATCTCTTATATCTCTATCTCAGCTGTGCTCCTGGCTTTGAGAACCAGTCCTCTCAAGTAATAGTTGATAAACGTGTAATAGCACTTCAGGAAATCAGCACGTCCTTCTACTTTTCAGCCCCACAGCGTTAGAAACGCTTTGTCCAATTGTCCTCAGATTGCCCTTCCTGTCACTCCCACCCAGCTTGTTTTTCTGATTTGTTTTGCGTGTGTGTGTTTGAGTATAGGGGCTAAATTTAGCTGTGCTTATTTCTCCAAAGCGGACAAGAGGGTAATATGACCACTACTTATAGTGGTGCTATAAATGTCCAGTGGCCATAAGTTACCTGTAACAGTACTAAGGTTGAGTGCAAGGTACTCACAACAACACATTACAATGCCCCTGTGTGTGTCTTTATGTGCGTATTTGTGTTCTTGTTTCAGTGATAACATGGCTGTCAGCAGCTGAAGCTCATTGGTAAACCCCGCAGGGAGACTGTCTCATAGTGTGTGTGCTTTTCCTCATTTCATTCACACCTCATCACAGCGAGACAAAACACACACACACGAGGGTATACAGTCATGTATACAACTCACTGCTGTTTTGTTGATTGAGTGACAATCGTTGTAGTTGAACCTTAACAGTTACAAAACTGAAAAATGACGTTTTAATAGTGAAATCGGTTAATTGTTGCACTAACTACATACTACACATTAATAAGGAAGAATAATATTTTTAGGTACTGAGCAACCTTTTGTTTTGTAATTCATAAACAAGCATTTATCATATCATGAATATGTTATGATTCCAGTGGTTGCAAGACAAAACACTGTATGTTTTTGGTGAGCGATTGAAATTGTAATTAAGCCTTGTTTATGTTAATGTGCAGTGATATAATAGCTGTTTTGGGTTTTTTTTTTTCAAATCCAATCACACTCTGCTTCATCACACACCTATAAATCTCTCACTTGTCTCTTGAGTTACATAACCTTATCATCCCACTCGACTATCAAAGCATCTCAATTTAATCGATCGTGACTCTGAGAACTGTTCCTACCCTGGAGGTTCAAAAGAGGGCCTCGCACAACTCGAGTAAGATAGGAATTCCCCTACAAAAAAAAAAAAAGAGATGACTATGAGCTCGTGAACTGACACTACAACAGTCTACTGTTGAAATGCTGTCAAATTGGTAAATAAGTTTAAATTTAGGCAGACGTTAGATGACAGATGGACAAACCTTTACAGTTACAAAACCATTCATGTGAATCCCATTCATGTAACTGTGCAGACTAGTTGCTTTTTAGCATGTCAGTGTAAGTGTCAAATTCAAGAAAAGAAGCAAAGTATTGTCACTATAAACAACATTGTTTGTTTGAATTGGTTATTAAGTGGGGCTGGTTTGCACCTTCTGACCTTTTGTCACGCCACACACACACACACACACACACACACACGCACACAGTGGTAAGATAGACAAAGAAAGAAAGAAATTAAAACTAAATCATAAATATATCTAGAGAATATAAAAAATTCCAACTCAGAGTTCAGGTCGTTCTGACACAATGAGCTTTGTTTCTTAATTAGCTAACGTGAATAATATTAGAGCACATCCTGCTGCAGGTTTCATCTAATCATATCACGGCTTACATGACACAGGTGTGTAAAATTAACCTGCAACTAAAGTCACTGACTTTGTTGTCATTGATTATTTTAATTTGTTCATGTTTTTCCATTACCTTTTGATATTTTTAGTTTTTATAAATACAACAAAACATTATTACTGATGCTGTTTTTCTTCATTACACCAGGTACACTGGTACGCGTCCCAGCTTAAAAACTGCAGTGATTTGACTGAATGACAACGATTCGAATCACTGATATTCAGCCAGATGGCAGCCTTATTTTTATTTAAGTACCAGCTTTAAGCAATGTACTGACTTTTTAAAGACTAACTAATATGCTGATGCTACAGACATTAATGCTGACACACAATAACGTGCCCATGTTATCTAGGTGGCTACATACCTATGAAATGTACGTCTTTCACTTTTTCTTCTTTACCTTTATTTTTGCTGATGCATTCAAGATTATAAAGGCAAAGTTTTTTGCTGATAACCTTAGAACTGCACAGTCTTTTTTGATAATGATGCCCTCACGTGAAGCGACACTGGATATTCCTGTAATGTTGGTATCCAGCAACTTAATTTATTCACGGATTAGACTGTTACCTGCTGAGTACGTTGAGTGCATAACCCTCATCTCCATCTGAACATAAGCAGGTACATTTATTCATTAACGGAAACAGCACTACCGGAGAGGATTTACATTTGTCTATTACTTTATTTTAAGAGGTTTTGGCATTTAGCAGGTTTATGCAGAAAGGTGGAAGGACAGCTCCTCAATCATTTGGCTACAAAAAGCATTGTACATGTACAGTACCTACTGCAGTGATTAATATGTTCATGAGTGAAGATGGAGTAGCATAAAAGAGGACAAAAAATCTGAACAGACAACACATGTGAGCAGAAATCATTATTTATACCGAATCAAGTAAAAAAAAGCTAGATGTGATCTTGAACATGTCATGCCCACTGTCCCAAAATGTTACATCTACAACCTATATGATAAAGACATTGAGATACTGTACGTGGTAAGATATGATGATGGTGTAAACAGATTCATATTGCAGGAAACATACACACACAACCATTAGCTTGCTATAATCCTAAACTGTGTCTCTGAGTTGTTACCGAGATGGAGTGTTGAGTAACATGAGCACAAAGCCTGCTCTGTGAGAGGGTTAGCCAGGTCCTTATAGGGTTGTAGATGTAATTTCCCAGATCAAAGTTCATGATACGGCTGTGTAACATGAAGATGTTGTGAGACAGCATTGATGGAGGGGATACAATAGTCTCATTTAGGAGGATAGCCATTGCCAGAGCACGCTGCTCCTTGTCTCGACATTGAAAAGAACAGGGCAGGCCACATGCAAGCTACTCGACTTGGTGGAGATGAAAGACACAGAGAGCAGCAGAGTCAGACAGCCATTTTATTTTATTTATTGTATATGACTTAGTGCTTGCTTTGTTTCTCAAGTGTTTTTAACTTGACACTGAGCTGAGCTGAATCATTCAGTGTCGAGAGAAGCAGACTTTAGGTCCAGCCTCTGTCATTTCAGAAGAGAAACAAAAATACATCAATTCATCAAAGACAAAAATGATATCCAGCCTTTATGGTGAAGCATGTTTCTGAAAACTCAAAACACTTGAGACTTACTCCAACCTAAAGAACAAACAGAACTAAACTAAAAGAACTCCTCCACCAAGGTATTTCATTCTACGGTGATGTTTGAGGTGTTGTGTTGTGTGCTTAGTCAAGGCACACCATTCACATTATTTCAAAGGACTTTGTGCATGCAACAACTGTTACTTTCCTTCCCTACAGGGTGGTGCCCTTTGCATGTGTAATTTATATTGTAAGTATCCTGGTTTTGTCTTCCTCTGCAATATAGCACAGTGTTATAACATTCTTTCTCAGCCCTGTAATACCTGTAAAACCCTGTAATAATTTTCTGATGCCTCAAAAATACATTATTATTCTTATTATGTAATATATTAATTACTGGGTCAGGCAAACACTAGTTTTAAAATCAATTAATTCATTTTAAGGGATGTATACAGCCATGGTTAAAATAATAACAAGCAAAGAAAAAACAGGGTCCTCATAGTTGTGAAATAGGCTAATAAACTCGAGGTGAGTGCAAGGTGCTCCAGAGGTCAAACTGCTCAAATGTAGAGAAAGGGGAAGACTCTGGGCTTATCTCAGGCACACTCACAGTGTTCCCCCTTTTCTATATATATACAATATTAACTATCTGGTTAAAAGAGGGTAATGTTGACTGTAGTAAATGTGAAGCGAACAGTGGTCTCCTGTTTGAAAGTCTGACATTTTGTTGACCCATCCTCCGCCTCCTCCCTCTGCTGACTTTTTGGCTCTGTAACAACATCGCTCGGCTTCTTCATTCATTCCAAACGGGCAAGAATCATAATTCCTATGGTGTCTAGAAGTCTTTCTCTTAAATGTAAATATATGTTGCTCTTGAGCATTTGGGACTGAATGCAGAGCCTCAAAAACAAAACAACAACAACAACAACAACAACAACAACAACAACAACAAAACAGCATGTAGGTACTCATTGCCTTGCTCAAAGACACTCAGGAAGGGCATGTTGCCATATGACAGGTATTGAATCTTTAACCTGTAACAAACACTATGCTTGTATGTGTAAATGTGGATAGAAACTAAAAGAATGAATGAAACATGAAACAGAATAGACAAAGAGCTCACAAATAAACAGCTCTATTACACGTTTTGGTCAGAATTAGAGCCTGTTATACAAGGCCAGTTCTCTGTAATGAGGCTGTGTTCAGGACTTTGTAGAGCATGAATAATGTGTTTGCATGAACTTAACCAACTAAACAAGTTCACTTACATAACAAGGACTGTTGGGGTTTCATGCGTGTCTACTAAGCTAAATACCTCTAGCGGCATTAGTCAGTTCATTTGTTCTTTGTCTATTGCCAAAAGGCCTTTAGGAGCTTCATGTGATAGCAGGGTAACGATAAGGGTCAACTAGGGGTAAATTTGTTGATGCACCAATGCGTCTAATGGTAATTTCAACCCTGAAATAACAGAAGGATGTGAAGATCAGTTACATACTACTTATGCCTTAGTCTGAGTTTTCAGCACAGGTTGAGAGAGAGAGAGAGGATATTCAGAGAGAGAGGAGCCATGGCTCAATATACAAGCCACAGAGAACAAAGCTGGTTCCTTTCACTACATCATACACCGCAGTCCTATTAAACAGAACCAACTTAATGAAATGGAGGGTCAGGATCTCAGTTCCTATCACTCAGAATAAGGTCACTCTGAACTCATAAAAAAATGATGAAAACTCATAAAACCTATAAGTCACTTTCTCATTATTTGTGATGAAAGTCAGGGCTGCCTCGCCTCCTCTGGGGCTCTGCCATAGAGGCTATTGATCCCGGTGCTCTAATGCAACCTGGCTCCCCTTTTACCATGTATTGACGCAGGGGTTTTAGACTAATGCCATCTGAATAAACACTGATGTGATCATGTGCAAAAAATGAGAACAAATGGGGAAAAACAAGCTGGTGTGAGCCAAAGGAGAAAACAATCAAGCAGTACTTAAATAAAATTTAAAAAAGCAGGTTCAATATGGTGTATCATCTTGATTCAAGTATGAGACAACGCCCTTAACTATTATTGTTATTGTTACATAGTGTACTATATATGTCTTACACTTCCACCACTACTGTAATCAAACAGTTGATATGAAAGTTAGACTTTCATGAATCCCATACATCCCGAGGCTCCACCGTACAGTCATTTTGTTAGAGCTCAAATCTCATTTGGATGGATTTTGAAAACAGGGACAAAAGGACACAGCGACCTCGTGTCAGTGCATCAGGTTTGACAGAAAATTCTCATAATCTCTGAAGCAACCTGGGATGCCCCCTGAGTTAAAAGCTATTCCAATTTTTCAGGACACTATGTAGGCTAGTGCATGTATTTTACACACCATTTGGACACTAAATACAGTGCACTAGATAGTGAACAGGGAGCTATTTTGGACACAGTTTTTGTCTGATTCATCCAAACCAGCTGTGTGTTACTGTCCCCAGTGACTGTCCATCTAGAGTAGGAGTTTTCTCTGTAGACCCCTACTCAATTTGGACCAATACAAAGTAAACACACACACAAAGAACTGTACAGTAGCAGTGTGGGTCAGAGTAACCTGTCATTTCCCTCTAGCTTGGTCTCCCAGCCCTGAGTGCACCTTTTCATCTCTGTGGAAGTTTATAGAGGAAAAGAGCTCTAATGGAAGAGTTACTACTTCCTGCATCAATAACTCATTTAATGATGTTTATATCATCATGTAAACCTATTTAAAAGTGATAAAGTAAGTAATAAATAGCAGTCACTAAATTGATATTATGCGTGTATTCACTCTTTTACAGGATTTATTTCAGGTTTGTTAACTGTAGGATAAATTAACTTTATCTGTCAGCTTCATTCCTCAAAGTTAGACAGCTGAAATATAGCCTGCAGAAATGCTCTCAGTGGGCTGCAAGTCTTTACCCATTGATTTCTGTGCAGTAGATTGCTATTGAATTTGCAAAGAGAGATTAAAGTGTCACGCTGTGGAAGGATGAGACTAACTAATGAATAACTACAAATTAATGGCCTCCAGCTGTTTCCCTTTGTCACTTCAGGATGAACTCCACACGCATACTGTTGCTGTTGCTTTAATTTGATTGAATAAGTAGAAGAGTATAATTCTAGCCTTCAAGTCGAGTTGATATTAGTCATTTGAGTTAGTCTGATATGTTTATTTATTTCACTGCAGAGAAGATTTAAAGTGACAAAAAACATGTTATGTAAGTGTTCTACCTGGCTTATAGGAAAGGCTGAGAGACAGAGGAACAATGACAATCAACATCATGTGCGGCTGTATTCAGGTTTAAAGGGATAATTTGATTGAATGCCAAAAGAGCAAGGAGGCAAGGGCATGACAATAAATTACTGAAATTGAAAAGACTGAGTGAAAAGTTGTACTTTTATACTTGTTATCAATCTTCTTTACACAAATTTAAATTTCTTTTTTTAGTGATTACCTATTGAAATGTACTACTAATATCTACGTATGTATTTTATTTTATGGTGTATGTTGTTCTGGCACTTTCTGAAAGTAAGAAACCTCCAGTGAAGGACCTTCAGCTAGACTCACAAGATCACGTGAGAATTCATCTTGCCAGGTTTCAAGCCATGCACTTGGCCTGAACCACAGTAGTTCAGACCAAGTGTAAACCTAGTGTGACGTCCCCCATTGGTTTGTGGACAACTGTTTTGAAGCCTTCAGTTTGGCATAATGGACATTGCCATCTTGGTTATGAGGAGCCAGAAATGACCAGATTTGGACAAGAGCGTGCAGCTGGTGGGTGGTGCCTGCCAAGTTATAAACATACTTGTATTACAGCTAAACAGTACCTTAAAATATGTTTCTGAAAACAGTGTGAACAATTGTCAATGTCTTAACATATTGCTTGATTCATATTTCCTCAACACTGCCTAGTTTGACAGTTTTATCTGAGTTTTGTGAGCCTCTGTTTCCAAGTAAGAACTGGCGGTGTGCCTGGTCACAGACTCTCGTTTTACATATTTATGAAAGCATTAGAATAGAATAGATACTTTATTGATCCCTCGAGGGGAAATTCTTTTTTCACTCAAGTTTTTTTTTACATGCATTTGACAAGAAATACAACCACACACATACAAAGGGCTCATAGACATGCAAATGTGGAGAGATGGTGGAGTGATGGGCAGCCACACAGAGCGGCGCCCTGGGAGCAGTTAGGGGTTCGGTACCTTGCTCATGGGCACCTCAGCAGTGTCAGCCTGGTGTGTTGGGCTGGATGTACTCATTGAGAATGACCTGTCAATCATGTTGGCTTAACTTTTCAGATGTGGAAGCTCTGTCCACTCATTATGCTGTCAATGGTTCAGACCAGTCACCGTATTATGAGAAACTAGTGACAGCTACGGCATGAGCAAGGGCATAGTTTATTGCTAGGTGTGTGACGACATGTGTGAGAAGTGACTGCTGGTTTGAAAACAACAATAGTGGCTGCTAGCATAGAGGTTAGCATAGATGCTGCTGTAAAATGTTCTGTTAAATATTTCCTTTGTACAGGGAAAGTGAACAATGTCATACTAATTTAGCAAATACTAAACTGCTATAGCCACAAGCCACAATATGGAAATGTAGTAATGTCTGTTAAATTCCACTTCTAAGGCTGCAGAATCTGAAACAGATAAAGAGTGGGAAACTGCTATTGTGAACGTACACTGAGTTCTGCTTTTAAACGGATTTATCAGTTATTCTCTTGCCAATAGCGATGGATTAGCGAAGAGAACGAGCACTTATGCCAGTCAGAAGCTCAGTGGAGCACATGAGATTCTGTTGGTTTTGAAGCCTATTGATCTCAAGGTGATCCTCCATGCAAATTCCCTCCAAACCCCAAGGAATATACTCAATATGCATTACTGTATGTGCCTGTGCAGTCATCATTGCCCTACAGCAAAGGCAGACAGAACTTTTGATGTTTGAGGATTTTGACTTTGAGGATTTGTGTGTCTGGATGCTTTTGAGGTTTCATCAATATAAATGTTAAAAGTCAATTAAACTCAGTAAACTTTGAAAATTACATTGCATGAAATAAGCTTGGGTAAATACGTCTCTTGCTATGTCAATAGTATCTGTGCAAGTAACTGTGATTTTGAATTAGTAAAAAATGGCCTTGTATTTTTCATAACAAACCTTTCTTTAGTCAGAAGCATTTGTCATTGAAGGCACTCGGGTCAATAAGGCATTCAGGTTTAAATGTTTTTTTGTTTTCCTAATGTGATTATCTTAATGCCTTTTGGCCTGTTTTCACAGGTCTGTACATTTTCATTTTGTCCCTGCATTATGAAAAAAGGCAATTATAATATATATCCCCAAGAAACCTAGTCATTAGGAGAGCAATTATTACTATCATAATTAACTGTTTGGAGAAGCTCACAGCAGGTAAGCCACAGTTTTAATGTAACCCACTTGTACCAGTTTCCTGCTTACATGTTTCATTAAGGCTGATGATGCAATTAACATCTCAGTTCTTATGCCAGTTTGTTGAACAGGCTGCAATCACAAACTCTCTTGAATTCTCTGCAGCAGAGGACCTTCATCAATTAACAGCACTTATTTTTGACCAACATCACCCAGCAGTTCAGAGTTAACAAGGCCCGTTCAGGAGCTATGATCAGTACTGGCACTAATCAGGACTGTGTGAGTTTGCACGTTCTCTTTCAAAGTCTAAAGTTACATTGAGGGCTATAATTTATGATTATTGTCATCATAGCTATCAACTATTTTCTCAAGTAATTGATTTCTATATCATATTGTCTATGTGTCTATAAAATATGAAAATAATGAAAGATGTTCATGCTGATGTCTTCAGGTATTTTCGCATAGTTGCTGATTAAAGCAATACTGTGGAGAAATTGGTAATTGGTTGTGATTTAGCACCCCCAGTTTCAGAGTGTAATATCACTATCGTAAATCTGGACAGCTGTACATGTATATTAATTATGATTACATTGCTTATGATCAAGAAATCAAACATCAATTAAGACATAGCAACCAGCTTATATTACTTACTAGTCCAACAGCAAGACGCCCAGTTCTGCACCTGTCTTTGAGCCTTTTATTTCACAAAGCTCTCGCCAATGACTAAAAGTCAGTCCTCTTGTCCGGGAGCTTCTTGCTTGGTCACTCTCTCCTTTTCTTTTCTTGTTCTCTGTCAACATCTCCTTTTTTGCATTTGCAACTGGGACTGCTGAGCACAGCTGGCACAACACTGGCTCTGCTCCCACCAACATTCATCCTTGGCCTGGGCCTGAAAATCTTCTTTTTCCTAGTGGTCCAAAACACCTGTGGTACAAACACCCTCCCCCAGTGCTGTGAGCTCACAGTCCGGGCAGACCAGCTAACATACTGAGCTAACATTAGCTAACATTAGCTATATTTGCACCTGTTTACTTTACTGTCTTTAACGGAAGCTCTGTAAATCACAGAGAGTTGATGTAGAGCAGCTGGAGGACATCGGAGAGAAAGCAGGGAACATTTTCTCCATAAAATATAATCCAGTTTCACCAAAGTCAGTGAAATAGTTGGTGGCGTGTGACTAAGTGTCATTAAGCATTACATACTTCTCGCAGGTGATCCTACCCAGAGCAAGAGCGTTACATAGTGCAGAAACGGGCGTACAGGGTGCAGTGGGAATGACAGAGGCACGTCAATGTGGCATCAAAATGATTTAAAATCTGTTATTTTATGGTGGTATAAGCAATGTTGCTTTGTTTTTCTGTTGAGAGACAAATTGATTAATCTACTTATCGTTTTAACTGTAATAAATATTTACCGATGACACCATTCTGGGTGACTGAATATCTGATTATATGCGACTGCAAGTCAGTGACATATAGCTGTGTGCAGTGGTGCAGTGAACACTACAGCCAAGATAAATCCGGAGCCTAAATGTCTTTGTGATCACTCACCTGCAGTCGTCCAGTGCAGCATAACCCAAGTCTGTTCCTATAAATGTCGTGGCATACAGTGCACATACACCATGAGCTCATGTGAAGTGCTGAAAGCATCTTTTTCAAGTACCAAGAACAAATGTACTTTTCATTGCAGACTGAGAGTGTTCTGTTGGAACATTTCATATCATGGAGACATTCACAAAGATTATAAATGTCAGGTAGCAACCTTCACTTTAGGCAGTTTTGAACAAAGAACACAGCAGCATCAATAGATATAAGAGCTCATTTACTTGACTTCTTTACTTTCAGTTTGTTTAGATGTCAGGGGAAAAGCAAGGCATCGAAAAAGCATTTGTTGTGCTTAAAGATGGAAAATGAAGCATGACTTCATGCATTCCTCTAATTTGCACGATTGTTTCGATGGTTTATCATTTTGACTCTGTGTCGTGTGTCTTTATGAACCAACTTACACAGTGGAGGATGTCCTGATCACGTCTCGAATCTGGTTCATTCTGAGAACATTTCTCAAGGCTATCTTCTTTCTGGTGCTTGTGTATATCTCTTTGTACCACCAGTGAGGCCAGCAGTCAGCTCTTGTCAGTAAGCATAAATCATGGCAGCTTCACAGATATAGTATATTAATAGATTTTCTTTTCTTTTCTTTTCTTTTTATACTTTTCTTTTTTGTGTTTGTGGATACAGAACACATGAGGTCTGGGGCATTACATCCCAATCAGTGAGATGAAAAATTAGAATGACGAGCAAATAAAGGAGGCACAGGTACAGGTAGAAGGCCACAAGGTCTAGACAGAAAAAAATAAAAATGTTAAAGTCAACATGGTTATAAAAATCCTATTTTATTCTCTATCCTATTTTAATTTTATCCATTATGCGAATAGAGTTGATAATGTAGTAAGAAGGGCAATGGGGGGAGGGTTCCTCTGGAGCCAGCATGTTGTATTTATTATATTTTTGTACTTGCAGCTATAAAAATCTTCAAAAGGTATGAGTCAATCCAACTGAGGCCTTTAGGAATATTTTCGAGGTACAAAAAATAATTGAGAAATCAGATTTCAGGTTTAGGATATTTGAGACCAAGTGCCCCACTCCTTCCAGAAAGGCTTAACATATGGGCACGACCAGAACATGTGAGCATGGCGTGCCGAAACCGATCCATACTCAGTAGTAGACCCACTAAATGGGGGTAATAAAAAAACAAGCCCAACTTTTCCAGAAGAAATCAGTTGAGTTAGTAGAAGTAGACTTGGCTTGGCATACTTGAAACCACATTTCCAATAGAATTTCGAAAGATTTTCTTTTACGAACCAGTCTTGTATCTCTATGTGTGGACTGTATCTATACCATTCTTTGCATTCAGTATTAACTTATTCAAATGTTGAAATTTACAGCCTTTGTTTTTTTACTGGTTTCTAAGTTGACCTGATTTTCTCTCCAACAAAAGAAAAAATGTTACCATGTTTTGCTCTCTGTCCTCAATCAACCTACAGTAACCTCACTCTCACCTCATCCCTGAATTAGTCTTTTGTCACTACCCACCATTTGGCCGACCCCTCAGCCAATCAGCCGGTCCCCAGTCAGCCATGGGCAAATGCAATACTCTAAAGGGCCCTGACTGATGTGATTAATCAAAACTAGAATGAACAGAGGGCAAGTGGGGAGAAAGAGGCCATTCTAGCAAGTAGATAGTGAGGATAAATGACATAAAATTCAAACATGGACAACAGTGTCAAAATAAACACATGGGATTTATGAGGAAATGCTAAGAAAAATGCATAAAATAGGCATAAAATGAATGATGCCACTATTTATCATCTAGTTTATCCAGTGATTTGAGTCTCAAAAACTACCTTTGAATGAGTCTAGTCTTGTGATGCAGCAGAGGTGCCAACAAGGGCGTTGCATTATAAACTGCTACAGTGTTACAGGCATCCGAGAAGCCCTCATACACAGATCTGTTACTTAAACTCGACTTCACGGATCATATTTCATGTCTCACTGGTAGCTGAAAAAAAACACCCCCACCAATGCAGCCTCCTGCATTGTTTTAACACAGGGCTGATTTGAATCACCCACTCATCTATGCTTCCCTCCAGTCACTATTACATTCAAGAATGAGGCACTACATCAATTGAAAAAGTGGCAGTATTTTGGGCTAATTGTGTAATTTGCATGCTGAACTCCAGTTGGGCAGTTGCTCTCTGATGTTGACAGAGAAGATTTCCTGCTGTTTTAAGTTGCATAGCTCCTTGCTTTGCAGTATTTCTTTGTCATAATGCATGCTGACCAGACTGATGGCCTTGTGGTCCTTCATCTGCAGTAAGGTAGGTCACTGTCAAAATGGATGGTATCGATTGTTGTTCCTTGCATAAGAGGACAACTTTTGAATGTTGTCTCAGTGATGTGGATCTCAATAGATATTTTTTTTATGAGGTTCACTGCAGACAGAGTGGTATTATGACACTTCTCTAGTCTCTAGTCTGCCCTGTCATGTGACCCAGTGTGCCTTTCACATGAGCAACTGTAGGCTTGTTTTGTATTGACTCATTTATCAATGTGACTTTGTCCCTGCCAGTTTTGTTCAAGTCATGAAGTTGACAGAAGCTACATCTAAAAATGTTTTTCTCATTTCTTAATTGTGTCATGTACAATAGCCCAACTTCTCTCATTTCTTCTCAGAAGTTATAGCATGCAGTATGATGTACTCATATTAAAGTAAAATACTAGGTACAAAGAATGAGAGATTCGTAGACAAAAGGGCACAGTTATCACTGCAACGTGGTGAACAGTGAGATACCATAATTGCCACTTCATTATCACCTTGGAAACTGTCGGCATACTTCCTTCCTGCTGAATGGAAAGTCCCTTTCTATGCCTCCCTCTCTTTTTCTCTGACACTCTCTATCTCTGTTGCTTTCATGTCAAATTGTCCGTGTGAAGTAGTGACTGAGTGCAAGTTAATTATGAAAAAGACAGTGACCAGCCTGGCCAGCCCTCCACTTTTCCCAATTACACTGCACTGCTGCCCATGGCTGACTGTAGCACCAATTAAAATCCACGGTGAGAGGCTTTCAGAAAACTCTCTGAGTCAATCCTTTGACCTGACATTCACCTCAGCATCACTGTACTGTATATTAACAGCCAGCCAATGAGGGCATAATGAGATCACAGTCAGGCAGAGGGTGTAAAGTACTGTGCATCCCTCAGGACAGAACTTTGGCGCGGCATAATAGCTGGAAATCCCACATGAGCTCTGACAGACAATTTTGGATTATGGAACCTCTGCCAAATAGGGACTGGCACCACATACTCCCACAGTGCCACCCACAGGACACCTCATGGGACTCAGCAATAAGTTTCCTCCAAGTTGCCAGTTAATTGAATCAAAGGGTTATTTTTTTCTTTTCTAGCTTTCAAAGCTTTCAACCACATTTTTCTTCAAATGGACATAGTTCCACCTGAGCTAGTGCGATGTGGTTGAAGGTTTTCACACTTTAAAGTTAAAGTTAGTTAGCAGACCTTTGAGTTTACATTATATATAGTTGTATATTATATACACCTGCTTCTCTCAAAGGTCAAGAATGAGGGCAGTGTTTGCATCAGGGTTTATGAGGGGCCGTACAGTCGTACATTTTGCTCACTTTTTAATAATGACCGGAAAACACTCCATACTGTCGAACACAAGCCCAACACACCTGAAACAAGTAGTCAAACGTCATCTAGAACACAGGAAAGTTCAAGACATATTTTGGGATTAAGTATTCATCTTTATTGTCTTTATTATTAATTAGGACCTGCCTAATTAATTCAGCTATTTTCTGACAAAATTAATCAATCAATAAGAATTAATCATTGTTGAAAATAATTCTCAGTTGTGGCCCTGGTTTTGTGGCCTGTTTCACTTTCTGATGTATGAAAGAAATTCTCTGTGCTGATGCTATCCACCATGTTTTCCATATGATCTTAGAGGATCACTTTCTATCTACCATCTGTCCACTCTCAGACAATCCTGTGGGTTGCCTGCAGTGTTTGGTAGTTTGGTCCACACCAGAGTTTGACTGACAGTGTTCACAGCAGCCTAAATAGATAAAAACCAAACACACCATAGTTTGTTTGAATTGCCCTTAACAAGTTACACTATGGGTGTTTAAGCACCGTTAGTAGTTGGTCATTTGATTCATAAAATCTTTTTCTTTCTTTCTTTCTTTCTTTCTTTCTTTCTTTCTTTCTTTCTTTCTTTCTTTCTTTCTTTCTCCATCATTCACTTTCTGTGTTACTCCTTTTTACCCTCCTAGGGTCTCACAACTTTCTGAATCACGAACCAATTTAACAAAGCACACTCAAAAGGGAGCAGTATAAAAGAAAATAGGACATTGAATCATGCAGCCACTGACAATTTGACAATAGCCGTTATTATTATTTATTTATTTTACGTTATATATGTTATGCCAGCCTCCAGCTGAATAGAAATGTGCACAAAATGCCAGAAGAGTTATGAAATATAGTTATAAACCTGTTAAAATGCAGTAAATGTATTACTGTAGGAAGGCTGGAGACTGTTTGATGTGGCAGGTGGAGCTGGAAGTCAGCAAGAGCATCCAGTCACTGTACATAGAGAAGCATGCAAGAGAGAGAGAGAGAGAACCGAGGGGAAGGGTGGGGGTGGGGGATTGATGTACAAGTTGAAGTGACGAGACAGACTGCAGCGTAGGATTTAAGTTGACAGCAGTGGCCACTAATGGCTGTAATGAGCTGCAGAGTTGAGGTCTGGAACACGTGCACTGGTGCACAGGTCATCAGTAAAGATGTATGGAGATTAATTCATGGCAAAAACTTTTGAGTAAGCACAACACACATTCAAGCTCTTGTCAGACTGCAGGGAAAGAGTCTTGTGTGCAGAAGTGAGCAGAAAATCTTTAATTTTCTGTGGTGTGTGTGAGGACACAATTTGTTCTCAATGTTTGTTTATAACAAAACAAATAGATTACATGCAAACCTCCTCCACAGTGGTCTGATTGTCAGATATCAATTGCATCATATTGATGAAGCCAAAGCCAATAAAGCCAAAATGAAAGTCTGACTAATATCTCAGCTCTTGCTAAATACTGACTGACCTGAAAAAAGGGACATTGCAGGTGTCATGTATTCCCTCCTCATTCCATCACTGCAGAGATCAGTGTCAGCTTAACAGTATGTGGAAAGATATGACGTCCCTATCTTTCTTTCTCTCTATCTCTCTCTATCTCTCTCTTCTTGCCTTACACCCTCCTCCCTCTCTACTTTATCTCCCCCCATTAGAAGACTGAAATTAAATCTTTGGCAAAGCTGCTGCAGTAATCCTGGATTCCAGGAGTCTTCCCTTAAACAGAGATCACTCTATCCTCTCCCTTTTCTATCGTTCCCTTGCTCTTTGTATGTCTCTCTCTCTTTACTTGGTTCTGGTTCCTCGTCTTCTTATCTTTTCCTTCTAACAAGACGTCAGCAAGTCAGTCTTTGCAAAATAATGACTTTTTTGTCATGACACTCCTTTCCCTTCGTGTGACAGAAAACTGATGAATCATGGGTTGATACTTCAGTTGAGTTGTCATTATGTGTGTCTCAAACAAAAGAAACTGTAGATAGGGAATGCTCTCTGGGCACTAAGGTGGTATAACACATTAAGCTGAGTAACTATATAGCTCACTTAAGAACTATCAAGTCTGTCACATTATCTTTTCAGATTTTGCTGTTTTATCTTGATAGTGTTTCCTCAACACATCATTCTCTATCTTTATGCTAAAAAGCCACTTTGCAAGTATTTTGATATTTTATTTATTTCCGACTGGATGAAGATTGATGTAAAACCCGATAACCCCACTAAAGAGGCTAAATAATCTCTGGACCACCATAATTCTTTGGTTCCCATTTGAATAACACCATGAATTTCACATATGTTGATTGTCAATTTAAAAGATCATCTTGCAGCCAAGAAAGTCGCAGTTTATCGTAACACTGTTTAAGTATAAAACTAATAATACATAGACTACCCACCCAAAAGTCAACCGTATCGGGATGTAGTCACACGGGCAACGGGTCTTGCTGATAAAAGGACGAAGAGTTACTGGATAAACCACATCAGGTAAGATAACCTTACATTTGTGTGTAGAACATAGAAGTTGCGAGATGAGAGAGGTAAATCACTGAGCGGTTTCACACAAAACTAATGAGATTTGACAGTTTTTACATTTTGTTAAAAAGGGAAACTTTTTGTGGTGATTTGGATTGACAAACATAATATGTTAATCCATGTCACAATTCAAACAGGATCAAAAATTAGTCGTCTCTCATTGTTGACTACCATCTATATATTTTAAAAGGTCCTATAGGGAAAATCAGAACGGGGGGGTCTTTGCCTCTCTGTAAACTAAAATTTAGTTCACACAAAATTAATGTCTTCCATCTTCATTTAACCATCATTGGGAATATGCACTGTATTTTTAAAGTCTACAAATTCAAGAAAAAAAGGTTGTGTAAATATTCAGACACATTTTGCTACATAGTTATTGGATGGCTTGCAGTGGCCTTTTGCTCATGACGGTAGATTGTCCCAGTATCAAATGCATCCAGGTGCTGTGAAACACAGTAGCCAAGAAGCTGTACATGAAACTGATGTTCATAACTGAGTGAAGGATAGTGGACCACAGATTGTGTCAGCTGGTTTAGTAATGAGTTCAGCCTGCACAAGTATATTTTTAGCCTCTCTCCCAGACAGCAGAAACACTGAGTATTGTCTCACTGCTATGAGAACAGATCACCTCAGGAGACAAGAGAAGGTGATAAAGTGGTGCAAAATTCAACAGCATACCAACAAAACTGGAAGTGACAGCTAAGCTGTGATATATGTTCTTTTTATACTTTTCATTCTGTCATTCAGCTCACAGATAGTGTGGGGTGAAAAACTGCACTGAGAGGCCTTCTCTGATCTGATCTTGTTTATTAAACTTATCACTATCATACAGTATATTCTTTAGTGACACAGGAGACGCTCCACTTCATTTGACCATTTGACACATCTGAGTTGTTGATCTGCTCTTTCTGGACCGACATATAGCAGAAAAACATCACAGAGTATCACACAGTAAAACATCTGTTGGAACGTGTTTTCCCCTGCAACAAATCACATCCATATACCTGAGAGGCATTTATTTTCATGCTCACATTTTTTATTGCTTTTGTTTCATTTGTCAGTGGAAAAACTTTAAATTTTGTAGTTTCCCTTCAGCTACTCTGTGGCTTCTTACATGTTCTCTGAGTGTGTGAATATGGCACTGAGTGTGCTCAGAACAAGGGGTGTGAACAGTCTGGCCTACATTAATGAGTGGCTCATTTTCGTCCCCTTGTGAAATAAAATTTCTGCAGAATTTGTTTTAACTAAAAAAAAAATAAAAGTGAGGCCGAGTATATTGCCGTACACATGACAATTTGTTACATCCAGGTAATTACTATATTCACACAATTTGGCATCACTACACTGCCACACAGTCTTTAGGAGGTCAAGTAGAAAGTCATAACTGAGGCCTTCCTCATATGACACCAGATTGATGGCAAGATTGAACCATGGCAGGGTAACAGAGATGGGCTGAAATTAAACATGATGGACATGTAAATATTACTGCAAACCAGCCTGCCTGTGATTGGCCTATTTAAAAGTGCCAGCAGCAGAGAACAGGCAATCAAAATGACTGCAGAGCTGCTGCTAAATGTGGAAGAAAGCAGAACACCAAAAACACCAAACTAAATGCATTGTTGGTGGGTTTTACATGCAATTTTAAGTTTGCTGTGTCGCATGAGTGAGTGGGCGAGCCTATGGAAGACGAAGCTTGTGTGAAATAAAACTTATAAAACAGCACTCAAAAAAGAGAGATTTTAGTACTGTGGCCAGCTGGCTGCACAGAAATTGTGTCCAAGGTTTTATAAACAAAGCATCATTGTGTATGAAAAGGAGATAAAAAAGAAATGTATTTTATGTGAACAGTTTGACGTACTGAACATTTAGAATAAAACTGGAGCCTCATCTTCGTCGAACAAATATTAGCCCTTTGAAACTGTTTCTATACAGTGTTGTAGAAAATTAAAATACTTTGATCAATAGTGTACACAGCAAACTCTCTGAAATAACTGAACCTACAGTGATATAGGTTAATTAAAATACAAAGTGTGCTTTATAATTTTTGATGTGAATGAAACTCTTGTATGATAAAACTCTGTCTTATCTAACTCATTAAAACCATCTTCACAGCTTTTCTTCAGTGTCTTTGTTTGTAGAGTCAAAATGAGAATCTAATTCAATGGTCAAATATGTTTTACAGAGAGGGTTCCTCAAACTAAGACGTCTTCAAACTAACAAAGTAGTCTGCTGCTTGGGTTAGTATTTGCAGAAAAATTGCAGGGGATTAGTTACAACTGAAAAGACAGAATCAAAAAGTCCTGCATGAATAGGATAAAACAGTATAAAAGGATAAAATTACAAGGAAGTGAAAAGCACAGTGTAACATTTATAGCTTAGCAGTAGATACAGAATATCTGTGAGAGCATGCCTTAGTAGGGTGGTGGTGGGTTGGGGTGGGCAAGCACGTGTCATGGCCGCCTGCTGTGGCACCCCGGTGTCTTGTGTGGAGAAAAATAGAGGGCTGATTGATCACCTGCTGCACAGAGGCATCAGTCAGTAGCCATTCACTGCCCACAGAGACAGACAGTGATAAAGGGAAACAAAAAAAGACAGTGAAAAAGGATCTAGAGATGGGAAGGAAGAGGAAAAACACAAAGGAAAATGCAAGGATCTATGGATATGAGAAAAAGGGAAAAAGGAAAAACTAAGAGAAAGGGACAAACGATAGAAGAGAATTACAGAAAAGCAAGGAAAAGAGGAGAAAAGTCAAGAACACAGATTGACTGGTAGAAGAAGACTTCTTCTAATAAAGAAGAGGCTGCAATCAGGAGGAATATACAGGTATAGGTAGAGGAGAGAACAGATCTATTTTTCCCAGTTGTTTCTCATCACATTCAGTGCGTGTGAGCAGCACGTGTGATGAGGCCCTTTTCCCGTCTTGATTACACAGCATCACGTTTACACTCTGTCAGAGTGGGCTGCCAGTCTCGTGAGTGAGGAATATGCAATGCTTTGTTATATTCTTAGTTGATTAGTTCGGCTTACTGTATTCTTTATGGTTGTAGCTAGGGTTAAAAATGTCTAGGGCTGGGCGATAAGGCTTTTAAATAATATCTCTATTTTTTGGCGTGTATTTTCTGGCTAATATACGATATGTATCTCAATATACATATATTCTATAAAATAATAAATGCTGTAAATTCTCAAATACTACAAACACATGATGATCTACAGAGGATTAAAAAACAAGCAGCAACCTCTGTGGCTAGGAAATGAAGCCAATGGGGAAGTGCTAAAAACTGTAATTCATCAAGCAGGTGCTTGAGTCAGGTGAGTAAGTGAGTCAATCTCCATCACGTCCATATTAAAATGCCCAACGTCACAATATAGTGACAGGCTTGTCGAGGAGTTGAACCCAGGAACTCTCACACCTGAAGCGAGAGTCATACCCCTAGACCAACAAGCCGCAAAATATCACTAATTTGCTTCAAATAAAGAGTTTGATTTATTACCTGTTTAATAACAATAGCATAAGAAGTGCTCATCTTCCTGAAAGTCTTTTGCCACGATTCATAGACAAATGGGATGTACCTGTGATCATTGTTTACTTCAAGTCTACTGTGTGCCAGTTTGGAAACCTGTGATGATGGATCCTCTGCACAGGGACTTTTTTCAAGAGAGGGACGAGGTGCTTTTGAGAACCACAAACTGCTGTTTTGAAGGGCTCGTCCGGGAGTTGAACCCTGGACCTCTCGCACCCAAAGCGAAAATAGCTGTTAATAACAATACCAACAACTTTGTAAACCAGAAGTGCTCGTCTTCCTCCACATTTCTTGGACGAATGGGATGTACCTGTGGAAATTATTTTCGTCAAGTCCACTGTGTGCTGGCCATTTGGATAACAAGGAGGGTTTGGAAACCTGCGATGATGGATCCTTAGCACAGGGACTCCATCCATCCCCTAGACCAACGAGCCACAAAATATGGATAATTATCTTAAAACTAAGAGTCTAATTTTATAGTTGTTTAACAACACCAACAACTTTGTAAAGAGCAACCAGAAGTGCCCATCTTCCTCCACATTTCTTGGACAAATGCAATGTACCTGTGGAAATTATTTATTTCAAGTCCACTGTGTGCCAGCCATTTGGATAACAAGGAGGGTTTGGAAACCTGCGATGATGGATCCTCAGCACAGGGACTCTTTTGATTAGAGGGACCAGGTGCTTTTGAGAACCACAAATTGGAGTTTTGAAGGGCTCGTCAGGGATTTGAACCTGGGACCTCTTGCACCCGAAGCAAGAATCATACCCCTAGATCAGTGTTTTTCAATCCTGGTCCTGAGTGGCTCGTTATCAGGCCACTGCATGACGAGCTGATCATTTGAATCAGGTGTGGTGGAGGAGGAAACATCTAAAACATGCAGGGCAGTGGTCCCCGAGGACCAGGATTGAAAAACACTGCCCTAGATCAACGAGCCATAAAATGTCAGTAATTTGCTTGAAGGGCTCATCTTCCTTAAAGTCTTTTGCCACAATTCACAGATAAATGGGATGTACCTGTGATCAACCAACCAGAAGTGCCCATCTTACTCCACATTTCTTGGACCTGTGATCATTATTTACTTCAAGTCCACTGTGTGCCAGCCATTTGGATAACACGGAGGGTTTGGAAACCTGCGATGATGGAGCCTCTGCACAGGAGAGGGACCAGGTGCTTTTGAGAAGCACAAACTGTTTTGAAGGGCTCGTCCGGGAGTTGAACCCGGGACCTCTCGCACCCGAAGCGAGAATCATACCCCTAGACCAACGAGCCACAAAATGTCCCTAATTTCTTTCAGATCATTTTTTACTTCAAGCCACGGTGCCAGCCATTTGGATGGCAAGGAGGGTTTGGAAACATGCGATGATGGATCCTCAGCACAGGGACTCTTTTGATTAGAGGGATCAGGTGCTTTTGAGAACCACAAATTGGAGTTTTGAAGGGCTCGTCCGGGATTTGAACCTGGGACCTCTTGCACCCGAAGCAAGAATCATACCCCTAGATCAACGAGCCATAAAATGTCAGTAATTTGCTTGAAGGGCTCATCTTCCTTAAAGTCTTTTGCCACAATTCACAGACAAATGGGATGTACCTGTGATCAACCAACCAACCAGAAGTGCCCATCTTCCTCCACATTTCTTGGACCTGTGATCATTATTTACTTCAAGTCCACTGCGTGCCAGCCATTTGGATAACAAGGAGGTTTTGGAAACCTGCGATGATGGAGCCTCTGCACAGGAGAGGAACCAGGTGCTTTTGAGAAGCACAAACTGTTTTGAAGGGCTCGTCCGGGAGTTGAACCCGGGACCTCTCGCACCCGAAGCGAGAATCATACCCCTAGACCAACGAGCCACAAAATGTCCCTAATTTCTTTCAGATCATTTTTTACTTCAAGCCACGGTGCCAGCCATTTGGATGGCAAGGAGGGTTTGGAAACATGCGATGATGGATCCTCAGCACAGGGACTCTTTTGATTAGAGGGATCAGGTGCTTTTGAGAACCACAAATTGGAGTTTTGAAGGGCTCGTCCGGGATTTGAATCTGGGACCTCTTGCACCCGAAGCAAGAATCATACCCCTAGATCAACGAGCCATAAAATGTCAGTAATTTGCTTGAAGGGCTCATATTCCTTAAAGTCTTTTGCCACAATTCACAGACAAATGGGATGTACCTGTGATCAACCAACCAACCAGAAGTGCCCATCTTCCTCCACATTTCTTGGACCTGTGATCATTATTTACTTCAAGTCCACTGCGTGCCAGCCATTTGGATAACAAGGAGGGTTTGGAAACCTGCGATGATGGAGCCTCTGCACAGGAGAGGAACCAGGTGCTTTTGAGAAGCACAAACTGTTTTGAAGGGCTCGTCCGGGAGTTGAACCCGGGACCTCTCGCACCCGAAGCGAGAATCATACCCCCTAGACCAACGAGCCACAAAATGTCCCTAATTTCTTTCAGATCATTTTTTACTTCAAGCCACGGTGCCAGCCATTTGGATGGCAAGGAGGGTTTGGAAACATGCGATGATGGATCCTCAGCACAGGGACTCTTTTGATTAGAGGGATCAGGTGCTTTTGAGAACCACAAATTGGAGTTTTGAAGGGCTCGTCCGGGATTTGAACCTGGGACCTCTTGCACCCGAAGCAAGAATCATACCCCTAGATCAACGAGCCATAAAATGTCAGTAATTTGCTTGAAGGGCTCATATTCCTTAAAGTCTTTTGCCACAATTCACAGACAAATGGGATGTACCTGTGATCAACCAACCAACCAGAAGTGCCCATCTTCCTCCACATTTCTTGGACAAATTGCAGCGTACCTGTGATCATTATTTACTTCAAGTCCACTGTGTGCCAGCCATTTGGATAACAAGGAGGGTTTGGAAACCTGCGAAGATGGAGCCTCTGGAAGGAAAGAGACCAGGTCCTTTTGAGAACCACAAATTGGAGTTTTGAAGGGCTCATCCGGGATTTGAACCTTAGGACCTCTTGTACCCTAAGCGAGAATCATACCCCTAGACCAACGAGCCACAAAATGTTGCCAATTTGCTTCAAACAAAGTGTCTGATTTAATACCTGTTTAAAAACAACACAAATAGCTCTACTAACGAGCCACAAAATGTCGGCATGTTGGATGGCAAGGAGGGTTTGGAAACATGCGACGATGAAGCCTCTGCACAGGAGAGGGAGCAGGTGCTTTTGAGAAGCACAAACTGCTTTGAAGGGCTCGTCCGGGATTTGAACCTGGGACCTCTTGTACCCTAAGCGAGAACCATACCCCTAGACCAACCAGCCACAAATTGTGGCAAATTTGCTTCAAACAAAGTGTCTGATTTAATACTTGTTTGGATTTGGGAAACCTGCGATGATGGATCCTCAGCCCAGGGACTCCATCCATCCCCTACCAACGAGCCACAAAATGTGGGTAATTATCTTAAAAATAAGAGTCTAATTTTATAGCTGTTTAACAAAGAGCAACCAGAAGTGTCTGTCTTCCTCCACATTTTTTAGACAAATGCAGTGTACCTGTGATCATTATTTACTTCAAGTCCACGGTGTGCCAGCCATTTGGATAACAAGGAGGGAGCCTGCGATGATGGATCCTCAGCACAGGGACTCTTTTGATTAGAGGGACCAGGTGCAGGTGCTTTTGAGAAGCACAAACTGTTTTGAAGGGCTCGTCCAGGAGTTGAACCCGGGACGTCTCACACCCGAAGCGAGAACCGTACCCCTAGACCAACGAGCCACAAAATGTGGATAATTATCTTAAAACTAAGAGTCTAATTTTATAGCTGTTTAATAACAACACCAACAACAACTTTGGCCAGCCATTTGGTTAACAAGGAAGGTTTGGAAACCTGCGATGATGGGGGAAAGGGACCAGGTGCTCTGAAGGATTTGTAGCTTTTCTTGCTTGTGTTGGTTCAGATTTAACAGGGATCATACTGTAGTCCAATATAGTAACGAATAATGAGGCAGCTGCAGATAAAAACAAAAGCATGATTGAATATCAGCAACAATGTGTGAAAACGTATGAGGCTGAGAGAGGGAGAAGCAGAGAGATAAAGAAATGGAGGAGAGAGGGAGGTTAGAGTGAGTGATGGAAACCCAGAGTTGTGAATGTAGGTCAGCAATTCAGAAATGTATGTCAGTGTGTTAGGAACAAGGGATACTACTTCAGAAAGCAGAGCGTGAGAGACAGAACAGGTCACTGAATAAACGCAAACAGATGATTGGATGAATCATGGTGGAGGGTAATTGAAAGAGAAGGGGAGGAGAGAGGGGGATGTCAAAAGAGAGGGGGGAAGTAGTAAAGTAAAATAGAAAAAGCTGTGATATATTGGAAATTCAATTCTTTTTTAAATTATGTATGGCCTTGGATTGCCCAGGGATCACAGTCTGTACCCATGCAAATAACAGTCCAGTGGTGGGTCAACCGTTCTCTACAAGACATTCGAAAGCACAATCAATAATATAAATACATAGGCATTGTGGAAATATGGAGGTCAACTACAGACTGACAACAGAAGTTTGAATTCATGTTTTATTTATTGTATTGCCTGGATATGATACAAAATACTGATCACTGTAGGCACTGTTCATGTTCCTAAATGTTGTAATCAATGTATTTGTATAATTAATAATGATAATAATAATAATAATAATGATTTATAGAAGAGAGCTATTTTACTTTTAAACAGACATTTCCTCACACATGTACAGTATTTAGATGAAAATAAATAAAAATGCACACTGAGCTGAAGTAGGTTGGTTTTGTTGTAATAAGAAGTTTATATCCATGACTGTTGTGATTTGTGTGATTCACTGCACAAACAATTTGATCTTCTTATACATTGTCATTTTGGTTTATTCACAGTTTGTCCTAAAACCCAAATTGTCCTGAAGCAATTGCCAATGGTGATAAAGGAGTGACAAGAGAAGAACAAAAAAATTTACAATGAAAAATCTCTTCCAACCACTGCAAAACTCAAGCTCAAGGTCGGGAATCCCATCTACATAACCTACATTCTATCTTGTCCTCTTTGTTAGTACTAAGCAACAGTTAAAACAAATACCAATTACATGGTGCTCTGCATGGACTGCATGCTACTGGTTTAAATAGCTTGGCAGTGTGCATGCAAATGGACTGTCCCATTTCATGAGCAGCAGCAATGCTCCACTCAGAGTATAGCAGTGCCTCCCAAAGGCAGCCCACGGGATCTGTGTAGCAAATTTTCTGCTTTGTGTGAAAAGAACATTTTTCTCTCTTGTTGGAATCTTTTTACTGATAAAATGGCTCTGCAGATGCACTGCCTATTTTCAACCTCAACATAGTTCTGAAACGGATTGCAGTTGATAATTTAGGAAACGTCCAAAAATTGAGAGCTTCCATGAATTTCCAGGTGTAAAATTTGAACCCAACAAGTGGAGTGTCCATCCAGTCAGCTGTGGGGAGGGTTCATGTTTTGTCGCATTTTAGAGGAAGAATTTTCAGTCTTACAGAGTAAGATTAAGAGTACAGCCTACTTTAAATCATGCTTATCCAAAGCAAATGGCTGTTGAGCTTTGCCAGACCACAATGAGCAAAGAGAACTTTGTGGGAAGGCTAAGTGGGGATGACAAATGAAAAACCATACACCAACAAACACCGTGTTCTTGTGCCTTCTGATACAGAGGCTGTAGCCCAAACCACAGAGCTGGCATGGACTGGAATGAGAGCAGCTGCGATCAAACTGGCATTGATAAATCAAACTTCCCCTGCAGTGATAGCCATAAATAATGAGCCGTGACCAAAGTTACGTAACACAATTAACTGGAAGCACAGCAGCATCCATTTGCAATTCCAAGAAGAGCCAAATACCACCACCCCATTAACTGCAGCCTTAGTTTGTAGGAGACATAGTGTTTGATAAGCATGTGTATGTGTCTGTTACATGCATGACAGCATGTGTTGGTTTGCAGAGCAGCTGTGGATTTTATGTGTGGATTTGAGGGCAGGTGCAGACATGCATTCATGCACAGGGTGTGCTGGAAAGAGATGTTTGAGATTTCTTCATAGAAATGAATTTGTCCTCTCGTGTCTCCTTGCTGTATGTAACTCCTTATGCAATGAAATCATGTACACTAATCATTCGCCTCAGGAGGACCTGAAGGCAAATAACTTCGCTTAATATTAATCTTAATATTTTTTACAATAAATAGTCATATCAGATAATATGAGGTCAATATTCACGTTATCAAGTTAATTCCAGAATATTTCACTTCATAGGCAATTTGGACATTTATGCATCACGTTCTGGCTTTGCATGTGTGTCTGTATGTGTGTGCATCAGATATGAGAGCTGAATTCATCATAAAGTTGTTCTCATTTGCACATTTTTTCTGTTGTCAGACATTGGAAGTAGTGTCAAAATTGATTAGGTCTCGTACATACATTACCAAGCTGTGTCCCTGCAGATAAAACCATTAAAAGGTCCATGAAGATGAGAGTACGATAATCATAATAAGAGATTCTGTTGTTCTGATGTTAACTTTCTGTTTGTCTTTAAACATATCCCATTTGGACACTTTCAACACTGCCCATGGGTACATTCTGTACCCACAGGCAGCCCCAATAAGATTCAAGTCACTAACCCTGGCAAAGTTACCTTCACACTGCCGTTCACCACACAGGGCTAACACACATACTTGTAAGCATTTTGTGTGAGTTTGTGTCAGCATGACTTTATGATTATGGTGTGTATGTGCATGTTAGCACATATGGTATTAGTGGTACAATGTGTGTATGTGTACCAGTCATAGTAAATCAGAGTTGCAGTGGCTGGTGTCACTCCAGCAGAAGTCACAGCAGAATTAAGTGGGTGGTCCAGGCTGCTGGATGGGGCATTGTGCCAGGGTTGAACTGGCAGCCTCTCTGGGGCAGACGGAGGAAGTGGCACTGCCATGGGGGTGGGACGAGGGCAGGGTGGTTGTACTGCTGTCCCTGTGACATCTAGTTTGAGTGTTTTAAGTGTTTTAAAACTTTAACAGAGTCAGATTATCTGATCACCAGATGTCCCTTCACAGTGACTATAACACCCGCCTGTCCATGTAGAGTTTAAATTGTCCATAGAGTGAGTATGCAAGTGTCTATCTATTTGTGTGCTATCCCTGTGATAGACTGGTGACTTTGCCTCTTTCCCAGTGTGTGCTGGGATAGCATCCAACACTCTGTGACAAGAACAATGAACAGTTTAGAATGGGTGGATAGACGGAGAGGAGGGGGTTATTATTCGGATATTAATGAATTCATTTGTCACACTGAAACACATGCATGCATAAAGCTCACTTGACAATAATGAGTGAATTTAAATACACACAGATAGAAAGAGAAAGTGCATGCACAGCCATGGAGTGGTGTGGTTACTGGATGAGTTTAGATGAACGACTGGTCTGTTCAGTCTAAAATGGAGCACAAGCCACAGAGACAGCGAGGCATAGACAGAGCATGAGACACAAAGAAAGACAGAATGAGCGAATATATTTTCAGTATCCTCCATCACCACCCACACCTTTTAATTCACTGCCGCTGACAGCTGGTACCGTCCTCACTATGAAGAAATGTGTTTATTAACCCTGAATGCTACAAAAAAAAAACACAGAATAGAAAAACATTTTATTAATCTACTGACTGTTTTATCAAATGATATCAACAGATTTGAAAATTAAAAAAATAATAATAATAAGAGGAAGGAAGTAAAACAGCTGTTGGTAGTCATATATCATTTTTTGGAGGCGTAACCCAGAACACATTATACCAACTGTAAAATGTTAAATACACACGAGGCATCCTCAGTAAGAATCCACCTTGCTCTGGTTGAGTTATAGAGCTGTCACGCCAGCATTTAACATTTCATGGGAAAGTCACGTCTTTCCAATCAAATTGCAGTAATCAATAGGTTTGCAGGAGCAAGATAAATTGCTGACCAGCTACCTTGACAGTGTGGACCTTTATGGAAACAGATAATGAGAGCTTATCATAGCTTATTAGTTGTGTCCACTGTGCACCATCCACCATTATTCAACCTTCAACCTATGAACTTCTCCACAGCAGAGACATGTCTTACAGACCACTATAAGAGTTGGAAGAGGAGTTGATGATACAAATCTTTTGAATTTACTGTTTGTAGTTGTGTTGTTGGTAACCAACCTAATACGCTCTTCAATACCACTTTAATGAATAAAATTATCTGAAATTAAGAAACTACAAGAGGGAGCTATTGTTAGCTAACATGTCCCTTACTAGTGTGTTAGCAAATTGCTCCTCAGTAATGTAGTCAATATGTCATTGTATGTTTTTTTTCTGCATAGTTCTACATTTGTTTTTCAGTTTCTGCAGGAGAACTAATAAAGCATATGATAGGGCCCAAGTTTAATGGTTGTTTAGTGTGTAATCTTATCACAAACAGAGGGCTGAAGCACAATAAAGATAAATAGAGCACAGTGTAAAAATTATTGAATCAACTATTCTGCTGTCCGGGGACTGAAACTTACCAGACTAACATAACAAGATGTCTTCACAGAGACAAATTGCGCTGTTTTGCAAAGCTGATTAAATCAACAAATTACTGTCTTTGTGATGGAGATGGGATGTAACAGTGTTTAGCAGTTGGTCAGCTACAGTTTGCCTCTGGTTTTATTTTGCATTGCCATCAGTGTGAGTCATTATGATACACACATTAATGGTAAATGTTGAATCTGTGAAGGAAAGGAACAGCTGTTGAATAGCTGGAATGTGATAGTAGGTATAAAGCCTCATGTTTTATGTAAGATCTGAGAAAAATGTGTGATACCGTGTGTGTGTCATGTGACATTCATATTACAATTTGAGACACACACTAAGACACACATACACGTATCAGCAGAGCTGAGATGAAACTTAGGCAGCTTTTCAAGAGACACACACAAGGACACTGTGTTGCTTTAAAATGCAAAAAGCATGTGGTCTGAATTTCTCATACACAACAAGGTCACCTGTGTTGAAGCAAGTTACAATAAGGCCCCTTTGTTTGCACTTGAGTTCAAAGAAATAGCATTGTCTATGTGAGGCTTTGCAATTTGCTATTTATTTTGAAGCTGGCAGACAGTTAAGGCTGAATCTAGATTGAACAAATGATCCCCTTCTCCACCGCCTCTGCTGATTTTAATTTAATCAAAGCTTTTATTCTGACATGGAACAAAATATTCCCTGAGCAGAACGCACCATGGATGAAATAGCTGAACATTTATGCCAGTGTCAGTATTTTCCCCAGAACATTGCTGCTTTCTGAAGCACCGTCACCTCAGGGGTAAGGCTGATTTCCATTAGTCATCCTTCTTTTTACATAGCAGACATCATCTGTAAAAAAAAAAAAAAGAAAAGAAATAAAACACAAAGAGAGAAAGAGAGGTGAGATTGGAACAGTAGGAGCACCTGTGTGTTGTTTGGATACTAAATGTGGGTCAAACTTGTGGAAGCCAGACACTTTACCTGCCGTATCAACAAAACACCCTCTCCAGCTGCCAGGGGAAATTAATTTATTCTGTAGCTTTTACATCTGGCTGTGTGTGTGTGTGTGTGTGTGTGTGTGTGTGTGTGTGTGTGTGTGTGTGTGTACGAATTCCTGACACAAAGAGATGTTTCTGTTTGCATCTGCTCAGCCTGGCCACAAGAGATTTTAATCAGTCAGCTGCTCACCTGCACATATCTGCCCCCTTCTTTTCCCTCTGCGTCATTCACAGCTTTGATGTCATTTATGGCCTTTCTCTTCCGTCTCTCATATTCATAGGCTAAATGGTCTTTCATCGTAGAGGGCAAGCGTTTTAAAAAATAAATTATTCTTGTAAGATAAAAACAAACCATCCTAAGTGACAACAGTATTGTGTAAGACCACTTTTAATCCCAAGATAGAATAAAAAATGTTTTGGGATGAGCACTTACCTAAAAATGGTGTTTTAAATTCATTAATAAGTCTGAGTCAGGAAACGATTTGCTCCATGGTCCAGAGGAAAAAATAATAAAGTCCAGGTTGAGCTGGATTATTCAGGACAAATTGCAGACAACGTGTTTATTGTTTTTTCATCAGGTGGATGTTTTTCTTGATACCTTCCACATGACAGGCAGCATAGAATCAACTGATGAAAACAAAGCCACGTGAGAGCAACGTTCAGGTGTATGATTTCTATGTGTGCATGACATGTGCAGAAAAACGTGTAGATGTTTATATGAATGTGGTGTGGGTTGGGCTGTTTATTCACAACTTTTTATATATTGTGTTTATATAACAGCTATTTATAGGATATCAAATGGTTTATTGTTTATTTGAGGCTGTACTATAGAGTGAGAAGGAGACCTTGTCAGGTTACGAAAACTCCCGAATTGACTAAATGTGGAAGGCGTGATTTCAGTGTTAGTACTATCTG
Organism: Argyrosomus regius; assembly: GCA_946959425.1. Taxonomy (NCBI): domain Eukaryota; kingdom Metazoa; phylum Chordata; class Actinopteri; family Sciaenidae; genus Argyrosomus; species Argyrosomus regius. The sequence goes on along the minus strand of OX336888.1, from coordinate 16,801,887 downwards.
CGAGAGTCGGGTAGTACTAATCAGCCGATTAAGGGCTTTGTCAAACCAAATATGCTTCATGTCTGTGTCTGTGTGTCTGAGTGATGTAAAGGCAAGAGGGAGTAACAAAAACAAGACTTTGGTTTAATTTGTATGCCAGTGAGTTTTTCTTTGCCGCCCATTAGCAGCATATTATTAAGGTCACTGGATATGACACAAGTCCTTAGTCATCAGTAGTTTCATGCAGGGCCAGTCACATATTAAACAGAGAAGAAATACAGAGAAAAACAGAGAAGACGAAGGACCAATGGTACTCACAAACCCACTAAATGTTTTTTTGGCCTGCAAATTCATCAACCTCATTTCCAGCTGCAGCAGGCAAAAAAGTCTGATAAACCCACCATACACTACACAGAGCACAGATATAGTTAACAACTAGCTGATAAACATAGTGGAGCAGCTAAACAGCCAGATATTTTACCCAGGAGTTGGTGAATACCAAAACAGAGCTAGAGATAGACATCTGGCAACCACAGCAACATTATGACAATATGTTCTGCTGCCCCAAAATGGCCAACAATATTATGCATTATGCATTAAAATATCAAATTACTCAAATACTGCCAATGTTTTACATTTTTCATTTCTGTCGTATTAAATGTGAAAGACAGTGAATCGAATAAAGACTTTCTTTGTACACATAAGGTTATATTACTCAGGAACTCAGCTACAAAAAACAGTATCTTGGCACCCACGGTTAAGCATTGTAAAGCATCAGCTAACACTTTTGTACGTGTGCTATTTTGTGCATTTACTATGTGGTATTTATGCAGCAAATTGTTCTTTATGTAGCATATAACAGTTTGTTAAAATAGTTTTACTTGTATACTGCATTTGTATTCAGATAATTAGTGGAATACAGAAATGTTACTTGGATGGCAAGAAAAAAGTTTAAATCTTCTAGTAAAGAAGGGTTTGGGTGACACAAATTTGCATTATTTTATGGCTTGTTTAAGTGCAGTTCAAGTCAGTCAGCGGCATCACGGGCCAACCTGTCAAACCCATCACTGACACTGTCATATTTGCCATGTTGACGTCCAGTATATATGAGGAACGTGTGATTAAGATGCCCCACTGTCAATGATGTCAGTCTGAGAACAACATGTGCACCAGCTATGGAGGCTTTGACTGTTTGACTTCTCTGTCATAAATGCCAGTGAGTCACCACCACTGCTTTGGCAGAGACAGAGGGTGCGGACGCTGGCCATCTGGGCCAAGGAATGAGGACAGAGCCGTGGACACACAGACTGCCTGCGGGGCATGCAGTCATTTGATGGTGGTTTATAATGATGCTCCCAACAACAGAGACCGGGCTTGTTGAGGAGTTAGTGTGTTTGTTGCCATGGTAATGCTGGATGTTTGTACCAAGCATTTAGCCCAGAAATTGTTAATTGATTGACAGTTTAATTGAAACTCACTCTGTCTAAACAGGAATAAAACTTAGAATAAAGCTACCGGCTCCATGAGACCGTAATGCTCAATACATACCAGAACATAACGCATCTAGTTAGACAAGAAACAGAAAAGGGTTTACTAAGTGAAAGGGCCGTTCTTTCAGCTCATATATAATGCTATAATATTATACTAACTTTAGCATGCATGTTAACAGCTACTGTAGATTAAAATGCTGAAGTAACAAGTTAAGTGTGCTAAAATTAGCATGTTACCATACATATTTAACATGCTTAAATTTAGGACACCGCATCCCGCTAACGTGTACTGTAGGATTCTTGTACCTTGGAATGCTGATGTCAGCATATTAGCATGCTATTTTAGCATGAATTAAAAGTAAGTAAGTTAGAGATGTCCTGTCGTGAGGAGTTGAAGGAGGTTTTAAATATTTGGCTTTAAATGGATGTAGGTGCCAAATTATACAGAAATCCATTACATATTTGAATTTTTTCACTGTGGAACAGACCAAATGATAATTTTGGTATTTATTTAATTGGCTTGTTTGATACTATGATGTCACCTCGTCTCTTGTACTCACACACCTGTACTCAGGTATGTACTACAATCATAAGTCTTGGGCCTTAGTATGTCATCACTGACATTTGTAGATGTGTGTGAATTTATGTCTCCCTTAAGTCAACTAAATCAGACGTAGACATTTCCAGCTCTAGAAACATGACCATAAAACCTAAAGAAATATGAATTGAAACTGCCAGTGATGTAGTACCGTACTTTATTATTATTCCATTGATTCTTGGTGGTCTATTTGTCATTTGGCTTGATCTTCTCCACATGGAAGTGAGAGGTCAAGGGTCAAGTACAGAACAGCTATGCTGAACTGATGAAAGGTCAGTGCCTTCAGTAGGCAGCTGCTCACTGACGAATGAATGAAGCGTGAACCCAAGGCTTCTGGTTGACTCACAGTTTAATTTGTCCTCGAGGAAGAAAATAGTCTTTTTGAATTTATTAAAGAGCAGATTAATCTACCACAGAAGGTATCTTAACTCAACACCACACCTTTTTATAGGAAGACTGTCACGCTCACCCTCATAATATACCATTTCCAGTGCCATGATCTGAGTGGCTGTTAATCACCACTGAAGATTTTCTCCTGCTAGCCTGTTGCATGTACTGTAGCACACTGACCTACTTATGTGGTCTGCTGTTTCATGTCTTATATCTTGGCTGACGCACAGGCAACAGAATGGGCCAACATATGAGGGCTTCATTATCGTAACCTTTCCCTCTGGTTTACTTTTAGTCTCAGGGATATTTCCATCACCAGCTTGTGTAAGAGAAAAGCTGGCTATATGTATGTTGCATGTTTGTGCATGCTTGTGTGTGAATGGATTATGTGTCCACTGATGTGTATACATGTATGTAATATATAATATTATATGAGCAAGAGAGATGGTTAGTCACAGTTTCATTAAATCCGTACAGGCACAGTAAAGTCCTTTGTAAGCTGTCGTTCTTCAGCACACACATTCTGGCCAGCTCTTTCTACAAACTCTCATAAATGCCAGCGTATGATCTTGCCAGAAGCAATCTGTGTGGTCTCAGTAAGCATCAGACATCATATCACCAACAAATGATTTAACATAAAATGGGGTCAACATTTATGTCTTGTTACGTATAGCTGACACATAAAGCATTGGGGAGTACGACCATAATGTATGTCATTTCACAGTACACACACTTTAATTAACTTTATAACCTTAAAATATCATCTTTTACAGCTATCTTCCAAAGGGGCCTCTGGATTTGCTGTTTGGTCTTTACACTTTTTAAATCTAGGTCATTCACACCTTGATGTCCTATTACAGTTGTAAAGGTCATGTCGGTCAAGATTATTTAAGACCAAACAAATTCACTTGACTCCTGCTTTTAGCCATTTTCCAGACCAGACATCTCTCCCAGTAAACATTAGTCCAGTATCTGTAGTGTCTTATAATCAAAGATATTGACTTTATGGGAGAGAAGATGGCCCAGTTTGACTGCTGTAATCTCATTTGATTCTTCGGTTATTGATTTTTTTCTTTTACTTGATTAATCTCCAATAAACCCAATGGGAGATGAATTATCTGCTCAGTCATATCCATAATGACCCCAGGCATTACTATTACTATTTCTTTGAGTTGAGCAAAGGTGGAAGAAGTAGGTCAATCAATCAGTTATCTTTAGTGGCATATGTGAAAGCTATTGATATCTAGCACTTTTATTTAATCTAAACAGTGAGAAGACATGCATTTGCAGACATACATTATTTTACCGTTACCCTGGAAAATACATTTAAAGGTCCAGTCTGTCAGATTTAGTACGCATTATTTACAGAATATGGCAGAAATGGAATATAATATGCATAACTGTGTTTTCATTAGTGTATAATCATCTGATAATAAATAAGAATTATGTTTTTGTTACCTTAGAATGAGCCTTTTATATCTAAAGACGCTGCGGCTTCTGTTCCACGCTGTCTGCCAAGTTATTACAGTAGCCCAGAAAGGACAAACTAAACACTGGCTCTAGGTGGGGCATTTCACATTTTTCACAAATGCTGTGTTTTCTGCTTGGAACACTTGAAACAGGAGGGTGAGTAAAGGGGGTTGCAATATGCAACTAGATGCTACTAAATCTTATATTGGTCCTTATAAGGGACTTCAGAAATTATATGATGTTGTGTTTAAAAAAAACAACAATAACTAGAGTCAAGCTGATAAACTTCAATAAAGACATCAATCTTGCAAAAAAAGTAATTATTTCTGCACATAAGGCACATAAGGCATATAGTGTCATTGAACCTCACTGCATTTTGGACAGTTCAGTAAAACCCTTGACAATAGTTACCTGTCACCTCAAATTTTAAATCAGATTCTGCAACTGAATGCAAGATTCAATGTTAACATGGACATGTCTCCCCTTGGACTTTGAAGTAGGGCGACACAGAGACCTAATTTCTGCTAGATAGAGCCATATATTATGTGGGTCAGCCTCCTGGCCAGTATTCACAGTTTGTGTCCTCCCAGAAGGCATTGTGATTCCATATCTTGTGAATAAATTGCTGTATTAAGTGTAGCTCTTGAGACAGTCTGTCCATATATCACTGTCTACTCATTATGAGATGCCATGTTTCCTGTGGTTTATGACGCACCTCCTAAATCCATCTTATGTATTTACCTGATCTCATGCAGTTTGCCTCGTGTCATTCACCTCAATAAAACCTGAACATACAATACGTACATATGATTACAATGTGCTTACATGTCTCAAGAGTTGTACTTCCTGTTGCTGTATTTTAACTGTATGTGTACACAATCCCTTTGATGCTTTTCCTCACAAATTATTTCACAGTGGCCTTATGTCATACTGTGTATCCAGTGTTTGGAAACCTCATTTACACTTTCACCTATAGTCTGTGAAAATCTTACATAATGTCCTTACAGGGCAGGAATTAAACCACAGTCAAACAGCCAATGCTGTTAACGTCCCGACTTGCGGCAGTAATGCCCCTTTTAGTTACCCACATTTTTACCCACAATTTGACATGCCTTGTTTTGAACTGGCTGTGGTGCCCTTCAAAGAAAGTTGCAGATTTCGTCATTCAAAACTACATGTGACTCAAAAGATAAACAAACGTGCGTGTCTTTTGTGCTGAACATAACCACTGTAAAGCCATCAGAAAATAATGCTTTTTTTCTCTGATTAACTGCATGGCCTCATTCACTATCTATGTCACTCAACCATCTCTGTCTCTTGAACAAATGAACACAAACGGAAGATTCTTGGTGTCACTATTTTGCAGCAAAGCCAAACACAGACATAGAAACTGGGTACACAAAATAAACCAAGCATGGACACAATTATGAGAGGATCACAGTTTGGTCCATGAACTCCGCCTGGATAACGCTCGCTTTCAGTGATATTTCAGGCATCCTCAACTTTTGTAGCTGACTAACTTCAGTCAAAGTAATGGGTTGACTAGCATTTCATTCAGCAGGTGATTTGAAAAGGCCAAATCAGATAGAATTTGCTAACCAGACGTGGAGGAAGTATTCAGGTCCATTACTTCAGCTAAAGTACTAATAATATCCCCACTGTGGAAAATACTCCACTTCAAGTAAAAGATTTGCACTCTAACCCTAAGATTAAAGTATTACAGGGAAATGTATTTACTACAATTGTGCAGTAAAATTGTGTCAGTGTTTTAATATTATATATGATGTTTTGGGCTCAATATTACTACTGCATTAATGTGTATTGGACATTTTACTACTATAGATGTTCAAGGTGCTGATTTGAACTATATACTGTTGGGTAAGTCTGGCCTTGGTGCCCTACATTTTGGCCACAGTGCCCCAATAAATTTGTATTATCAAAGGCCAGAGTGACCTTGCCCTAAAAATGAATCAATCCCAGGCCTGTTTTGTCTTTCAGCTACAGGATTCAGGTTATTCTATTGATGCCATTTGGATGAGAGCATCAAATCGGTGTGTATAACATACATTTAAAAATCACACACATCATTCAGACCTGCTATTCTGTATACTTAAACTGATGAGCTGCAGAAATTATGTTGACAGTCAGTGGCCTAATTTAGAGCTGTGCCATTTTGGCTGATATATTATCTGTTGGTGATTCACAAAATGACCCTGTGCTGTCATCATAATCTTCCCTCTTGTTTATATGCTACAGCTGTTCTGACACTGAGCGGTGGAAAACAGGGCAATCTCTAAAGGCCACAGATGGTGGTGGTGTGTGTGAGTGCATGTTAATTTGTGTCTCATTATGCATATGCAAAACTTTGGGTGTTAAGATGGCAACATGATGAAAACAAGAAATAAAAAAAAGAGACAAGGAGATATCTTTTGATGACAGCACCAACCTCACATTTGAATAGCGTGTTGTCTTTTTGTAGTTCAAGTTACACTGAACTGACATGATCACCAGTCACTGAAACCTTCCCTGAGTTAGTGATGCCACGGTAAAAGCAGGGTAAAGACTTTTGTGCGTGAGCAGCAGCATATATTGTTTCTCATTGCTGACGCTGACCTTGAGATTGGCCATTGTAGGCAGTAGGTATTGAGTTGTCTGGAAATAATCAGTTCAACAGCTTTTGTGGCAGTCCCCTGAATGATACACTTTAATTCATGTGAGGTGAGGGTGGTTCAGATACATTTATATGTTAACTTGATCAGGCGATAGCTAAATACTGCAAATCTAATAAAAAAATCACAGTGATTGTGTGGCAGTTTAGAAAGGTTTGTCATCACTGTGCTGATATGAAGCCATTAATAGATGCCTGTAATCCAAAATCATAGGGATGGATCAACTGCTGATCGTTATTGGTCGATATTCAGTAGAAGTATGTGTATGGGGAATCGGAATTAATGCTTTTGTGGATTCAAAAACGCTCTCATAGTGAGAGGATAGGCGCAAAGAAGTGGCTTACAGTAGGCTCCCTTCCAGTCAAGATGGCTGCGAAGCTAACAAAAAAGGGAATTTATTCTTTTTGGATTGTGTCTAATTTCAGTGGTTCGTAACATATTGGGTATGCATTTATCCTGCAGATGCTCCAGTTCGAGTAGAAACCAAATGTCTCAAAGTCAGTTTTGGTGCCATGACAAAAGCCAAAATGTGGCCTACAATAGACTCTGGAAGCCTTGTTTTTAGCCTAGCAGTTGTTGGTCACTGGTGGCTCTTATCGACCGGTTAGGTGGAGTGAGGAATCAACTGTCGGTATAAAAAATTTTTTCTTCTAATTTGCAACCATGCTTGATTAAATTTGCAATTCCTACTATGTTTTAATTATTATATAATCACCTGAAAATAAGAATCATCATGTTTTTGTCACCTTAGAATGAGAGTTTTTCTGTTCCGTGCAGTCTGCCATGCTTCTACGATAGCTTAAAAAGGCAAATTAAACACTGGCTCCAGTTAGATTAGAGTTTTGTACTTTATTTTGCTCAATCTTGTAATTCTCTTTGATTGACTAGCACAAATTTAACACAAATTTAATATTTTTTTTATCTCTCTCCCAGGGTGCACACCCACGGACACTCACAACCACAAAACTACAATCATTATCCATATTAACATATGAATATTGTCATACATTAGGTTTCTTAACACGTCGCACAGATCATGTAGAGTTCTTGTCAGGTAAGTGTGTTGCAGAAGCTGAGATGGAAATATATTGTGGACTCAACACGGTTTGAATTTTCAAATTAGACAGACTGTCAGCAAAGTCTGTGGAATTTCAAGTAGTTTTCTCTTTCTGCCAAAGCAGTTTTCAACACAAGCGAAAAGTTTGAAATATTTAATGTACGTTGTCACTTTTGTTTTTTTAATCAAACACTGTTGGTGTGAACAAGTGAAAGAAATAAGCTGTCATTGCTTTATTATACAAATACAAACTGTTTTTGTGTTGCATTAGACTGTTACTCTGTCGGACAGCACAAGAGACAAAACAAATCATACACTGCCAAAAAAAAATAGTTTAATATAATGGCTGAATGTGAGGGTGTCAGAAGTGCCTTCAAAACAGATTTGCAGACTTGAATCCAGGGGTAACGTAAACCTGCTCTAAAAATATGTTTTTCTCTGAGTGAAGCTATGATGGCAATGAGCCAGGACTCTTCTAAATACCTCTACATCACCACACAAGTGTAAATTAAAGGATTGTTTGACAAAAGTGAAAATCCTTTGCAGTCATCATAACTGTAACTGTGCAAAGACCCAAAAATCTAGTGGTGATTAGATTGATTAGAATGTGTAACATCTGTTTTTTATCTCCAAAAAATAGTCACCATTAGACAGATTAGTCAAGTTCGGGAATGTCGGAGTGACAGAACAGCCACAGACAGAGATTGTTTAGAGAACATATTTTTTGCATTACAAGATAAAGAAAGTTCAAGTAAGTTTATGCTGTCTGTTAGCAGTGCCAAAAAGAGTTCCAGTATGGTAAAAGCAAGACACTGTCAGAAAATAAATTGCAAACATATACACTACTTACAAAAAGTTAGGGATATTCGACTTTCAGGTGGAATTTATGGAAAATGGAAAAAGTTCATGCTACAGTGGTATTATATCATGAAAGTAGGGCATTTAAGTAGAAGCATGCAATGGTAATTTCTTCATCTCAAACAATTTATTGAACCAAAAGCTAACAACAGTGGTGGGTATACTACAACAACAAATGTCAATGTCTCAGTAACTTGTCATGTGTCCTTGAGCATCAACTACAGCTTGACAACGACGTCTCATGCTGTTCACAAATCGACTCATTGCAAGCTGCTGATGACACTCTGTGACACTCAAAGCTCAGTGGCAATTTCCCTCTGAGCACATCCTGTTTGAAGCCTCGCACTAACCAGGTACTGTTGATCAATTGTTAGGTGTCATCTTGTCATGATGTCAAAATGTCAACAGCATGATGAAGAGGACTGTTTAAATACAATAGTCATTGAACCAGAACACTTTTTGGTGCAGGGGTATCATCATGTGATGTTTCTGCTATCTTTGAATGCGGTGCTGATTTATCAATGATTAGCACTTACAGCAGCAACAAATTCTGCAGAGCATTCGTCTTCACTCGGCTGTCAGTCTGTAGGAAACACTCTGAGTCTCACTGAGCTCTAGATTGAGCTGTTTGTGTTTCTTGGATAAGACATCAATGCTGCTGTTGTATCAAATCTATATCAGCCTGCTGTTTCTGCTGCTCGCCCTGAAGGTAAATGTGCTCAAAGTGTTTGTCGATGAATCCAGGCTGAGGGATTTTAGAAATCACAGCACACTAATAGGCTACATAGCCCAGAGTTGTTATGCCCGATCTAATATAATTTCATCAGTGTAGGAGCTGTATTACAAGGCCAGGCACTGGAACTTCAAAGTGTAAAAAGCCACTTTGTTAATGGTGCAGTCTCCTTTTTTTCAATGTGGTATGAATAACTAAAAGCCCTAGTCATGCAATCATGAATAATTGTGAGAGTGGGCATCTGGGCTTATGTATGTGCACAATTTAATGATGACAAAGAACAGATGTATGACTTTTCAGTCTGTAGATGCACAATATTTGCCTTCAGATAAAATGCTTCATGAAAAGCTAGACATGGATGAATCTGCCTCACCTATCGTCTACATTATAGAACCTGGTCTGCACGAAAACATCATTGAAAATAAATGTTCAAGGACATGTGAACCAAAAGTCATGCGGCCAGATGTATAAAATTGAAGATTCATGACTAAAACTGCTACAAAGGGAGAAATGTGCATTCTCTTTGTCAGAGTTATAAAGCTACGCGTACACATGGTTCTGTTCATTGTATTGTGGAAATGGCACACGTGCATGAACTTCATTTCCACTCCCAGACTTATCCAAAAATGGATGTAGAAACACCCTTAATCATACTGAAACGTGTGCCTGCTCCACCACCCCACACACCTATCAATGAGAAGAACGGCAGAGAAGAAAAAGTGCAATTTAACAAAGATTGTGTCATCAGCGATGTTCTCCAACAGCCTCAGAACAGCTGTCACAGCTGTGGCTATTCATAGCTGCCATACCTCTAATTCATCATACATACACATCACTTTAAAGAGCTCAGCGTATAATGAAACACTGACTTTACAAAGTAAAAATGTTTTACACTAAGGTTACATCTCTACATCACTTTATATTTCATGTCCACCTCATCATTCCGCCTGAAAACCTTGTGTGCACCTGCTCTGCATCATCTGAAGTAACAAAAAAAACAACAAGAGTCAAGTTATTATATAATTTATTTAGGAAAGCTGAACACACAAAAGAAACAAAATTATGAAAGTTCTGATAATAATAGAGAGAAACATCTGAATAAAATGGGACGTATTTGTCTCACTGGAAGCTCGTATATCAAAGTTAATTGAGTTTAAACATTCTTTGAAAAAAGAAACATTTAAAAAAAAAAAAATGTTTGGCTTCATATAAAGCTGCTTTTATGTTTGCTTTTGTCATATCACTGAAAGAAAACATGTTTTTTTCAACACTGACCACAGCAGCTTTCTATTCTGTCTGAGTGACATATGGAACATTTATTACATACAAACATCTGTTAGCCCTTTAAAGTTATAATTGCACATTGAACCTACTGATACAGAACATTTACCACTTCCACACTGAAGCAAATGACTTCTCAAGTTAAACCAGATCATTCACACGATACACCATTTTTAAACACCTCATGTTTCACACAGGAATGATTATACACACAAAATATAGGAAACATTTTATTTTTCAGGTCTATGATTTCCTAATCATTTCAAAGCAGGTTCTGGGAAAGGACTACAGGTATGTAGTTTGATACTAATTATAGGGAAAACAGGGAGACTATTGGATTTCTTACACTTACAATTAATAATACTATGAATTGCTAAGATAACCCAGAGTCTTTTAGTCATTCCCTATTATTAGTACAAAATACATAAGCATTTCCTGGAAAGCCAGGACTACTAGGAAGGAAGGTAGTGGTTTTAGATTACGGACCTGTGTCACCAAACCTTGGTATGGATATACACAGTACACAGTACACAGAGATTAGCAGCTGACAGAGCACAGATTCTTTATTAAATGATGATACCTTTGGATTTGAATGTTGTAGGCAATAATCTACCATTTTTCAATATGTCAACCAGAGCAACACAGATTTTAGATTTTTAGATTTTAGAAACTACAAATGTAAATTTATAGTCAATGGGTACAAATATTTTACAAATGGGTACAAATCTATTTTATGGTCCTTAAAAAACAACAACGAATAAACACCCTAATAAAATAAATCTAACCACTGGTTAGTTGATAAAAACCACAGATAAAGCACGCGTTTTTAAGTAGTAAAGTGCAATCAGGAACTGATTAATGGAAGCCATGTTTCAGTATTTACTTGGATTCAATGGTTCTTTATCTTGCTAACAATGTGTTATAGCTCTATGGAGACTTAAGAGTGTTGTTGTGAAAGAGGCAGGAAAAATATTGATCAACTTCAGGGGTAGTTCAAGGAAAGTGTATTGATGTGGAACAATGTTTATTCTCATGTGTCTTCACTAGCCTTTTCATTGACTGCATTGATGGTTCAGGGCATTCAGCTGCCTCCCTCTCACTGTGTGTACGTGTGTCAAAGAGTGCATCACCTCAGACAATTTCCTGACTGATGAATATTGAGTGCTGACATTTCTTTGAATCAAGAGTTTCAGTTCAGTAAGCACAGAAAGAAAACTCAAAAGTGGGTCAGTGTCTGCAGTCACGTTTCCGGCAGCTTCATCCCTTCTGAAACGTGTCTCTGGCTGACATGGGTTTGTGTTTGGCCTCATCTAAACTGCCAATGCAGGGCACAAACAACAACCATCAAAAGCCATTATTGCTAACCGTTACCTCTTCCACCTTCTGATGTGATTTTTTTTCCCCGTCTTCATACTTGCAGAAAGACGTTTGAAAGGAACTGTGGCAGTGTGTTGTGCCCTGCGCCCACGTGGTTCTGGAAAGATGGGGTCCACTGGGGATAAACCAACCCCTCCTCTTCCTACAAGCCACAGAGGTGAAATAAATAGCACCAGATTAGCCCTTACCTGGTGAGGTGGTGCAGGAAGATAAGGCCACACTTGAGCTTGGGCCACTGATGGAAAGGCGGTGGAGACAGTGACTGGAGGGAGGGAGGGAAGTGGAAAATGGTATGACTCTTTGTTGGTACTTGCCACAAGTTTGCTGACCACTATGTTCATTGCAAATAACATATATTACCAATATGAATCCTTTATAAATCAGACATATAGTTTTTTGTGCGATGGACATTGGTCTTTTAGATTCTCCTCAAAATGTATTAAAATTGCTGCGAAAAAGTTGAACTTTTGCTGCAACGCAATGTCATCCAAGTTCCTGGTGGATTACTTTGTAACGTGAACAGCATATTTCTACTGTCAAGCCTTCAATGTAATGGATCTGTCACTCAAAATAACCTTCACAGATCATATTTCTTCTTTTCATCATCTTAGTACCTGAATAAACACACCACTATTGCAGCTCCTCACATCGCTCTAAGACAAGGCTGTTTTTGGCCTGAATGCCAAAATTTATTCTGAAATTACACAGATAAGCACCACATTTGGAGCAACCTTTATGGGCGGGCCCTTCAGTTGCCCCTTGACCAGCAGGGGGCAGAGTCTCTGACTACATGGGCAGTACAGTGGTCAACAAAGAAACTTCGATAAAAGTCATAATCCTTCCTCCCAATAAGCAGGACAGGTATTTTCCTTTAATTATACTGAAGACGCCAGACTCTTTTTCAGTTCCAGCATCAGTCCAGCACGTACATCAGTCATCTGGTATAGGGGTGTTACAGTTCCCATGGTAGATATAGACGGGTCCACCACAGCGATAATACAACTGAAACACGTCCCCGTATCCGTGGTCCCTCCACCAGGTGCACAGCTGTCGGTTCCACCCACAGGACAGGGAATAAAACAGTTCAGGATGCTCCATGCCGATCATGGTGAAGAAGTCCTGGTCACCCAGGTGGCCCCTGAAACGGTACTGGTCTGCTAGTTTGGCCACATTGCTTGGCTCCAACAGTTCGTTGTAGAGAGCCGAGGCCCTCATAGCTCCTAGGTTCAGTAACATCACGCCACTGTTGAAGCCTGGGAGGCCGTCAGGAGGAGGTTCACCTACTCTGGTCTGAGGGTTCTCCTTACGATACTGCCAGAATGTGTGTCTGAGGAAAGGAAAGGAAAAGATTGTAGAGTTTGTAGCAGAAATCAATTCATTGCTGTGGCCAATCATTGGATACAAGCAAAGTAAATCTGCGCAGAACTTTCTCATGGAGTTCAACAATGACACACATTTGTACAGTTTAACAACTATAACCCATCTTGACACTGCTAACCTCTGAGGGAGAGCCAGAGAGTCTAAAATAGCCATCGTACCAACTGTTTCTCACCATCCTATTTGATATAACTGCTCTGTCAGATAATATGCTGCTCCATAAAAGATATGGTTTGCTTTTGAGTCGTTAGACAGCAGCCAAGGTCCAAATGCATCTCTTGAATAAACTGTTTACTTATTGTGCAGTTGGAAATTGAGATAGCTGGCTTGCTAATTGACAGTCATGTACAGACGGTAACCCTAGATTTGTGAAACTCTCATGAGATTTGTACCCCTTGTTCCTGCATGTGAGATGTTTCCTTTGAGGGCATTTTGCCAGAGAGCCACTATCCGTGTCCCGTATAAAACCAAAACTCATCGTTTGATCAAAACCATGATCTTTTCCAAAACATAACCAAATAGTTTGGATGCCTTAACTTACCAAACAAAACTGAATTTATTTCATAGAGACTATTTTCCATGGTTACCATGTAGAATGGATGGAGCATGCAGGTGCATAAAAGTCATTAACCATGTGTGACACATCTGCCTGTAAAACACTATCACATCTTGTGTTGGTGATTTAAAAAAAGTATTTTTCTGAATCTAAACTCATCCCTCTCCACAGTCTGGAAATTTTACACCAATGGTGAAACGCCTCACTCATATGTATGTTTGGGCTGTTGGACATTTAGAAAAGTGAGGGTCAACACTGTTTCGGTCCACGTTTGCTGAACAAACAGCAACGAGGCCAAAAACAGGAAGAGAGCTGGTCCAGGAGTGTCAGAGCATGTTAGAGTGCCAGAGGCTTGTGCCAACTCAGCACCCTGTTCTGCCAACACACCAACTCTGAAGTAGCTAAATGACACACAGGGTTTCATTCAACAAGCATTTGTATGCACACAAGTAAGACCTTTTGTGGGATTTATCGTTATTATTACTATCCTAATTCCAAGGTTTACATTGGCAAGAAAATGTCTTGCCTAATGTGATAGATAGCGCTTGCTTATATTATGTAACACAGAGTGTAATAAATGGTCACTATTTTTGGTGCGCGCTAGCAACAGTCCTGATGTATTAGTTAGCTGCATGAAGAGATCAAGTTAAATTACAGCCCTGACATGTGATAGCTTAAAGGAGCAAACCACAGTTCATTATTCCAGTACTAGTATTTACTGTATTCATCCAACACTTCTGCTACATCTAAAATACTGGATTGCAAAGAGATGATGCAATGGAATTAACAGAATATATGAAAGGTGTCTGTGGAGAATATTTCTAAACTGGGACCAGATGTTCAAAGTACACAGAGCACCAGGAGAAGAGCTACACCTGTCAGCAGTGGAGTTGTAATAGTCCCATAGAGGGAAGTGAGATCTGGCTAAGGGCCAGTTCAGCTGACCTCAGCTGGGACAGTCCAGTGCATCCAGAGAAAGAGAATATCCCCCCTTTTAATCACAGAGTTTTATTTGCCTATTCAACCACTGATATATGAGTATGCATTTTTTTTATCTTATCTCTCCAGAGGAACAGACAAAACCCATATGGGGATAATAAAAAATGTTAATAAATGTTAATAATAAATGATAATAAAAAAGGAAAAAAACACAGTGTCCTTTCTGCCCTTTTCTCACTACAGTACTTGCATGTTGCTGTGAGTTTGATAAATCTATCAGGTCTATGGAGATCAGTGCGTTCTATGCTGCGGAAGTATCATTCTTATTTTTGGGGCAGTGAAGTGTTTGCTTCAAGAAAGTACAAAATGTCCTTTTCTGTGTACTGGCTAACAGCCGGTGCAATGATGTTACATTTCTACTGATGATGAATGAGAATGAACCCTTTCTTGCATGCATGTGTACTTGTACACACTCTCTCCACAGATCTTATTCTTAGTATTGGCCAAGGAAACCTACTGTAGAGTAAATACTAAATGGCAAAATGTGTTGGATTAAAACGTGAGGATAGAAGACAAACATACAAAAAAACAAAACAAATAAACAAACAAAAAAAATCATAATTTGTGAAATCTACAATTGGCTGTTCTCTGCCTGCTCCCTTGGTGCAGATAAATACATGTGGGAAAATCGTGTCTCTCTCTCTCTCTCTCTCTCTCTCTCTCTCACTCTCACTCTCACTCTCACTCTCTTTGTGCTCAGCTTGATCAAATCTAGTGGGAGCAGCAGATCCTCTGAATCACGCTCTGATATTATTACTGACCTATATTCAACAGCTGTAGCTTGTCCACACAGTTTTATATAGTCTGTTGGTTTGGTAACTGGGGACTTTTGGCCCTTGTGGAGCACTTATCATTTTTAAGACATACAAGGGGGTCTACGTGCCTTAAAACACATTCAGGGTAAGCACAGTCAGTGAAGGGACTTCAATTCATTCTGCAGTTTTGACATAAGAATGTACTAAGTGGGACATACTGCTTTATCTCAAGTAACATGACGGTCTAATGATGGTCTAATGACAGCACACTGGTTATGAGACACGAAGCTAATGTTAACAGTGATATATGCAACAGGTTTGTGTGGTTAAAAAAGAAGATGACACACAACAGTGACATTGTATGTTCCTAGTTCTATTTTCCAAACAATACCGCAGCTAGGCTTTTAATGAACCCGATTGTTGACATTTTATTTCTTCCTTCAGGCTGGACAATAGGGAGGTTTAGTATAGTTTTAGTAAAAACTGAAACTGTAGCCTGACACATAATTAACTTTTTAATGCTGTTGGGTGTTTTTTAAATAAAATGAGAGAAGAACGTAAAGAGGTGTATTTCCCAAAATGTCACACTATTTCTCTAATAAACTAAAAGTTTCTAAATCACCTAACAACACATTCTTTGACAAATATACAGACACTGACACATTTACGATAATCTAATATTGGTTTGCTCTAATGGGGAAAAAAAGGGATAGACTGACTAAGCTATAACAGATATGTAGCAAGAGCCACAAATAGGAAGAGGCTTATCATCACGTGACAAGTATTAAACAAATATTTATACTACAAGTGACCATTATGCAATCATTTATGCAAACTTAAAGCTACTCTTGTGTTTGTACATAAACAGATACAAAACATAACATGAAACATGATTAATTGTGTCACTGCGCTGATTTACTGTTTTGAATGATAACAGACAGCTTTGCTGCAAAATATGTGATGATGCCGAGCATTTCACACACTGTATATATGATACCTGTCCATATGACATTATCAAACATCCCTTGAAACAGAATTTTGATGAATGTTAAACTTAAAAACAGATAAACATTTAATGTTACTGCATGCCATATACAGTATATATAAATACAATATGAACTTTGTCCTGTCAGGGAAACAGGCTATTTCAGTTCTTACATAAATAACATCATGAACTATTTAGAGAAAAACTGCAGGCTTGATGAACACAGGCATGTGCTTACAATTACCAGCTTAAGTATATCCCTCTGTCATATCAAATACCTCCCTGTTGTTCACAAAAAACTGGAAAGAGTTTGGTCAACATTACATAATAACTTCCCTGCTCATACACATGGGATAGCTTTTATATATAAATTATATGCATCATGCTTTTAAAATCAAGTCTTAAACATCAGTCATGTTTTTTCTGATGTAGTTTCTCTTGCTTCAGCACTTGGTCAAGTTGACCTTTGAGAAGTTTAGAGATTTGAAGAATGAGTACAGAATGCCACTCTGTTCTCTGTCACTATGACACTCAGACAGTTTTTTTCTGTTCCTTTGTACCAGAACAACTAGACATACAACCTCTTAGCTTAGATCAGTGTGCAGTACTCCTGCTCTGGCAGTTCACAGCTCCATCGTCTCCAGCCTCTAGATTCTCTCTCCCAATTTTCACTGCCAAACCATCTCTCTCTCTCTCTCTCTCTCTCTCTCCCCCTCTCTCTGTGTCGCAAAAGAATGAAAAGCATTAGCAGGTGACGGGGACATTCTGTGCTGCTATCCCATCCAAATGTGTCCTCCATTTTGTTCAGGACAAGAAACAGCCTGCCGTCTAAAAGCTGCGTAAAACACTCGCTGGCAGAGAGAAGTCTGGTTCTCGGGTACACAAATGAAAGATCTGGCCTTTTCATCACCACCATTCACCTTCATCATATTTGACAACTTGACGAAGGTATAATCATGACAATTCCAGCAGAAAGAGGAGCCTTCAAACAAGAATGCTGACGGTGCTGTTGCAGATTTAAAATCAAAGTTTATAGAAGCGTAAAAAGCACAAATAAATTACACACCTTACAAAAAAAGACATACCACGTGTCAGCCTACTTCAAAACCTCTACCATCATCCCTGTCCTCAAAAAAACACAGACAGACCTGTTTGTGACAGACCTGTTGCCCTGATCTGTGTGGTCATGAAGTCATTTGAGTCCTTTCTCCTTTCCGGCCCCATCATCCTGTGTGACTCCCCTGTTGACACTGTGGAGTCTTTCTGCTTCCTGGGCACCATCTTCTCCTAGGATCTCAAGTGCGATCTGAACATCAGCTCCCTCATCAACAAAGCACAACAAAGGATGCAGCAGTTCAACCTGCCAAAGACAATGATGGAGCACTCATACACCTCCATCATTGACCATCCTCACCTCCTCTATCACCATCTGGTACGCTGCTGCCACAGTCAAGAACAAGGGCAGACTGCAGTGTATTATTCAGCCTGCCGAGAAGGTGATCGGCTGCAATTTTCCATCTCTTCAGGACCTGTACTCCTCCAGGAAAAGATTGTGGCTGACCCCAGCCACGCTGGTCCATCAGAACCAAAACCTCACACCACAAGAACAGTTTTTTCCCTAGCTGGTGAACACTTTGCACATTCCTGCACAATACTGTACACGTCTTTTCATCCTTGACTGCTTATCTTATATTTTTTTTTACTTAATGTTTGTTATGCATAAAACACCAAGGCAAATTCTTTGCATGTGAAAATCTACTTTGTAATGAATCTGATTCTGACAAGGTCTATTCTAACCTTTAACCCCTCCTGTACATTGAATTTAAGGACTGATGGTTTTGATTAGAAAAATGATAGACAATAGAGAGTGCTACATAGCTCACAACCATGTGTTTGTGACACACTAAGATACGTGACCATCGCAGAATTACATATTTCACATTCAACATTTGATTCCAGAAAAAAATGGGAATACGTGGGTTGTATCACACAATGGAGACTCATACACAAAGCATAAACAGAGTGACTTGCTTCTTGCTGATGTCTCTCATTGTGTGTTTCTGTGGCTGTGACTCTGACACTTATGTAAGTGGGTCTCGTCTCTGGGGTTTTAAAACATTACAAATGCAGCTGCAGGGAAAAAGACGCGGGGCATTTTTTCCAATAATGAACTTTTCAGTGGCAGGATGTGCTCTGAATGCGGCTGGTGGGAGGATGTGTTCTCCTGCATAATGCTCTGTCCATTAGCACCAAAACAGAGTGGGAGCTGAGAGGCCTCTCCACTCAACACAGGAAAACACTCCACTGGAGAGGATTCACACAATGCATCGCTAATACCAAGTTTTAAAATTAAAATATGACCACTGAACACTGGCAAATGGCTAACAAGCCAGCTGACTGGGCTAACAGGATGGAAGCAGATTTTGTTTTTAAATGTATACCCTGTCTGGATTATCTTCTAAAGAAAAGACTTTATATATAATACTTACTATAAATATACTGACTGTATCTATGCTGATTTGTCTTGGGGTACAGTGCCCCTCAGTTAAATGCAATGAAATTCTAGCTCTTGTATTGCTCTGAATAAATGACAACCCTGATTGTTTTCCCTAGATAGCTTTAATCCAAGCATAACTCAAATATTAAGTCTTTTCTGTTGTACAGCGAAACCTGAACTACTTTAAAGGATAATGTAAATCCCACATTTGTCTAGCTTGTCTGTCATTCACATATTCCCTCCTGTCAGCCGCAGTCAAAATTATTTTCTTTGTCTTTTTATGACATGAAATTCTGGTGCTTCTATAATTTTTACCTGCTACCTCACTGACAGATGATTTGGTTTCCAGTTAGCCTTTGTAGCAAACATATTGGGGGTGGTTTCGACTTGTTTTTTCTCGTCTGGAATGTATTTTTTTCTTATGTAATTGTCGAGTCCTCAAGGCCTCACATTTTGATAAGAAATTCCACCACAAAGACCATTACTGACTGGGTGGAGAGCAAATTCCCTCATTTGGGACATCCTGGGTCCTGGGATGTGCTTTAAAACTCTGAACCTGAGCACTCAAATAGCTTGTTCTTCATGACACTGCAGGCTCTGAACTCACAGAGACATCCCCACATGGGTTCAAACACACCCATACTGGACTTCAAAGACAGAACCAGTTGTGACAGTTCATGTGAAAGTTTTTCTGAGCATGCTAAGCAGCACGATCCCCTGCTATGATGCTGTACATCCGGGACCACAGGAACAACATAAGCAGGGTCACGAACCCATTGAGGCAGTACAGTGGCAGGCCAGAGATACAGATCTGTTTGGAGATGCTGGTGCCAACTGGGGCCAGGCAGGAAAACTACAACTCCACCTCTAAGACTTCTTACGCAGAAACCTGACATCAGTGACATTTACAGTTGTGTAGACTAATCTTTACTGTCTCACATGTATATACAAATACTACCTCTACACTGATAATATACTCATTTCACAACTTTGTACATGACGACCATGTTATATAAGAAAAACATATATACATCATAGTGTATATATTACTAAGAAGTTTATTTGGCTCTGATCCCAATCTGAATCCTTTAATGTTGGGCATCTGCTGATTCCGAGTCTGACCCAATACTTTTATTTATGGAAAATGTTGATTAAATATGTATCTGACAAATTTAAATAAAAGCTGTGGGCCACTAAATGTTGCAATTATTTTATTTACAAGCTTCTTGATCAGAATATTAGTTATGATACTAGGGAAAGTTTAACTGGAAGAATGTGACTCCTCAAACTAGAGAGAAGAGGTATCAGGTGGAGCTTCTTCCCAAACAGACAATCTTTGGCTCAACACAGACACCGGCTGCAGAGAGAGCACAAACCAGAAAACAGACAAGTTTAATTTTGTCCTGTTATTAAGTTACTCACAGAATTAATGTCAATCAGTGACAGCTGCTACCTGAATAATTTTTGGGAATGGCCTGGGGATACAGTATATTAAACACAGTGGTGGAAATACGTAATAAATCAACTTTATTTTCATTAAAAATTCTTCTCTTCTCTTCAGATTCTTCTCAAGAATTTCCCAGTGCATAGCTTTATTCGTCTTCCCTTGGATAATTTGCATTCTGCCAGTACCGTGAGAAGAGAAACAGCCCCGTAACATGATGCTTTCACCTCCGGACGTCACTGTAGGTATGGTATTTTTAGGGTTAGGGTTAGTATGCAGAGCCATTTCTACTCCAAACATGTGTGTCATATTGTTGCTGCAAAGTCAGAGTTTTGTCTCATCTGACCATGCTACATTTTAACGACTGTACATGCTGCTTCCAGGTCTTTCTGAAGCTCTTTTCAAGTGGTCCTTGACTGGTTGGTTGATGATGGAGTGATGCTCCTTCCACTTGTGGATAATAGACTGAACGGTGCTTATAGGAGCATTTAGGAGTCAAGAAATCCCTTGGTAAGTAAGCCAGTGCCACTGGCATGTAGCTTAATGATATTGATATTGTTTGATATTGAGACAATAACCATTGTTAGATGTGTCTTGTGTGACATTTTGGTTTACTTGCATTCAGAGGTGAGAGTGGAAGTACTGACCTAACCTAGCTGATCTGGAATCAGGTGGTTTAGTGTTTTAAGTTTTTGTAGTTTTATTTTATTGTTTTACAGTTTACTGTCATTCCACTTTATTTCACATAACCTTTTTATGGTTTGAAATGTTACAATTTCTCTATCCAGAAACAGGTGATATAAATATCATACTTGTATACTTTTAACAAACAAAGCTGTGAGTTATTGTCTTAATATGCCTCCTACCTGATCAAATGTTGTGATTTATTGTTTCATTCACACCCTCTGTAAAACCCCGGAGGAAACCACCTGCCTGTATGTTTATCCCAGTAAGCAGCTGCTTCATGAAACCTCCCACCTGACCTTGCCTCATGTAGTGTTACTATCACACACACACGCACACACACAGTGACGTCCTGTTTTGATGCCATGCCTGGGTGGAAAACAGTGAAGTAGTCTAAACGGACCCGGCATGTTTGTTTTACTATCTTGGAGAGGGACGGAAAAAAATCAGCTGCGGAACAAAGAGCTTTAAAGTCTGAGTCCCTTGTTGTTTACGTGCACGCACACACACACACACACACACACACGCACACACACGCACGCACGCACGCACGCACGCACGCACGCACGCACGCACGCACGCACGCACGCACGCACGCACGCACGCACGCACGCACGCACACACACACACACACACACACACACACACACACACACACACACACACACACACACACACACACACACACACACACACACACACACACACACACACACACACCTAAATTCCAGAATAATTAGTATAAAATTTGGTATTTGGTGATAAATCACAGCTGGTTTGTGTATATCTTTATTACTTTAATCAGACGTTAATATAAGAAAGCAAAACTAGCTGATAGAGTACGTTGGAAACTTTCCAGACTGATATAAAAAGACCTGAGTGTGCCAACAGAAGCATATGTTTATCTCACATGTAGGAACTAAAATGACAACTTCCTTTTTCATTGAACAAAATATGCCAAACCTCTCAATGACTGACAACTTCTTTCTCAGTGGTTAAAGTTGTCTTGACACAAGCAACTGTACAAGAACTTTGCATAAATAGAAGTTATAAAAATGTGTTGTCAAAGAATCTACCTAAGAATTTAATACCAACTTTTTATACTCTTCCACACGCATCCTTTCAATGTGCACGTTGTTAAGGTATGAGCTGTGTTATACAGAATAGAGTCAAAGGTCTGAGAAAGCAACCTATTCTTCCTTCGTGCTGGTGTGCAGGGCTGAGGATGAGAGCAAGGAGTCTCAAGCTCTGCAGTGCCACCACAGAGGGGAAGGGGGTTCAATAAGTTTACTTGATTGATGTCAAGTTTCCAATGAAATAATACCAGTTAGAGAAGGTTATGTGGATCCTAGCTGTGTGTTTGTCAGATCTGTGGATGAGCAGGTTGTTTATTTACTGCAGACATATCTAACAAAAGAGACAGGAGACACAGGATGAGAGCAAAACATTTCCTGACAAGAGGCAACTCTCTGCTTAGATTCTGCAAAATCCTCAATTATTTATCTGGCATGAAGGACTTAAAATAGCTTCGTGGAAACATCACAACATGCTGTCACTGTTGCACTTGCATCTTGCAACTGTGACTTTAAAGCTGATTTTTTCCCCCAGTACATTAACAAAAAAATAAATCAGCCCCTAAACTTGTATTTGAGGAGGATCTGATAATATTCTTATCCTGGACTTTAGACTCCCTGGGTATTTACCTTTGAGTGGTAACATGAAAATTGTGGACTGACAATCAGTACACGGATCATAAGAAAGCCCACTTATTGTTTCTGTTACATGTTGCGTTAAAACTTTTTAATTTTTGCTTGTAGTTAGGAAATAACAGAGTGGTAACACTGCTGAGGCTCTTGTGAATTAGAGCCTGTATGAGAGCCTTCTGATGTTCTTTCTCACTGAGAAACTGTGAAAGACAATAACTGTGAATGTCCAAGTGAGGCTCATAAAAACTAAAATCCATCTGGGGTCAACAACAGAGAGTGAGGTTAGTATGGTGGCTTTTAACCCATTAATGAGAGATGAGGTTAAAATTAAAAAGATATTGTTTATGTGACCTCTCTCTCACACAAGTATAACGTACAAGCATAGCAAAATAAACATGATACCAAGAGATATTTTTAGTATTTTGAAAAATGTTGATAAAACAGTTGGATGATTGAAATCTTTTAAGCAAGACTAACTCATTAGGAAGATACACCGAGTGATCAAGAGAAAAAGATGGTGTAATCGGTTTCCGTAAGTCAGCAAATGTATGAATTAAATCTGGAAATATCTGTCCAAAGAAAAAATAAACGTGACGAATATAAAAGTAAGATTTCAGTTGTAACAGGTTTTGATTCCTGTGACAGCAATCAGTTTTTTTCACTACACAGTTCTACAGCTACTGACTTCACAGACTTTTGGTTAGACACATTTTACTTTTAAGTGAAGATGTCTTCCATGTTGGCAAAGTCCAAAAGTCAGGACTTTCCTCTTGACGGATGCAGGCCCTTGATCCAATCTTAGCCAGAAAACATCTTGACACTGAGTGGACACTTCAAAGCCGAGGCACCAAAATGAAAGCAGTCATGTCCCTTTGACAAGTAATAGATTTCAAAGCAATACGCTGGTTCACTGGTTCACTTTATCAGCTGACTTAAATATTTCACGCTCAGACCTTTAGTATTTGAAATGGTTGTGACACATTTTGCCTACCTGTAGACTGGCTGCATCTCTCTGGTGATGCCTATTACCGCTCCTGGAGGAAACTGGTCGAATTCTTGGAAAAGATCCCTGATGTTTGTTCTGTATTTCAGATCCAGGTCAAGCTGCACTATGCGTGTCAGACCTAAAAAAAGAAAACGAGGACAACATGTTGAAAAGGATCAAGCTTTAGAAAAACTTCCAAGATTATTCTGAACATGTATAAACTACTTTAACAAAGAACAAGCGACCTTCATCTAACGTGTGAATGAAATGAGATTTCTATTTTTAGAAATTATCCCAGGAAATGTACTTCTGAATCAACTGAATTTCTCTGACCACTAGCACATTATCCAGAGACTGATTGTCAACCTAATCACTTCTTCCAGGAATACACAGTAAAAAGGAAATGTGAGCAGACTCTTGAAAACCTTAACACAATTTAATGGTCGCACTGCAGTGGTGTTTTCGTCATTTGCTTTGTGTAATGTTACCATTGACCTAAAAAATGAAAATGTCTATAAATTATGAGGAGAAATGTAAAGAAAGTTGAGCAGGACAATAAAAAGGTGAAGTTGTGAGCATACATGCAGTAAATGATTAACACTGTGTCTTATTTGTGGATGAAAATGTAACAGCAGTATCCAGGATATTCAGGTCCTCATCTGTTCATTGTTTCAGCTTCCTATGTTTTGCTGGTTGGCATGGTGATGAAAGGATGGGAAATACTCAGGAATGGTGTGCCAGGGGCACAACATGATTATTGCACTGATGAAAACACTTGTCAGCTTAAGACGTACTGTCAAAGAAGACAGCTAGTTTGAGGGCAGTAAACATTTATTGGCAACACAAAAAGGTTATTTTAGCAACAGCTGTGGAATTGGTGCAACTGGTGGTGAAGGACTTAATACATGATGGTACTTAAAAATAATGAGCTGCACGGGTTGTCTCCATCATGGACCTGCAGAGCTCAATTCAACAAGATTTCCTATCTGTGTCACTTCTTCACAGCCTTGTTGCGAGCAGCCATTAAAGTGCAAACAAAATGTGTGCTATTATACGGAGGGAAAATACGATTTTCTATTAGTGGTGCATCATCTCTCCAGTATGTAACCAAGAGATATTAGAAGGAACATAAAGAGGCTGTCCTTGGAAAAAAAATAAACACAAATCGCCTGCTAGTTCAGTTCACGTGTAAACAAGGCAGAGTAAATTGAATTTCACCTTTCATGGCAGCATATGAGCTGTATGTTTGCTGCTCCAATCTGGATGCTAATGTCCCATCTTAATGTGTATTGTTTATCTACAACAGGTTCATAATGTACATCAGAACTGCTTTAAGTACAAAACAGCACTGCAATTGTGTTTATATATATATATAATTCTATTCTTCCATAATTTCATGTGTCCATCTAAAAACTGGCGGATAGCGGGATTAAACGGAGATAAAATGCTGGACCAAAATCAATTTAAAACTAAATAATAGTCAAGATGTTTAAAATTAATTTTCATGTTGTCACTTGTGATACAGTTATTGATGTAAGTTTTATATATAATTAAATAATTAAATGAAGCAAAAGGACTGTTATAGTTTATCATCCATCCTAGTTTTCTTTTTTCATTGGGGTAAAAATTCCAGTGCAGGATTGTACTCAAAGAGGCCAAACATCACAGATGGACAACCAAATAAATAAAAAAAGCTGATATGCAGAACAACAAAGCATAACATGCAATCATGATGAGATCATAGCTGGAATACAAGTTTGTACAGCAAAGATATCTGAGCGGTGGTTTCTGTTGAAACAAGTAAAAGAGAAGACTCAGCAACACGCAGCGACCTGTTTTCTGTGCTCTACGAACAAGGAAGCTGCCATTACAATGCCTTCATGTAATGTGGCAACAGAGAGGGGCTTGCAAGAGTAATCTCCGAGTGGTCGGCGCTGTTTGTTTGTACTAACAGGGCTTAACTGGTGGGAGTATAGCAGGAAGAGGGCCTTCAGTTGTTACAACATTGTGATATGGTGGGTTTGATGTTAGATCAATGACTCAACACAAAGTCTTGTGAAGGTGAAAGTAGGGCTTTGTGGTACTGTGGGTGTTATATGACAACATATTAAGATTATGAGTTCAATGAAAATGTGATTTAAATATATTACAATACTGTTTCTGCCATCTCCACTTTCTCACGACAGCTACGGTACATCTTTGGTTGGGATAACGAACGCTTTCTGTTTGGTATTACATATCCTAAATACTCTGTTTTCACCACCATCGCTCTCAACAGTATGACTACGCAGCATGTCTTTCATAGTGATTATGCTATAAATAAAGGTTCTTTTAACATTAACATTGTTACTATGCAACCAATTGTCTTTCCCATTGCTTCATCTGTGCAGCCTTGGGTTCAAAATGTGATTGTAGATCTTTGAGTACTTTGAGTAGACTTTTGATACTATAAAACAGTAGTATTCCATTGTTTTGAACATGTAGTACCGAAAAAGTAACCAAGTATAAGCATCAGTCAACCCTACAAAGGACCGTAATGTAAAGCACTGTAATGTTCTAATATTTGCCTTGTACAGCAACTGGTAACCCTGGTTTGAACTGTTGGCTGACAAAAATAAACCCAAGTGACGGACTATGGGTCTAATAGACGAGCTTAGTGACTCTCCGGCATCAGTTTCACCTCCTGCTGTACACTACTGATTGCTACAGTATGTCTCCATGTGACTGGTGGAGGCTGTGCAACCACTGATCACTATCAGAGCCAATTTCCTCCAATAGCAACTTTTTAAAATGTCTTATCTGTGCTGGCTGATTGACCAAACCAATGAATCAGTCAACCTCTAATTCTGGTCACAATTAGACACCTGCGTCACAGTAGAATTAGAGTAAGCACATTTTGAACATTCCTCGTGCTCACAAACATGTTTTGACACGACAGAATACGACAGAAGTTGGTTTTAATGCTGCCTTCTGTAACAATCGTCTGACTGCGTAGCCTGAACATAACAAGAGGAACATCTGACTTGTAGCCAGTAGTTCAGGTCAAAACTATGGTAAAAAGTTACATTTAATAGTTATTATGCTGTAAGTTGCACTGAAGCTAACAGTGCTCTTAGTAATGCAATAAAAAACAATTGCTGAGAAAGGGCACAAGTCTATTCCATGATAAATAGTATTAATACTTCAGGACTGAGAGCTTTCCTTGATTATAGACAGCTGAATATGAGTTCAGGAGAGTGACAAAGAAAACAAAAGGTTTTCTCTTATTTGTATGTCTTTAACTTCCTTTATTTCCTCTGAGCAGAGATTAAAGGAAAAAGTTGAGGTAGAAAAATCAGGGCAACAAGCTTGTTTTGTGTGAAACAGAACCCCCTACCTGACAAATCTTCTGTAGTGATGTCGGTCAGGCGGTCACTGTTAACTGGTGCACAGCTGGATCACCAGTCAGTCTTTAAACTGTCCTGTGTTGCATTATAATGCTAGTTTGGAGCTTAAAATTGAATTTTTACGCAATACTTTACAGGTGGCCGCTGTAGTATAAATGCATTTTTTTTAAATAGGCCAGTTCATATGTAAAAATGTGCGAGGTTGTGGTCTTTTTAAACTCACTCAATACTGGTTGGTGTTTTTATCTATATTTATATATATATATCCATATATTTATCTACTAACCATATAACTGCTATAGAGCTAAATTGATAAGTAGAAATAAAGAGGGTTAAAATCAATCTTGGCCAGGTGTGTAGGTGTCAATTTAATGGAGCTTGCCTGAGGCTCTGGTCAGATCAGACACTCCTCAGCTCAGCCACAGTAACAAAACAGACAGTGTTGTCTAACATCACATTTTTTTTCCAGGAAGAAAGTAGGTCAACCTCATTAAGCCCTAATGTTAGTCTTGATGTGAACACTTACAGCCTAAATGTAAGGGTCATTGTTCTCTGCTCTGAGCAACGTTCACGGGAAACCACCCTTTTCTTTTGAAGGAGGAGATCACTTAATTCATTTTCACCCTCATTATTTTCCCACGCGTCGAAATGTTGACGTGTTTTCTGCTGCAAGAAAAACCTGTCAACTGCTGTTTGCAGTAAATAGGGACGTGTAGTCACAAGCACCGGTTAGAAAATGTTTCTAGAAGTATAAAGTGAGAAAACAAAAACACAAACAAGCTTCAGATCAATCATATATTTATATTTTTTAACCCTTTAACTCTCTTTTTTGATTTCACATTCTATAGCATTGTTTCAGCTATTGAAATATTATCTAGTTTTCATCTTTTTCAAATAATAGACAGAATAATAGATGTTTTAAATAACAAGTTAAAGCAATGCCAGTTTTGCTGGATTTCTAACACATCCATACTGCAGTAAATTTAGGGTTGTCCCATGATCAGTCTCTGGTGAAGTCTGTCCTCCAATGTATTTTCTAGTTTTACATGATACCCTTTGTGGATCTGATCAGCTGGGAAGTCCCAGCTGTCACCATATTGTACCTGTTAAGATGGTCAACTAAGAGAGAAAGTCAGGACATTTACATTCAGCTCCAGCCCAATCCCTTCAAACATCCCACCAATGTTCAACCCTGGTCTGTTATTTTACATCAATAAAATGATCTGGAAGAGTTGTTAGCTCTTTGTTTTTAGCTCTGAAGAAAGAGGACAAGAGGTTATAGCATGACTGCTAAAGCTAGACTTTATTTAAAAAAAGGCAAAACACTGTGTGTGTCAGGACTGCTAGAATGTTTAAAAGGTTTTATCACAAAAGCCGGTATGTTTTGGAATTTCACCAGGCACTGAGGGGAGGTCTTCTGAAACCGATTGCTTTCGACACAGTCTGCAGGAAAATGAAGACGGAACCTGAAAACTATTGCAACAAATCAGCATTTTTTACATCTATCTGCTGTGTAATTTTAGGTCTGTGAGGCGACCAATAGTACGGCTATAATCTCCCCTCCAGGTACCATCTTTCTCACTTTAGCAAAGCAATTCACACATTAGCAGTGCCACTTCTACCTTAGGTGGAAAATCGAGGTTGCGGTCTCAAGTCCCGGCATGTTGAGACCTCTAGAGGGGATACAAAACATCTCCATTAAAAAAAAAAAAAAAAAAGGTGTTTCTTAGGAACCTTATCATTAATTAGAACATGTTTCCATTGTGCGATTTTATCATCCACAGGGACAGATGGCATAAAAATAGAGTCCTATTATTTAAGGCATATGTCTGCTTTTATGATCGTCTGAAGGTTTGTCATCTTTATGTTGTTGCTAATATCTTGTGATAGATAATCAGCACTGATCTTGATTTGAAGTCGAACATTTCATAAAGCACTTCTCAGAAATTGAATTTTATTCATTTCTTCTACATTCAACGAGTGAGCAAACAATGCTCTTTCCTTGGATAGAAAATTGTATAATGTGCACATTGTAGGGTAAATTGTAAACACATTTTCTGGTTGTGAAACTGTGGATGGATGCAAAGTAGCTAAAACATGACACATCTATATTTTTTAGGGCTACATGTGTAAAACAGCTGAGCAAGACTGATAAAAGGCCTACACCATTTGAAAGGATGTGATCGTCATCACAAATTGTAATAAATTAATATCTCATCCAGCTACGCACGGACTGTCACAGTACAAGTTGCTTCAACTAAGAACAGCACATCCTTTTTAGCGCAGACAAGGCAGAAACTGACTCATCTGCACTGTTTGTGCTGACAAGACATCAGCCCAATATCTGCAGACAGCCGGCTAGTTGGCGCTAGCTACCTGACAGTGACAGACTGAATAAGGTAAAATCCCCACACTGTTCAGTTCAGTCGACTTCCAGGGCTTTACGTCTCGCAGCACGAGATAATATCTCTCCAACAAACACAAACTGAGAGCTCAGATCAGAGTTTCAGTCCATCCCTATCGGAGATGTGATCTCGAGAGTAAGCTAATCAGCCCGGCTGTGACATTTTTTACACATATTGTTAGTCTCGATTTAAAAATGCTTTCATTATGTATTTATTATTATTGAAAATTGTCTCAGATTTTTTAAAGTGTGGCTGACATATGGCTCATGGATGTTTCAAACTCCCAGATATCAACATGAGGATGAATGTTTGTGTTGTGAGACGTTATTATAAGCAAAATATGGTGTCTGTATTGTACAAGAAATTACTTCATGATCCCCACCTCTAATTAGATTATTAGATAGAAAATACTGTCAAGTTCAAAATAAACTACAGGTTCAATGACAAAGACGCCAGTCTAGCTGCCACAGGTGTAATAATACAGAAACATTCATATTTCTCTTTTATATTTAGCAAACACTTTCCTATTCAGGCTTTGTAGCTGGCTTAACACTGAACCCAAAATTTCTTCTGCTTCTTTCTTCTTTCTGACAACCAAATTAAACTCTCTGAAATCACATCTCCCACTTCACAAGTTAGAGTAAGTTAAATTTCCAGCCCTCCCACTTGCAGGTGTTATTTGTGGATATCACTCTTGTTTCACTGTGTCATTAATCCTAAATGATGTTCCCGTGTCTGCTGTGAGCTTTAGAAAAATAGTTAAATCAAGGAACCATGGCGCCCCCCCACTCTCCCTGTTAAGACGACCATGTTAGGCCGTTTATAGATAAAAGCATTCTTTAAATAGAAATGTGTGACCACTTGGATGCACAGAGCAGATGGGTGGCTCACGTGGTTGGTCAATAAGGACACAACGTGAGACACCATCAGACAGACACCAAACACATTTGTCATAAAATACACCCGACACCACATTGGCAATATGTTCTATCCAGTCAAGTAAATCTAGTCAAAACAACTTTGTGCTGTTCTCCACGACAAATTACTTTTCAGAGCTGACAGCTGAGTGACAACCACGCACTCAAACATTTTCCCCTCCGAGCACAATCTTTTATTTATCATCCTGTTTTGCCTTCAAACATTCATCTTTTTCTTCAAAATTTTCCTCTTCTGCTCCCTAACTGATAACCTTTCCTGAGAAATTTAAACAGCACACTTCGATGTGCCATAGAAAACCTGAATTTAACCACAGGGCATTGTCAAACATCTTTCTTTGGTAGAAACCTAATGAATGAAGAAATTAAGCTTCCAGCTCATGCAAATCTGATTACCAGTAGTGGCAAGTTTATGAAAATGGTTTAATGCATGAAACTGCTGAAAACAGAAACTCTTTGCTTCAGAGTGAACACATCATGACATGTGAACCCTGATTAAAATGTTTAAAAAAACAAAACGTGACGGTCAAGTCAAGTGTCCGCATCATATCCGCTCTGTGCAACGTGAGGCACACAATCCCAAATGGCACAGTGCCCTGCTGTCTGCAAGACGGTGAATTGGTTTCATATGTGTGCCTCCGGTGACTATTGATTCAAACCCCAAAGCCCAGCAGTTTAGATTAGAGGAGTGACACCCCATGCTGCACATCCACTGAAGTGAGCCACAACAGTGCACGCCAGAGGAGATCGCTGCCATCGGTCAACACCAACACAGGGGGCACTAATGTGGGCAGCAGTGACAGAACACATCCTTCCTTCCTCACTCCCCAGGGCCTCTGCAGCATGCCACGTGTCTCTTAGATAGCTGCCTTTTCCAGCTGTGCACCAGCAGTGCCAGGATAGAGAAGTGAGCATCTGAGTGAATTTAAAAACATGGTCTGCCACAGAATCAAAGCAGGATACTAATATTAATGCAATATAACATTAAAATAAGCATTTCTGTAAAGAATATCATAAAAAACAGACGTGAAATCATTTTGACGCTACACTGATGTGTAATCAGGTGAATGGTGTCTGTGTCAGTCCCAGTCTGTGCCTGTTCTTGCACAATGTAACTTTGTGTTCCAGATACAATCGCCCACAAGAAGTACGTATCGCTGTATGGCTCTACGCCACACACCACCAACTAGTTCACCTACTTGAGTGAAACTGGATCATATTTTATGCTAAAATGCTGACGTGGAGCAGAGCCGGTGTCGTGCTAGAGCTGGAGCTGTGCAAGCAGGCAATGGAAACAGCCTCTATGGACATAATGACAGAGGCCAACAAAACCAAAGAAGATGCTGATGGAAGAAGCTAAAATAGAAAAGGAGAGAGTGACTGAGTAGGAAGCCGCTGGACAAGAGTAAATCTGAGACTGAGTATTATTCATTGTGGAGAGTTTTGTGAAATAAAAAGTTAAAATAAAATAATAAATAGCTACCATTGGGGGTAAGAGGGGTAAGAAAATATGCCAGAATTTTTAGATTAAATCAAAAATCAAAACCCCAAATCTAAAGCTAAATCTATGTAGTTATTTAACTGACTAAGAAATGTGACAATATGTGCTTTTCTTACTTTCAGGCATGATGTGATGCATGGCAACAGACAGGAAGAAGATGGCGTCGCTGTAGTAAGCCCCAGAGCCAGCGCTGAAGTGCTTCTGCATGGCCTCCACAATAGGGAATAGCTTCTGTGTGAGAGCCACCACGTCATGGAACAACACCTGCATGGCAGATCAACACAGTGAAGTCATGTTAGTACAACAATGTGAAAACTGCAGTAGAGCTGGGAAATATATGCAACTACTAAAGACATAATTTCATGCTGCTATGGGTACATACGGTGTCAGATTTTTGTTATTGTAATATGGTTTAAATGTGTTTTCCTCATCTTAAAAAGGCTTCATTCCAGTTTGTTTAGACTGCTCTCAGAGGCTGTGAATGCCTCACATGAACCTCAACAAAGACGTTCCCAGTGGGTAATCATTTTCAAAGCACAAATACTCATTTTTTAGTCAAACGTATCACAATATTTGAGTCCATCAGCATCTAACAGCCTTTTACTACAGATGGCTGCATTTATGATAAGAATCAGAGATGTATGGGACATGTATGTTGGCATCATATTCTCCTTAAGACCAGATGATTTTGTTTAGAAAGTACTTTTTCAGTTTGAATGACTCACTGATGTGACATTTCCAACTTCAGAAGTGAACATTTTGTGAGAGCTTTAAAGTTCAGGAGTTGTGGTAAATCCTAACAATAACCCATCTATTTTTGTGTCCTTTAAAATCAGAACAAACCAGAAATGACGAGCTGCACACATAGGAAAGGTAGGTACTGTACTGTACTGTTCAAAAGTCGGCCGATTTGACCAAAAACGTGGAAGGTGACTCAGAAGACTCCACACACTTTGTGTAACCGCTCATGTAAACCTTTTACTGTTACAGTTACCAAAGAGAAGCATGCTGTGACTGTCTTGAGAAAAACACACATTTTTCTCCAATGCACTGCCTTGTGTCTTTTTTTTTTTTAAGTTTTGACTACAAATGATGCTTGTGTCCAAGTTTTCTGCCCCTCGGTGCTGCTCCTCTGAGCTTTAAATCCCACGGCAGCTGTGAGGCAGCGGTTTTTGATCATGTACAGTTGATATCTCTACAGATTACTGAAAGAGGATTTTTTTTTTTTAAATATACTAAGCACTGATTATCATTAAAGCTTTCCTGCAGGAGGAAAATTAAATATGTTGGTTTGGGACAGAGGAGAATCTGGAAGCATACATGTTAGAGGATGCAGATTAAACCTGGACAATATGGCTGTCGTATTATAAATCAGGTCCATGCGCCCCGACAGGCAAACATCATTTAATGATCCCTGGCAGATTAAGGTAAGCCCTCGTCATTTGCAGAAATCAGTACCGTCCTGGGATGCTGTTAGTAATGTGATGTAATGGCACATAAATGACTGCTGTAGGTACAATAAGTACTAGGTAAATTCCTGACAGATAATTTTCACTCAGTGGGACTGCATTTAATTGACAGCACTTATTAGATGTCCCTAACTCATCCAAAATAAATTACTGTGGTTATATGAGCAACACCACATTGTTAATATCAGACACTATGTTCATCGTTTCATTTGAAAGCAAGCATTTGAAAACAATGAGAATTGACACATCGGGGGGCGTCTCATTTTTGTGTTTTCATCATGACAAACACACTATCATTTACAACCAATTGACAAACCATATATAAAAAAAGAAAAACTGGCACAACCCTGTCAAAAAATGTTTTTTTTTTTTTTACTTTTAATGTTAAACAGCAGACTGCTTTTTTGTCATTTTAGCAGCTATGATTACTTTTCACTCTTGTAGCATGAACAAAAAGACCACCAGTCATGTATTTTTATCTGTGCCACATAAGAGATTATTTAAATATGTGTTTTGAAATTCATTTTAGAGCCGTTGCTTGTGCAGCTTTTTCTTTGATAAAAATGGTCCAAAACGAGAGCACTTCACTGACTAACCAGCCTTGAGATGAGATGCTTGAACATACAATTGAAGCTCTACTGTTTCAAAGTAGCAGCAAAGTTTAAGAGTTTAAATACTAGTTACTATTTTATACTTAGGCCCTGTGGTTTGTGAGGGACAAATTAAGGACCCACCCTGTACCGGGAGTTGAACACGAATAAATGTGTGACAGGCAGCTGTTGATTGGGAAAGGGATTCGTCATTTGGTGAAAAAAGTTCCAATTAAGTTTGATAACCATTATATTATTCTTACAGACTTCAGCTTCCACTTTAATGTGCAATACTTACATTGTTTTTTAATGAGCACACACCACTCCAACCTCCTCCAACACAGATTTTTTCAAAGATTTTTGGACACATTGACAAGCACTAAAATAGCCAAACAGCATTTCTTCAGCCATAAAATAAATACTGTCTTGTTCTGTATACTTTTGATACTTTTGGCATTCAGTGTATTTGGTGAAGTGATATTATTAGTTCACAAACACAACCAGCTGCACATAGTTGACTTCAGAGGCTGGACATGTTTGGCAGTCGTACTGTTTTTTGAAGGGTCGCTGGGACTGAGCAAAATCTCCTTTTTTGATTACCTAATTTCTACTGAGCAGATGCTGAGATGCGGGAAATCCAGAAGTTTAAGCTTCTTTATACTGTACACAAATACACAATGACAAATATTGCCAGGAGAAGCTGTGTGCGTGCATAACTTTGAAACAACAATATCTTTTTATTTAGACACTTCCCACTCAATAACATTCATCTTCTTTGTGTGGGCAGATTTTTAAATACTTTAAAAAAAAAAATCTAATCAAGGGTGCAAGAAAAACATAAAAGTTTACAAAGTACCTGCCTATTAGCAGAATTCATAATTATCATGAAACCAGGAATTTGCAGGCTACAGTTATAATCACTGCATCCCTATATGAAAGTGGAACATATCATGAAGCGATGACTCGAGTGCAGAAAGATGTTGTGTCATGAGGACTGTGTGAATGTTGGTCAGCAGTAATGAGCACAGCCTCTGGGCAGTGCAGCTCTGCGGGCTGTTTGTTGCGAATGTCAAGTGGGTCAGTGAATTCACCTCTGTTGGGAAGCGATGGAGGCTAAAATTCTTGCATAACCGCTGTCTCACCCTCAAGCTCCTTTAAGATAAATAATTAATAGAAATGAGGCTCAAGATGAGCACACAAGGATGTCAACATGCTCGTATACACTGTATCCATCAGGCCTGCGGGCGTCTCCGTCCCATCTGTAACTTTGGCATGACTTCTGTGGCTGTTAGTGGTCACATCAGGAGACACACAGCGGCCAATGCTTGTGTCAGTAGTGGCAGAACATTGTTTCATTATTTCATGATTCATTATTTAGACCCATGATGTTTAAAAGCACTGGTCTGGAAGGATCCCGTGAAACTGATGAAACCACTGAGTGAACAGCTTGTTGCCAGTACAACCCAAGCACTGGTTTCCCTTTGCCACTATGTACTCACTCGAGCTGGACTGATATACAAGCATTGATGTTTTCAGCCAATTTCAGCTTATCACAGATATACTGGCATCCGCGCAGGATATTTCAGTACAGCAGTACAAACAGCTAAAGACATGCCTTTTTAATTAGGATATTTTTAGGAGCATTTAGCACTTTATTTGAGAGTGGGCAGTAGACAGATGACAGGAAATCAGGGAAGAGAGACGACAAGTACAAAAAGTCCCCGGCCAGAGTCGTACCAGGACACGTAGCCAAAGATATCTTTGAGGTCATTTAGAAACAGTTGTCTCCTCGATACCTATCCTAATTTAATAACCAAATTTAAAGGATGTTTATGAAAATTGTGAATAGGGGTGCCCAGTAGCTCGCCTGGTAAAGCTCAGCCTGCAGTCCTTACCACAACTAGGTTTGATTCCAACCTGCAGCCCTACGCTGCATGTCATCCCCTCTCAATCCCACCTTGAAGCCAAGTCTCCCACTGGCACCATCCAATACTGATCTGATAGTAACATAAACAATCATGATCGATTTGTTTTTTCTAAAGAATTGTGACCAAGCTACACAGTGAGTGGATACATTTACAGCTGAAAAATTAACGCGCCAATTCTCTCTGGTGGACTAAAAAAGGCTTTCATTTCTGTCCAGCATTTTCTTGTTACTGAACAATACCGTAAAATCTGCAATAGGCAAACATTGGCCTTCAGATGAATCGTTTAACTTGAATAAAAATGCTAAAAGCTTTGCTTTGCTATGCACAATTGAGTTACAATCCATTGCGAGCACATACTACCAACAACTAACAGACCCATACAGTTAGGGTGGTCTAAACTCTTAATATCTCTAATATATATAAATATCTATGCTGTATTCCTACATCAACACTCTGCTTTCAAACAGATTTTTGGTTGACAGTTTAATTAAATATAACCAACAAATGTGTTACTTATTGGCAAACTTTTATTGACTATTTGTTTGTGATGCCGTTAATGTAAGACTGCTATAATTATATATTTTTGTATCATTCTATGACACCTCAATGTCTCGCTAATACTCTCAATCCTTTGTACTACCCCTACTGAATATGTGTTTTGTATCTTGGCCAACTTTGACTTGACTGATAGTTATTCACAGGAAGGGGTGGGGGGATAATCTCTGCATACCAGTTTTGGCTGTACTTTTGAGAAATCGTCTTTCTTCTTTAACACCCTGGTAACACAACAGATCCAATTTATATCCATGTAGCAGGTTTCACATCATTTCACCATCACGTGTCAGATCTGAACAGAAAACCTGTCTATTATTTGTATATGTATTTTACAATTCACACTTCAGCTGGGCTCCTGCAAGACTCTGATCTCAGTCTGAGTATAGAGATGAACAAGAAAGCAATCAGACCGACAGGCTCAAAAACTGCCAAGATGCCAAGCTGAGCAAACCTCTAACCAATCCAAAGCAGGCACGGCTTGAGCCTAAGCTAATACAGAGCTGTAACATCCACACCAGATGTTGTGCATGACAACACATTCCTGAGAGAAAAGGCCTAGCTGGTGAGGATTTAGAAGGAGCTAAGTAATTTGTAAACAAGTTTATGTCTGTGTGTCCGGTGAAGAATACAAAAGAGGAGAAACGGGGCAGGACATAGCATGCAACAGAAAGAGCCACAGAGAGGCGACATAATCCTCTGTTTTGGCAGTGAGGACACAGTAGGAGGGATATCCCCATTAGTGAGAGATCAAGTTTGGAAGGCCAACACTGCCACCCTGTGCTTCAACCTTAAACAGCACTACAGGTCTTTCTCATAGAGGAGGACTGGGTTAAGAGGTCAGTGTGCTTCAAATGACGTGCTTGTCAGTTTGTTGAACAGCACCTCAGATCCTTAGATTATTATTATCATTATCTGTACACGTCTCCCGGCGTAGTCAGACGACATGTTGTACAAACTACAAGCTAACTTTCGAATGTTTTTTGCATCTGACTCTGAAGTGTGAGCTAATTAAATCTCTTTTTACTTTCTCAACAGCATGAGAGCAACTCAATGTACATCAAAAGTAACTTCACAAGAAGTTAAACTTCTTTCTTTCAGTCAAACATAATGAGGTCTTCTTATATTGAAATTAACATATAATCAAGTGCAAACATGTCTAGACTGCCTACCTCATACTTAAACGTTGCATCAAGGAGAAATTCCTGCAGCATCCTCTCTCCCAGTTCTTTGCTGGTCGGGTCGCTCACAAAGTGAAGGACCAACACCTCTCCCTCCAGGAAGCGTCCATGCTTAACCATAGACAACATGGCCACCTTGAACTTGTCCTGCAGGCTCCGGCTCTTGTCCACCTTGGTAAACATCATGAGTGCGTGATAGCGATGGTCACCAGCATCACTGTCCACCATCCTGGGCCTAAATCCCTCACTCTCTCCGTCTACATCTCGTTCTTCCCCACCTTGCTCCTCAGATCCAGCTGTGTGTGGGAGCCTGGTGTCCACTGTAAGGTCTGCATCGTTCCTGTTGGTGTTGTGGCTGGCCTGGGTCTGCTTGATCCTCTTTGTGGTGCTGGAGAAGTTCTGCCTCTCTGAGCCAAAGTAGTAAAAAGCGACAACAGCAAGTGCGGCAGCCAGGAGCAGCACAAACTGATAGGACCTGAAAGTACTGATCCTACCCATGATTCTGACTACCAGTCTTAGGATGCCCATATCTCCCTATTGGTGTCATGAGAATGGGGGTGGACATGGGAAAATATTCACCATTTTGTATCCCTCATATGTTTGTAGGTTGCCAACATTTTCCTGTAAGAGAAAGAGCACTCATTCAGACATGACAGCGCCAGTAAAAAGCAGTAGTAATATGAGCTAAAATGTGACGTCAGCTTAGTAAGTGGAGGAAAAAAGTGCAGATCATGAGTAACACTTTTCCACCAAATCAGCACTGGTTCTGTTCAGGATTCAACAACAGTCAACAATAAGCTGTAAAAACTGTTGTTTTTAATGGTAAAAAACTGGCAGCTGTGGTTGAATTACAGTACAACTTTTTAAAATATTACAGTAAAATGATTTTTGTACTGTTGATTTCACGTTTAAAGTTGGCGATTTGTACCATATATTATAATATCTGTCTATCGGTCTGTCTGCCAAACCATGACCATAAAAGACTATAAAATATGCCATTAAATATTAAGGTGTTTTACTGTATAATAACAGTCTCTAATATAAAATACGTTATTCTGTATACATTCCATTAAAATGGTGTATAAATAAAGGTTTTGAAATATGACTGTGTTTTACTACATACAGGAAAACGCAGTCATACCTCTTGGCATATTTTACAGCCTTTTACTGTCATGGTTTGGCAGTTTTTCACCATAAAATGTACAGACATGGTGTAAAATAAACATATCTTCTATGTGAACGATCTGTAGCCAAACAGTCACTCAGTTCACTATTTAGATCTATAACCAAATCACACATCCCGTATCTTATGTAGTCTAGCTGCAGCCGACTGAGTTGAACTCTCTGGGTCTGTCTGACCACATGTCCTGACATCTTTGGTGCCTTTGATTCAGTGGGACTCTAACCTCCCTAAAACACCTCAGTGTGTTCATGCGTGATTGATCCAACCTGTCTTGCCTTAATCTGTGTTGGAAATACTGTTGTTATAGTAGACACATTATTGATAAAGAATAAATCAAAAGCATTCAAACCTCTACCACAAATACATAACACATATACAGTAAATCCCTGTAAAAAAAGAAAAAAAAAAGAAAAGAAAAGACAAGACACCGTAAACACAGACACCGCGTTACAAAACTCTGAATATCACACTGTTATCATGCACAGAAAATATCATTTACTTCAGCAGGAAAACGGCAGAGGTGCATCCACTTGCCTGTCTCGTGTTGATCTCTGTAGGTCCATCTTGACAGCTTGTTGGTGGATTAAGCTGCCCTGAGCTGTTAACATGCACCGGATCCTCAACTTTTATAAAGCAATACGACATTAACCAACGTTACACTGAACTCTAACGACACTGTTAACATTGAAACAATGTCATATCATCAAAATATGGAGTCATAAACGCTGCAGAAACCTGCTGACACAAGCGAGGATGCTAAGTTAGCAAGCGGCGACTTTGCGCCCAGACGTGGGTCGATGAGTTGCCCTCCGAGAGAGATACTGTTTGTTTAACCCAAACACTGAGCCGAGCACTGGTTAAAATCACCGGTATGTCTCTGAGTACTCATATCGCTGTAAAACTACTGCGCTATTTGCACGGTTTTGTGATTCAATAAAGATAAACGGTAAAAAAAAAAAAGACGTGATTTGGAGAAACCCCAAGCTAGCAGCCTAGCAACAAAATACTGTGACGCAACCTTAGCCACGCCCACTATGTGCAGCCGTATTCCGAGTCATGATGCCTTCAAGTACAGTTGGAAAAATGCCAGTTGTCATTTTTACGTACGAACAGATGGAGCAAAGAATGATAGTTGACTTAATTTTAATTTACTGACTTCTTTATTTTTGATCCGTCCTTTTTAATCTCGTCTGATAGATTCTGCTCAGTATGTAGAATAACCAAAACCTTATTTTGTAGCATAATAATTGTTAAAACATTAACAACACAAAGACTTGGTTAGTTGTTTCTACACCGGCAATGATACTATATATTGTTTGCATTACAGTTAAACATTTAAAAATAACACAAACAATGACTCATATTCATATACTGCACATGATTCACATTTCTCCTCTTTGTCCTGCTTATGTAACATAATGTAAATATCATCATATAATAACATATTATTATTGGATAATTTTAAACTCACAAATATTAATATCAGTATCAGCCTCAAAATTTGAATAAGGGTCAGGCTATAAAATTAGCTTAGAGATAGCAGCAGAACTTAAACATGTGCAAAGATCTGACTTACAAATAGAAAGCTATAAAAAGTTAAGTAATAATAATAATAATAATAATAATAATAGTGGAAATAGAACTACAGAAATAGAAAAGATTGCACAGTTAAAGGTGCAGTGTGTAAGATTTGGGGGCTTTATTTTCAGAATAAGGCAAACATGGACATTCATAACTATGTTTTCATGCATGTATAATCACCTTAAAATAATAATCAATAAAATAAATGATCTTTTTATATCTACAGTGGGAGCCGGACCTCTTTCATGGAGGCCGCCATGTTGAAACACCGTGTTTCTGCAGTAGCCCAGAACAGAAAAGTGTTGTTTCTCCTTTACTCTATGAAGGTGAGGGTGATGTGAGGAGATTGCAATGCAGTAGATGCAACTAAATTCTACACACTGGACCTTTAAATTAAGCTTGTAAGTTTTAATAAAGTATTTTGGTCATATTTACTTAGGTGAAGGTTCCCATTACTTCTTCCTCCACCGTTACATCTTCACCAAACACATTATGCCATGATTTTGGCCTACTTGAACGAAACTCATCGGTACGAGCTTACAAATTGCCCGTGAAAGCATCATTCCTGCCTCACGACATTCGGCAGTGGCATTGTTGCTGTGTGCCCGCGGCCGTTGTGTTCTTGTCGGCAGTAAATGTTAACCATCTTCTACCTGCAGGAAAGATGCTGAGCTGTGCGTTCGCCTGATGTTATTTTCGTCGTAGACATTAAACCTAGCTCGCATTTTTTTTGTTTTGAATTCAGGCACGTTGCTAGCACAACGCTAGCTAGCTTGATTTAGCATCCGCGAAGATGAACTCGAGCACGCACGTCATCCAGGTGACTAACGTCTCCCCGAGCACGACCTCCGAACAGATGAGGACTCTGTTTGGATTCCTCGGAAACATAGAGGAGCTCAAACTGTTTCCACCTGAGTGAGTATTGTTAACTTTAAATCTTTACCTGAGCTAAGGCCGCTCACGCCGGGCTCCTCTCGAGGCCTGCACCGTCGAGTAGGCCTCAGCGCGGGGCATGCTAATGCTAACGATTGCCCGCGCCTTTAGTGAATGCAGCAGCAGTCACTCCCCTTAGCATAACCATGAGGTGTGTATTGATAGTTGTGCTGTTTATGTGAGTGATTTTAGTGTAGATTTAAACCCCCTTTCTTCCACAGACTTCGGGATTCAGATAG
Source organism: Argyrosomus regius (assembly GCA_946959425.1). Classification (NCBI taxonomy): domain Eukaryota; kingdom Metazoa; phylum Chordata; class Actinopteri; family Sciaenidae; genus Argyrosomus; species Argyrosomus regius. The sequence goes on along the minus strand of OX336888.1, from coordinate 16,760,114 downwards.
TACCACAACTAATCGGTCGACATCCATTTTACTTGTGTGATAAATGCTAGGCTTTAAACTAATGACTGTGCTCATCCTCTTAATCTGTCATTTATTTCTGACCTAGTAGTAAGTCTTCATATTTGGGTAAATGAAAGGCGTATAAGCCCAGCATTTTGTCTGATAGATGAAAACTGAAACACTTTTGTTTTACCTCACTGTAAAATGATTCATTTGTGCATTTTGTCTTTATTTCTTGACATTTCATGACTAAACAATTGAGTCATTTATAAAAGTGACAGTGTAAATAAACCCCTGCACCTCTTGATGTAACAGCTACAGCGTTTTTTTAAATGAAAATTGGGAAAACCAATAAATTTAACATTACTATAGTTATGTCAGTGACTTCTTGTTTGTGATCCCTACATCCCACTTCAGTACATACAGTATTTTAATAAAGAAGATAGTAGAAATTAATTTGTTCTCTGCTTTGTATTCTCCTCTGTCGAATTACATCTGGCTTCTCGGCAGGTAGGACTTGTCAAGGACTGTAACAACAACAACAACAGCATTATAACAGTTCAATCACGATTTCACTCACAGGCAACCTGTGAGAAAGAGATAAAGCTTCGAAGCATCAGTGATTTACCATGATGTTTGATTGTTGATAAGATTTGTGCTAACACTATAAATAAATACAGTGTGTTGGTGTGTTCAGAGGATGTAGACGTCAGACAGTGGATTATATATTATAGCCCATAACATATTATTAACTTAGTCGTCACTGGGGACACAAAACTCATTCAAGTCAGTTTGAAGAAGGCATGTTGGGTGTCCTTGTTTGTATTCTTTGCACAACATATCTGTATTTTTTTCCAGTGACTCTCCCTTGCCTGTGACTTCACGTGTCTGTTTTGTAAAGTTCCTTGAGTCTGAATCGGTGGGAGTTTCCCAACACCTGACGAACACCGTCTTCGTGGACAGAGCCTTGATCGTGGTCCCTTTTGCTGAAGGTGGGTGTCTGTTTTATTCTTGTGTCGCTCACATGGCAGTCTCTGAACATGCATCACGATGTGTAGGTTGTTTTAGTAGAATTGCAAACACTATCTGAGCCATTGTGATTCTGTTTCTGACCAAGCAAAATTAGCTAAGCTTTTGTGTGCTTGGCATAGGTATGTAAAAGGGAAAATGTACATTTGTGTCCATGTCTTACAATCTAGCTGTAAACTTCTCTCTCTGTTATTTGTGTTGTGGTTTTCATAGTGGACAAGTCATTTGCAGAGAGCCCCTTCCTTGCTGGCTGAAAGTGGTCCTCTGCTGCCATCAGGAGATTAGAAAAAATAATGGCACCAGGCTCGCAAGCCCCCCTTCTCTCTCTTGTTCTGCAGTAAAATATTAACTCTTTATTTGATTTGATTTTTTCTCTCTGTTCAAGGCATCTTTTCTTTAAAAAAAAAAAAAAAAAAAGAAAAAACATAGCCACACAACTCTTAAGCAAAATGACGGGGTGGGGGAGAGGGAGCAGGGCAAATCTCGATTCCTCACATGTTCAAAGGATTTTAATATTTTACAAATAAAATGTAAAATGTCGATTTGTAGGCATGCACCAAATTAGGGATGCCCCGAGCAGATCTGCTGGATGGTATCAGGCCAATGTTATTAATCAATTGGTATTGACTTCGAGCGTGAACCAGTTCTGATCCTCTGTTTATATTTTAACCTCTTCAGCAGATGTTCCTCTTAAAGATCTGCAGAAGAAAATCTGTGTTTAAACTCATAATTTCATGATGTAGCATACATACAGTTTATTTGCTGCCACAACACAGCCACTCTGACTCTCTATTGATAATTACGTCCAAGCCATTAAAGACCCCCACACATACACACTGGTGTTTTCAGTCACTGGATGATTAGACCTATTTAGGTTCAGGTTGGGTGAGACTGTGGTGGGAGTTTGCTTACGTCCCCAAACTCCAAGTGTAAGTTGTCCCGCCTTAACGTGCAAAAAGACTCATCCATGGAGTGAGGGAGATGTCAATCAAGCACAGTCCTGAGGCGAGGTCTAATGAGCCAAATGAGTGAAAACACCTGCATGTACTGTGGGTCTGGTTTTGTTTTCTTCGATTCGACTAAGTATACACTGTGCAACTGCTCAACAAGAAATAAACATATAAATACTGGACCAGGACTTGGCATTTGCAGATTATTGAATGGCTCTGATCAGGATAAATGTTCGGGACATCCCTACACAACGCACAAAGCATGCAGGATAGATTAACAAATCAGCTGTGCATGCTAGAGTAGATTTTGAAGGTGTGTGTGCCATCATCTACAGTTACTTTCAGCAGATGTGGTGGAAATTTTTAATTAGCACATCATTTGGTTATTAATCATGATAAGCACACAAACTGCCTTTGGCATTTTCCTTGCTTCATGTGCCAAAGCTTTGTATTATTTTTACACTGTGCATTTGTGTATCCAAATTTTCACTAACACACAGTCCAGAGATTAAAGTAGTTTTTAAGCCTCTGCTTGATGTTGCAGTTTTCTTTTTAAATTGACCCTCTCCACACATGACTCTGAAAGAGTTGAGTGACTCTCACGTTTAACAGTGGTGTTTCTTTTGTTGTTGTGTTTTACAGTTCTTTTTCCTGGTTCAGCCAGCCCTATATACCAGGCCCTGCTGAAAATGCCACCAACAGTTTTGTCTTCTGCAGCCTTATCCTGTTTCTCAAGTGTCCTTTCTGTTGTGTGTGTGCGCGTGTGTGTGTATGTCTCTCTCTCCCCCTCTCTCTCTCTCTCTCTCTCTCTCTCTCTCTCCCTCTCTCTCTCCCCCTTTTAAAAAATGTTAAAATGTCAGATTAAAAAAATAGCCTGTTTTCAGATTGCACAACCATGGATGATCATCTCCATAAGATTTTCCCTTTTGATTTTACTGTTTGGTTTTTCTTCAGCTTTGGGCACATTTTTCATGATGTTATCACAGCTTTTGCTGCCTGTAGTCCATAACTGTTTAGCGCAGTTTATCTTTTGAAATTGTTTAGTGTTTCTAGTGACTGTTGGCTAAAACCTAGCAGTACTGTAGCTTGTTAGCAGTATCTGGTTTTATCTGGTTGCCAAGTAAGTTTTTTTTTTTTTCTATTTAAGTTTTCTTTTTTTTGTGTGGTGGGATTGTACAAAGTAACCACCAACAAAAGCCCAGAAAAGGTAATATGACTGAACCTTTTCTGTTTTTGTATTGGTAATGGTAAGTGATGTTGAAAATGTACCCTTGTGTCTACACCCAAATCATGAACTTTGTTTTCTGTATCTCAATGTTTTTGTGTGCTTTATAGCGAAGCAGCCGGCGCGAGTCGCTTGTTCATAAAACATCTAATGAAAGTTGAGAGCACATCCCACGGGACAACTGGCTGTGCTTGCTTACGTTTGGTTCATGACTTAAAAAACAAGTACAGGTGATAAAATCTTGGCAGTGTTGACCACAGTGTGTATTGTGACTTTTAAACTCATAGCTGCTAATCCTACAATCATACTTTCACAAAAAAAAAGAAAAAAAAGTCAGGGATCAAGATTTACAGACAAGACAAAAAGTGGATTTTTTATTATTTTTTATTTTTTTACTACAGAGTAGTTAGACTGAGGTGGCTTGTCTGCAAGTCTTGTCTGAGTGTTTATCGATGTTTGCATGGAGTATGTACTGAAATATTGTTGTTTTTCTCCAGGAGTCATTCCTGATGAATCTAAAGCTATGTCGCTGCTGGCTCCAGCCAATGCCGTGGCAGGAATGATGCCTGGGGGAGGCCTTCTTCCAACACCCAATCCTCTGGCAACAGTAAGTTTTTTAATAAGTTTACAATGTGTTGATTTTTGCAAGTTGTAGTAGTCGCGTTTGAGTCATGGATCTCAAGTTTAAAGTATAGTTTTTGTAGGGGCTCTGTGAATATCAGCCATATTTGTCAAATACCACACAGTAACATACAGAGAGGGAACTTTGAAGCTGACAACTAAGTGGAGCCCTTTTGAATTCTGTTTGCTAGGACGACCATAAAGTGTCTGTGTTTCTTATTTCAGATGGGAGGGACACCGTTCGGAGGTCTTGGAGCTCCCAACATGGAGCAAATGGCTGCCATGGGAATGCCGGGACCTAACATGAACCCCCAGGTGAGCATTAAATCGCTGACATTCATAGTAAAGGCATGTTAAAACAAAATCTCTTCCTAATGGAGCAAATCCTTCTGATATCTTTTTCAGGCTCTTTCTGCAGACTTCTTGAAGCTCATGCAGTCCATGGACCCCAAGTAAGAAACTATACACAATCTTCATCCTGCGTATGCAATCCAATGAGCCTTTGGAGAAAAATCTAAATAATTGATGCCACTTGCAGATTGAATCCATTAGCGGCCGGACTGAACCTGAATCCAGGGCTGAAGACCGACGCCTCCAATAAGGAGATTGAAGAGGCCATGAAGAGAGTCCGAGAGGCTCAGTCTCTCATTTCTGCAGCCATTGAACCAGGAAGTGAGTGCTCGAATTCTCTCATCTCCTTTGAAGAAACTCTTAGCAGAACTGTGTAGAAGCTTCTTTGGGAAGCTGTGTGTTGTATTTAGCACATTTTTAAATTAATAGTCAAGTGAGCTGTGAAATATTGGTTCCACTACCTGGTAGATTTGTAACTGTGCATCATTGTTTTTTTTGCAGACAAGAAAGATGACAAGCGCAAACATTCCCGCTCCCGTTCGCGGTCACGGCGTAGGCGGTCCAGATCTCGCTCAAGACACAGGTAAAGACATCTGTATGACACCGTCTGTCTTTTCTTTTCCGATAAGGAATTTAAGATGTCCACATGTGAAACACAAACGCTATATTTAATTTCTGACATTTAAAACGTTTCTTGATTTTGGCAGACGTTCGAAGAGCAGATCTCGGCGGAGATCCCATTCAAGAAGTAGGAGGAGGTCCAAGAGTCCGAGGAGGAGGAGGTCTCACTCCCGGGATAGAAGCCGCCGCAGTAGATCAAGGTCAGTATCTCCATTATTGTCCGGGGGAACCTCAATATATTATGTTTTCATTTTATTTTTGACCACTGGGGTTGGCAATGAAATGAGCTGTAGTAATCATGATTTTTGTCTGCACTTTCTGAAATTGCCAGCACGTCCAGTTTGAGCAGAGAGTAAAGCAGATTTTCCTGTTTTATGCAATGTGCTGCTGTTTGCTAAATCTTGTCGACCTTGCTTGTGTCTTGATCAGGGACAGGAGGAAGGAGGAGAAGTCGAAGAAAAGGTCGAAGACGCCCCCTAAGAGCTACAGCAGTGCCAGGAGGTCTCGAAGCATTAGTCGGTGAGTGGTTCTGAGCACAGTTTAATGAAGAAACACAGCCACACATGCTCTGCACATGCTTTTTTTGTAATGACTTTATTGTTTGGTGTTTAAGGAGGCACAGGCGAAGCCGCAGTGCATCTCGGTCCCCCAGGAGGAAGTTATCCAGGTCTCCATCGCCCAGACGGTGATTTCTTATGCAGTTTACATTCAAATTATTCCAATCATTTTTTGGAGTCCAGTTAAAACAAATGATGTTTTTTTCATGTTGGCAGTCATAAGAAGGAGAAAAAGAAGGACAAGGAGCGTGAGAAGGACAGGGATAGAGACAGGAGGGAGGACAGGGACCGGAGCAGAGATGAAAGAGAACGCTCCAGCAGTAAGAAGAAGAAGAGCAAAGACAAGGAACGAGACCGGGACCGCAAGTCCGACAGTGAGAAAGGAGACGTTAAGGTATGTTCTTGTTCAAACTATTAGAACATCAGTAGGTGGTGACATTTAATGTGAACCTAACTGAAAAATACTCACTCAAATTGTCTTGTCAGGTGACTCGGGATTACGACGAAGAGGAGCAAGGGTACGACAGTGAAAAAGAAGGAGAGGAGGATGAAGACGAGAGGAAGAGCGACTCTGACTCTGCGTCATCCCCTAAAGGCCAGGAGGAGATGGAAAGACCTGAGGGCCAAATTCCCAAAAAGTCCAAACTGAATGGAGACGATCACCATCAGGAAGACATGGAGATGAGCGACTAAGAATATCCCGAACCAGACCGTGTTATCTTTCCACTGTCCTCTTTTATATTTTTAATATAGGCCACAAAGTGTCTGTGCCTGATCACTCAAAGTAAAAAAAAAAAGGTTTGTTGTCTTAACTGTAGAAGCATTGGGAGGGGGGGGGTGTAGAAGGAGAGCAGTCAGATAATTTTTGTAAAGACAAGAAAACGAGGACTAAAATATGAATATGAGACATGGTTTTAAAGTGTCATTGCTGTACTTTTTTAAGATCCTGTTAATTTTTTTTTTGTTTTGTTGCCTTTGTGTTTAAACTTCCTGACGGTAGAATACACAGCATTTTCCACTAAAATGTTGTAATATGTAAATATTTTACTAGTCAGGATTGAGTCCTATCCTCGTTCAGACTGTTAGTCACTGACCACCCAGCACCGACTTCATGTTAATATTTTTGTTGCTGAACCATCTTTTGCTTTAATTGTAATGCACCCAGTTGTATTTCAGCTGACCTTCCTATTTACACCCCTTTGTAAGTGTACACTGTAGATTGAAATGTGTTGTTGCAATGAAATACTTTGTCTTCAATAGGTTTTCCAAAGGAAACTAATAAAATTGGTTAAACTGTCAATGTGTGTCATTTAAAAGGAAATGTTAAAGCTTAAAGGTCCAATGTGTAGGAATTATTGGATCATAGCGGTTGCAGCCAAATGAATAACAACCCACCTCATCCTCCCCATACAAGCGTGTATAGGAGAAACTATATTGGCTGTGAAACACGTGAAATGACCCTGAAGTATTTACACAGCCGCCATGATAAGAGGTGTTCAAATTCTCTAAATGTTGAGGAAAGGAGCTTCAGTGCTTCCTTTCTTATCTCCTTTAGCATAGGATACACCGGACCATCCTTTATGAATCGAAAGGAGGGTAATGCCGTCCCACAATTCCTTGCGGCAATAACGAAAAAAAATGGACACCATTCGGTCATTCACAAACAGACATTAAAAAACATGTTTATTTAAAAAGTGTAATGCAGCAGAATGTGTGAATATGGACAGACGTGATGACGTGTGACATAATGGAGTCATATTGCCCATGTTTATATATCCTGGATGAAACAACATAGTAAGTGCACGGAGAGAAGTATCTCAGATGCACTTTTGTAGTTTATCTTCTGAACTTAATAATAATTTTACTGTGCATCACATCAATAACAGCCGCCGTCGCATCACGATGTAGCCTAGTATAAGTCCAGTGGGATTCTCTGAACACTACGGCCATCTTTTCCTAACTCCTTAGAAATTTTCCTTCACATCTTTCCTTGATCTCATGACGTTTTCTATCGAGGTCAAGGAAAAGTGGTTGGGAAAGGACTTAGGAGGTCATTTTCTTGACTATTCAACAGTACTCCCAGTGTTGGGCTGCTTGGGAAACATGGCAGCGCAAGATGGCTGACTCCATGAAAGAGGACCCGCTCCATCTGCAAATAAAGACTAATTTTAAGTTAACAAAAACATAACAATATTATATGTTTTTAATAGTAATATCATATTAATAAACCCCTTTAAATCTTACACACTGGACCTTTAAAAGTTCGACATTTTGAGATAACTGTTAATCACCTCTTGTAACTTCAATTAATGCTCAAACGACCATTTAATCACCAGTAAAATGGCTAACTGTCAGGTTTACACTTTTGTTTTTACTAAACAGGATTAAACAAATGAGATTTTACTAGTTAATTCAAGCTTTTGCCGGTGCTGGCGAGTTCATTTTCAATCAGTGTTTGACAGAGCTACGCTGCTGTTGTTTGCCATTTCCAGTCTGTATGCCAAGTTAAGCTAACGTGTGGTTAACTGTAGCTTCATATTTAATGGTCAAACAGTTAGCAGGTTAATGTATTCTCAAAATGTCACTCTTACATCAGAAATAGTAAAGTACGGATGTGAAAAAACATGGAGTCCAAACTGTTAGATATGTGGAATTTTTATTTTAGTACATTTTATATGAAAATAGTGTTGCAGACAACAGTTTTTTTTTTTGCTGTACAACGGACATGTAGCGTTAGATAAATGTAAAATTCAAACAGGTGTAAAGCGTTGTGTAGGTGAGGAGGCACAGTATCAATAACATTATCTGCACTTGCCTGTACGGTGAGAAATGAAACTGCACTGCATTTGGTTATACTTAATATGGATGTGAATAAGCAAATTGTTCTAACAATACTTGGAGCCACCACATCTGTGTACACCTTCATCTTATATACTCCAGGAGAAGGCAAGTTAACAAACATGAGCATAACATCTGTTTGTGCCAACATGATTAAAAGCTCGTGAACCACAGCAGCAGCTATAAACACTCCTTCCAGCCTCCAGTCAACACCTCCTGGAATTAAACAGAGGAGCCTTGGTGTTTTGTGCTTTTCACACTGTGGAAGTGATTGATTGTTCCACACATCTGGAGGAGGTTCATACGGTTTATCAGACACAACAGGAAGGGAAATAATGACAGGAGATTTAAGAGATTCATTTTTTTTCTTTAAAACATTACAGTTATGTACAAAAATAGCAACCGCCACCATGATATAAACCAATAAACCCTCAAATTATCTTATCTGACGCTACATAAAAAAAATCCACAACTTTTCCTCTATCAGAGGACATTAAACTCATCAGCACAAAGAAAACATAAAAGACAAACCTGTATTTACAGACTGTGCAGGGGGGCAAAAGCCTGGTTCTTATTGTGTGTAAAAATGGCATGAATGTTGTAGTCATTCATTCATTCACTGCTATCTATTTACTATACAACCCCCGGTTTACTTCTTTTAGCAGGATTGTACAGTTTGTTCAATAGTTTACAAAGGTGTAGTAAGAAACAAAAGGCTTAGACATCATAACTTATACTCGCTGCCACTCAAACAAACAGAGAAAACTGTGGTACCATAAAAATTGCAGCATGTCTAGTATTTAGCCTCGATGAAACTATAATAATTCAAACGCAGGATTACAGGGTGGAGTATCACAAAATGAGTGTGTATAAACTCAGCTGAATGTGGCTGTAGTGGTGCCCAAACGTTCAGTGATGCTACTCCATGCCCATTAAAATCAATGGTACACACATACATTCACACACTCACACACTCACACACACACTTTTATAATGCTGTTAAAGTGGAATTCTGCAAAAACTGATTTTTAGGTTTTTAACCTACAAAAGAAGTCTCTTCACTAAACATTTGCCAAAAGGTGAGTGTTGAACTTTTTTTTAAATCAGTGTTTAGTTTGCCTGGCTCCCACACCCCACCACCAGGTTGACTGGTTTGGGTCATGATATAAAACAGCAGTTTCTCGGTTTAAAAAGCGATTATCCAATGAGCACAATAGGGGGGACGAAATACCATTGTGGAGCTGCTCTCAAGCGTCGTCTGTGCACCTGAACCAAGTGGGAGTAAGAACAATGGCATCTGCTATAGACAAGACTGTTCATAAACAACATGTCTTCTCAAGACATGCTTCGCTCCACTATTAAAATTCCAGCAAAACCAGTATGGTCGCGTGGCTCTGCGTCAGTGTTACTAGATGTAAATGGAGTGTGCCAGGTTGACAATTCTGTGTTTAGTACATCTTTGGGAACACAATTGAGTGTAAAAAAGCAGTGATCTTATTCTCTTACACACCTGTCTAACAGGTGTGCATTAGATTATGTACAATTCTCATTGACCTCAGATCTAATATCACAAAATTGAATCTTTAAAAGTCTACTTAAGCAGGGAAAAGAACCTAAAAAGTCATTTTTTGGTAGAATTCCTCCCCAATACAGTAATATCAGTGCTTTACTACAAGTCAGTTAAAAACATTCCCTTTATAAACATTACTTACATACTTAAATACTTAGCATCAACTGAACTGGTTAACTGTCGTCTACTTATACCCCATATACAGAAACTCACCTGCTCTGCTGTAACTCATTTGAACTTCAATGCCCTTTCACTGATGGGAGGTTCAGACTAAAGCTCCGAGGCACCTCCTGCCTCGGCTGCTGGATTAAACATTATTGAGTGAGAGTAAGAACCTGCACAACAATTTCTTAATACGAGGGGATGTTGACTCCATCCGCTCTGCTGACATGATTTTTGTCATGTCAAACTCTGGTTGTCTTGTTGCCGTCTGTATTCAGGGTTGGGAAGGGCGATGGAATCCACAAATTGTCAAGAAACGATTACCCCCGTTTTTTTTTTTTTTATCTTCAGTTTTCCTTTTGTAATTCAAAAAGTATGTTTTGTAGCTTTATGTTGCCTCGTTGCACGTTTGTTTCCTGCTCCAGCTTGAAGGGTTAAAGGTCGGGGAAGCGGCTGGGGTCTTCTTTATAGTCGTTGGGAATGGTAAAAATGGACTGATCAAACTCATCGTAGCGAAACTCCTGAAAGGTCACGGTGGCTGTGATCGTAGGAAAGACGGGGATGTCTGTAGAGAGACATGAGCAGAATTACAATCTTATCTTTGGAAATGGCATACTTTGAAATTTTACACCTGTCTGCAGTAGATTTCTTTCCATTTTTAAATGATTAGGAGAAAATATTGAATCCCTTTCAATTATTAATCCTTTGGTTTGCTGATCCTTACGTTATTTTTATGAAGTCTGTCTTTCTATTTTACACGGTATGCTTCTTTGAATTATTTGAATGAGCTTACCGAGTTTGACAGGAAAACCAGGGGGGAGCTTCATCTGAACAAACTCCCTGAGTTTATTAAAGTGCTTGAAGGGTGCAATCACCTCCAGGACATTCAATAACCTGAAAGAGAAACAAAACCAACAAATGGCTTCACAAATTAGAAACTTTCTATCAGTACTCACCACATGCCAGGAAACAAGTACAGGGTGGAGCTTTGGCTGCCCGCTTTTTAACAGTCTGGATGCCAAGTTAAATAAAAACACTCACGATTCAATGCCCAGAGGGAAGTCCTGACTCATGGCTATCGTAGCTTTGAAGTTTTTCTTGCTCTCTTTGCAGACCAGCTCTCTTCCTAGATGAGGTGCTCTGAGGAGAGAGAAGCAACAACCTGTCAGAATATAATCTCAGGATTAAGGCTTGTGTTAAGCCTTTGTATTGTAATTTTGACAGTTATTGTTATGGAAGTAACCCGCTGTGCTTCCTGTCGTTTATGTTTTTTCAGTATTCAAACAGTAACTGAGTTAGTGGAAACAACCGGCCTTAATAGTGCAGATAACGTTTGTGTGAAATTTGAATCCCCTTCCCTCATGGAGTTAGAGATTGCCTCAGTTAGAGTGGAGGCAATCTCACTCAAGATGGAAATGAATTATGTATTGACAATAGTCTGGTTTACACTGTAAAAGTCTAAAAATGAAGCCTTTGTTTATTTGGACACTTACTTTCCATTGTCAGCAGTGATGTATTCTTCCCAGGATATAGTGTTTGGTGAAGGGGGAGTTAGAGATTGCCTTCTCGCCGGCTGAAGAGCAGAAAGAGAGAGAGAGAGAAAAAAACAGATAAATGTCAGATCTCAGACTAAACTACTGCAGAGTTAAACATTTAAAAACACAACCCAAAAGATAAAAGTGACACTGATGTTAAATGAGTATTATTGGATGAAGACTACTGTAGCTGCATGTTGACAGCTAAATGATGTAGTAGTGTTTATTTTGGCATTATTAAGACATCAGTGACAACATCAGGTTGATTTTATAGTTTTGTCCTTAATTGTCTATATAGTTAGAGCACTTGATAGCTCACTACATCCATGTCTGTGAATATGTGGGTGTGCAAAACACGCCTCACATTGAACTCAATGGGCACTGCAGGGATCCATATAACAGTTTAACATTAAGCGTGACATATCTGTGTTCCCAGCAAGACTTCTCTAAGGTCAGTGGAAATCCCTTAATATGCTTTCATGACATTAGGGTCAGCTGGTTTAAATCTAGTTTTACTCTGTACCATTATGTATATCTTGCTTTCCTTTAGTTACTCCTACAGACTGGTGAAATGCACAGCATAGGCCACTAGAGGGCCCCAGAGCATCACTTAACTACTTAACCCACAGTAACCTCTTTTTGGCTGTTCAGTACACCACTTAACATTTGTTGATACTTGAGATGATATTTAACAGAGTGCACCTTAAACCTAGTTTTGTATATACTGCCCCTGTCGTCCTTAACAGCAGTTTTTGCTCTTAAAAAAACATTTCTAAACGCAGCAGCAAACAGTAAAAGACATCGAATACTTCACAACAAAATGTTGCATGTTGTAACTTTACGTGCACTAGCAAAACATCTACAGCAAAGATCTGGAGTAAAGGACTCAGGGGTTGGAGGATGGATATGAAGACAGACAGAAATGAAAAATTTACCCAACACTGTGACAAAAACATAAAAAACACTCTTCAAACCTTTCATGGACAAATGTATAACCCAAATGGTGCAGTGCATATATTAAGATGCATACAGCACAATACAGAAAGATCATAAGCAGGACCAGTTTCTTCGCTTCCTGTTGTTAATAAATGCAACGACTGAAGAAAATACTGTACTCTGTAATGATGTTGATAACAAAACTTTTTGAAACTTCATTCAGAGCACCTGTAGTGCTTCCAGGCTCAGGACAATATCAGATCTAACATTTCTGATCTTTTGTATCATCTGCTGTGATTCTAGCCACCAGCAAAGCAGCATAAAAGAAAGCTCTCTCCAAAACACCTGGATAAACATAAGTAGGAGTTTCCTCCTCATATCAGATGATCTAAGCTACCTAAGGGAAATGATCTTGACTCGGTCTTTTTGAACTGTAAGAGTCGGTTTATTTTGAGATCGGACAATCTGTTCTTGCTGATCCTGAATTAGAACTGGAACAACCTCCGTCCCGTTTCTCCTGAAATGAACTGGCTGTTCTAGCCAACGTTCAAGTAAAAAGAAAAGGAGAAAAAAGGATTCACGCCAGCTGACCTGTATTTTGTAAGCTGTGTTTAAATAAGGCAACTAGGGCAGAATAATGTGTAAAAATGTTGTGGATGACGAGACACCTGATTGTTCCCAGAGTCAGCTGTTTTCGGTGTGAATAAAAATTTGTTTTCCTTCATTCCCCGTCACACAGTGATCACAGAAATAGTTTGCGGTTCTCACAGTGGGCTGCGACCTTGTTAAGCGCTCATTCTCTCACACTCTGCCGTGTTGTTGTGACGAGGACAGAGTACACACAGCCTACGGAGGCCCTGATCTGCTGGTATGCCGGTCCTGCCACTGCATCATTTCATGGCACCAAAGGTTTTTAGCATTCATCCATGTGATCACAGTGATCATAGTGTCAAGCCCTGTTTGAAAGCCACGCTTCCCTGTGTCCACAGGCGTAGGGCTGACCTGCTCTCCCTCGTAAACACAGCTACGTCACAGCAGCTGCTTATTTTCACCCTCTCCCACTTCCGTGTATCATTTTCCGCTTTGGTAGAAACAGAAACTAATTCTACGTTTGCATCCACTAAAACGCAGCCCTTTTGCTTTAAACATGAGTGGGCACTGGTTCAAATGAGTGTAAATAGACTGACAACAGAGACGCTGTGATGAGACAAAGCCCAGCACAGAACAAGGGGGAGTCGACAAAAAACAACGGAGCAGTTAAAAAGGCATCCATTGAGAGGCATTGTCGTCAATGCGTGACAGGCTTTATGCTCGGTGTTTAGACAGGGGCTAGCTAAGCAAACTCTCGAACATACTGTAGTGAAGGGGGACAGAGCCATCTCTGTGAATAAGGTGCGGCTTTGTAGCTTTCACCACTAGGTGGAAGTGCTGGGACTCAAATCCATGCATAGTGGATGAGGAGGGCAGGTGGACCTGTCTCACAAACAACGGTGATGGGTGGTGGTGGTGGTGGTGGTGGGGGGGGGGGGGGGGCAATTTTTCATTTTGTTTTCATGTCCGAAACAAATAAAACATCAAAGAAACAACAGCGGGGAGTCAGACAGGAATTTCTCAATAAACCATGCAAAGTTGATGGACAGAGTCTGGCAGGAAGTCCATGCTGTTTCTACGGGATTTATTGTACAGATACAACAGTGCGAACTGTGAGGTTTATTTTGTTTGAGACTCATGTCCTACCCCAAGGTTCCAGCGGGACAGGGCAGTTTTGGGACTGGACTGATGGTAACGCTGCAGGTATAAGTAAACAGGATGTTTATTGACAGAGCAGAGCTCCAGCTGGTTCTCGTTTTTACAAAATAAAGTTGCCAGAGAGTAACTGCAAGATTGTTTTTGAAAAACGGAGATCCAGGATGTCTGTGATCATTGGTGACAGTTAGTGGTCTAACAAAACCCAACTTAAAACAGAGCAAGTTTAACCAGGTTTTGATGACTCACTGTGCAACTTTATCACTGAATGAATCTTGTTCATCACCTGTAGGAAAATCAACTCATCAGACCTGTAGAACCTGTATCTCAAATATCTGAAGCGTGTAGCAGATGCCACATGTGAGTGTGTAGCGGGAGCGGCGGAGCTGCGGTCAGGTGAAAAACACAAACCGAAATACAGTATTTAGTTTAGTTTCTGAGTTCAATTTCTCTGGTTCCATACTATTTAGTCAAAAAGTGTTCAATCAATGTTCAATCCATCAAACTCAAATCATACATTTACAGTATCCTGATCTGTTGACACTGGAGATTCCCTTGAAGTACAGATTGTATGTCTGAGTTACATAGCAGCATCTTTTCTTTAAGGATGTCATATATAATGGATATGTCAGTGGCGTGATGCTCCATGGCACCCAAAGACCTCAATTATCACATCATGGGTGATGATGGTCGGGGCTGTAAATGAGATTTTCTGATGGAATAGCCTTCTCTCTGCTGAAGTGACAATCAGCCCTATTCGGTGCCCGACTCACCTCCAAGTTCTGCTCTATGAGAGTCCCTCCTTTGCTGAGGCTCTCCATGATGGCTTTGTTCCTCAAGATGTCCTCCTCGCTCAGATGCTCCCGTCTCTTCCTGGACTCGAGCACCAGGCCGTTCACAGAGTAGAAATCAGCCAGGAAGTTTCCCACACGCTCCTGTGGGTAAAAGAAAAAGTTAGATAAGTGCCCTCCTGCTGATTCACCAATTTTCCTTTCAAACACACGTCAAAAAGACAAATGAAGTGAAAGGACAGAAAGTTAGACCCACAAAACTCATTCACTGCCTTCATGCCACCTGTGGTTCCTTCCTACGGTTATCACTGATACTTCTTTTTATTTATTCATCTTCCTTCCCTGCCTCTAGCTCAGGAAATATAATCAGGAAAGTGGATGAATAGCGATGCATAGCAGGACTGTAGTTCAGATTCTGATAGAGGAAGGCTCAAGGGGTGAGATAACAAGGAGACACAGAGAAACAGCACCTACAAGTCAGCCTGATAACACAAATGGCAACAAAATTTATTTGCCCAAAGAAATAGAAAGAAAAGTCTAATGCAACACAGCCTAGTTCAGTCAATCTATCAAACGTTTGCTTTTACAGTGAAATAAAAGTAAAAACAATCACAAGGACCTATGTCTTTCTCTTTCAATGTTTTTTTATTGGAGAGCACATCCAGACCTTAAAATATATCATCTCTTGTCTGTTTTTCAGGTCAGACAAGTTGTAAAGTGGTCAACAGTCTGGGTTCCCTTTGACCAGCTGAAAATCATCAACTGGTCATGTTACACACAAAGTACATTCTGTGTACAGAGCCCTGTGTACTGTTTGCCTTCCATTTCCTGCCATCCCCCGAGAATTGATCAAAATCCCAACTTTCTGTCTGGGTCAAGCTACGCAAAATTCCACAGCCGAGTGAAACCCTGTGACCCTTAGCTGACTAACTAGACAAGTTGAGCAAGTGGTGGTGATGGAAGAAATATAATATCATTATAAGATCAACCACAATACAGCTACAACAACTAACACCAACCGTCTTGTCTTCTCTGAACAGCCAGCCAGTCTGCGCCCTGGAGAAGGTGATGGACTTGGTGGAGAGCGTGGCCGAGTACACGTCACTGCTCATCAGAATGTCCACTTCCTCCTCCGTCTCCATCTCTGACTCCTGAAAATAAATGAAAGTGTTAGAAAACTACAGAGGCACTAACGCAGGGATGGGCACAGTATGAGGAAATGCTAATAATGACAATTGCCAATTTGTTGTTCTTTTCAACCATGATCAGAACTACTGAACAGAAAGTTTATGTGCAACTATTTTGATAATCAGTGAATCGTATGAGTCATTTCTCAAGCAAAAATAAACATTTGCAGGTTCTAGTGTCTCAACGGTGACTAATGGCTGCATTTCTTTGTCTTAGGTGACATCAAACTGAAGATTTTTGAGCTTTAAAGTGTTTTAATATGACTCTGGGAAAATGTAAACCAGGGTTTCTGTATTTTTTGACACTTTGTACAAAAAAAACAATGAATATAGAAAATAATTGGCTGGTTAATAAATAATTAATTGTCAGTTGCAGCCGTAAATATGGGATGTAAAAGCACTGGAAACTTCAGGGGGCGCACGAGAGGCTCTTTGTCTCCCAGACTTCTATCAGCATGTGTCTCACACACCTCATGGTGTATCCGCTGGTAGACTTTCTGTTCGTTGTCCAGCACGACAAAAGACTCTGAGGGGATGGCGTTGCCGTTGAAGATGAAACTGAGGTCGCCGCGCTGACACTTCATGTCTGTGAAGTCTATCAGGGTAGTGTCCAATCTATAAATACAGAGAGTAGTTTTAGTGTGGGAAACTTTAGACAGATGAAAGGAGGAGACAGCCAAATGAGACAAAAGGAAACAGAGGATGACAGCAAAAGAGCTGGACACACTAGCAAACATACTGTCAGAACTGTAAGAAAGAAAAAAAACTTTGATGGATGTCACACCTTTGCTCTGTAAGTTTAGAGACAATGTGTATGGTAATCACTGCCATGGGAGACCAACTGCACATTTCAGGAATCTTTTTTTTTTATTTTTTTTTTTTAACTTTGTCAAAGTGGGTAGTCCTGGAATGAGGCATGACAGCAAAGAGAATTACTGATCTGCTTGTGAAGGCCAGACACAAAGTGGTAGATGCTATGGGTAGGTATGACAGGCCTGACACACTGTGGCACTAGAATGTAAATGAACCTGCTTTGACAGTTTTTTTTCCTTTCACTCTCGCTGCCTCACCCTCTCGTTTTTTTTTTTTACCCTGCAACTCCAGGATAATAAGAGGGCATTTTAAATACCAAATGAGACAGCCAGGAGCAGTTTCAGAGAATAATGACAAGCTCCACATCAAGGATATCTCACACAGGAACAGCACACAGAGACACAAACCCACTGAGTTCATTCTTCAGATAGATTTAGCTGATACGGTATGATACCCAAATATAGAAGCGTCTGCATATGTGCTGGAGAAATGGCTGCCCTGGTTTGTAGAGCATATAACCCAGTGACAAAACTCAGATTCATGTGTTGATATGATATGAACCCGGTGTTAGCTTTTTGCCCACAAGGCCATGTAACAACAGCAGTGTGTATTCCTGCTGCATATTCATTGTTGTGACTGTGTGTCAGCCTGCGTCAGAGTGTGACGAATTACTGCTGACTTCCTTTGTAAGGGAGTTAAAGGCTGCACATTACACACGATGCTAACTCTCCCGCTGTGAGGCTCTGATTTAAATTGAAACAGAAATAAAAGATCTGCACACAGAGGCAGCATCGCCGTTCTGCTTTCTCATACTGTGAGGGACTGATTTCACACTCTAGTTAGCCAAACTAGGTTGAGGGGAGAAAATGGGAAGTGGAAAGAGAGGAGAAATAGGTTGTTGTGCGCAGCACAAAATGAAAGGTAAATTAGTGAAAGGTAAAAGTAACAAAGTGCTTCCATAAAGTGGTGTAGTGTGGAGAGAGGAATCAAACCTGGGACGCTGCAATAGTATATGGGGTGCAAGCTCTTATCATCAGATGAGCCACTAGGGTGCCCCAAATGCATGACATTTGTTGACGGGACTTGCCTGATGTTGAGGCCCTGTTTGTAGATCTTACACGCATCTGAAGGCAGGATTCTTGAGAGCAAAGGCACTGCAACATGAAAAGATACAGTAAGAACATGTGAAGCTAAATTTAGAAAGGTTCACTCAATAATGAAGACCCCTATCTTCTTCAAAGCCTCAGCAGCATATAGCTGTGTAGACTCGAGCGCCATATAACGTGTAGTTGTGTAGCTAAATGTTTAATGACTCGCATTCCTCACCAGGTGAAAAAAAAATCAAGAGGTATTTTAAAAGTCCAAAATAGTTCTGTGAAGGACTGCATTGAAAAGAAAAAGCTCTTAGAAAATCAAGTGGCTCCTCCATCCCAGCAGAGCACCACATGTAGACTAAACAGGCCTGAAGGGCACAAAGCCAGAAATCCCTCTCCATGAGACAATGTTGGTTTAAACCGGATTCTACTCTAAGCACATAAATGTTCAGCTCTCTAACCTACAATTATAATATTTAGAGGACATCACATCACACCATTTTACCCAATTTCCAACTGCAAATACACAGTTTAATTTACTACCATGTGTCCATTACATAATCTTGCCCACCTTGTCAATAATTCACAAAGATACAGTGAGTACACAGAACTCCGTCCTGGCTCAGACTCTGGGGCCAGACTTGTGCAGACTAAGCAAATGCTGCAACACCAGCGGATATATTTAGTCCAATGCCACACAGTATATTTCACCTGTATTGTGTAACAGTTTACAAGGTGAAATATACTGTGTGAATTCACTGCAACTGGAGAACAAATCCCTCGCAGCCATACAGGAAGGGGCACTGGCGTTAGAGGATGGTGTGTCCATTCATGTCCAGCAGGAGGAGTCATTTTCAGCCTGTAGCCACTCCAACAGGCAAAGTGCCTGATGGCACAGATGAACACTCACTAAACCAGACTCACCAACACTGACAGATGCCATCATACTTTCCTGTCTGCAACACAGTCTGTTGGTGTTTTAGACTACACCCTTACTGAGGACACGTGGTTCATTTTCTGAGTGGGTAATGTCTGCGATACAACAATGTTCTCTGTCGACCTCACTATCGTAAGATGGCAGAACGTGTGGCTCAACTTACCCCAACTTTGAAAGTCCCAGTGAAGCTCCAAGTAAAAGTCTCCGAGCTGCAAATGAAGACAAAGAAATCTCAGTTACAAATGAGTGGAAAAGTTGGAGACACAGGGCTATTTGTGATTTAAAATTGTGAAAAGTAGGACATTTTATAAACAATAAAGAAGACATCTTTGCACAATTCAAATCAAATTAGTGTAGGAAAGCCTTTCAGTTCACATGGATCAGAGTAAACATGAGCCCTTATGTCCATCCATAACAAATCACGCATGACTGACACAACTCAATGCAGCCTAATTATACCGTGAGGTACTCTGATGGGATGAACTGATCTCATCACCACCGCTGGTGGTCTCAATCTGGCATTCAGTGATGATGTCAGGCTGGCGGGAGATCATCATTTCCCAGAGCTGTATAATCTCTGAGAGAGACGAAAAAAATCTCATCTGTGGCTATTCTGCCTCATCATCCAGGAAAGGATCACATCGTGTCACGTCAAACACAGGCTTGGCTCAGTGTTAAACTACTCGTACAGACGACAGAATCTGGCCTCTTTAAAATAGGTTAAAAGCTACAGGGTTTTATATAGTTGACCTCTTTTGGTTTTTTATTTGCCTCATTGCTCCCTGACTCTCTTGTGGGGGCGTCGTCGCTGCAGAGCTGACCTGGAAGCTAAAATCGCCAGATGATTACAACTACAAGTTTGGCCTCTATAACTTCATGTTAAGCAGCCACAACAGCACAGAAAGGCTGCATGTTTAGCTGCTTTTGGAAGCATATATATTGGTATGTGTGACATAATGTCAGGAAGACAACCACAACAAACCCTGGAAGATAATTGCGGCTCTGAATAGCATGTCTGTTAGTAGTTACATGTTTACAGTTTGTCTGTGTACATGTGACATCAGACCAGGCAGCCACAAAAGCACAGCAAGGCTTCATTTAGCCTTAAACGCCATGTCTTGTGTCTGTCCTGGCTTTGATGACAGTGATTTGTAAATGACAAACTTGACTGTTTGTGTATTTGTGGGTGCAACGAGAGGAGAGGAAGAATTTAAAAAAAGGGGGGGGGGGGGGAGAAAGAAACATCATCAAGACTTTAGGAGCAGCACAATTACAGAGAACAGAGTGGACAAATGAGAACAGCTTACTTCTTTCAGGGCTTTCAGCAGCTTGGGCCTCTTGTCCTCCACACTCTCCCTGGACTGCTGCTTCAGTTTCCTCAGCAGAGCTGTGACTGAAAGACACAGAAGAACGAAAAAAGAGAAAGAGAGATAAAAAGAAGCACAAGTCAGACCAAAAGCATCAGCGATGAATTAGCTTTTCCCACTCAAAAGTTTAAAGTTTATTGGAGCAATTTGTTCCCATAACGGCTGTGAATTATTTTGAATAACCTTTTGCTTTGCTGAATCTGATCTCACCACTTAACTCGCTCCAAGAAGAAGATTTATTAACTATATTAAAAAGCTGCAGGGAAATAAAACTTACAGCAAAGCCAAACTCCTTTTAATCATGATTAGTTGGCCGAAGAAAAGATTTTTTTTTTTCTTTTTAAATATGGGGGCTTTTCGGAAACATTGAACTTTTCTCACTTTTAGAGTGCTGCTCTCCTCATAAGGAGCTTCACATCTTTTAATGTAAAGAAAGTGATGAAAGTTTTGGATACTGTAGTACTATCCTTCATTATTATTGATGACAAATAAAAACAAATAATATAATTCATATGCATTTCATGTAGCACTGTACAGGAAAGTTACTGTTCAGATTTTTCCCCTCAAACATGATAAAGGTGGTCGTGTGTCATTGTGAGCTTTATGTTTATAACCGGCTGCTTTTTCATGTACAGGAGGACATATAGCCTGCATGAATAAGCCACCACTACAATAGCTGCGGCTTAATAACAGACCCCCGATGCAAATCCTGTCAGCAATGAGTCATGCTAAAGGCAAAGACCGCGCAATTTACAGTAAGGATGGCTTATGGTTCAGAGACATGCCGACTTCCTGGGACCAGAAGGGACACTCCCAGCAACATCGCACCAATCCCCGCACACTGCCTGCAGGGATCAAAACCTTCCAGGAAGTTCAAAGGGAACCAGCCTCTCAGATATAAAGCCTGCCTGCTAATGAGCTGCGCCTTTAACCCCCTTAATGACCTGGGGGAGAGACGTACTCACAGTAGACTTTTAACCACGGCGGATCAGATTAACGAGTATTCACAGCTCTTTAGCCCTTTAGCTGCAGGAGACTTGTTAATGCGAAAGAAAACAGGCTTGAGAAAAAGGATCCACACCCATCTATAAAGCATTTATTTAAATATTATTTGTTGTTTATAAGAGGAGTGAGAGCATCAGCTGCTCACTAACATAATTGTGGTGCTTTGATGAAGCCAGGAGGGGATTAAATGACGACATGACTGTGCCGCTTATAAACTAACAGAAACAGAAATAAAAAAAAGAAACTGCTTGGCTTGTGACACCCAGACTGGCCTACATTTTAACAGGACCAAAAGAGATGGTGGACATGTGGAATAATCATTAGCCTAACTAGCTCCTGAGCTTCACATGGTGAGTAAACATACACAAACATGTTGTTCATATTGTCTTACTGCTGCTCCCTACCAGGCAGCACAGAGGGGGCGGAGGGCTCGATTGTTTAACAAGGCAAAATGAGAGCACGGGCACGTGCACACACACACACACACACACACAGTTACACATGACGACACACGTGCCAATTGACATAGACATGAGTACAGGACGAGGGTGTCTTTGTGGCCCGGCTGCCTAATGAGTGTGGACATGCTCTGGATGGGGCTCCTCCTGATCCTCGCCGCCTCTCAGCGGGACAGGGAAAGGACTACAATCTCACCATCTGCCCGTAGACCACCCAGCCAACACGGGCCAACAAACCAAAGCAGACCGCTTGAACGCTAACCCAAAGTGACTTTACACGCTGGCACCAATTCACCCAGATACTGATTAGGGCACTTTCCTGGCATTAATTAGGTGAGTGATCTCAGTAATATCACCTCTGCGTATTAATGAAAACAGACAGTGGCAGTTTATTATGATTTAAATGCAAACGTGTCCTGACTCTATTTACCAATTAGGCCTTGGATCTAACTGGACAAGTGGCACAGACAGGTTTCCAAAAACCTGAGAACAGCCAATATTGACACAGGTATGGAGTCACTGTGTGGTAGAGCAGAGCAGAACGGGAAGGCAGCAAACATCTCAATATAGTTTTAAATGTTTAAACTTACTGTGCATGGTCGATTAATTTAAAATAAAAAGACTCAAAATGGCACATGCAGGAGGGAGAGCTCTGAATGTTTGATTAAAAATTACAAGCTGCTTTCAAAAACTATGCATAAATGTAGTAGGGAGTTAAAAAGCTCAAGTTTTTAATATTTTTATCATTAGATCTTGTAAATTTATAATATGGAGCCAAGTGAGCAGTTCCCCGTCTAATAAACACCGAAATGACTGCAGCAGCCTGTAAACAAGCTCCAGAAGCTGACAACACAACACAGCTGTGTGAGTGGAAAAGCAACTGAAGACAGAAATAGCTCTCATTGAACAAAACACATGACAAAATCTATTTCGGAGCCACATTTTGCCTCCTTGTTCAAAATGGAAAACCATGAGTGAAGAAAATCAGGTGACTTTAACACGTCAAATTACAACAAATGTGGGTTGACATCAATGGAAACTAGTCACAAACACTGTCTAAAAATAACACAGCGAGAGTTTTTTAATTAATCTCATTCAAGAAAATGTTTGTTCAGAAAAGAAACAAAAAGAAAGAGGCTAATCTGACAATAACTATGTAGAACTATTGAAACGTAGCCCTCAATAACCTGATCAGGACACTCGCTATACTGTAAATGAAACAAAAACCCAGAGGTCTCGACTTCCCTCGCAGACTCCTGACTGACGCTGACTCAGCTCATACTGAATAACTGCTGGGCAGGGCTCTGTGAGGCTAAGCCTGTAAAGGACCCTGTGTTTATTACGCTGAATGGGAAAAAACAGTCACTGTTTTACCTTTCTCCTTTAATGTCGCCATGGCAGCCAGGTAAACTTTTATACAGTGAAGGCAGAGTGTGATTGTTTTACAGTGTGCAGACTCAGCCATTTGGAGCTGAGCTGTCACAACAGAGGACCTGCCCTGTACTTTGGAGCACCATTAAACACAAAGAGGGTTAAACAACGACAGCTTCAGAGTGTAACAGAAGCTGCAGTCCCTTCATTGCGCTCGATGCAGGCGATCAGCAGACTGACCTACTATAACCAGTCTGCAAACAGGTCGAACCTGTACCTGTCTCTACCTCTCCTGAATCAGTCGACAGATACAGGCCGGACCACTAAGCTCTGGCTTACAATCTCTTCTCCCTGGTCCAGATCCAGGAGAAGCAAGTAAAGCCCTGGTGATCTTTGAATCACTCACCTGCTGCACACGTGTTATGGTGTCCAGACCAAAACCAAAGTGAATATGACAATGAAAAGAATAACTTCTACTTGCTTGTGTTAAAACAACACAGGCTGAACAGCTGAACTTCCACGCTCATACTTAAACAAGCCTTACATTCTCTTGCATTGTTATATAATATACCACATATACCACA
Source organism: Argyrosomus regius (assembly GCA_946959425.1). Classification (NCBI taxonomy): domain Eukaryota; kingdom Metazoa; phylum Chordata; class Actinopteri; family Sciaenidae; genus Argyrosomus; species Argyrosomus regius. The sequence continues at coordinate 16,736,366 of OX336888.1, read as the reverse complement.
ACATTACATTAGTTTTATGGCACAACAGCTCTCCCTCATTGCAGTCAGAGATTTCCTCTTGTTCCCAGAATGTCTTTTAACAATACTCACACCAGACGCAAACTTGCTGCAATCAGCATGTAAGAGCGATGGCGAATGGAGACTGCAGCAGCCGCAAAACTGCAAGTTTTTCCAAGAGGGAAAAAGCAAGAGCTGTGCCCTTCACTTAAAACACAATATGTCAAGTAGCTGCAATACACAGTGGTCTGTACAAGCTAGACAAGGACAGATCTTGTCAGTGGTCAAGAAAAACGGTGTTTCAGAGTTCATTAGAGGCTTCGGTCAATAGAGACACTTGTAAGCCCAGTAAGGTAAGTGGAATTAGTTAGTTAATTAGAGGATGCAGTCAATGGAGACACTTTAAGTCTCCTCCCTGTATGATTGCTCATGTCTCAGTGAAATATTGTCGCATTAATGCCCAGCAGTAATCTGCAGGAATAAAAGATAAAGTGGAAGAATCACTTTTTGATTTATCAGCTTAAAGGTAGTGTTCCAACACCACGTACCTTGCGACATGCCATTACCAGCTCACAACATTGGCCCTTCAACATCTCAGCTTCAGCTGTAGTTTTGTAGCAGTGTTGCAATTCAGTTTCTTATTTTGTATCTCACCACTGTTACAGCGCTCGACCACACAGAACAAAACCTCAGGCCTTCCTGTCCCCATCATCAGCATATCATGAGCTTTAAATAGATAATGGACAAATGCAAATATTGAGCAACAATAGACTTTGTGGTATCAATAAACAACCTTACAAACATCCAAAACACATTTTGTGATATGCTCATTATGGATTCGGAAGTTAGATGTTCAACATGTGAGTGGTTTCACTTACATGTCAGTGATGTTTTAGTTAGTAGTAATAGTGGATAAATCAATTTGAAATTAAAATACCATTCTTAAAAGCTATTAAAATGATTTAAAATGAAAATTTGAGCCACTATGAATTGTGGGTAGAAAATGGGTGAGGCAGGGGCTTGAGCATAATCAGCCTATGAGGGGAGAGGAAAACATCTAATGAATTGCCTTTCATTGCAACACAAAAGCCAGAGGGCCTTGAGGAATGTCCCCTCTCTCTGAGGGACAAAGGAGGCAGGCCGGCGTCATGGCCTCGCTTGGAGGCAGCAGCGTGGAAGAATGTGCAGACGCAACTGTTGATTCGCATCTGTTGATCACACCTTCTCTTGTCCTCCGTCACTTTTCTCACACCTCAAAACCCAAACTGAAAACCTACTGAAGCCACAGCGATTTCAGTAAACAAGCTGGCTGACCAACATCTCTGTACGCAGTGCTGGTGGAGTTTCAAAGGTCTGTCAGCCAGTCACAAATACTCACTCATTTGTCGGTCTCCGTAGCTAATGGCCTCGGCGAGGGGGCTCCATCCCTGAGCGTTCTTCACCTTCACTGGTGCATTGTGGGCCAGCAGCAGGTGGGCACACTCTGTAAGAGGGACAGGAAGACTGTCAGATAGATACATACAAATAGAACAACTGATAAGTTTAACTAATAGCATCAAACAAGATACACAACATCATATGTGTAAACAAAAGAGCAGTGGCACAAACAACACAGAAAGAGGAAAAAGAAGCAGCGTTACATAAATATGTACCTTCCCAACACGACTCAGGGAAGTGCTCTCATCAGAAAAGTCTGTTTGTTTTTTAGTCTTAAGTCTAGACTTTGTTTGAATAAGCACACGAGTGTTCAGGGATGGAGGGTTGCATGCAGGCTCAACTTGGAATATTACTGCAATCATTTATGTGTGCTTTAAAAAGATCGACAAATCTGTAAAAGGTGGTTCTGTAACAAATGCAACAAACCACTAGAGCAACATCTGAAGAGCCTTTTTTAATTAAAATCCTGGCTTCTGCTTAAAACAGGAGATACTTTTAATTCAGGCAATAAAAATCCGAGGTGATTAAATGATGAATGTAGCACCATTACTTTTGACCAGAGCAAAACAAGACAGTCTAGTGAAATGACTCGTATGTATCAGGAAATAAGTGCTCTTTGAAGAGACAAAAATATATTTAGAGAAATGGATGGACGTTTGATGACGTTTGATGACGTGTATTCAAAGAAAGAGGTTGAGTAATGACTCCCCATTAGTCTTTCTGGTGTGACACATGAACACAAAATGTTGAGACACAGAGTAAGACAACTGTCTGACAAACAAAAGATTTGCTATGTCCTAATAGGACTTTAATAAGTTGGGACTAACCTAACATCCCACAGTTCCCCTGAGCTGCTTCTTATCATCACCTTTGAGGTTGCTATGGTGACGTACACATACTCAGAGCCCCCCCACTCATCAAATAGACAAACAAAAGCCCAAGAAACTAATTTTAACTCCATGCCAACACTGTGCCAAGCTCTAATTTTGTGTTTAACTCGTCCTCGAGAGAGACACCAACCAAACATGCAGTCTAGGACGCTTGCTCGCTTTACTTTGTTCTTCTGTGCTGCCTGTGGCTACACAAATGCTGCTGCTTTTGTTTAAACTGATCATGCTTTTATCACAAATCTATCTGACTACTTTGCAAATGTTGGCTGACCGCTATAAACATGTGACGTTCAAACTGAAGATGTTTCCTGCAGCATCAAATCAATTATATAAAAATAATCCTGGTTTAATGGAGGGACAGATTGTGTGTTTGTAGGATTGAGATCATAGCTGACCCATTAACCAACGAGCCATATGGGGCCTACAGTTACACAAGACTCCGCATCCTACTTTAGAGTCTGCTATAAAATGAGGGAGGATTCTCAGGAACAAAATGTCAAACGTCAGAAGACATCCCCGGGTACTGTTTAGAGTAACTCTTCGAGCTGTGCTTGTATTCCAACAATGGGAAAACAGCCAAACAGCCTCATCTCTTTTCTATGGCAAGATCAGCAGTAAGTGCAGCACAAAATCCCTTCGCTCGCTGGGAAGCCTGTCAACAAACTACAGCTCGCCAAAAATGAAGCTCGTTGTTCCGGCTCAGCTGTCAGTTTTGTCATGACATCATTCATTATAATGTTGGCGCCTGTGCAGCTCTGTCTCAGCACTGAGCAGGAGCAGTCACAGTCCTGTGAGCAGCGAGCCGCTCGAATGCAAAGCAGAGGCTGACTGCTATCAGTCTGCTGCTGAGTGGATATGTAGGGCTTTCATTTGATGGGGCAGGAACTTGAGCTTTATTACAGCTGTTTGACCAGCCTTTTTAATGATCGTTTCGGCTGACAAAAGCAGCACAGAAGCTCTCAATGCAGCCTCTCTCGTTGCAAACCATTGAGTCAATCCTATTAGTCATGTGAACAAATTCAAACCGGTTAATGCTCTCATGTTCAGACTTGTTTCTCTGCTTAACATTAGTATGAAAGCCATTAAAGAACCTGCCTCAAGTGGCGTACTCATGCTGATGCCCAGGACCAGAGGTAACAACTTCTGCCTTGTGAAAACAGAGCGTAACACACAGCAACACTGGCACATAGTCCAAAATACCACATCACCCTTCTGATCTACATACTCACCATGTTTTATTAATGAGAAAGAGGCCAGGATCTCATACATTCTTTATGACAGACAGGAATACATTTTGAAACTCTTCCTAATTAAACATATTATCCACACAACAAAGACGAATGTGGCTATCCCAAGAGGATAGCAGCAGGAGAAAAAAAAGCTGTGGTGTGACAGCACCCAAAGCATTTAGGCTATATTCTGTACAAAAACAATTATAAGCAACACCATTACTCTAATGTATAGCTTGCTTAAAGCTGGAAGCGCGGCAGAGAAAATCAAAATGAACAAAGACAGGCCGAAGGGAGCAGCTGAAGTTCAAAGACCTGGCTCACTACTAGTATGAAATCGTTTTCTTATCAAATTTCCACCCAATTCTCGACGTGATCTGCATTAAGTGCTGAATATTGCCCAAATAGTGTCCACTTCAGAAAGATTGACTAATGCTGGCCATATTGCATGCTTTAATTAAATAAAGAAGCTGTGTTGGCACCAGGAAGGGTGGATGTAACTGCAGAGTCCCTTACATCAGCAAATAAAAAAAGCAAACCTCTGTGTTTATGCATTAGTCCGATCTGTGCCTGGGCTCAGCAGCTGATAACAGAGGTTGATGTTGAGAAAACACAGGCGGCCGAGCATTTGCTTTCTGACGTAAGCCTTGTATTCCCGCCGGTCTTTGACCTATATATCACCCCGCTAAATCTAATGATTGTGTAATAATAATGACAACATTTAGCAGATATAGATTACATAACCATGGAGACACCGGCCAGGCCATGTGTCCTGAGCTGCTATCCTGCTAGCTTCTAGTTCAGCCTTAGAAGGAGTATTTGAACGATTGAGTCACCCACCATAGTGTGTGGACACAGGGTTTCTATACCATTTATGTTCTATGCTTTGTATACATGTTATAGATCTGTCTTAGATTTTTTATTTTTGTTGAGCTATTATAGGGCTGCAAACGAATAATTTATTCATTCATTAATCTGCAGATTAGTTTCTAGATTAACCACCTGCCTATAACAATGTCATATTCAAGTCATTGTCGTATGTCATAACAGCCATTATAATTGAAAAAAGCCTGTGGTGACATATTCATTATGTGTTCTGTTCATTCAGTTTTCCTAACATTAATGGTAAATCCTAAAATTTGAGAAGCTAGAGCCATAAAATTTGGCATTTCTGCTTGAAAAATAATTGAAATTATTCATCATTTATTAAAACGGTTGCTGATTGGGATGCTAGGAGTTGGGAAGCCAAGCGGGAAGTGCAATATCTCTGGTTTGCGTCCAGTTGTGCTGTGTTACACATCATTCCGTCATCTCTCTACTGCCAGCTAACTAAAACAAACATTTAAAAAATTACCCTACGTAATCAAAATCAATCATTTTCTGTAATTGTTTTGGCTATATATTATATAACACAGTATAAAACAGCATAATGTACTTTAATATAAATGATTGTTCTTTCCTTCTTTTTCCTTGTAGGAAGCTGAGAAAGAATAATCAAACAACTGCTGGTCATTGACTTGAATCAAATCGAAAAGAGCTGCCTGGATACATTAACATTTATCCTATAACTCATTAGTCATGGTGTGCTGTCAGATTCGATCCGATACGCAGTATTGATAAAAGAAAGTCTTCCCTGTGGGTCTCTGGGTTGAGTGAACGTGCAGCAGCTGAACGGAGGTGCAGCTCACAACTCCAACAGAGGAATGAGGGAAGCAGAGCAGGATGGAGAAAATAAAGTGCTAATCTAATGCTTCACTACGTGCATTGGCTACAGATGGGGCACTTGTTAAGAGGCTCTGTGGGCTGTTAAAATCCCCACCATCACCATCCATTCTGATTTGGACTGAGTACATCTATAAAACGGCTTTTTCGTTCACTTCCTCGTCATCGATCACACACTCAGCAAACCGAATCAAACAGGAGTTGAAGGAATAGATTGTTTGAGGCAAAACTGATGCTCTTTCACATCACCTGGTTTGCTTTGCAGACGAGCAAAATGAAAATTAATGTACATAATGAGACTCTAACCTGCCCTCACTATATGATAGGTAACTCTTTTCTTTGGTGACGTCCTCATAAAATGTACCTATCTGCTATTAAAGAGGAAGACTAACTAGACTGTCACATAGGCTCCAAACACTCTCTTGGTTGTTAATCTTGTTTCTCTGAAACTAATTTGAATATCTGGTGTTTTTATCTTTGTGGCCATGGTAACAGATATCACAACCATTGGACAAAAGGAAAACATTTTCAGTCATTTGAAGGGACACGACAGGAAACAGACTTCAGGAGAAAACTGTGTGTGTTATACCTCAGAGCACGGTGTCATCTCAAAACTGGGGTGTGACATACACAAGTTTCAATTCCAGAAAACGCATTAGGGAGAAATAATGAGTCAGACAGAAAAACACACTATTGCACATTCAATGTGCATCATTGTTTTAAGAGTTGCTTTCATATTTACTCATTTGGTTTATCCACTGTTGTTAACTTACTAACTTTCTAGAGCTGAAATGATTCTTTGATTAGTTGGTTGACAGAAAACTACTAAACAGAAGACAACAGGGTTGTAAAGTGTTAATGTGCTAATCAGGCAAAAAAAATTAAAAAGATAACATTTGAAAAAGTCAGCTTGTGCTACCAGACTTTGCAATGAAAAAAACATCTGTGAGAAAAGAAAAGCGTCTCTGTAAAAGCAGCAGAGACAGCATAAAGCATTTTTCCATTAAAGGCAAAGAAAGTGTGGATAAAGAATTATGCCTTGATGTGCTGTGCCCTTCTGGTAAAATAATGAGAGAGCTGGCGTCTTGTTTCTTTCTGGACATATGTTAATTTAGCCTTGCACCTATAATTATGTGCCTGTACGTATACCAACACTCATTTCTCAGCATTTCATTTGTTACCAATGGCAGAACTACAAATCTGGACTGCATTATGCACTCCATTAGGGATAAATAACGTCTTTTACAAGACATTTTTCACCCGCACAACACAAAATCTCAACAAACTATAGATAAGAATCACTGTCTTTACTAGTCTGGTAAATAATAAACAGACACTCAGCCATACACAAAGAGAGCCCTATCCTCTCCATCCCAACAGACCAGCCACACCCAGACTATGATCTCATGCTGTAGCCTTCAGTCTGTCTGGCCTGAGTATCCCTGGAGGACAGGCTAGCAGCTCAGGCAAGAGATAGGCAACCTCATTAGCACAATCAATTCCATAGCATCCCATCCACCACTACACTTCAGCCCTCCGCTATCTGAATTACCAATAGGCAGTGGCAAGGCCTTCACTCCAGCGACAGGAATTGAACTTTGTGAATGTGAAATCAATTGAAACCCAAGCTCCAATGACAGATACTAAACAAATGGGAACGCGCAGTACGAGTAACCCTATACTTGAATTGTTCACTGGGAGCGTGCTGCAAAAGAAAGGGGGGGGGGGGATTAATTTTTCAATAGCATGTTCTGAAGTATCCTTATGAAATTAAATGTAAGCACCGACTCACTAAGGGGGCAGCACATTAATATTTTATGCACATGCTTTTAGTCCAGCTCGTGCAATTCAGCTGAAAACAAAATCATGTAAAGGTTTGTAGAAAGCCTTGATACATCATGACATGAACATGACGTGTACCATGTTCTGATTGTTATAATAACTTTGTAACCTCTTCAGCACAAAAGACGCCAACAGGAAACTAATAACAGCACACTAAGCAAATAATGTGGAAGTTGGAAAAAGACAGCTCTTATCTCAACTAATTATTCCCTTAGCCAGCTTAAAACTATTAGTCTTTAAGCCAACGGTGGAACATCAATCAGGGCAAAAGACTTTAACCACCAAGAGGATCCCATTTCTTGCAGTGTCATCATTATCTAATCCCCACTGATTAGACAAGTTCTAACATTCTCCATATATGTGTTAAATAGAAGAGAAGGAAATAGTTTCCTCGCTCAATTCGGCTTCTTCACCAGGCGAAAATCCATAAACACAACCTCTTTATTCATGCATGAGCATCTTGCCATCTGGGATTTGTGTGGTGATCTGTGACAAATGTCTGGTGGTGCTTAGCCAGACAAATACACACACAAACACAGAAAAAATAAACACAAATGGAAACACAAACAAAAAGACATACAGACCCTCGGAGGGACTCATTTAGAAAGCCAGAGAGACGCTCAGAGAGAGACTCAACCACATGGAAGAGCATCTTTAAATATTACTCACCTTTGTGCCCCATCATGACAGCGAGATGCAGCGGTGTGTTTCCTATAGGAAGAGAAAGAAACAGTTGGATGTCTTGATAATAGATGACATTCATTGTGGCTCTAGGACTGTCATGCTCAAGGTGAATAAATGTTTAAATTGGGTGGCAGACTCCACCATATTTCAAATGACATGGTAAGTATATGCCTATTGTGTGTGCTCCTACCATGACAAGCCATATTATAGTGTATTAACCTGCTACACCCACGAAAATAAGCTGCAGTTACCTGACAGGGACATGGCTTGTTAGCAGACATTAAGTAAACACTGAATGGTAAAAAATAAGATTTGAGTCAGGTGTGGAGAAGCACAGGTTTTTTCCCAGCATGTGAAATGTGCCTCATAAGCATTGGAAAATCCCTCAAGAGGAAGCCAAATTGCCCAGTCAGCTCCTCCAAGCTTCTCTTCCAGGGGAAGAGCAGTGGGCAAGCATCCAGAGTAAAGAGGACCCGCCTTGTAGAAACCCTGATGTGAGTGAAAATACAAGTTGGGGATCAGCTAGCAGTCCCACTGGATGTTGTGAACTGTATAGGTAGGGCAGTATCACAGCTGAGGTTATTTTGTGGGCACACAAAGATGTTGTGGGCCTGTGGTTACCACGTCTGCAGTTCAAGAACCTGCGCAGATACTGTAAATGACTGAAAAGGTCAGTTCACCGAAATATTTCCCCACCTAGCAGCGGTGGTATTTCCTATGCAGATACTTTTAGTTTTTTCTGTTGAAGTATGGACATATCCGACTATAAGATTGCCTGCAAAATCATTCTAATGGCAGTGAATCACATTCAGCTATGTGCCTTTCCAAAATTATTGTCCTGGTTATTATGAGATAATCCAGACCTTGCTGTCAATAGCTTTCATTGGGACTATTGTGAATTTATGAAAAACATAGTGCTGAAATGATTAGCTAGTCATTCATTTTCATACAATCATTAATAAATGAATCATTTTAAGTAAAAACTGCCATAAATGAATGGTTCCAGGTTCTCAAACATCAAGGCTTCCTGCTTTTCACTGTTAATATCATTGAAAATTAAATATATTTTATTCAACTGGATAAATAAGCAACTTAACGGCTTAATTTCTCATTATTCTCTTGAGATTTTATAACAGATTAAGAGGTTAGGTTGCAGCCCTATTACACTGGATAACTGGAAACACTGGAGCATAATAGCACTATTATGTGAATGGTTGATACAACTACTGGTGCACAAGTGAGAATATATATGTGTTAGGCCAATGTTTCATTTGTTCATGTCCTACTGAGTGCTAATCAGAGCTAACTGATTTTATTGACATTACATGACAGCCTGTATCCAGTGGACTTGACTAATGTGTGAGTGTAAACACACAAAATGTGTCATACCAACTGCCAACCAGACAGGTAAAAAACCTTTGAAAAATACAGGCTCAAGTTCCAAAACAACACCAGAGGCAGATGCCCGATCTGACATCTTGTCACACCATGTCAGAGCTTTGATTTGAAGACAAACCACATTCCAGCGCCGACACTGAACACAAATACAGGTATCCTTTGTCCCAGCACGTGAACTGGAACAAACCATTCTTATCATTTTGCCAGTTCAGGGAGGGTTTATTTGGAAATGTGGTGTTATCTGAGCAGACTTTGCCCTGCAGACGAGGTGATATCAGTCTCCCAAAGTCTAAAGAAACCCCTTTTTTATTGTATATTGACTCTTGGCTGTGGACCAACTTCTAGTAAGAATGAAACCAAAGATGACTTATCTGAGAAGGTTTTTGTTACTAGTTTTGTTAACTTGAAGGACCTGGATTTGGAGAAGTTGTAGGGTGCTGGGTTCAAACTATTTTAGGGATCAGTTATGCAGGCCTTGGTAGGGAGAAGCCTCGCCTACTTCCAGTGCGGTTGGACACTGATGGCCTATTGGCTAACTAAAACTAAGCTGCACCTTGAAATTGGTGGATCATGATGGGTTTGGGGGTGCTGCCTTCAGGGCTAACAGATAAGCAGCTGGTAGACTCACCATGAAGGTCTTTCTGGGCGATATTCTGCGTCCGTATGAGGGAGGACAGACGTCGGACATCTCCTTTAAACACACATTCATGCACCGGAAAGTCCTGCCCGGTTCGGATAATGGGGTTTTTGTTGTTGTCATCGATAACATCGGATGTTGACAGTGTGTTGGTGTTCGCATTAATCTGCGACTGCTGCTGGTTCTGCTGCTGCTGCTGTTGTTGTTGCTGCTGCTGTGTGGATGAAGACTTGATTAACTTGTGATTGCTGAAGATTTTACTCGTCCTGCTCTTGTTCGTCTTGGAGGCGGTGAACGTCCCGGTGGCAGCCTCCTCGTCCGGTTCCAGTAAATCCTCGTCCTTGCTCGGCCTCTGGTCCTTGCGCAGGGAGCGGATCTTCTCTCCGGTCATTTTCTAAACAGTTGACGCTAGCGGAGCAGAGGGTGTCGTCGCTGACGATGACCCTCCGGGCGAACTGATGCGATTCGCCAGTTGGAAGTCTTCACGCAAACACTGTAAATTGTACAACATGAAAACACTTACTACTCCACCGGACTGAAGGATAAAAACGACCTTTTGTTCAAAGACGAACTGGTAGAAGCTCCCGTTCACCGGTTTACTATGAAAACAAACAGTTCGCTCTCCTCCTCACGTCCAAAACTGCCGTTGGTCGCATCAACGGCTCCAGTTGACTAGTACGGAAGATTCACCCAATGTCTTCCGCCTCGTAGTATCGCGAGAGTTCCGGAGAGGTTACTAACGGTCACCAGCTAAGCCTTACTCCTTGAGTACGTTTGTATCCACATGTAATAGTGAGTATAGTTACTCAAGTACTGTACTGAAGTACTTTTACATTTCACAGCTATAGCAACTACAGTGACTTCTCAGGTCATGATTTTACACACTTATTGATCAGTTTATAAGCCATTATACATAAACTATAAACCAGGGGTGTCCAAACTTTTTTTTAAAGAGGGCCAGATTTGACAATGTGAAGATGCCCAGGGGCCAATACTAACATTTTAAAAATGAAAAAATTACCAATAACAAATGCACTGAACTGCATAATTCACTAAATGAAAATGTAACCAAATCTAAGCCAATTAGGTGTGAACAAATCTAAAAAACGGTTCTTCCTTACTTTCACATCTGGAGTCAGATAACTGAGAATAAATTGTATGGAAGATGTTAAACTTGCATGAAGTTGATACAAATCTTAAGATCATGTTCATTCTAAACATGACTTATTATGAGTAATGCAAAGTCTGTTAACATTTAAGTTTAAAACGTATCACTCTTGCTCTTGTCTTTAACAAAATCATTCAGAAAGTGATATTTTGTGTTACATCTACAGATATATAACACCAGCAGTTATGTCGGTTCAAATGCTTTGTTATGTCAACCAAAAAAGCCAAATCCTCCAGCCATACAGTATCTGACAATCCTAGCAGGCCATAAATAATATACTATAAAAATTAAGCTTTGGGCCGCATGAAATCTGACTGGCTGTACTTTGGACATCTCTGACTATAAACTATAAACATGAACTATATCTATCTAAAAAAGGGATCTGAACTTTTTGTAGTGAGTTGTTGGGTCTCTAAATAATATTATAAAGAGCATGGCCTCGACCCAAGCTGTATGGAAAGTGTCATAAGATCATTTCTGTTATGATTTGGCGTTATATAAATAAAATTTAAGCTGAATTCAATTGAACACTTCTTCCACTTCTCCCTCCACTACTACTTCAGTAAAAGTACACAAAAGTATCACAAATAAAATATACTGTATATTTAAAACCAGAAGTTCTTGTTATGCAGAAAATGCCTCTATGAGTGTTATTATAACATTATAAAATTGTTAATACTACTCAATATTAATGTGTGAACTGCATTTGAGTGCAACTTATTTGAAATAGATTAATTTAGTATTCTAACTATTCACTCCAACTCAAAAAAGTTAAATTAAATTTCACATATCCTGCTGTAAAAATATGTATTACCATCAAAATGTGAATTAAAATGAAAATACTATAAGTACTTCAAAACTACACAAAAGTAAAGTCTACTCCAGCATAGTATACGCACAGTGTGTCTTGTATTTGAAATCTATTAGCAGTAGCCTGATGTGAGTGTTGTAGATCATTTTTAAGAGCACACAGTACATTGCACCAAAGCCTGAGGAAAATATGAGAGCAAATGAAAGTTCAATTTACATTTTGATTATAACATGTATCAAAGATGAGACCAGCAGCAGCCCCAGACGGATAATTATTTCCAGTCCTCTAGCTGACTTCAGGGTATAGTCAGACAAGTAAAAAGAAAAAAAAAACATTATGGTCTCATAATCACTTACAGTTTATCATTTTGTTCTCCATAAAAACCTACGTGTAATAAAACATCTCCAAGTCCACAGCGATGCTTGAAAGATTTTCCATCAGAGACAGCAAAATAATATGATGCAAAATCAAATAAAAATCCTGTACAAACATTCAAGAGTTTTTCTTCCCCATAACTAGAGAAAAGTGCTCACTTTTACTTTTATCACATATCATATTATTAACTCATCTGCTGTTTGTGGCTCCAGTGCTTTCTGTTCTTTTCAGATCCTGCTGGAAAGTGCATATAACAACTATGAAGTACTTCATTTTATCTATCTATGTAAGCTCAATCTAACACTTTGTACAGTACACAGTGGGTGACAAATTAAAGGAAAACCCTGAATTAATAAGTGGAGAAACATAACGAATACAGATACTTCCTCACAGGGTAAGCAATTAACATCTCATCATGCTCTCTTGCATGTATAAAAATGTTCAGCAGGCCCAGCTGATTCTGATCTTGTATAAAGATGACAAGAGGAAAAGAGCTAAGTGAGTTTGAAAGAGGATTCATTCAGCTGTAGTCACAGAAACTGCTCAACTTTTGTTTCAGTAGTAAGAGTGAGTGAATCTGCATTTAGATCTGTGTGAAAAACATCAGTAAACATCGTTGGAGATTGTGTTGGAGAGCGCACATTTGATGACTTGTGATGCTTGAACATTACTGTATGTATGTGATGAAGAACAGAAGAGCAACTCTTCCTCAAGTGACTGAGAATGTCAGCGCAGGACATGATCAGGCTGTCAGCAAGAACAGTCTGTCGACAGTTACATAGGACTGCGGTGAATAAATCTCTCATTACAAAGATGAATGCACATTTAAGAGTTCAGTGGTGAAGTGCATGTGTGGCACACACTAAGAGAAGGGTACTAAATGCTTGACCCCTATAGAGAGGTGATCTTGTGTCTGTGTTGTAATATGGTTTAGGTCCATTTGTCCCTTTAGAGGCAGGGGTCACTACAAATCAATACAGTTGTTCTGAGTGTGAAAATTATGTAAATCCCATGTTATGGCCTTCACACTCAGCACATCTCAACCCAACTGACCACCTATGGGAGATTTTGGACTGACATGTTAGACTGTGCTCAAACAAGGGTTGGTTTTTCCTTTAATTTGTCACCTGTCTATAGTTGGACAGAAAATTACTGTGGCATTAATATGAGAGTTGGAGTAGATTCCTGTTTTAATTTCAGTTGCTATACTAACTTTTATGTAGGATTGTTTTTGCATTTGCTTTCTTACCTACTTCACTGAATGTTTTTATCTCATTTGTTTCATGATTTATGTGACTTGGCTTCTCTATGTATCTTTCAAGGACTCACTGCTAGTGGTGAAATGACACTAAGTGCAATTACTCAAGTACTACATACAAATTTGAGATTCTATTACCTTTAATGCTACTTTATACTTCTACTCCACCACATTTCAGAGGGAAATATTGTACTTTTTACTTCACTACAATTATGTGACAGCTTTAGTTAATAGTTATTTTACAAATTAATATTATTGCATACAAATGTATAAAGCTGTTTTGTACCCAACAGTTTATACAAGTCGCCTATAATTGAAACAATTTGTCAATTAATCAATTAACTAAAGAAAACTAATTGGAAACTATTTTGATAATGGTTTCAGTTTCAGTTTCATTTCTATAATATCCATTTTCATACAAAAACATTTCATGGTTCCAGCTTCACAAATGTGACGATTTGCTGAGTTTCCTTTTATTGATTTAAATTATTTGAATTTTTTAAATAAAAAATATAAAGCTTGAACAATTGGCTTAATTAATCCATAATTAAAATAATCACTAGCTGCAGTCCTGTATAAAAGACTTCGAAATGAGCTGATGTCAATCAACTAAGCAGTTAAATTCTGCTTTTACATTAATGCATGAGGAATAATAGTCTAATGACACAATATATAATAGTATAAAAGTCACAGGGGACATTTGTCTGCATTGAGTACAGCACATTTTTCTGATTATACGTACATACTTTTACTTAACATTTCAAATGCAAGACTTTTGAGTACTTTTACAGTGTGGTTTTAGTATTTGATGGCTTGGTCCAGCACTGCACACTGTGGGGCGTACTTAGTGACACACGTACAAAGCAGCACAGACTTGATCACTGTGCAGAGCACTTCCTCCCCCTGTAGCTCACAGAGGGGAAAGCAGCTGAACTTGTCTGTTGTGTGTGCCTCGAGGAACAAAAATCTACCACATACAATGAATCAGTTCACAATTACAACCAAAGCTAAGGTGGTGGTTGAGAAATATCCCGAGTATTGTAAGATTTAGTAACCAAGTTGTTCCTTCGTGTTGGCTACTGAAAAGAGATTTAGACTCTATAAAAATACATTAATTACATGTTTACACAAGTTATCTCTTAAAATGTGTTTGCTATATTTAATTTGACCAACTTGTTGAAGTACTAAATGAGACCAAACGTAACTTCCCTGACTCAAACAACAGGAAATATTTCATCAGAACAATTACAAGGAATGCAAACAACGTGCATACTTACGTCAAATCGACGCCCCTGCTGAATCACCAATCAGCGGCTGCCGCTGCTTTTCGATAAGCGGTTGACAGCTCTGATTGGCTGACGGGGACAGGCGCAGCGCGCAGCTACGTTAAATGGCTTCTCCCTTTACCGCACAGCGGTAATGCATACTCATCCTCAGCTCAGTTTAGTTCACGGCTGAGTAAGCGCACTGTCATGGAGCAAAATCACAATCAAGAGGAGCAGAGCGAGCTGTACGCCGGCTTCAGCACGGCTTTTAAATCGTTCGCCACAGAGGCGATTCACGTCGGACAGGAGCCGGAGCAATGGAAGTCAATGGCTGTGGTGCCGCCGATCTCTCTTTCTACCACGTTCAAGCAGAGCGCACCAGGAAACCATGCCGTAAGTAGCCTGATATGACTTGGCGGGGGGTGGAGAGGGTAAAGAGGGGTGATGGGCAAGACCCGGTGGTATGCACGTGCGTGAAGCTGACGGTCAGGGTCATGCGCGAGGACTTAAGTGGGCTATAAATTAACATTCAGCTGTTACTCACATGTTGTGAGTACAGCTAAATTCCCAGCTACATATCTTTAGAATATATTTGGTTTTATCATTCATGTGAATCAATCTGTTGTCATATGCGTTAACGAAATCACAAAAAATGACTATAATACACATAACAATAGTATACTACCCTCTAGCTGCCCATTATTTCTTAAATATCAGCACTAAATGGTGATTTGCATTCTTGTTTTACCTGATTTCTATAATTCAAACTACAAATTGAGCTATAACAGACATCAGTCATCAGTAGTGCCAGCTAACACCAAACGTGATCAGTGGAAGTCTGTGTTTTATTGTATGGCAAGATGCTTCAATGTAATTGCACAGATAGCCGGAGGAGTATTGGAGACTCTCTGTATACACATATTATGTACAGGTTTGTTAAGTATAGGACTGGACTCGCTCCTCAATTTTTTTTTCTCCCCGTAGTTCAAACAAGGCTGCAGGCATTCTTTTTCTTCTTGGAAGCAAGGTTGACTTTTACAGCTCTCTTTTATCGCTTTCAACGATTATATGGTAGGTTAGTCATGAATTGGCTCACAGATCACAAGTTTGGAAGTTTTTCCACAAGCTCACACAGATAGTGCCTCTAATGAATGATTGACAGCGGAGGCGAATTAGGTTTTCTCCTGTCTATTTTCCACACAAATTCACAGTGTATTTAGGAAGGGAATGAAAAGTCTTTAATGTTTGCCAGTTTTTAGACTAATCTTGAGGCATATGTTCAGCGTTAGGCAGTTATAGCCTGCATCCTTAATTCAATGACCAGGCTAAAAGAAACACCCAACCCACCGCTCCCGCTGATCTCCTGACCTCTTGAACTTGTTTTGTAGAACCTGGTGTGCTTGGCCCCAATACTCCCACAGTATTCTCCCAGAGCACACAGTGCCTCTCTTTTATTTTAAAGAATTTTGAATACCTATTTTACTTTTCAGAGCAGGGGCTGCTGCTGTTGTTCAGATATAAAGATATTCCAACCAGATTAAATCTGACACTAGAACAGTAACATTCAGTTTATCCACCATCTGCTATACTACCACGTATTTACAGATGGCTTTGTTCACAGAGAGACGACTACACAAACCCTCTGTTCAAGGCTGTTCAAGCTCCATGTATGACTAAAGGCAACAACCTCCAGTGTTCATATCATTTATCCAAACATATGTTTTGTTTTTATGTTGTGTTGGAATAGTATTGTACTCAGTGATCTCCTTCAGAAGTGCTAAATAGTTCCACTTATGTATCACATTTTATTTAAACTAGTGGATCTGCATGTACATCCTTGCAGCAAACACAAAGAGCTCATATAACAGTGGAAAATTACTGGGTGAAGTCTTCTGTTCTCACCATTTAATCCTGCAGACATCCATGTAATCTCATACTGCATAATCAACGGTTTGTGGATGGTGGTTCTCACAGGTTTCTCATGCATACACCTGCGTATTAACAGATTATTCAAAACACAACGGCAAGCCAATACAAGTAGAGATGGTATGTTGCTGTTGTTGTTGAGGTGCCTCCCAACTGGTCTTTGTTAAAAAGTTACAGTGCATTAAGGAATGTTCCAGTGCAGCTGTGCACAACACCTAAAATGTTTAAGTACACAGTTGTGTTTGGGCAACCTGAATGTAAAAAGACTACTTCCTCTTTTTGTTTGAACACAATATATTATAAATGTTGATTTTTGTTGACTAGGTTTGTCTCGTGTTTTTATGTAGGGGTTTGAATACAGCCGGAGTGGAAACCCTACAAGAAACTGTCTTGAGAAGGCTGTGGCTGCTTTGGATGGAGCAAAGTATTGTAAGTATCACTATTGCATCAGACTCTCACAAAATTACAGCAATCCCCAGAAACAGGAAGTATTAAACAACTCTGTATTTAACAGATTAAATCATCAATCATAAAGTGTGAATTTGTATCCAAATTGCAGCCTCTGTTCCCTCTTGAACTGACATGAAAAGGATTTTTGGTCTCGACGTCTTTTGTGCTTTTTCCTCTGCAGGTCTTGCTCTCGCCTCTGGGTTGGCAGCCACGGTGACCATCACTCACATGCTGAAGGCTGGCGATGGAATCGTCTGCATGGATGACGTGTACGGAGGTGAGACACCCTTTTGTAACTTGAGACGACTGTGTAGTAAGGAAAAATGATACAACATTACTCACTTTTACAAAATATTCATTCGGTTTCAAAGAGGAAGCACATTTTGAGTACTTTCACTTTCACACAAATTCAAGGCACGAACCGCTACTTCCAAAAAGTTGCCAGCACAGTTGGTCTGGATGTGTCTTTTGCTGACTGTACAAAACCAGAGGAGCTGAAGGCTGCGCTGAAGGCCAACACCAAAGTAAGTGACAGGTTGATATTGTTAGAATAAAGTGCTCTGTGTGTGCAGCTTGTTGGATTGTGAAGATTTGATCATGTTAGGATCGTAATCAACAAAAAAAACCCATTAGGTCCTTTATAAAACTGTATATAAAACTTCAAGTGTTGTTTTACTAGTGTTTGATAACAGGGTGTGTCATTTGTGCAAACCTGATTGTGAATCATCATTGTGTGATGACTAAAGCACCAAGCGATGAACTGCCAAACCTTTAAACCCCCCCCCCTGCTCCCTTTCTCTGTGTAGCTGGTATGGATCGAGACGCCCACCAACCCAATGATGAAGGTGGTTGACATCAAGGCCTGTTCTGACTTGGTCCACGAACACGACAAAAACATAGTGGTGGTTGTGGACAACACCTTCATGTCAGCTTATTTCCAGGTGAGAGCGCTGATGTGCACTTCACGCTCTTTTGATTTTAAAACAGCAGTTTAATGTAATGTTTCCTGCAATCAAGTTTCAGTTCATGTGGAAGACGAGTCACTGATTAACTCGTGTATTTGTCTTGTACTCTCGCTCCTTAGCGCCCCTTGGCTTTGGGAGCAGATATCTGCATGTACTCAGCCACCAAATACATGAACGGTAGGTTATATACTTTTTCTATCATTTTATTAACACAAGGTTTCATGAAAACGCTCTCATACAAACCAGTGAAAGATTTCCTGCTCCATATCAGCCCATATCTTTATTATTCCTGCCTTTTAATTTGACAGGTCACAGTGATGTGGTAATGGGTCTGGTCTCACTGAACCGGGATGATCTGTACGAACGACTGAAGTTTCTCCAAAATGGTAAGTTAAATAAATATAATTACAGCAAAGTTTTAAGTTCATGAGAAGCTTCCACAACAAACATAATCATATATATATATATATATATAAAACAAAAGAGTCAATTAACAGCCACCAAAACACCAAACATCTTGTTAATGGACGGTTAATGTTTGAAGCCATTCATCAAGCAAAATGTTTGCTGGCTTTAGTTTTACTAGTTCATTTAAGGACACCTGCCTCAGAAAGTAAACAGTTCTTCTGTGTTCTATTCACCTAAAAACCGGTTCTGCCACACTCAGTGTTAGGTGGACTGGTTATTTCAACCTGACCTACATTCACTCATTAAAAAAACCAAACAAGCTCCTGAGGCCAATGTTCCGAACCAATTTAAAACCTTTACAGAACGAAGTGTTTGTTATTATGCTTTTGTTGTTTGCCAGATCTGGGTTTTGGGAGGCTTTGTAACCTCTTTGTTTTTGTTTTTTTACTTGCCCTCATGTGATCCTGCCTTGGTTCAGCACTGGGTGGTGTACCGTCTCCATTTGACTGCTTCCTGTGCAACCGAGGACTGAAGACGCTACACCTGAGGATGGAGCGACACTTCAAGAATGCCATGGCTGCTGCCAAGTTTCTGGAGGCTGACCCCAGGGTTGAGCGTGTCATCTTCCCAGGTGACAACAAAAAAAACCCAACACTGATATGTAACCCTTAATAGTCAGCACTCCTGTCAGACGGCATATTGTTGAGCCATGTCTGTTTATTCAACTGTCCAAAGAACTGTTCGGTACACGGGCACCTGCAATCACTTTTTAACTCATGGTGTATGGAAGAATGTTAAAGACAAGTTGTTGCAGGTCGTTTAAGTTTTAGTTATTTGTTACAATCGTTTTATACAACAGAATAAATTTACTTCCCACCTCCAAAAACATGGCATTTTCTTTTAAGAGTGCTTATAGGAGGTTGTTCTCTTCTTTGCAGAGACTTGTGTTGAAACCAACAGGGCTCCGCTGCAGAAAAAGCATAAAAAAATTATGGCTCATTCATCTAATTTTGCTCTCTGATTGTCATACCAGGAAAAAAAAACACATATGTCTGCTCTCAATGTCAAATAACCCATCTCCTTATACTCATGAACTCATAGTCATTACCTCTGATGACGTCTGCCGCCACACCTTATGTCTATTTGAAGGATCCGGTATTAGAATAAACTACCTCTAGCATGTTTGGCATTAATGTCCTTATTTATCCACATTTAAAAAGGCACATGCATGTATATATTTTGAAATTCACAATAAGACAAGCAAATTAACAAAGTGTCTATGAAAGGGCACAGCTCCATTTGTTCATGCTTTAGTGAATAGAAAGATCCTGTAATCACCACCTGACTGTTCATGTATTCCCCGCTCTCTCGACACAGGCCTGCCCTCTCACCCGCAGCACGATGTGATGAAGAGACAGTGCACCGGATGTCCGGGGATGATCACCTTCCTCATTAAGGGGAAACTTGAGCATGCTACCACCTTCCTCAGTAACCTCAAAGTAAGAACAGCAGCATGATTGAGAGAGAGAGAATTGTATTTTAAAAAGAGATAGGCAAGATATGATATGATATGATATGATATAATGAACAGCCCTAGGTAATAACTGCAAGGAAATTACAGGTGACCTTGTGTGAGAGAAGTGAATGGCAGGATAGAAAGAGAAATAAACTACAGGCCTAAGCATGCAAAAAAAAAACATTTTTCAAACACTAGAACTTCATCTGATCTGGACTGTTCAGTTTTGTATTTTATAAATGGGTCATGTGAAGAGTGTCAGACTGGGAGGGCTTTTGTAAAATTCTTAAAAATTGTAAGATTCTCACATGGACAAGACGGGTGAAGGAAAACCTTTCCTTAGTGTACACGTTATTTATGATTCACTTCATGTTCTGTTGTCTTCTTACTTCAGATGTTTGCGGTAGCTGAGAGTCTTGGTGGTTATGAAAGTTTAGCAGAACATCCGTAAGTATTATACATCAATTATTCACTATTTTGGTATTCAACTGTCCTAAAACCTCAGACAGTTTAGACAGGAATTAACAGGACAAATGGTAGTACAGTAAAATAATCAAAATTATACGTTGAAAGAATGCAAGTAAAGCTAAAACTTTGAGTAATGGTAATCTAAGGTGTAATGTAACAAACTGCACCACAAGGGGGCAGCAGAGGACAGGAAAAAAATCATCAGACACAGAAATTTTTAATTGTGACACTTTATTTCTATTATGAAGTCAATGTCTCTGCTCTAATCTCTATTAAAATATCAGGATGTTTTTCTACGTGGCTCATATGAATACTGCACTGTCTCCCATCATAATTTAGGGCGATTATGACTCATGCATCAGTGCCAGAAAAAGAGAGGAGTGCCCTGGGCATCAGTGACACACTGATCCGACTCTCTGTGGGACTGGAGGATGAGGCAGATATCATTGAAGACCTGGAGCAAGCACTGGCTGCTGCTGTAAGTAACATCCACAATTCACAACATTACATAAGTGCCAAACACGGCCATTTAGTTTTGTGCTCATGTAGATGTCTCTGTTCTCGAAAGAAAACTCTCGTTTGGACTTGATGTCCCACAGTCCCTCAACTCCAACAAAGCTTTGCAGTCTGAATGCTGTGAATGAGATCCAGATGCCACATGTGAGATTTGCTAATGATTAATCAGGAGATAAAGGCACCCTGTGCCTCTATGTACTTTACAAGTACAAGGTTATCTTTAATCTCAGATCTTTGCGGGGTCACGCAAGTCTCAACCTGCACTTCTAGGTAATATTTGAGGACAAAAACTGAAGTTGCACTCAAGTTTCCAGGGAAAATATTTTTAGGAATCTTCTGAAAATTTAAAATTGATGATCTAATTGCAACAGCCAAGAAACTGTTCCCATCTTTAGTTGAAATCAAACAAACTGCCGCTTGTTTACTATCAAAGCACACATCAAACTTTATATTTGACTTGTATGTTGTGCAGAATAAGGCACGGCTGAAGACAAAATTCGGCCTGGAAAAGAAGTGGAAATTATCTTGGGAATATTTAGGACAAGCCAGGCCAGGAAGACTTGCAGACCAGGATTGAGTTAGGTATGCAGTGGTTGCATGCTGTGCACTTTGTAGAGGGCTGCGGTGTATCCACCCTCCCCATGAACCCCACTGCACGACCAGATGCACTGTGAGGTTTCTGTATATGTGCGCTGCAGTCTCGGGTAAGTCCCTTTCAGTACAGTCCATTGGGGATAGTCCTCCATTTGCACTTGCTCAGCAAATCTCTGACAGTTTATATTGATCACACTCTTTTGTGGTACTCTATTAAAGTATGGGACATGTTTATAGATTCACAAATACAGTCATATCTTAAAAATGCTCTCTATACTGTCTGCATGCTTTTCCTCAGTGGTACTGCAGTGGAAACATTTCAAAGTATTTCTGCTTAGAGGTCCAGCAGATGGCTCATCAGAAGTGCTGCAGTGTTCCCAGAATCCACTTTCAAGTTCATTGCCTCAGTTTCAGCTTTTTTTTTTTTTTTTTCCTTTACCTCTGTGCACTGCTGTGCACCGCTGCCCCTCAGATCTGTCTTGGCTCATCCAGACATCTGCATTTTTATCACAGCTCTCTCTCTGCTCCAAAGGGTGGTGTAGACATCTGAGGTTTTATTACACCTCTGTCTTTCTCTCTGCCCTGGCATGGCGGCCTTTTTATTTTCAACCACACATTCATTTTGATCTAATGATTGTTTCTCTTTCCAGTGTGGAAGTTTTGTACATGTGTATTTTAAATTATGCATGGGTCCATTGAGGGGGGAAAAAAACAGAAACTAGTGAAACGGCTTGAATGCAACAGCTCATTTACAGTCGATTTGGCACATTAAGATCCAAGTTGGTTAAGATTTTATCACATTAAAACTATTAACTGACTTTTTAGTGTATTGGTTTTGGATGATTCACCACCAAGTCCCACCTACCGAGTTCATTAGAGCCAGCAGAAAAAACCTGGCTCTAAAAAATGAATATCTTTCATGCCCGCCTGAACCTCCTCTCCTCTGGATTCAGATAATGTCTCTGAATCCCTCTGCTGCCCATCTGTAGCAAATGGAAATTAAATGGAGACAAATATCTCTAATGACTGTCTGTGGGCCCGGGAAGAGGCACCTCTGATGGGTGAAACGTTTAATTGGATGGGACGGCAGGTCAGATTGGGGTAGGCGGTTAGATTTCCGGTCAAATGCCCTCATGCAGGGGTTAGTTTTGATTCACAAACTTGGCTGTTGGTTAATCATTTGGAACTCTTCGGTGGGCTGTTGCCATTTATAACATTGTGCTGTAAAATACTGGTCCTGTGGTGTTTTATTGACCGTTTTCCTCTGCGGTGGGCCCTCTGTTAATCTGCTTTTGCCTTTTATTGCAGACATTTTGGCATCCTGCCTCAGCTCATCATGTAGCATGTTATTAACTTTAGCCTCATGGCTGTCTGACGCTTCCTGGATGTGGACTAAATGAGTATTGATTTCACTTGTCACTTTCGCTTTTTAATAGCATCCAAAGAAGAAGTGAAATGTCTTCAGGGCGTCCTCGCGGCCGAGGTTGAATCAGTCGAGGTCGCGATGAAGACCAGAGGTACCCGAAGTCTTAAATCACCGCAGATCAACATGTGGTACCTCAGTCCAGCGCACAAACAGCAGAGATTCACCTATCAGGGAACAACTTTGAGATAATACAAATCATACTATCTGTGAATAATTAACCAATTGTTGACATGAGAATCTTTTTGATGCCTACTTTACTAGAACATCAGTTCTAATCTTATTTATCTCATGCAGACTTTGTTTTTATGTTTGTATGTGTTTTTGTTTTGGAAGCTTTAAAGGGGTGGAGTCTTATTCAGTCTATTCAGATGGATATGAACAGTTTCTGCAGGAAAAACACCAAACACAAACTTTTCTGTATAATCTTTCTATAAAACCTGCAAACATTTCAGGTTGCATCCTAGTATTGATGCACAGAACAGTCTCCAAATGGACAGTTTTATGTCACTGCCCCACAGTACATCTGCAACTGTAATCTATATTAATAATTTCCTATTTCTAACCGGCATAGTTTGCTCTGTAAGACGTAGATGTGTATTAATGAATTCCAATTAGTCTAATCAATCTCTTACAGAGAAAAATAATGCTGCCACCTGCTGCCCAAAAGTCAGAAATTTTCTAGAAATTTTCATCAAAGATTTTAGAGCCTCTTGAGAACCATAAAAAATATATCTTCACTCAAAAATGATGAAAAAAAATACATGGATGCAGAAGTCCATTCTGCATTTTTGTCAAAAACCTGATATTATCAAGTGTTCTTCAAGACAAATGAGGCAGTGTTTGGTACACTAATGTCTTATTGGGAGAGCAGTTTTCCTGCAATGACAGTGTTGAAGGTTTTTCATGAAAACAATTGAAGGCTCTCATAGGAATATTTCTCAGAATGATATCTGATGTGTGTTCTTGAACCTTAAGTCAACGCATTTGGCTCAGGACTCACATGTTTTTGTTTTGTCTGTTCAGAGAAAATGGTTTCACTTGGGCACTCCCTCTTTCAGCTTTCCCCTCTTTAAACGCACATCACATCAGCGCTCAAACACACTCTTCATTTGGGACTGACTACTCAAGATCAATGACCTTTATGTAACTGACAAATCCATTAAAATCACTTTGCAGTATATGTCTCTGCTACGTCTCTCACTTCCTCTCAACCATTCCGTTGTACAAACACGAGCAGTGTAATTGTGAGTTCAGCAACAGTAACCGTAGGAAGTCGATACGCCACATCCAATTTAGCGTGTCTAGTGGTAGGCTGCACTCTGGGGTTTTAACTGATGGATCAAATGAGCTAGTTGACATCCTAATGACCATAACAGTCAATGTTTCCACAAGAAGACTTGAGGTTTCTATCCTCTCTAGAAGATCTGATATCATCTTCAAAGGTTTTGGTTCACTGTAACTTAAATATCGAGTTACCTATGACCATGTAATGGATTTTACACCTCTGAGGAGCCTCTGAAATCAGCCATAGCAACCACCAAACACTGCTTCAGAGGACATTATGAAACCTGACATGTTCGCTTAGATTGTATAGATTTGGGGAAAGTGGTGGTCTAAATGGAAACAGGATTAGGTTAGGCTCTGCATTAAAAGTAGGTGCTACTGAGGTGTGTCAAAACTGCCAGCCTTGACTCATGTTGTGGGATCTTCTCACTGAGAGTGTGGTTACTTTCAGAAACATCGTCATCTAGTGCAGGTTTTCTGTGTTTGTCAGTCAGCCAGGGCCTTTTTTGGAGAACACGTCTTCATCAGATGAGTCTCAAACATGGATAAAGGTCTCTGACAGTGTCAATAAATTGATATGTTGTGGCGTATGAGCTGTACGAGGTGTTTATTTTACAGACGTGACCATGGTATTACATTCACTGCTAAATAATGTGTGTTATCAGTAGTTTATATAGCAAATGTGGGCAATATAAACATAAAGTTATGACTCCTAATGTGCAATTTAAATCTGTTGCATCACAGTTAAAAAAAGAAACCACCCACTTGGATTCACTAGAGGCCATCTGCACTCCATCACATGGACTCATAGATGACATTCATTTACACAAATAAGACAGATAAGAGGTTTAGAGGGACACTTGCTGTGTCAGTGACTGCACAATTGACTTGAATTCAAGAATTTGTTTTTCAGTGTGAAGCAGTCGCTTCCTGGAGTCTTGTCGCTGCGAGGCAACCAGCAGAAGTCACTGCTCCCAGGCAAGAAACAGTCCAGCACATAATCCCACGTAAAACCATAACTTGTTTTACATTTTACATGTGCTTTACATTTCAGTTTTTTTTGTACGAATTACAAAACAACATATAATATTAATCAGTGAGCTTCACAGATGGCTAAGCTAAATGGCGGCTATCTTGAGCTATCATCATACAGACACGGAGAGTGATATTGATCCCATGTAAATCTCTACAAACAAGTACATTCCCTAAATTATTCCTTATAGCATCTCAGCTAGTTGGGAATGTGTTTCTGCTCTTGTATGCTACAGCCTCACTTTGTAATTTTAGAATTTAGAGACGGGGACATTTTCTAGGACTGCAGATTAAAAACATTGATTATTGAAATCATCAGTCCAGATGCCCTCAAAATGACCCGCATTTTTCCAGTTTAATCACAGCACTTTATTTTTAGATCTGGCATTTTAAACAGAAGCAACACAAGATAACAGCATGACAGGCTATAAACTTTTACAAACCGAGTCTCAAACTTGTCTCAAAATGATCTGAACAACACAACAAGCTTTGACGCAGGATGGACGACTGTGAATATCCTGAGTCTGTCTTGTCAGGTTTTTAACTTGCCCAAAATAAGTCAAAATTACTGTGTTGTGCTACCAAGTAGTGACTGCTATGACTGGAATGTGATCCGGTCAAAAGCTCCTGAGAGTTTTAAACTAGATGTCTTTTGACCTTCAAATTACCAAAACATGCTTTACTGAGTGAGCTCACTTGGGACCTTACTATGCTGGTGATTCTCTGGTGTCTGTTTTTAAACCTGCCTCTAGACCTCATGTCCAACCAAAACATTAAATCTTCAATATTTTGGGGGCTGTTGGTTTGGTAAAGGAACTCCATTTGGTCAAACATCGGGTGTAGAGCTGGGAGTTGAGATAATGAATGATCCCTGAACCCATTAACTGTCACACTGACCAGCTTCCTGTGGTTATCTCCCACCTAAACAGATGACAAATGACAAAATACGCTCAATGGGGCATTTTGTTATTTAATTTAAATTTAATTTATATTTTAAAAAGGCCCTTGAAATGAAATGCAAGCATACAGGAGCAGTAGAAACATGACTCCAGTGCAGCTGACCTTCGTTACACTTCATGAATAGTGTCATGTTATATAGCTTAGTTGTTCCGCACGTCCACATTGATGTTCATTTTTATGGCACGGCCGTCCACGCCTTGTTCTTTAAAAATGGTCCTGCAGCCCTGAATGTCAGCCTTGCCTGCTCTCACACTGACATACTGTGAACACAGAGTTTAATCTCACACTTGACATGGTTTCTAGGCCAATGAAGCGGACGAAAAATGGCCACAATTTTCACAAATTACTCAGTAGTTTGAAGAAAGATCATTCTGTCTGTACTGTAAAGTTTGATCAGGGGGTGACACAGTACTTCATTTCTTTCTGTGGATTTGACAGTCTAATGAGTGAAAATCACTGCACTTTGCTAAGTGTGTATTTATATTTAGGTTTGAAATAGTAAAGAGCGCTTACTGACACCCGATCATCAGTCAGGTATACCAAAAACGATAATTACAAGTTTCAAGGGTTTCAGTCCTCATTCTGCTCTCAACCACTCTGCATTGAAAAGCGAAAGAACATAATTAGTCCTGTATTGATTTTGAATTTTGTCAATTTCGCTGCTGTTCTGGGAACACTAGAAACCATAGCGTCAGCAGCAGCTTGTAAGTGGTTAGTTAACCCATTTATACCCACAACTGAACAGCAACTGAAGTCAGCTACCTGAACATGGACAGTTTCTCTGTAATATGACTCACAATACGTTGTCTGCTGAAACACTGCTGCCATTAAATATAATGACGTTAAGGCAGGAAGGAAAAAAAACCTTAACGCTCATCGCACAAGGTATTATCAAATTGCTGAAATAAATGCCAAATCTTTACCAGCATTTTATCTTCAAGGTAAAACGTGGTTGATGTGGTGACCTCTCATCAAAGTGATAGATTACACTATTGTTAGAGATGTTAAGGTAGAACACCAGCTTGGGCCACAACAAAAAGGCTTTAATTGTCTGCATCCTTGTTACAGTAAATATTGATGAGCAGTACGGCCCAGTGGCTTTGAATTAAAAAGGTCATGAGTGATGCTGGCAGTAGACAAGGGCAATGAAATTGCGCTTATGTATGCTCCATTTGGTGGAAACTTCTATCTGGATTGAGCACAGAGTTAATAAATTCTTGGCAACAGTCGCTGAGTGAAATTTAATGCAATACAGTAGCAGACAACTCAAGGAAAGTTGCTTTTGAATATATACACAGACAGGTCACTTCATTAGGTACACTTGAACAGTCCAATGTGATCCAGTACAACAACTCTGCCATAAATTCTACGTTTAAATTAAATTCTACGAAACTTATAATTTTTCAGTTTTTTTTTGAGAGGTATTAATTTTAATTATTATGTTTATCATTGAGGTTGTAGTTTGCAGTAGTTTTAAACTGGACTGTATCATATTGAGAGGTGTATCTAATATTTTAGTTATTTTTTACATACATGAGAGGGCCCAAATATTAGAAACACCTTTCAATATAATGCAGTGCAATAACAGCACCCACTAAGACCTCAACAATAAACATAAAGTAGAATTAATACTTCTCTCACAGTGTCAACAAAAAACAAAAAATGATAAGCTTAGTTAGAGCTGTTGTATCAGATTACATTGGATTGTACAAGTGTTGTCGGTCGGTAACTAAAAATTGCACATACAGGATTGTGATACAGGGTGTAGGTAGTGCAAGAAATTACTGAATAAATACTTTATTGATAACAAAAGTTAAAAAGAGTTCAAATAAATGTGATAATGAAATGATATCATGCTATTGCATGCATAACAAACTAAAACTCACATTCTGCCGAAATCATGAGGTGGTCAGCCTTTAAACCCCTGCAGATAACACCACAAATACTATACGACAAGAACTAGTCAAAGAGAATGTTTTTACCCATGTTAGTGTTACTGTCAGCACATTCTAGGCTGGAGACACTTGTCTGTTTATGTTAAAGAAACGTCAACGGCAAGCTATCTATTATGTCTTGGAAGGCAACATTCAGTTCCTTCGACCCTGGCCACCACAGTATTGAGATATGCTGGTACCTGCTGTTCTCAATCAAAGCCAAACAACTACTACTGCCAAGGACCTCAAGGCCCACACGTGACCTCGTGTAACCTAAGGGTAGAAAATTCCATAACGGTAACCAACTTTCATTGGCTCTAAAAACATCAGCATGAACGTTGTGCTAACAGAAAATCTCCTCTGTCATAAGAGGGTTGACTTCACATTTATATGACCACACATCATAAAACTGGACAGGCTACATGATCCCTGTCTTTCCACTTAAAAGAGCAAACAGTTGGTAAACAGCACAGCACGGGGATCTGATACTTTGGTGGACTAATGCTGTGATGCGGAGTCTGTTTCAACTGTCACCATGGAGCCCAAAAGTCAACATGTGCATGTTCTCTACTTGGGGCTAAAATCTGCACCATCAAAAGCATGACACGCTGTCCTCTGCATACATGCATGGAAACAAATCAAGCAGAAAATTGCCTCTTGTTTCCTGATTATCACTGCTGACACATATTGGGTCTATGCGCTTTTACAAGGAGTCGTCAGTACGCCATGTGTTTGCGTTTCCTCCAACGGGAGTCCATCAGATTAAAGACTAGAATAAAGAAACTTCCTGAGTAACTGAGTAAGGAAATGAGTTGTCAGTGTTAACATGGAGGAGATGGATGTGTTGGCAGGTTGAGCCGGAGGGAATATTTTCCCTGCTCCTGACCGTGTCGAGGTGAGGTATCAAATCAATTATTCACACTCCGAGGTGTGTTGTGTTGGTGAGAGGACAGACGGAGCAGATTCTTTTCTCCCTCATTGTGGATCTTTTTCAGTCTGATGTTTCATTTGTTTCCCAGAAGTCCCTATCTTTGTTGTTGGAAATTCATCATACGGTAAGTAAAAAATAAACAAAACAAAAAAAAACACCCCATCTGGACCATGTATAGTAAGAGTTGCAGCACACTGCCCCGTCTGACTCCTGTGACTCACAGACAGCATATTACCAGATACTGAGATTACTAACACAAACATTATGATTAATGTTTTGTTCAACCAGATGATGGCTCTGAGTATCTTTAAAAAGAGTTACGAAAACGAGCGACTGTTTATAATTGTTTATAATTCTTGGAAAAGAATTGCAATTTAGCATAAGAAAAATGGGTTTTCTTTGTCATAACAAGAGAAACTGTGATATGAAGTCATGAAAACATATATACAAGCCAGCGTCACATACATAAAGCACATATACATGAAGTACATTAAACATAAATTCGTGCTGACTGTTTCACGCAACAGAAACTGGAAAGAAAGGATGTGAATGAGAAACACTTTCCCTCCCCCATCACATCACCACAGCTTCCATCAAAGTGCCATATGTTTATTTACACAAACTTTTGCAAGATAAGGCTTACAGACTCTGTCTTAAAAGCAAAGAAAAGGATATTTTTTACCCAACAAGATGGTCTTTTTGTACCTACTATACCGGATCAACAGGAGTATTGTCCCATTTCTAAAATTTCTCTGATGCACACAGTTACTCAAGAGACACATTCACTCTTTTGGTGATGGATGGAAAGGATTCTGATGTTGAGCTGTAATGTGATTATGTATTTTCAGTAAACATTGAATATCCAGAAGGCCTGATTGGTACCATCCTGAGCAGTAACAAAGTCTCAGTTCACATCTGAACAATCACAGCTTCATTATTATAAATATATTTATGCGCACCACAGGAAGAGTACCTCTGGTTGTTGCCACAACAGCTAATGGGGCTCTAAATAAATAAACAATTTACGTCATCTACATACAGATGAAGTCTGCAGGGAAAATTACCTAGTCACTTCAACACCTGCAACATTTGTTTAGGTTTTTAGGTGGTACTGCTTTTCTTTCAATATGTCACCTCTGTACCTTCAAAGTACTCACAAAGACATTTTTTATGTAATCCTGAAAACACAGTTTCATTCCAGGAAACCTTTCAGTATTACATAAAAAATTTCTTTGTGAGTACTTTTGGGAAAATTGTAAAAGTAATAAAAGATTACTGTAGCTGTGAAGGTACAGACAGGTGAAATATTGAAAGAAAAGTGGTACCACCTAAGCAAAACCAAACTAAACCAACCTAACCAAACATAATAAATGCAGATGCTTCCATAAAGAGTGTAAGCTGCTGCATGGTTTTGTTGTATGAAAATATTCATGGTTTAAAAATCTGTGCTATGAGCATCACAGTCAACAGATTTCAACTGAACTCCACCAAATGAGAGCACGGTGTTCAAGATATCCTCACAATTTGCAGTGGCACAGTGGCTTCCTTAACATGGCATTTTGACTGGACTGTGACTAACTTGTATTCCAGGCCACTGGATAACTTCAGCTTGATAATTCTGCTCCTGCATCAGTCTGTGCTGCCTGTGTTCTGAGGACAGTTATTGATAGATTTTTCTGCTTCGGATGACTTTAAAAAGTTGTTTATTAAATTTTCACGGGCTGGACATTGACATTCAAGGCTTCAATGAGAAAAGGCCAGACATAATAACATCATTGACATTTTTGACAGTTCACTGGTTCACGACAACACACACACACACACACACACACACACACACACACACATATATATCTGCAATGAGCTAATATCGCTGGATTTATCGGTGAATGACACAGCATTTTAGACTTGAACCATTATAAGCAGAACATATTTTTATTCAACGTATTTAATTTTGTCTAAAGTAATGAACTGATTCAAAGCCAAAGTAATCATAGTTTTACTTTCCTGGCAACAGCAACAGTCAGAAATTCATCTTCTGTCTCTTTATATTGATTTTCATCGTCAGTGCCTTTCAAATCTGTCACAGTGTAAAATTGGATCTATGTGACGCTTGCTTAGACAGACACAGTATGGTCCTGATTAAATAAAACATCCGTGTTGGCAGATGGCTGTGTACTCGCTCACGTCAGACACAAACCTGCTGACACACTCCTGGCCTGTCACTTTTCCTTCAGCTGGTGAGTGATGCTGCAGATTTATTGTGGCCTAATGTCCTCTACAGTCTTGCTTTGATGGGTTAGTACTCCGTAACATGTGTAAAGACACACATCAACATGATTTAAGCCTGAGTGAAGCAAAATGCTGGATGTTTGAGTGAGGAAGTCAAGCATGAAACACATCAAAGAGATTAAAATCGAATCACCAAACTCAAACTGAATCCAGAATCGCTTGGGGGAAAAAAAAAACAGGCCTCGTTACAATGTGGAGACACCTTTCACGCGTCAGAGACTAACCAGACCTTTGACATGTGATCCAAAAAAGCAACAACAATACAGATGACAGATAATGAGACACGTGGACACTGACTGCCTGCATCTGCTGATCCTAACAAATGAATTGACACCAGTGGATATGTTGGATTGTGCTCTGTGGCTTTCATTGTGTGTGTGTATGGTTGAAATCTGCATGTATTCAACATCTGATTCACTACGACAGCAAAATTCTCAATACAAAACTGGCCTCAGTAAATCCAGCAGAATACACCATCAGCCTCTCTTTGTCTCCTCCTGTTATTTGCATGACCCTCCTTGAAACCTCCTTGAGGTTGAGTGAGATTACCTGATTAACTAAAAGGTTATATATATATATATCAATGCATATGTAATAAGGCGAAAGACATATCCTTCAAAGAGTGCACCCTTGTGTCTGATAAAAACAATCTGTAGGGCAGAATGTGTCATATCTAGACCTGAAAAATCTGGCCCTCTCTTCAGAGGAAGTGAGACTTGATGCTTGATCTTTAGCCTCTGATATCCTTCTGGTATAAAACATCACAAAGACCACGTGGATAAGCCTGCTCTGTCTAGATGAATAATTTCACATTGCTTCTGGGAATTGA
Source organism: Argyrosomus regius (assembly GCA_946959425.1). NCBI lineage: Eukaryota > Metazoa > Chordata > Actinopteri > Sciaenidae > Argyrosomus > Argyrosomus regius. The sequence goes on along the minus strand of OX336888.1, from coordinate 16,704,122 downwards.
AGCGCAAAACACTTGAAGTTTGGGAAACGGTGACAGAGATGTGAAATTGCCAACAGACCTTGGCTTAAGCTGCTGAGAAATGAGTCAGCAACATAAACCTGAGTACTTGGACCTATAGGGCACATCTGAGCTATAAGATCTTTGATTAAAACAGACAGATCTGCAAAGGTGGTGAATTTGTTGTTTGAGAGGGTGTGGTTGCATGAAGCATTTTCTACTTTTGTTTTTCTAGGATATATCGGGTTGACGAGTCTAATACGCCCTCAGTGTAACACAGGACTGCACCGTAATGTTTTTAATTAAGTAATTAATTAGTAATTTTACCACTTCCTGATACGAGACTGTGACATATTTCATCAATACATTTCTTAGAAATTTTAACTGCACAGGTGATTATTGGTGTCCCATTTTCTCAGTCATATCGAAGGGAAAAAAACAACCTAGGGTAATGAATGAACATGCCATAATTGATTATGTTTATGTAGTTACAATGTGGTTCCCTTCTCCTCAGATCAATGGACATAAAATCCATTGGCAACGATCAGCTGATTTGCATCGTGACAAACAGCAAAGACAAATATACTGCAGCGCTCGAGAGCTGTAACCACGGCTACTGCAACACAAGAGAAGCAAGAGAACACAGAAATCAAATCTGACAGATAGAAAAACTGAAATCTAAGAGATAATCCAAAACAAATCATTTTAATTTAATGATTCGATTGATGTAGTTCAGTTTTATATAATGAGCCGTTTAAAAAATAATGTAACTGAATATTTTGTTAACGTAAAAACATGGATTTAACATTAAAGATGTGGTGTGTAGGTTGACATGAATATAATCATGATGGGACTTTTCGTTGACCTCCCCCTCAGCAGAATGATAAATGTCTTACATGATGCTTTCTCCACATTAACCTGGTGACTCTTTTAAAATCTTGATGGATTTCAGTTACACAAAGAGCAATTTACTGTGTGGGCATAATGATGAAAAAGAGACACTTTACAAAGATGGAAGACACACCCCATTCATGCTGAATTTGCATTCTTGACAACAACAATTTACTATCCTATTAAGAGTGCTGCTTATTCTCCTGGACCATGCATGAGTGGAGCAGAGAGGAGAGTTTGTTATGGGCCAGAGGAAGCATATTTATAAATGATTTGTTCCACAGATTCTTCCACTACAGTATAATAAATTGCTGACTTGTCCTGCTTTTCCTTCTATTTTCTGTTATAGGTCAAAATAATATGGTTTATATTGTAATATATCGTAAATTGCAGGGTACATTAAGTCAAATTGTGTAGTACATTCTTGTTAAGGACTTACTTTAGCACAGCCTGCAGCTTTAAGTCCAAATATATGATAAATCAGATTTATATCTGGCCCTTTTAGCAACTTGTTCTCTTTTAGACCTTTTCCAGGTTCCATGTGCTTTCAGAGTCACTGGTCTCATTTAAACTTTACTAAAAGGTTCATGAGTCCAGAGTGGATACAATATATATGGCATGAGGACAAAACAAACCAACCACCTATTATTTAGACTCTGTGACCCCAGTGGCTTCACTGCAGGGTGCAGATGTTTTATATAACTAATCTACACAGATATGATTGAGAAAGAAGAAAAATAAAAACAGCTTGAAGATTTTCTGTGATGCGAAACAAGAAGAACAAAACAAGACATTTAAAGACATCCTTGTCAGTGTCTGATGGACATTTTAAATTGTACATGCTGCTCTTGTGTTTGACAAGCAAATGTTACTGCTGCCCGGTTCACTGCTCTCATCAGTGCTGTGTGACAAACACACTGTACACCTTCCAGCACCACACAGCAGACAGCAAAAGTTAACTGTTATCTGGTGAAGCATTTAGTAGCTAAAGAGCCAGAAATCCCTCAGTAGTTGGTGGAGAACAAAAGCAAGCAAAGCAAGGTGCTATAAAAGTACAGTCCATTTAACCTTAAGCCAAATATTTCAGGTTACTGATGACAACTTAAATGATCTAAAATACCTCTCAAACATCTTGTTTCTGGTTGTGGAGCTTTATTGGTTAGGCAGAATCTAACGTTAACTTTGTTTATCCACTTTGTTTACTTGCTTTCATGGGTGTAGTGCGTTATATTTAATCCAGAGCATTGACATGGGCCGTGCGCGGTATCAGACCAGATCACACAGGACAAAATGCAAACAGACCTCCTGGACGGAAGGCAAATTTCAAAAGGAGAAAATAGTGGCTGTAATTTTGTCGTCAAGGAGCTAGTATTTCAATTTAGCATGTTTCCTTAATTTCTGATGATAGAGCATGGTATTTTTTATGATTTAATACAGTAAATATTATTAATGTTACATGTTGTTCCTCAAATACCCTCCATGTATTTTCATTTTTAACCAGGTGTGACTCATTGCACACCTCCTCCCAGTGGCGGACTGGCCATCGGGAGCACCGGGACATTTCCCGGTGGCCCTTCGGGTCGTGCTTGTAAATAAACAATCCGTCGTGTGGCTCATTAGGGTTTCTGCCTCACTGAAGCTCACACAGACTGAGTGGGCATTCAGACAGGAACAGGGAAACTGGCAAAACCGGAGGTCTTTCAATTCATTTCAGTGGGGGTCGTGCGTTTCGGCACCGGCAGCCCGCAATGCAGGGGTTGCCGCAAAAAACGTCGCCGGCGTCCGGGAGAGAAGTTAAGCCAGATTCAACTTTTGGGAAACCGGAGCCCCACGTCACATCCCGCAAACCAATCAAAAAACGGCAGTCAAACCAGAAGACGTCCACGGGAAGACGGGAAGAAAAACCTTGTAGCCTTGTTGGCTTACTTCATCGTCCTAGCACAAACACTGAAAATCATTTTGACTGCTTTTGTTCCTGTTTAGTTTGGAAAATGAGTGATTCAGGTGATCCTGATGAGTTGGGAGACAGCGTCAGGGTGCCTTCAGGATTTGGAGGTAATGTCATAGAAAGTATAACATGGTATATGTTGATTTTATTTTATTTATTTATTGTAGCCAAGTGCAGGGAAACAGTTGTTCAAGAGGCCACACTCCTTACTCCTTACTTGTCTAATTTATTGTAGGGAGTAAAAGAGTAAAAGTTGACTCTGGTACCTCTATTAGCACATTTCTACATCATGTTCAGCATCTCAAATCCTCAGTAATGGGGATGTTATTCCTCAAAGGCCGTCAGAGAGAGAGGCAGTAACACAAGGGGTTTTGCAGCCTGTATTAAAGTTTCACCAGTAAATAGGTACAGTCCTATGCATTCCTTACTGTGTACTATAGGTGGATGCTGTTATTGGGTGTTTAATCAATATAAATATATGGTTAATTGGTTGTATAATTAGAATTGGAAGTCGACTGAGGTGTGGGTCGAGATAAGTTTTTGACTTAAAGTCTGTGTAAAGGCAATTCCATGTTTTCTTTCAAAACACAATAAATATCTTGGAAAATAGTTGCTGAAAACATGTGGAAAGACTTTGAACGATATATTACTGAAATGTGGAGTTAGAGGTTCAAACAGTCGCATGACGCCACGCGATGAGCACCTTCTTTAGTCTGACAAACACGTATTTATTTTGACTTTACACTGACTTTAATGTAGTGGCCGTTTACCAAAGGCCCAAGTGCCTTGGCCAATTAATCAACTGAGGAACTTATCTATCTATAACTATTTAAGAACATGATTAAAAGCTAGACAACAAAGTGCTTCAAAACCGACATTCGGTTAATGCAATCTAACTCTTCCCATTTGTGTATCTATCGTGTTCAGTAGCTGAACAATGGGGATTTTGGGGACTCTTCCAGTACCATTTCTGGAAGGTCCTCCGGTTCAAGAGGAGTCTTCTCCTCCCCTCCTCCTCCTCCTCCTCCCGGTTCAAGAGGAGTCTCCTCCGCTTGGCTTCTTCTTGAGATTCAGTGCTCGTTGCACTGCAGCACTTCTGTTGTTTGTCAAACCGACCACTGATTCTTTTATGGGTAGGTTGATGTAATAATGCCCATTTGTGTGGTGCACTGAACTTGACACAGAACTGAGAAACTGCTTGTCTTCCTGTGACATTTCCAGCTTGTCACCGCATCGACGCTCAGGAAAGTCTGCATTGTATTGCTGTATGAGCAATCTTTCCACTGTTTCCACTGAAATACGGTTGACTGTGACTTGGTGCTGGTCACTGTCCTCTGCTCCGCTGCCATCACGCTCTCTGAGTGGGCCATTAACTGTCCAACCAAGATCTGTCTTTACAGCATATGGGCTGTTGTTTTGGCTGTGGATAACTTTCCATGGCTCAAATGCTTCGTGCACATTGTTATCAATAAGGAGCCCTATTTCAGCATTACTGCATGGCAGCTTTGTTGGTAACAATGTGCAGGTTTTAGTGCATATTGCGCATTGCTATCTTGTTTGGGATTCTCCTTAGCCCATGGTATATGTGGGCACCTGCCAGAAGGTCATTTGGATTTACCAGATGACTTGAAAGCAATGTGAAAAAAATTAACCTCTGTGTTGAGCCATGACTGAATTTATAACTTTGTTTTCAGCTTGTAATATCTATAAATGATAAAACTAGATAGAAATATCTTGGTTGTTGCTGGTGAAAGGCATACACGTGGGCTTCTTGGCTAACTTAACCTCTATTAATTTGTATTTATCCTTCCTAAAGGCCGTAAACAATACCATCAACAGAACTGCAGAGTAACATTAGGCTTAATGATCAAAGAAAGTACATTATGTCCGTATTATGTCCATATTCTCTTTCTCTCTCTCTGCATCACACTTTTTTGACAATAGTTTTTATCGGAGGAGCAAATTAACCCACCAGTGACTGCAAACATTTCCTGCATTTGGTGGGTGCTAGTGATGTGTCGGTCGTGAACGAGCCGGTTCAAAGAGCCGGCTCTTTTAAGTGAACGATGGGAGCCGGCTCCCGTCCGTCTGCGAGCCGTTTTTTTTTTTTTTTTTTTTTTACTTTTCTCTTTAGGAAAAGTACCTGCGGGCGCTGCGGGCGTTGGCTACAGGTGTCACGTGCATGCTGTGCAACCAATCATGTGAGGATTGACAAGGATCATACCACCATACCAAGCAGGGAGGGGCGGGGGTAGCAGTGCTGAGACGGTGACAGGAGACAAGAAGAGGGAGACGCGCTGAAGGAGAGAGGAGTGAAGATGAGAGAGGAGTGCGGTGCAAAGATGAGTGACTATTTGGATGCATTTTGACAGTTGTGAAAGCATGAAGGCACAATGCAGAATTTGTAAAGTCAAGCTCTCATATCGAGCAGGGTCCACAAACAGCCTACACAGACATATGAGAACTGTGCATCCAGCAGTTCAGTTGGAAGAAAAAAGGCAGGCTAGCATGCCTGCTTCTGCCAGTGCCACTACTCCACCTGTTGCTGTTGCTGTTGCTGCTGCTGCTGCTACCCCCCATGCATCAGGTACACGACAACCAACAACAACACAGAGCTCTATAAGCCAATTTATGTCAAAGGCAATAACCCCAGCAAGACAGAACAGAATTGATGAAGAATTGGCTAAAATGATTGCAAGTGATTTCCAACCCTTCTCGTTTCTATCTGCTTTGTGTAGAAGAGTTACAAGGGATTTTACAACTGTAAATGCAATTGGCTACAGCAATTTATTGAAGTTTAAGTGATATATGTGTTTAAATACAAATCATAAGTAAAAACAGCACTAAATTTGGCTGAACTATAAAAGGTATAAGTGGTAAAATGAAGAGCCGTTTGGGAGCCGAAAGAGCCGGCTCTTCTTGGTGAGCTGAGCCAAATGTTCCGGCTCACTAAAAAGAGCTGGAATTCCCATCACTAGTGGGTGCTGATGTCCAACCCTGTATATCACATATAGTACAGGTCTGTGTGTTTTTCTACAGTGTTCTTGAAAAGGGACATGAAGTTACATGTCTCAGCCAGCTCAAGAGTGGCTATTTCTGTGATGTTTATGTTTTTTTTTTCATATAAATAGCAACAGGAGGCGACACAAGTTTGGCAGCTCCTGTTGATGACTACAACACGCTGACTGAACCATCAAGGCAAATTGTGTCCAGTGATGCTTCTTATGTTCAGCCAAGGCCAAATGTCAGTCTGGATGAGGACTGACATTTGGCCTTGGCTGAACATAAGAAGTAAAAGTAAGCTCTTCATGTTAAAATATTTCAAATGTATCATCTTTGAACAGATATCCAGTATCTGAGCAGTAGTTGGAAGTTCTGATCTTTAAACATAATATGCTACTATGTTTTACCTTCTGATGTGGATAGATTGTAGCTGCTGTAGATCTTCAGACAAAAAGAAAGGTGATCGAGAAGGCATGGCTGATAGCATTCCGGCGCCGTGCCGGATCTCCGGCGTATCGGCATGACTACGTGCCGGATCTCCGGTGTGCCTCCGTTGACTGCAAAAAAAAAGGAAAGATTTATCCAGACATTTCTCTGAATCCAATAGAAGCGCAGCTTTCATTCTAGGCCTACTAACCAATCAGAAGTAGGGTGGGGCGGGACTTAGGCTAGGTGTTGACACTCAGGCTTGTCGTTGACAAGTCGAAAGTGAGCATCATTAGCCTGCAGTAACAAGCATTGTAGCCTAACCCACAGGATGGACCGCAGGTTCATGAAGCCCGGGGATGACACTAAAGATGTCGAGAAGGGTATCAAAAATAAATGGCGCTGGGCGCTGATGGAGGAGGTTGTAAGTGATGGCAAGCCCTTTGGGAGCTGGTGCCAAAAGCTTCGGGATGCAGGTGCGTGCTTCTGCACAGTGTGCAAGGCGTGTCATGTATGGGTCTAGTGGCAAAAAAAGTGCTGCCACCTACTGACCTGTCTTTGTATTGCTGTAGTGTAATCTGTAGTCAGAGTATGCAAAGAGCAATGTGGTAATATGGCAGATAGCCTAAGTGACAATATAGTTAACGTTAATATGTTATATGTTGAATTGCGCCGCATACAACTACTTAAGCTTTAAAATACTTGTTAAAATTAGTGTTTGTTTGTTTTTTTTAAGTCTCATCTCGATCTCCCAACAGCCAATGTTTCTGTGCTTCTGTGGAAGCCAAGACAAGACTTCTTCTGAAAATGATGCATAAAGATGGCTGATGGGTATTCAAGATTGTATTTCAGTCAAAGCGTTCCGCCTCTTTAGATTTCCACACGGACTGCTGCAAACAAAGCCCACTCAAACATGTCTGGTCAATACTACCTTGACTACAAACTAAAACCACTGACACTCCCAGGGATGTCATACGGGCAGGAGAGAAGCTGTTTTCTGTCACAGTAACTGAACTATGCAGCTCCCTGCTCATGGTTTCTCTCGCCCTCCTCGCATGCTAGAGGTGCTGAGTCCATGGCAGAATATGGCAGATAGCCTAAGTGACAATATAGTTAATAGATAGTATTAGCCTTTCAAATAATGTGTATATGTATAATAATGTATATATGTTATATGTTGAATTGCGCCGCATACATACCCCCCCACCCCCCAAAAAGTTCAGGCTCAGGATTTTTTTCCACTATCAGCCCTGAGAAGGTGATGGCCGTGAGGCTCCTGAAGGAGGAGGAGATGATCCTGTGCAGAGAAATGCAGCAACACTGGACAGTGTTGAAGGCACAATCTCTGAAGCTGGGAACAATCTCCTCAGACTGTATAGGTCAGCTTGTTGTTTTGTTTGGTTCGTTTGTTGTTTAGTGAAACTCTTATGGGAAACATGATGAAGACCATTCAATGACATTTGAGATTTGAGAAATATATATATTTTTTTTTTCTTCTAATTTTTATTTATTTTTTGTTTTGTTCAGGAAACCCGAGCGCCCGGGGAAAAATCTTACCAAGGGTGGGGTGTTAAGGGGTTGGGGGCCTGGGGGGTGGGATGAAAGACGATGAGTGTCCTTCGGGAAGGACAGCTACCTGTGTTGGTTCTTTGGGGGGGGGGGGATCAGTTTATTTTTTTTTGTTGTTGTTGATTTCACCTATGGCATGGGAGAAGCCGGAGCACCCGGAGAAAACCCTTACCATAAGGCTATCCCAACCACTGTGATGGTGTTGCACAGTTAGGATGAGGGAGGCATGGATTAAAGTTCTCTGTCGCTTCGTCGGATTTCCATCATTCTGAATTGACAGAGGCCACTTATAAGATCAATGTAGATCCAAGGAGAAAAAAAGTCTGTGCTGATTTTTATTGACAGATTGTCACACTCTACAGCCAATGGTTTTGTTTGCAGCATGTGTGCGCGTGACCAATGACAGTATAATGACCCACACAGGGCGGGATCTAAACACGGAGCATCAACGCTAAAGTTTAGCTGCTTAGCTAGCATGGACTCTTCGTGCTGAGACGTTATCAATCAGTTTTTGACTGCGTCACAGACCTGCGTCATCATTTTGAGACTCGGTTTGTGAAGTTTTGTCAACATGGAGAATTCGTCTGACACGGAGTGTCTCCTGTTGTGTGCTACATGTGTGAAATAATGACTTTGTCTGGAGTATATCTGTGTAAATGGCTTCATGCATCTCTAACTCCCCTCCCTTCATGCACCGTGAGTTACTATGGTTACTGGAACGCCCTGAAACTTTGTAATGATTCTGGTTAGTATGATGGACAAAATCATGAATGTAGCCTGATTGTACCTTGATGCTGAAATCTTATTATTATTATAAGTGTATGTGACGAATCTAAAGCCTCAGAGCTTCCCTTTTTATGATTAACAGTATGGTAGTAATGGCAGAAAGGTGATAGCTCGCCATCAGGCTGAAACGTGTCACAAGGCTGCAAAAGTTGCTCTTATTGTTATTTAATCCTGGTGCTGTTTGTTTGATGTTTCAAGAACTTGAAACAATATTATTATTATTATTAATAATTAATGATGATGATGATAAGACAAAGAAGTAGAAAAATAACGTACTGAAAAGTTCTGCAGATGGTTGATTATTTGAAAGAGTAAAACTTGAGACAAGCTTGGCAAAAAAAAAAGTATCAATTTGATTTCATAGATTGAAAAGACAAAACCTAAAAGTGTCAATAGAACACTGCTGCTCATCCTCCTGTAAAGCTCTGTTGGTCAAGTATTTAAACTTGATGGCTGCATTAGAGAACATGGTTATGAGTGCAGTGGGGCTGAAATCTTATGCATTTCTTTAGCAGGTGTCAAGTAATGTAACCTGTAACATGCTTCACAAATTACACATGGGGAATGTGACTTGGCGATAGTGTTGCAGGGTTAGGATGAGGGAGGTGGCACAGGAGGAGTGAGCAGGGTGGTGATATCACTCCAGTTCATTTGAAGAGTCGGGTGAATCTTTTCAGCAGAGAAGGTTTTTTGGGTTTCCTCACAGTTGTGGCCACCTGTTTCTCAAGACTGTCAAGTCTCAATGACAGTACTGTCCCTCAGTAGATTCCTGGTGGTTTCATCATCGTGGGCCTGTTGTTGTTCGGTCATGCTTTTCAGGAGATTGGACTTTTCCTCCTCCCACTGTTTTATGTCCTCCTCTGTCTTGACCAGTGCAGCTGACGGTCTGGGATCTTCTTCACTCTGATTGTCAAGAGTGTCCTTCAATTGATTCCTGGTGATTTCCGGCTCTAGAACCTGTTGTTGCTTGTTGATGCTTTGCAGGAGATTGGACTTTTCTTCCTCCCACTGGAGTGTCTCCTGTTTTAGGTCTTCTTCTGCCCTCACGAGTGCAGCCACCGGTCTGGAGCTTTCTTCGTCCTGATTGTCAATACTGTCCATCAATTGATTTCTGTTGATTTTATCCTGGAGGATCTGCTGTTCCTCTTTGATACTGTTCAGCAGATTTGATTTTTCCTCCTCCCACTGGATTGTCTCCTGCTTTTTGTCCTCCTGTCTTGGCCAGTGCAGCCATCCGTCTGGAGTTTTCTTCTTTCAGATGGGACATGGAAGTTTCTACTTCCCTCTGATGACTGGCTTCTTATTCAATAGCTTCCTCCAGCTTGGAAACTTTACAGAGAACCTCTTTTTCAGAGGTCTCTGTGTCAGATATTTCCAGCTGAAGGGTCTTGATCCTGGTCTCATATGTTGTATCTGCTTGAGCATATGTGTCCTGAATTGTCCTCTTGGTAGGATTTTATGCAGTCGGTTCTCATATGCAGTGACCTTGTTCTGCTTGTCAGGACCCTCCTTTGCAGCCTGGCCTGTTTTGTTAGCCTGCTGATCCAGTGATCTTCATCTGCTTGTGAGGGACATTTGCAGTCTGGTCTGTTTTTTTAGGGGCTACGACACACTTTTCAGCTGTCATGCTGAGCAGGGGATAGTCAACCTCATCAAGCTCGAGGGAATGAATGTTTTCATTTTGGAGATTGGTTTTAGTTGATTTCAGCCAAGGGTTTACTTTAGGAGGCTGAGGCTGTTCTGGATCCACTTTTTTCTAACTATGGTTCTTCAGGGGTTTTATCTACCTGTGGTTCTTTGGAGAGGATAGCTATCTGCGATCATGGAGATGTTATGTCAGGCTGTGTTTTTTTAGCTGCCCTCCTGAGCAGGGGATACTCAGCCTCATCAAGCTTCCAGCAATCCTTTTGGAGCACGGCTCCACTTGATTTTAGCCATGGGTTTACTGGACGAGATTGTTTTGAATCCAGCTGTCGTTTTTAGTTGCCCTCACAAGTCCATCAGGAAGCCCCAACTGCCCATCAACAAAGATAACTTTGCGACATGGATCAGCCTTGCACAGTCCCTGGAAAAAGATTTTCAATTCAGCGGGAATCACACTATACTGTAGTTCTTTGGGGTCACATGGCGGGGCTCAGTGGTAGAGTGGGTCGTCCAATAACCCCAAAGTTGGTGGTTCAATCCCCGCTCTAGCTGCTCAAAAAAAGATTGCCACGGCCGAGGTGCCCTTGAGCAAGGCACCGTACCCCCCCAACATCTGCTCCCCGGGCGCTGTCAGTTGATGCCCACCGCTCCAGTGAATCTGGCATCTGTCGATTTGAGTGTGTGACCCTGTGCATGTGCATGTGTGTGTTCCAACAGGTGCCAGCCTGGATGGGTTAAATGCGGAGAAGTAATTTCACGTTCAACGTGATCATTAAAGTATCTAAAAAAACCCAAAACATCCAGATATGGTGTGAACATTTTTTTCGAGCTGTAATCATATTCCCGATTTGCAATTCGTCATTATAGATTACAGGTCTCGAATGCAGCCATCACGTTAAAACGTTTTACAGGAGGATGGTTTTGAACAGCTGTTCTATTGCCAATTTTCTTTTTTGTCTTTCCAATGCAATTTTCAATCTAAGAAATGAAACTGATACTTTTTAATTTTCTAATTTATTTTCTGTTTGGGAAATCACTGATAGGAGATCTCACTCTGCTCTATTTATATCTAAAATAAATAGATGAAATGATTCCTGACATAAGGGGTCAAGTCAAATGTTTTTTCTGAATAGATGAGACCAGACTGAAGCAAAGAATATGAAGAGATATTCACTCTGTATTAAAATCACTTTCCAATGCAATTTTCAATCTAAGAAATGAAACTGATATTTTTTACTTTTGTTTTGCAAAGCTTGTCTCACGTTATTCAACCATCTTCATAACAAAGTTAAAAAGTTTTTTCTTTTTCTTAAGCACATTCAGCTCATTCATTCATTCATTCATACACCTTCTGTTTTCCTCAAGGTGACAGCAGCTGTAGGCATGAAGGGCAGTCTTGTGACAAGCTTAAGCCTGATGGCAAGCTAGCACTTTTTTGCCATTACTGCCCCAGAAACACACACCTGGCTGTTTAATCTTTTTGCACTACTAACTAAAAAGGTTTTCCATTCTCCCCCGTTTCCGACAGTCATGCCCATCTCCATTTATTTTTTTACCATTCTTTTTGTGTCCGATACATCGGAGTTGTCCTTTCGTCCTAGCAAGTGAACTTTAATCCATGTAGCTTCGTGATTGGTGGCAAGAGTGAAAATAAAAATGCTCGTCTGCTTCTTAGCTTCACACACAGGTGTAATTCATAACATGAATAAATGGCTCTGTTGTATTCGGGTGACTTAGAAAGACATAACATACAAAGACACCTTGTCATAATCAACAGTAAGGGTATTTCCTTGTTTTCTTGTAGAGCAGGATGATATTGAAACTAATTACAGGTTCTCATAGTATGTTCTCAAGTATTTTGATTCAAATTCTTGTTGTATTGATGATATTAAATGTTTCTAAAATAATGTATTGAATTAAAAAAATTTGATTTCAAAGCTCCCTCGTGTACACTCAAGGGAGCTTGAGTACTACCAGTGTTACTTGTACAACAGTTTGAGAACCAGTGCTTTACATTATAGTGACTGTGTCGTAATTTTCGTTTATGTATTCATATATTTATCTTCATTTGAATTTCAGCATTTTAAATCTTTCTCATTTGAGTGACAATACTACCTTAAAGCAGTACACAAAACTGCTCCCTTTGTCTTTTTAAATCATCAGTATCAAGTAAAAAGTCTGGAGCCACTTCACTCCCATCTTTGCTGCTGTAGCTTCCTGTTATGGCAAAAGCCCGGGTCAATATGTAAAAATGAATTAACATTTGATTAAATATATTAAAGCCTTTTGCAAGAATATATTAGTCACATAATACTTACTGTTATTTATTTGAATATTTAAGTAGATTATTTCAGCAAAACATACATTTTTTATTTAGTGTATTAAAAATAATTAGACTCATTGTAGTGCAGAATTTGTACGTCCCCAAAGATTCCTTCTTAGAAGGCCGTGAAGAGTTTTCACATTAATCTCCATTTTCTGCAGCTGTTTGTCTCGTTTACTGGGTGTTTAACCCCGTGATTATATCTGGCAAAGCAGCTCTTATTCTAAGAAATGCATGTTTAACTGAAATTTAAGTCTGTTATCCTCCAGAGACACAACCTCACCCAAAAACCATGAAATCTGTCCATGATTATCCTAATAGCTAAAGATTTATAAACTGTTCTCTGTGTTCAGTGAGGTTTATCTTTAACTAGTTTATGATTTCACAGAAGTTTCAGTCAGAATTTCTGAGAATATGAAAGTCACTTTTTAATAGCTCTTCTGCAGTGGTGTTATTGACTCGCTGTGCAGTGAGTGGCTGATTGATGCTGTCAAGATTTATTTTGCAATTTTGCTGATGCAAAGTCTCAGCTACAAAATGGATCTGGAGTATTTCTGACATTATTTCCTACTAAATAATGAAACAGCAATTTGACTTCAGAACAGATTCAGTCTTTCGTCCAGTGTTAAAAATCTCTGATCTTTTAAACCTCACAAAACAGTGCCAGAGCTCTCATTATTTATTACTCACTTGTCTGAATTTTGCTGATTGGATTTGGCAGACTGAAGCCAGCAATAGGATCTGAAGTGTCACTGCTTTGTTTAATGGAAATTCAACTTCTCAACTGGTGAAACTGCTGATATTTATTAAGTGGACTTCAGTAGTGCTTATTCAGTAAGATAAATCTCTTTCATTTGTGTTTCAATGCCCCCATGATTTAATTATATTCAGATATTTCACATTGACTGCTCAGGTTTCACTTAAAAAAGCTGTTCTTAATCTAAATTAGGCTATTAATAATAAATAAAGCTACTCTACTTATTCAAATTAAGGATAATATGAATATGACATTTAATTATCTGTGTAAAGATTTGTCTTTCTCTCGTAGTATTCATTACCAGTAATTCTTTTCTGTCAGCGATGACCTTTATCTGTCACTAATTGCAGGTAACACTGACTCGGCACTTATGACCAAAAGATTAACGACTCCAAAGCCACAAAAAGCCATTGTATTCACCATCACCATCAGTCATCGTATAGATACATGCCATACTGTCAACAGTGTGTTATGTGTTGACCATTTGTCAGTGGATGTGACATGCAAGGCCAGTGCAGGTTGACAGTAATTTGACATAAAAAGACTGTAAACAGTTATGAGCTACTTGTTTGTCATGGTAAATGTGTGATTGTTACGATGACGGAAAACAAACAATCAACACAACAGGTCCTAATTGTAAAATACATCATGCTGGAATGCATAAGCAAAAGTAAACAGCATCAGTAATAGTTTAGATTTCACACATTTTTGATTTTATATCAGAAATACATTACATTTTGGTGATACATTTATACGGGTATTTAATATCGGTGCATTTAACCATTCACCAGCCCATTTCCAAAGTACAAATGTTGCAGGAAATGTGTCCAGATGTCCAACCTTCTGAGGCCAGAGGTGGACATTATATCAGCTGCATGCTGTAAAACATCATAAAGCCGACTGAAATGAAAATCTAAGCCATAGCCAGTGTAACCGTATCATCTACTTAGTCTGTTCAAACAGCTGTAATGCGCTGTTAAGATCAATGAAAGTGGGTTAGTGAGTCTGTATGACAACTTGTTTGCTGACTGGCTGCTGCAGTTTATAGAAATGTTTTCTCTATAAATAACTACAATATTAGCAGGGGCCTTTTACTGAGCAAAAACACCCATTAACCCCATCAGTTAAGCCAATAAAACGCCATCTGCATTCGCCTGGCCGTGTCTTGACTGATTGTAGCCATCTGGAAAGACACTGCAGACCAGCTCGCGCTCAGGAACATTGATATGGATGATTTTATGAACACGTCTGTGCAGCGAACAGTAAAATATTCAAGGTTTCGCCTTTGGCTAGTTTGTTTAAACAGGGGCTCAGGCTTCCCCGGGCATTCGAGGGAATGAGCATTAATCACCACAACATTCACAGTCATTAGAGTCAGGACTGATTATGGATCTGCAGCGTGTGCTCTAGCCCAGCACGTCTTTAAGCGAGCAGTTAGTAAACCTCAACATGGGGTGTTATGTTACTATAGTATGCAGTCAACACAGTGGGAGCCATGCAAACATACAGTATGCAGCTGGAGGTTTGGTTCAAGACCTGTGTAACTGTCGAAATGGATGGATGAATGTTTGGAAACTCATTTTAACAAACACTTTTCAGGAGAAGAGCTGAGATTTAGTCTGTTTTATTCAGGTTAAAAGAGCTTATTTAGCTTTACTCTCCTATATCACTGCCAAAGAAATGATCAAAAATCAATGCTGCTGAACCAGAGGTATTGTTACATTTATTCCACACATTATTCTTCCTTGTCAAAATCTGCTGCCTACATTACCCATAATACAACTCTGCTGACAGTTTGGTCAGAGATTCAGGTGTGTTGTGTTAGAAGCAGGCTGTAGTCTCGAACAAATATGTGATATGTGTCTGTACTCTGTCAGAGTCACCAAGTACACTGTCCTTTTAGCTGAAATAGAGTGACTCTCTTGCACACTATTATTCTGTTTTGTTATTCTGTTTTGGCTTGTCGTATAATTTATCAACATTTATATGTTCATTTCTCCACACAGAAATACATAATTGAAGCACTGAAGCAACAAAAGGTTTTATACAACTTTTTTCACATATGCAGTAGTACACACACACACACAAAAAAACTGACTGATGTGTGAAAAAACCCTTTAAGACTGAAATAAATTAACACGGTGTTGCAACTAATCTAACAAAGAATCTTAAATGAAGTAGAAGAAATGTGGATAATGCAAGTAGTAAGACAGGAGCGCCTGTTTACAGCACTGTAATGCCATCTAGTTCATTTGTGGGACAATATCTAAGAAACAAATTAATTTATTTAATTAGGTTGTACAAAGTCAGGCCTTGTGCCTCCTTTTTTTTTTTTTTACAAATATCGTCAATGTTTTAGTAGAAGATTAAAGGACTTTATCACAGTCTGAGAGAAAAAAGCAGAGACTTTAATGATAATAAACTGAACCCTTAAGCCCTCATTAAGGCTTGAGAAACTGTACACGAATACTCTGAAATAAGGCTGCAACTAACAAATATTTTCATCATTGATAAATCTGCTAATTATTTTTAGATTAATCAATTAATCGGCTGGTCTATAAAATGTCAGGAAATAGTGAAAAATGTCCATTCAAGTTACTCAAAGTCTAAAATGATGTCTTCAAATGTTTTGTCAAGTCTCCATAGAGGCTGAAAACAGGCTGATTGATTGGTCAATTAATAGTTGCAGCTCTGTTCTAAACTATGATCATCGATGCAAGCCTGACAGCCTCCATCATGGACATTTCACTAGTTTTGGAGCTGATCCAATCCGTATTGGCTAATCAAAGCAACCTTTTATCATACAGTACATTCTGTAATTATCTAACTGGCATGTACAAGCTAAAGCAATTAGCTTCCATTTGGTCCAGTATGGGCTCATTGAAATTCAGTTCAGTTTCGGGTCAGGAGCACCTTTTACTGAGTCGCTGTAAACTGAGGTAGAAAACATGAAGCTTGGAAACATCAAGAGCGTTGTTGTGTTTGTGCACAAGTGTTGGATGAGTGAACAATGCGTAAATATTTTGTAACGTATTCGAGGTGGAAAAAATCTTTTATCTTGTTTTCAGATTTTAAAATCCCATTATATAAAATCTATTGTGCATGGTGTAATTATAGCGTTGCTTGTTTATTTATATATTTTTCCTTTTTATTTATTTATGTAGTATAGACTCGCTTCGTATTGATTTCAGCTTTCATGCAACTACATTGACAGGCTCTGACATGATGAGATTGCTGAGGCTGGAGCAGCAGTGGTCCACCACTAATGGTAACACAATAACCAAAGTCAATGACCTCCCTGCACCAAGCCAGCTGTCTGTTTTAATGTAATTGGTTTATGATTTACTGCATCATGAGTCACAAACAGCCCTATACCTAACACCCTGTAATCGAGAACCCTGCCCTCTGTTCAGCACAGCAGTCAACTTTGATGTGAGACAGCCGTTTTATTACAACTTGGGTGCATAGTTTCTATACCAACCTTTATTGATTCATCACTGTGGCTGCTCCATTAAATCCTATTTCTATCTGCAAAGCCAGCACACATCCCCATGTGCTTGGACAAGCTGCAAAGTGTTTAGCATCTCACAGGCTGAACTGTGTCCCCATAACATTTGTTGCCAGGGAATACAGAGTAGCTATGCAGGGCTCAAGTCCAAGAAAGTACAAACATCCTCTATTAAATCCACAGTCAGGTAAGCTTGCTGCAGGATGGTATCTGTTGACTGTGTGGCTGAATGTCAGTAAATGGTAGTACAATGATACTGCTTATCTTACTGCAGTAAATAGGAGCATTAGCAGTCAAATTTTCCGGCTCTCGAAACTGTCAAATGTCCCCCATTGACAGACTTTTCCACACTGTTGAACGAGCCACACAGGCTGTGGCTACAGCTGAAGATAATGGATCCATTTTCACAAACAATGATCCATTCAGTGCCATTGCAAAAAAGAACATGCTCAAATGAGTGGAAATAGCATTAACTCGGGATTGCAGCTGTTTTGTCAGAAGCACCTTGGGCGAGTAGAGAAAATAATTCTCTGGGAGGATTTCCATAGAAACCACACCACAACAAAGTACTTCCCTTCAACTCGTTACCCCAAACCGATTAGCTAACAAGAATTGAGCTTGAGCCAGTGTCCTGCTGGCTATGGACCATGACTCCCCCCCCTTGTGAGGCAATTAGAAAGCAGTCCGTCACTTTATGACATCAGGGCATTAGTGGCATGCAGACATTTTCGTGTCCAATGAAAGGTTTGGACTCATAAAAACTGATGCAAGCCAGTAAAAGTGTTTGATTATTTTATTGAACCATCTGCCCAGAGAGATCAAAATTCTTCTGTGACTGACTAGTGTGTGAATGAGTAACACGTCCGTATGGCTAAACAACTTCTGCTCATTTTCCGTCTTCAGTCAGGAATTTATGTCAGACTGGAGCCAGCTACTTCTGGGCAACTCTGGCTGATGCGTAGCTGTTTAAATACGAAGCACAGCTTTTCTGAGAAAGTACATACCTGGTCTGCACACAGTGTCTCATGGAAAAATAATGATTATTTGATCCTTTGTGGATCCCTGGAACAAATATTCTCTTTCTTCCTCCCCTCAGTTATCAACCACAACTGATATCAGAGTTTCTGTTAAGAGTACTGGATCAGGTTGCACCAGATATTCAAATTTAATGCCTATGTTCAGTGTTCAGAGAATTACACATCACTAAATTAAAATAGGTCGGACCAGATATATTAGTCCTTATAGTTTACAGAAATAACACTAGATAGCTCAAATTGTTAATGCTTATAACACTAGACTAAATGAGCAAATTATATTGGTGAAGTGAAATTTCCCAATAACTCTAAACTGCCATGGGTCACCCTGGTTGCTCATGTGCCTCATGTACAAAGGCTCATGCCTGTGGCCATTTGCTGCATGTCATCCCCTCTCTCTCCCTTCCTGTTACTGTCAAAATAAAGGTTTAGAAATCCCAAAAAGCCATGCTTACATTCAAAATGGTCCCCTAAAACTGTTAATTTTAGCCATTCTAGCAGGAAGACTCGTGGGACGGTAATACGCGTTGGTCAGTCAGTTGGTCGATGCATCAATTTGGTCCAGACTGAAATATTTCAACAACTATTGGATGCATTGCTATGAAATTTGGTACAGACATTTATGTTCCCCTCAGGATCCAGATAAGTTACAGCTTGGTGCAGCCTGTGTACATAATTGATTGTTTTTGATTGATTTGCTTATAGTTCAGTAACAGTACACTGCAGTTCGGTCAGAGACATGAGGGAACTGACCATTTATAGAAAAGTTTTACAGTTTGTGGAAAGGCTGCTGTTTAAGGCATCCGACAATGCCAAAAATACTACATATGGTGGAGGTTAGGGTGGTAGATGGTGCTTCAGCAGGAAACAGTGTTGGTATGAGTGAATCAGCAGTGGTCAGGTTATAATGTCCTGTATACCTGCATGAATATGACTGTGATTGTGAAGCATATACGTATATGAAACAAACAAACAGCTGCTGATCAGCCACTACAAAGCAATGCATCATTAGCCAGGAAGTTTTTTATTTAGGCAATCCTGTTTAGTTAATCACTACAAATGACGACAAGTTAGCACTTACTAAGAACTTGAGAAGGACGTCACACACAAACCTAGTGATGGATTTACAAGCAGCTGTTGCAACCCTATCTGAGGGAAGTCCGTAACACTGGTAGTCTCTTTGCTCATCCTGCTCAAAAGGTCAAAACCCAAAATGGATTCTGGATGAAAAAATGGGTCACAGGTTACTGTGAAACCGCAGTTAGATATCTTGGTATATCTTGTTGCACACACTTGACACAGGGGAGGTTTGCTACATTATCGGCATTTAAATGTCAGTAAACCCGTGGGATGCTCCTGAAATGGGAAACATATGGGCAATATCTTCCTGCCAGACAATGCCTGGAATGATTATGAAGAGAACAAAGAGGCACTTTATACATGATGCTTTTTGAGTTGTTTTTATTGCCATTTTTTCCAGCACTGGCTGGATTACCTTTGTGATTTGAATGACAAAACCTAGATGACATTGCATCAGCGATGACGT
Source organism: Argyrosomus regius (assembly GCA_946959425.1). NCBI lineage: Eukaryota > Metazoa > Chordata > Actinopteri > Sciaenidae > Argyrosomus > Argyrosomus regius. The sequence goes on along the minus strand of OX336888.1, from coordinate 16,684,690 downwards.
GAAGTTACAGAGGATAATGTTACAGCTTTCAGTGAACTGGTAAGCCAATGCTATGTTAGCTAACTGAACTTATGTCAAGGTAACTTCTCAAACTCTATTTACTTTTCGATGTACTTTTATTTTATTTTCCACCATTCTTTTTCCCTGGATAGTTTCAATTGAAACCAATTTGTTGTGCGAGGTTAGATGGGAGAGACTGAAATTGGCTGGTGAAATCTCAAATCAGGCTGCAGTATCAAAATGTTGTGACTATAATTGAACCCTAACCTTATTTGCACGGTGAGGGGCTGTCGGCTGACAGGTGGCTGCAAAACCTTAGATACATCAGTTAACAGTTAACCCGACTTTTAGATTAATTAAATATTATAATCAGTCTTAGTGACTAGTATTTCTGGTGTCAACTAATGAGTATCTAGTTGACTAATCGTGCACATTTCTAATGTTTTCTGTTATCTGTCACAAACACACCTTTACATTACATTTTGTAACATTTTGAGCTGTTGTTCTTACGTGCAGGTTCAGAGTTTTCTGATTTTTCTTTCCACATTTCATGCCTGCATCAGTGTGCTCTCAGGAGAGAACAGAAGTAATTCATTGTTTGAGCAATTGCCAACATTCTTGTGTGACAGCAGGGAGGAAAGTAGTTCAACAATCCTCCAACAAGAGGAGCAGGGTTCAAGCCTCCATGTTGGCAAACATCCCCCTTCTTGAGCTCACAGAGCGAGACACTAAGATATCACTGTATTTTCTTTACATCACATTTTCTCACTTTATTTCCTCATATGGCTGCCTAGTTTTTTTGCAGGTTCACTCAACACTGAATTAAGACATCTGATCCTGTTTTTAAATCACATTTTCCATCGCAGTAGCCTACAATATAAAGATATTAATAAGTCAATCCAAGCATCAACATTACACATCCAGTCTATATTTGCATGATATTTATTTATTCCTTCAGTTTCAAAGTAAGACAATGTACCTGCATTCATCAGAGGGTTTATTCCGTATGTGGATGTTGATGTGTAATCATTATCAAAGTGTGTTCTTAATTAAGTAGCAACCCTGGGTGTGACCTGTGGAGGTGGACCAGAGGAAAACAACATGTTGAAATAATGAAAGAGGAGAAGGTTAGAGAAATAAGAGTGGTTTCTGAAAAATTATTCAGCTTCAAGTTCCAGGAAAATGTTACCGGCATCATTATCCTAATTGGAGTTATTATATAAGTCTGTGGGAAGCATGGATGATTAATAAGTTAATGAAGGTCAAGTTACATCTGAGGAAGCTGCTGAAAACTGCACAGTAAAACAATCTGATGACTGATTACTGAAAACATCCATGGCCATAAAGTGACATGTAATGTTATTAAAATAATAAAAAAGTTTGTTAACATACCAAAATATTTAATAACTCCAGATGAATTTTATGAGGAAAAGAAGTTTTGTATTTACACAAAATCTGAATGTATTGATTATCTGGATGAAGTTGATACATGTTAATCAGTATGCAAGGATTTAAAATCTTTTCAATATTATTTCATGTTGCTGCTGCCAAGGAGCTGTCCAGGGTACTGACCCTGGTTCATTCACGTAGTGATGATCACATTTCATGGTAGTTTCACAGATTTCATAAAGGTACCCAGTGGAGTTTTTGGGCATGACTAAGACTATGGAGCAGTGTTTTTATGTGTCAGTCCCTTTTTTGTTTCACATAAATCAAACAAAAGCAGTAGCGGTGTCTAGTTGTCAAGAGGTTAAGATGCATGTAATATAACCACAAAGTTAAACGGGGACCTTTGTTGCAGCTACCTCTCTTTTTGTATTTCACGTCATTATCTACATAATAGACGGATAAAAGACAGACCATAGTCATAATATAATGCTCAAAAATATTTCCCAAAACAACATCTCAAATTGCTTCTTAGAGATATATTATTTTTACTATCACATAAGACAAGAAAGCAGCAAATCTTCACATTTGAGGAGCTGGAACCATTTTATTACCAACTTAACCAAGTAATCATCTTCTCTTTTCATCATGTACACTATCAGCTTCTCCTACAACTCAGACTGGACTATGTGTGAAGCATCCAGTAGACTCATCCAGTCCTGTAATTGGTTTCTTCAGGATCCACTGCCCATTATTAAATGCCATTAGTGTTTGCTGTCAGCCTCTCTCCATGTCTCTGACTTACCAGAGTGTCAGACTGTTTTGCCCTTGTGAGTTAACTCTCGAAATTACCCCATTAGTGTGCTCTCTTTTCAGGAGAAAGAGTTGGGAGAGAGTTATATTCAGTTAAACACAGTTAAATGAGAGGCAAGGGCCACCCTCTGAGTTTTGCTAGGGGGTGATTGGGAGTAATTACATTTTCTTTGTAAATTTTGCTATGTTAAGTTCTTTGAGGTGGCACCACCTGTGCATCCTTCTACATGTGTTTATGTATATATCATTATATTACTATTGTGAACATGTATAACTGGAGCAAAAGAAAGCCCAAATGAGCCTGTGTAAACTAAAGCCACTGCATTAGTTCAGTTTCAATATATTTTATAGCAGGAAAACTAAGTTACGTTGACATGTGTTCCTCCCTTCTTCCAATGGAGAGTCACAAGGGTTTGTAACTCAGTTATGAGTTATGAGTTATGATTTGCTGTAATGTTACACTACAAATCTACTATGAATGTAGTGTCCAGTGTGGGACGCAAGCTTAAAAAGTTGCCTTGGAGCTGAACCACAGGAATGACTTATGTGTCTGGTCTGTGTCACTGCTGACCCTCACTGACAGCTTCTTGGCTCTTTTAACTTCGGTCATTGACCACCAGCACAAGCTGAGCATGAAGAGATAACAAGCTGCAGTCAACTTCAGTGGCCCGGACTCCTCAAAGGGCCATTGACCTGACAACATGGTGGACTGTGACAGCAGCTTTTTTACTCTGTTTCTCTCTGGGTAGCTCACCTGCTTTGGAAAAGGATTAAAGGATTTTACGCAGCCAGCCGCTCATGCCGACGAGTGAAGTGAGGGAATTTTCCTTTCCTTTTATAGTCTGTCAGACATGAAAAAGTAGTAAATTAAAAATAAAAGGGCTCTTGGAAGAGCGAAAAACCTCTGCCAACCCTCTACAACTGTTAAACTTTCAGGGCACTGCAGCACCCTAAAACAGACACTTCATTTATCATTGTTATAGCTGAAGAAATCACATCTATACACCTCAGCTGCAGATCAACAATAAAATCTGTTCAACAGACTGGCAGCATTAACAGACAGAAATGGCAGATGTTATTTAGAATTGAATAAATAATAACAAGAAGACTCAGACAGCACTTGGAGGCTAAATTTAAGGTTTTGCAATGATAATGTTTAATGTGCTAATGTGTTTAAACACAAAGTATTGTTCGGAGTGGTGGGAAGGTTAGTTAGTTTCGCATGTCTGTTCATAAAGTACTGGATAAAAAATTTGACCCGATGGGGAACAACATTTTTACCGTACATCCTCTTGGGGCAATAAATGGGTGTACCAAATATCAAGGCAATCAATTCAATAGTTGTCAGGATATTTTAATAAAAATCACGATGGATGAGAGGAAATAATATGTGTTATCTCTCTTGGGTCATACATCCGTCCCTCATGTCCATCCCACTCTTGACAAATCTGTACTTTCCACAGAGATGATTGCGGAAGATTCAGATTGTTTTGAGGAGGAGGAGACTTCAAGGAGACTGTGGCAACTAGCGTGGCTCTGTGCCATTCGGGTCCGTCATCCTTGAGGAGTTATTGCAGACTGAAAATGCATTCTCATCTATAACATCTAGCTAATGGACTACAAGCCTTCTGATCAACGAGACATCCAAAACACTTAGTCAATATGTGTTTTAGAGCTTGAATTTATAAGCAGTGTTTTGGGTGAAGAATTCTTTCACTGAGTCATGGTGTGGACTAACTGAGGAAAGTGTTATGGTTGATTAAAATAAAACAAGTAGTTTATCCTGGCTGGGGACACTTTGGATATACTTTTCCTTTAACTTGTATGCAAGGCAATTATTCTCATTCGGCACTCTTGGCAGCTAATCTACTGTTGAACAGAAATCAGACATATGCACAGCTTCAGACTTAAACAAAATCTTCGTTCAGGGAGGACACACAATAGCATAATGTAGTTTATAAGTCCAGTCACGAGCCAAGCCAAGGTTGCTCTCTTTATTTCATGCACCATGCTAAGCAGCAGCTGCATCCTTTCAGAAACCTGCCCTGTATAACCTTGAGCTGCATGACCTGAATGATATATTTTGCCCGTATGGCCTGACTGTATCAATCACTATAAACTGGATCATGGCTGCAAATATACAGTGCATCTATATTCATTCAAATAGGGAACATTCCTGCAGTAGGAGACTTTAAAAGTATCTCACTCTATCCTGATGTATGTTCACTTAGTCCCTCACAAATGGTAAGACTGAAAAAAGGGAAGGAGAGCGGTAAGAAGAGAAAGAAGCTTTTTAAGCAAGGTGAAAACAATAAAATAATATCCCTCCACCAGAGGATAAGACAATGTAAGAGGCAAGCCAGTAAAGTTTCATTACGTTCTCTCTTTGATTAATTACCTTTCCCCAGCAGTAATGCACCATCGAGAGACACACAAAATACCCCACAGCTTAAAAAATCATAGGGAGCACATTTTTGGTCATTTGTGAAAAGCTCCTGGATTCCTTCTGTTGTATCAGGACGATGCATCACCTCTTTGAACTAAAAGGAAATTGAGTTTGTGATATGATTCCTTTATATCAACTGAGCACCAACTGCAATCTGACAATGATAAATTGCAAACACTACTGTTTTCAGGAAAAGAGGACTTTGTCTTCCACAGACTTGGTCCATAATATTTTTTAATGCAAACCACTCATTGCTGTTTGGTTTCTGCACTACACTTTCCAGATATCATCTGTCAATCAAACAGTGTGGGCAGCACAGTGGTGTTTTTTCTGTAGAAATTTAAAGACCTCTTGTCTCTGGGTAAAACCTCAGCTCACTGATGTACATCATGTACAAAATGTCCATTGACACAAATGAAAATTGGTTTTCCATCTCCATTAGCTACACTCCAGTAGAAGACCAGGCGCATCACCTCTGTCACACACTCTCTTAAATCTTATTTTTTCTGCTGCAGGTACTGACAGCCTTTGACAGTGTGATTTAGTTATCTGTGTTGCTCGATTTCACTCCAATCACTAATCTTCACATAATAAAGCTCCTCATTCACAATCTGGCATTTGGCTGTGCCATGACTGTCAGGTGCCGTATACCACTATTCTACCACTAAAGTATACTAGTTTCCTTATTTCAGGCCAAGTGAAACAGATGGTGAATACTGCATGTTATTATTAAACTCTGGCGATCAATTAAAAACCTCTTTAAGTAATCTATCTGAGGTATTTTAATGACTCATTAGTGAGATCCAATATTGTATTAATTTTTAATCTGCATGATGCATTCTCTTAAAGGGACATTGCAATTTATTCCAATTTATTCCAATAGATATTACACACTCATGCTTTTCTTGTAGACAACATACCAGAAATACAAAGTTATTTTTCTTGAGCTGCAATTAAAATAATCTTTTTTCTGAATGCCTTAAGATCTCAGTATGCTTCAAACAAACTAGGCTGTATGTCATTTAATCACATCTAAAGGCAAAAGTGTTTATAGTGGTTCCAAATGCCCACATTCAAATGTGCTGCAATACTCCTCCTGTCATAAAGAGGGGCTGGACACAGTGTACAGTAGAGACTGCTCTCCTTATTGTGGTAAGTAAGTATAATACAAGTAAACGAGGGTTAGGGTTAGGTCTGGTGGGTACATGTAGGGAAGAGTTTGCTGGTCAACAAATCATTGTTCTGGTCATTTCCCGTTTCAAAGCCACAGTGTTGTTTTTTCAAAGCATGACCACAACTGTTCTCTGATCCTAACCAGATGTTTATTTCTGTAACCATGACAATGTGACAATGAAGATCCAGGGCTCCAGACTAATTTTCCAGCTGGTAGCACTGAAAAGTTGGTCACACCAGCACGAGTTGATCACTCCACTACATTTCCATTCCAACCATAACATTGTCAAATCATAAAACTGATTTTTCAACTGTCATTTTTTAAATGGTTTTGGAATGCACAGATCAGGAAATGCTTCTTGCAGCTTGAACAAACAACCACTGATTACGATTAATATCCGTGTCAACCCCTTGACAGATATAGTACGTCTTTTTTGCTATGTGATAATAAAAGCACTCCTTGTTGTCTAAACTATCAAATCGCATCTTATGTAATGTATTTCATCTTTTGCAGCAGACCATCTTCTTATACTGTAGTTTTCTTTTCTGACTATGTTAGATAGTACACACTTTGGTAAATGAAAGGTGAGTCATCATACTTGGATAGTGGCCTCAGTTTAGTCTTTTACTTCCACTGTATGGCTGTTTGAAGGACAATAGTTGACTTTGAGCTGGTACCTCTGGTCTGCAAAGTCTGCAAGGCAGCTCTCAAATAAACTAAACTCACATTCAAAATTCAATCACACAATCTGCCCTTAAAATGAGAAAGTGTACTCTGCTCCCTTGCTTTAATAACAGCAGAAGTCATTTCAGGAATAAATGCTCATGGGAGCCATTACACCCTCTTTGCAGGAGTAAATGTAATAAGTTCCAACTTTGTTGCAGACTGCTAGACAGAGACGTAACTTTGAGATCTTAGATTAGATTGTTGTATCTTGTACGATTGGCATTAACAGGGCATGGCCGTGTTCCCTTCATGTTGAACAGATAAAAAAGCAGAAAGCAGGATGTACAGGTTTTATTTGAGAATTTGAAATTTCTTGTTTTGCTTTCATTCAGTGTCGATGTTGACTGTTTGTCAGCATATGAAAAGAACAGCCACATAAAGATGACATAATGTGTCACCTTCAATGCCCCTGACCTTCTCTAACAAGCATTTAAGATGCTCCATTGTATTAACTCCTGTTCACCTGCTCGTCTTTATCCGTTTTAAATGTTGGTGTCACTGTGTGTATTTAATATTTAGTCGGGGAATTTATCTTAGAAATGCATAACTCAATTTGAAAATGTTTCAGTCAAAATATCACTGGATCAATGAATCCTTATTGATTGGCATGACGGCGTTTAAAAGTCATTGCTGATATTTCAGTAAATGGCATCTAAATAGAGATGATGAATAGGTTGGTTTGTTGTCAGAGCACAGCTGCTGTATTTGATTCGATGCCTTTCTTTTGATAAGTCTGTGAGGCAAAGACATTCATCAGGTTTCCTTTTCCACCCATCTGAAATAATAGATGGCTAATATATTTATCCAGGGGGAAAATTCAATTTTAACAGCAGCAGAAAACTTGGAACAATAAACAACATAACACACTGGCGAACCTGACAGAAACTCAATGCCTAGCTATGCTGCATCTGTCTGTCTTTGTGTTACAACAGACAAAACAGAACAGCTGTTTCCCACCTATATGGCTGATAACAAAAGATGGCACATCAAACATTTATACAAAACTGTGCGTCAAGACAGTTTAAATAAACACAAATACATAGTTTTGTAGGACAATTACAGATTCTACCAAGCACCTTTGTCCAAGCATGGACATGACATACAGTATATCCTCCAAGAGGATGCCTGCTGCAGTGAATAAGCAGATAATAGTTTAGTAAAGTTTAAAAAAGCATTACTCATTTCAGAACATAATGAAAAACAACACGTTACATTCAAGTGACAAATAGGAATTGTGATTGTTTTCAGTCAGTAGCAAAGGGGGAAACAGTGTGATGTTATTATGGTCAGTTTCTGGTCAAGAGGATGGATAGGTCAACAAAACACCAATCTTCTGGGAGTGCTGTCCGTTTCCCGTTTCCTGTTGGTTTTCTGGTAGCTATGAGCATGAACCAAGAAGTTATTTTTAAACCCAAACCATGGTCCCTAAACCTAAACAAGTTTGTTTTTTTGTTTTTTTACCAAACTACTTAACAAACTAACTTTCAGGTTTAAATTGTTGATGCTATTTCACACAGAAAATGCTATGTATTTGTTAAGTGTGGCTGTTGTGTAGGGTGTAATCTACTAGATTAAATCAACTGAATTGTCCACAAGATGTGTCAGGATCAGGCTAAACATTTCACTGAGGGAGGAAGTTCTGACATGTTTATACAATAAAAAAAACACACAGGCTGTAAGTAATGCAGATGGTAGCTATAATTAGGTTTGGTCTCCTGAAGACCCAGCTCTTCAGAGATTACCGTCTCTCCTAGCACAACTGGACATGAGAAAGCTACCCCTTTAAGAACTGTCACAGCACTTATTGTTGCACTAACGCTTTCTTATCGCACTGTACCTTGATTGTTCCCTTCTCTGTAAGTCGCTTTGGATAAAAGCGTCTGCTAAATGACTAAATGTAAATGTGATAGATTTGTAGGACAGGATAGTCTATAACAATAGTACATTATCAGCATCAGCAGAGGCATTAGCAGTCCATGAAGGCTGATATGAATGTCAATCAGCACAAGCATAAGCAGGATGTCACTTATCCTTTACTAGTATGTTTTCCTCAATAGATGTACTGAACCTTTGGACTGCTCCCATTGAATAGGCCTTATGTGTATGCGTACATGGATGAATACAAGACACTGTAAAGTACTTTCCATTGCTCGCTGGTTAAAGGTAAGCAGTCCATTTACCATCTGTTTTCTACCACATATGTTGTGCACTGGCAGTGATCACCAACATTTCTGCCTGTTTGCATTTCTGCTTTTCAAAGAAATATATTACAACCTCCAGGACTATTGTAACTGAGAGCTTTCATTATGTTTTATCAAACTTTAGATAGATTTTTAGATTATTAGATTCTGTTTTAAAACTTGGTGTCTTTATAAGTGGACATAGGTTGAAGCCGTGAGAACAACTTGGGTATCCTTTTTTCTATGAAAAGTACAAGATGCGTGCACAACTCTCAGCACCAAAACAGATTATTTTTGTGACCTCACTCTCAGACATCTGACTGAAGAACACTAAATGACTATACATGTTTATTATTATCATATTATAACATGATGTGTAGCATGATTGAAGGCCTGATTCCAATTTCAAATTACTGGGAATAGAAACCCAGCCACCCACTCTGGGACCTGTAGTCGCAACGGTTCTTTGGAAAGACTTTACTTGACCTTACTTGTTCAGCCCCTGCCTGTGTGTCTTGGAACGTTGTTATCAATCCCTGAATTTTGGTGCCCAACAACCTTCATCATGATAATGTAAGCACGTAAATAGCCTTGCTGTAAAACAAACATTAGTTTTTGATATCACCTTGAAAAGTTTGAAAAGAGTTTAATTGTACTCATCCAATGCGATGAGCGAGGACAGTGTGATGCAAAAACAACTTCAAAAGCTGTAGACAGACGGAGAATCATTGGAATTCATTGTAACCAACATCATTTATGTTGAAAGTTGTTTTTGAAGGACGAAACCACAGATATTTTTTGGGTGGAGTATAACTTCAAATCCTTGACAGACAAATTAAATTTCACAGAGTGTAATTTAGGGACAATGGGATTCATGTCAGCGCATTTTTAAATTCTTACTCTAAACTTTTCTTACATTTTTCTGCAATTCATCAGATTAAGAGGTAACTTTTCTACAGCCTATCACATTTATCCCAAACGGTAACAAGTCTTGACCTTGATTTCTTAGGAAATTCTCCCTAAAACCTTCAACCCCCTCTGTGACCAGAGATTGACATCAGACAATTTTAGACTGACAAAAACTGCATGAGAATTTGGCATTAACTCAATGGGAGACCTTGTAGGACGACACAGACAGCAGGCGCCACCCACTCATAAACCTTGAGCAAATTCACATGTGACTAAAAATGCAGATGAGGCTCGGACATGACATTTTGTACATCCGCCTGTTTCAGTACATGGCCACTGTGCTCAAGGTTAAAGTATACCTCCCACACACACACACACACACACACATGCTTATACTCACACTCGCACAAACATGAGACTTGGGAATGCATGAGCTGGAATAACTTTAACCTTATTTGCACATTTCATTCAGGGATGTTTTCTTCAAGAATTGTTTATGCGTCATGGAGCACAGTGGCTCAGAGGTGCTGTCACTTTACAACAAGAAATCCTGTACACGTGTGATGGCCTGGCAATCTGTGTTGACTTGTTTTCTGCCCAGTGTAAAGGCCTCATGAATGCCGCTGAGGAAAGACTAAAGAGTGTATGGTTGTTGTTGGTCGTGCAATTCATCGTGTCTCACACATCTATACTAGATCTATATCTAGACTACTTCATAATACATTGGGTGACCCATTAAAAAAAAAGCCAAGGCTCTCTTGTTTACAGCTGTTAAAGCTAGCATACTCTCTGTGGAAAGACCAGAGATCCCTGTGTGATGGTACACACCATGAATTCATTCATTATCATTTGTTATCATGGGGAATGTAAGATCGCTCGACAATAAGATGGAGGAGCTAACGGTTCTAACCAGGCTACAGAGAGATTATTGAGAGTGTAGCATCACAGAGACGTGGCTGAATGAACTCGCTGGTAACTCTGGACGGCTTTCAACTTGTGAGAAGCTGAAGACAGACAGGAAAGCAGGGAGAGAGAGGGAACGACGCACAGCAAAGGAAATGTCTGTGGACTGCAGGGCGGAGTCGGAACCAAGTCACTGCAGGAAGGACATGGAGAGCCCACTCTATCAGCTGAGCCACCAGGGCGCCTCTATTCATGTGTGTTTTTCTTAACCACCTTGTATATTGTGAGCCGCTGTAACAAGTGAATTTCCTCAGTGTGTGATCAATAAAGTCTTTCTTATCTTAACACTTTTGCCTTTAAACATGGTCGAACCGTACAACATAATTTGTTTTAGGTGTACTGAGATCTCTAAATGGGCCATGTGGATCAAGACTGGACTGGATTTAGCTCTGGTCCAACGTAGCTTATATTTAGGGTACTGCAGCAAAACCTTCTGTACGGAAATAGAAAGAAACAGTGTCCTTTCTCCTAAATCCTACTGTACTAACCTCCTCATCTGCTAACTGTCATCACAGACATAAACACATAGTGAAAGACAAAGGAGTGACTCTGGTCTGTCTCAGAATACTTTTGTTTAAATCCTTTTAAGAACTGACAATCAACCAGAGACCGTCAGCAGGAAACATTTATTCAGGCCGCACCACTCCAACACTCCGTGACTTCAACAGTTTTTCCCTTTAAAAAAGTGTAATTTAGTCACTGAAACAAACATGACAGGGAGAGACTGCTTTCATGGTGTCATGTACACTGATTCTGAAAAATGACATTCGACGATTGAGCTGCTTTGCATTCATGTTCACTATGAAAACACTTCGCAAAAAATGGTGTCATGCATGTTCTTGGTGAAACGTCTAATGGTGTAAATTCTGTTCCTGCTTTCTAATAGTTAGTTCCCCCCAGACTGTTTTTCCCAGAATGAGCTCAGACAAATCATCTGCTTTTTGAAATTTGCCTAATTAGCTGCAATTTTTCATCTGAACAAAGACAACTTCCTGTAAGTCACAGCGGGTAATCTTGAAACATTAGGCTTCACATTCACTGCGGAGAAGATGACTGATAGTTACAAGGATGTGGTGATGATGTTTGTTTAGGCTCCAGCATGTTAGATGGATGAGACAGAAATATGAAATGATTTCCATCTTCAGGGTAAAGAAATTAAACGGAGCGTGTTATATATTTGTAACTATATATCTGGCAGTCAGTGTAATACTGCTGTGTGTACAGTAAGTGTGTGTATGTGTGAGGTTGTGTTTGGTTACTTGTGTTTGTGTGTGTGAACGCTTTTCCCAGCTTTTATTCTCCTTCACATAGTTCCTCTTGTTTATTTTATTACTTATTCGCTTATTTGTACGGCAGGATGTTGTTGCAGTTCAGGCACAGCAGCTTGCCAAGCAGACAGTCTTCCTGACTTCCCACACTTTCATATAAAAATCCCAGAATTCCGCAGGGTGCAAAGTTGTATACATTTTAAATATCTTTTACGAGCACTTCCATTAACCAGCAATCAAGTCAATTAACAGAAAAATAAATTTGCAACTGTTTTAACGATCAATTAATTTTTTAGGCAAAAATGCAAACAATTACCAAATAGTAGAGCAAATAATTAAGTCACTGATTAAGAAATGGAGGCATACTAATGGTTAAATTTATTATAGTAAATATAACCATTAGTTGCAGCCCTAGTCGTGGCACAGAAGCTTTGACATCTGCACTACATACTGATGGTTGTTTGTAATAAGAAGAAGCACTGTGGCATCATTTGTTTGCCTTTTCTAATATTCAGATTCAAATTCTGCCCTTGTGGCCATCTTTGAGTGACTATAAATTTTGAACTGTTATGTTTAAGGTCGAGTGTGTACAAAGATCTTTGCTGAGAGAAACAAACATCACTTGTGAGTGCTGGTTGAACAAGATTCAGATTTCTGCCCTGAGAGTATTTGTAATTGTACAAAAGAATAACAGAGACAAGTTACAACCACGAGAACATCATAGGTCTCAAAAACGGTCAAGTTCTTAAAGATGGCAGCAACTGCTTGATCAGACTGAGGTCTTGCTTACTAATTTTTATTAGATTTGGGCTACAACTAACCATTATTTTCATTAGGGACTCATCTGTAATAGTATAGTGAAAAACACCTGTCACAATTTCCCAAAGCCAGAGATGACTTGTTCAAAGGTGAGCTTACTGTTATTCATAACAAAGACACTGAGAAACTGTTCACATTTGAGGAGCTGGAACCAAGGAATGTTGTGACTTGATGATAATTAATAAATTATCAAAATAAGATTATTTTGTTGTGTCGACAATCATTTAAACTTGCTTTTTTCCCCAAAATTTTCTCCCTGAGAGCTAAATAAAGTATAACAATAATAAGTTAAATTTTGGTATTATAGGCACAAAAATGTAAGATGGTACGCAGCCCTTACACCTAAACTTTTGGCTCATTTCACTTCATAGTTTGAAAAAACAAACAAAAACAGGCCATCATGCAGGTTTGGAGCTAACTTTAAGTTTTGTATGCGACTTGCTTGGTGGTACAACAAAATGTTTTGTCTAAGTATTTAATTAAATGGCTAAAAATACACAAAAAAGGCTCATTAATCCATTAACCACAAACCATCACAGCTTTGGGGAAACTGGGAATATTTTAGGTCTCATGACACGCATTTCTGCGAAGATGGCTCATTTTAACCCACTCTCACATTCTCACTGAGCATCTCAAGAGAATCACGTTAGCATCTGTTTTAATTTACAGCTGTTGCTTCATGTACAACCTCACACATATCTGTTTCACTTTGGAAGTAAAGCAGTGTAGCAGGAGTGTATTGGTCTTGGGAAATTACAGGCTTTAGCCAAATTACATTTTTTGCAGAGCACCTTAGTTAACAGACAAAGAAAAACCTTTTTAACAAACAAAGTGAATGAGCTCAACAACAGGCAAAAATAATAAAAAGAATAAGGCTCACATGCAGGGTGAAATAAAGGTGCATTTAGGCAGAGACATATATGATCACCACAGTTTGCACAGCGTTATATTCTGCTAATTAGTTGATGATAACTTTACTTTGTTGATACTGAACTTTAATGAGGTTTCTTTCCGCTCACAGCTACATTAAACACAGCAAAGCCTACAGACACGTTTATTTTTCTTGCTCTTTGGTTTTAGACTGGTTTTAGGTGCTGTCAGACTTTACAACACCTGCACCACCTGAATCATGCTGTAGTTTCTGTTTCTGTCTTTCAATCACCACCACTACTCACTACTCACATAGCTTTTATAATACACTTATATATTATTATTTTTTTATCTGTATTTATTTCTCCATCCAACTACTTACCATGTGCAGTATTACTTATATCTTGCCACTTTACGTTGTTTGTAAATTAAAATTACATCATGACTCTACCTTTGCAATATTATTTATATCATGCCACTTCCACCTTTAGTACTCATTCTTGCACATCTGTACACTTGTCAGTTGTTTGTCTGTTTGCCTATTGTTGTTTATTAGTTTCTTATTTACTGCATAGGCTGGAGGATTCTTTGGTCTGTTGTTGTTTTTTGCCTTTACTATTTTTATTCTTTTTTTTCTGTACTTCTATAGTGTATATTACACCTTGCTGCTGTAACAAAAGAATTTCCCCGTTGTGGGATGAATAAAGTATCATCTAATCTAATCTTATTCAGTCAGTGTTCTGTTAATTAAAGCGTTTAAAGTTTAATCTCTTCCATAATTTGCCCTACAACTAAATACACTCAGTGGGTCATTATCTTCACCAGGTGTAAGCCACGAGGAGATCATGCGTTTAGTCATGTGTGTGAGTGTCCGCAGCTAATACTGCATACTACTGGACCCATCAGTACATTTATAGCTGCAGTGATCCACAATCCTCCTTTTTTATTGACTCCTCTGTTATATATACAGTACAATAGCACCATTGATAATGACTTCCAACTGCCCTTAATCAGTTGCTAGGGGCCGCAAGTTATCAACACTGCTGCATGTCGACTATGACTATCCGAAGGTCATCATTTACAGATCACAGTTATATATATTTATAGTTATATCCATTCTGATTAATAGCTAATGAGTAGTTGCAGGTGGGAGAAATAAGGTAAAGTGTCTTCCTATTAAGAGAGACATTTTATCATTTACGTAGGAGGCACAGCAGCGTAACTTAATTGATTATTTAAATCTCCTGACACGCAGACGGGATCAGTCAGGATGTAATGTTAATTAATGTTCTGTGTTCTTCTACACATCCAAAAGGTCACACACACAGTCCAGGTTCATACAGTGAAACTGTTTGAAGTAAAGCATGCAGTCGACCTCATGAACCCTGAGTGCCATCAGAGCCGTCTAAAAAAATTTTACATCAGAAGATAAAAGTTTTCTGTTTCCTTTGAAGCGTTTCTTCTGTGCTGTTCATAACTACAGTTTTTAGTTTTGCTGCTTAAATGTCACAACATTTTCAGAGACATCGCTGTACACATAAAAAGGTATTAGAAAACACTCACACATCAGTATGACACACCTATCACCTGGAAAGCTGGTGCAGCTTGACATAATTTAAAAGGCAATGTAGCCTACAGGGTCCAGTAAGGTGGACTGAAAAGTCAATGCGGATGCAGGTCTTTAAATCAGCTTGTAGGTTGTAGTGTGGTTAGGGTATATGTGCAATTTTGGATGATGTCAGAGCTGATTCACACATCACTACTGGACACACAGCCTGCCTGTGGTACTACTACCTGTACTCCCTGTTTCCAGACACACCTGCCAGAGATCTGCCCTCTACTGAGAGCACGCTTTTAGCTCTGTCTCAAATACTTGTGAACCTTAAAGATTATGAATTTCAGTGGCGATATTAGGTTACAAAAGCACTTTCAGAGGCAGAGAAAGGACATTTAATGTATCTCAAAATATCACTTATCAGGCACTAAATAAGGTTGGCATTAGTCTATATATTTTTTATTGTCAACAAAAGCCATGACCAAGAGACCAAATCCAACAATGCATCCATCCTGCAGTACTTCCTGATTTCCCCAGCCTGTCTGTGGCTTTTCAATTGGATTTATGGCCGACAAAAACAGTAAGATACCTATATGGTAGATTTAGATTTATAGTTCAGCATCAAATTTCTTCACCACTGCAACACTAGATGGATGACTTGTACGTGATCAGGCTGTATCATGCTTTAATTACATCTGACTGAAAATAATCTAGCGTCCGTGTTCGTCGTAATGAAAGGAAATGTCAGTCAGTGCGACAGCGAGGCAGTAGATCTATATGGCTTTGGATCAATGCTGTTGACTGTCAGTGTTTTGATGGAATTTATTGAAAATAAGAACAATTTACAATATCACTTACTTATCTTTTATAGTGAAAGGAATGGATTTGGCCTTGAGTGGCCCTTAGTGAAACCTTACGGTGCATACGACACATGACAGACCAAATAAAACACAGCCATGTATCTGCTCCCCCTCCTGACACTTACACACATCATGTCAGATGTGACCAGTCACATCACTGGATGTGGTTAAGAAATGTGAGCTGCAAAGGTCACAACCCTGCACACAGCCTTAACCCCTGTCAGGAAGGATAATTGAATAGATCTATAAGACAATATAGTGAAGCTTCCTCTGAAGTTGCCTGAGAGAGATTTTTTTATGAGGGTTTATGGTTGATGAACTCGATGATTGAATGTGAGGAGCTGGTTAGTGTTTCTACCTACTATCCTTCCTCTTAAAGTGAGTCCTTTTATAAAGGGACGCCTGGTAATGATAATAATAGTCACTGTGTAATCGCCTACACAATCTTAAATTATTGCTGTACAATAATAGGCAGGATGACCATTACGGAAAAATTCTAGTTTTTGTTTTGACTTGACTCCCCTCGTTCAGTGACTCCAACTTTATTGCCTGAATTGAAACACTGCTGCAGGCTGACAAGGCACTGGCTTTATCTTTCTAGCAGTTGTTTGTTTTGCTTTAGTGAGAACAATGAACCTCCTGTTGCCACACTTCCACCTTCAAACATATATAGGAAGAAGAGAAATGCATTTACTGCTGAGAAAATGTGATTTACTACTAAATTCATTAACTCCCATGGGGAAAAACAACAGTGGTGTTTCTGCTTTTCGGGCTCAGCAAGAATGTTTTCTTCTGGAGCGACCATATTAGTAATATTGGAAAACCCATTACATCTTAAAAGGAATATGAATTATAGATGTAGGGTGGTCAATGTGTTATGTAAAACAAACAGAACTATCATTACTGGAAAAAAAAATCAAGTCAAAAGGCCATTTCAAAAATGAAAAAAAAAAAAACACAGACCGACCATAAATCAGCTGCTATGTGATCTGACTACTTCATTTGTTGGCCTAATAAAGGCTAAGTATAGTATGTTTGCTTTATTAATACTTCATCAATGTCATGTCCTTGAAGATTGATGAAGAATTTTTACCACAACCTCAGTAATATAGGCTCATTGATTTGTGGTAATCTCAGTCCATCTGTTTGTTTAGTCACTGTTTCCCAAAGATTTAGTCCTGTGGTGGCCAGATAGCAAATATTTTCCATCTTTGACTGAATAAAAACAAACAAAATGGCAGATTAATGCTGAGGATGATCTACCATAACGTTTAGTAATTCACATGAAACACTGTCAATAACCACATGTACACTACTTGTAGTAAACACCCTGTTCAGTTGGTGGTGAGAGTGCATATTACTTATCAAGCTTTCGTCACATATATATATTAGTACATAGCCATCACAAAAGCATTTAGCAGCTGAGTGTACGTAGTTTCTGTAGAAAAATAATTGTGATGTGGTTGATAAACAAGGTGAAAAAAGAGGAAGTGATGCATTGGAGGATGAAGGACAAGCAAGTAACACTGATAACTTTTATCAGCCACGTCTCCTAAAAATTCAATTTATATACACAGCTAATTTGCAAGATGTTTCAAGGTATTATGTTTGTCAACACACTATAATCATGAAAACATTTGTTATTATACAAACGTAGTTTCTTACATTTCATACGATTGGTCATACTCTAAGCAATGTCAAACTGCTAGTATATAGTTTTATCTACTACTTTTGTATTGTAGCGAGTAAGTTCATATCACACGGCCATACTTGTAAGGTTAAGGAGGATTTTTACAGAAGTAATGTAGTTAGCGTGGTGTGGCAATAAATGAGAACATTGCATATAACATTAGACTTTAAGTTTGAATTAAACTGATTTAAGCAAACCACACAACACTCATTCACAGATTTCATCTAAAACACAAAGTTACACACCCATTCATCTATGTCACTATGATGTTCTACCTATTAATATACCTGTTAAAGCAATTACCCATTTCATAGGTGACATCTAATTATGAGAGACTTGGCAGTCCCTGTCCATGGTGCTGAGTGTGTGTGGAAACCCTGACCATAATGTTAAACCAACAGCTACATTCAGGCAAATAAGTTTTACATTTGTAGCCTTTACAAGCAATATAAACACAACAATTGCAAAGTATACACAGTCTAACAACCACAGTGAGAGATTTAGTCACCAGGAAAGCCACAAAGACAACAGGGAAAGAGGAGGAGGTGTGTTTCACTCACAAACCAAAGATCAACTGTAATGGAGGCGAAGTACTCCCACTGGACCTGAGGTCTATATGATAGTTTGCCCAACAACACTTTCACATGAATCAAGGGATGCTAACTTCACCCTGTTTCACCCAATAAAACACTGATGAAGTTAATGTCTCGCATAACTAACTGAGTAACTGATTAATTCACTTCAACATTCAACTGGTGGTTAAATGTAACTGAAGTACGCTACTGTTATTAAGTGTAGTCCCACTTCCAATCTGCATTTATCTGATAGCTGTTGTTACAAGGTACTTTGCAACAGTGGTATACAGATCCTTTATCCTAACTTCTTAGTATTAGTATATAACATAACATGGAACACTGTGCTGCACCATTGTGTGCTGTTCATAAGAATAGCTTAATTATAAATAAATAAATAAATAAATTCCATCCAGCTGCTGTGGCACCATTTTTTAAGAGCTGCCATATTAGTAGTTTTTTTTCATTTTCTTTTCTCTCATTTTCTTCTGCGGCAGAAACTGAACCTCTAATATTGTTGAGAGCAGAGTAGCAGACAAGCCGAAAGCAGGACAGAGTGCTATTATTAAGATGTATGTGGTCGAATTTGGCCCGTGAGTGCTCAGCCAGCGCCAGGCAGAGTGAAGGATGCAAAGCTCATCATATCCAAAGTCATTCACAAAGCACATCACAGCACCCAGCTGCATGGAAAAACATCAAATATCTTTTTGGGCAGCCAATTTAAACATCCTGCAGATTGAACAAGGGAAATGTTGAGCGTATTTGTTGCAGGAGCAGAGGTGGAGGCCTCAAGATGACAAAATATTGTTACCAAAAGAAAATCGTTGAAGCTGCAGTTTAGCAATTGTATTACAGTCTTTATTGCATTGAGGCCCTGGAGAGTATGGCGGTAGTAAAATTCATTATTATGTTACTTTCTTTTTATTGCATTTTTTGGATAATGGGCAACAGGGAGCTATTACCATAATGTTTTACGATATTTCCATTCTTTTTGTTACTGAATTTAAATAAGGTTTCTCCAGTGTGTAAACAGCAGTGTGTTCACTGAGCTTAGACCAAACCTCCACTTACAGGTTACATCCCTGAACATGTGGCACTCATTTGTTTTTATATCCATTCAGGAATTGCTACATCATGAACATGCAAATGTAGTTCAGGAAGGGCTATTGACCACAAACAGTGGTGTGTGCATCAATCAAGGGGAGGTGAGGGGATTATTGAAGGCTTGGTCATTAATGCACAGTAGGTCTGTAGCAGAAAACACCACTTATGCTTTAGTACTCAGGGTTAGGGTTCACATGCACATGATCATGAGTTTTCCCTGTCGGCATTACACATTTACATACATAATATGTCTGCAGCATGTCAGTGCACCACTTTGGTCCAGACTGAAAGATTTCAACAACTATTGGATTGAGTGCTTTTGTACAGAGATTCATGGTCCCTGGAGGATGAATCACACTGAAAGTCAGTGTAATCCAGTGGGACACTTAACTTGTGAGATATCTCAGCGTCTACCAGACAGATCCAAATCTGACATTCGTGTCTCCAAGAGGACGAATCCGAATAACTTTGCTGTTCCTATGACCACCACAAGGTTGGCATTTGTGTATTTGACTGAAATGTCTCAATAACTATTGAAACGATTGCCATGACATTTGGTCCATGCATTCATGTCCCCGCATGGGAAATTGTAATAACTTTCTTGAACCCTTAACTGTTCACCATCATCAGGTCAGTGGTTTAACATTCCCATTATTCTCAGATGGACTATGTGACCAGTCTAATAAGTAACACACTAACACACTGATGACCATGGCAAGAATTATACAAGCTAACTCCAGCTTTTTAGCATTGTCATTCATTTTAGCATTTAGCTGCTCAAAGTATCGCTGTGCATGCAGTCTCACAGAGCAGTAAAGTTGACTGCAAACTCTTACTCTTGTTTCATCTCAACATACATATTATTTTCATTTTGACTTTATGTATTTAACTATTCATTCCTGCCTTTGTTTTGACACAAGAAAGTTGAAAAATAATTTAAAAAGAACAGAAATCTCATCTTTCTAATCTACTAAATCTCCAGCTGCTCTGTTATACAGTGGCTCTGTTGTCAGAAGTAAAACCTGTTTGTACTATGCAGAGGGGAAAGCTTACAACTGTTGAAATGTGAGGCAGAATATAATGTGTATGCTCAGAAAACATTAATAACATATTAACATGTGTTTATGTGATTTTAAATGCTCATTTTAATCACATTTTATCATTTCACTCCCTCCAGGAGGTTCCACCATCAACAATGTTAACATAGCAACGAGTCAGGGCTGTGGATTCAACGCTGGCTGTATTTCCTGAGAGCAGCAGAGTCCGAATGTTTGTTTTACACTAATTCTATTAGATACCAGGAAAATTACACTGAGAGGGTGAACAAAATCCCCTCCGAGACGAGTCTTCATTCCAACTTTGTTTGGTGTCGCCGTTATCTTGATGTTTAATGACACAAGGTCATTAAAAGCTTTATTGACAACCTAATAAAAAAGACAAACAGAGCCTTTTAAGCATAACCTTGCAAGATGCCCTCTTATGCACACACACACACACACACACACCTTGGTTACAATTTCATTTAATGTTTGCCCTCCTGAAAACGGATTCCATTCAGAATAAACTATGATAACAACAATAACCTTTTTTATATTATTGACACTCACACACACTAATCTATTGCAGCTCTAATTGCTTTTTATGGTGTTTATTTCCATAGTGCATAGAGCTTTTATTGCAGCCATGAGAACAAATACAAAAAGGTACACAATATGCTATTCATTGTCAAAGCGTTGGCTTTGGTCTCACCATTGCTTTTCGTATCATGCAATTTGTTTTTCCACTCAAATTTTAAAAAATGGATCACATTGTCTAGCAACCTGACAACAACAATCTGCTATTACTGCACCATACTTGATTTTCCATGTAACGTTCCAACCTTTTGTTGATAAAACCGCGTGCAGAGGTTTGCTTCCGATTGTGTGAAAGGAAACAAACAAAATCAATAGTCGTGCAGTAAATCAGCAGTGAGCCTCAGACTAAAGGATGAATGAAGAGTAAAGTCATACATAATGTGCTATAGTATAATCAATATCAGAACAATCACATTGCAGAGCAGTGGACGCCCAACACAGCTGATTGTTGCTGTGTTCGATCACTGTACAAAACAGAGAAATCCTTTCATTTATAATTCTCTTTATCTAAATGTCCTCTTTGTAAGTGGTGTAGATTTTATAAAAGCTTCATGATCATTGCTAAATTGATTCTTCTCAGCAGTCTACTTCCTGAAAAGATGGATGTGTCAGAAATATTTGGCATATTCAGTGTGTATAGTAGTAGAACCATTCGGCATCTATTTCAAGAGGGAGATAACCTACATTCTTTTTTGGATACAGGTGTGACTTGAAAACATGAAAGAACTATTGATCATAAATGAATATTTTCATTGGACTGGAATAGCTGAGCAGGTGTGGGATGGATTTATAGCTTCATTAGTTTGTGTTTGGACAGGAGACTGCAACAATGACAGACTGTGGGGTAGAAAGTGATAGGGGTCTTGCAAAGACTGACCACAATTCTCTCCATGTTAATCAACCACATAAATCAGGTGGAAGATTGAGAGAAAAACAACACGGTAATGAAATAGTGAATATTAATGAGGAAGCCTATATATAAAAACGTGAGAATGTTGAGGTTGTTCAGATTTGCTGATATTACCCACAGCAGCTGTTGACACTTCATATCTGGACACTTTTGTGTATGTGTTTCCCACCGGAGATCACACCTTAATGCACTTATGATCTGTAAACAACCGTAGCATATTTTTTCCATTTCATCCTCGTTGTCATTCAGCAAAAGCATCTCCATGCAGACACCAACATCACGACTGCTACATATGGCGCCACAATGGATGAATCGCCCGAGGACATACAACCTTTTCCACAGCACTGTGAGTAACTGTGTTAAAGGACGCTGCTGGATTCTCTGCTGGTGACCTTTTGACTCATCCTGGTTGTTTATCTGACCTCAAGATACTTAGTCCTCACACAAAACACAGCATCAGTCTTGCATAATTCCCACGGCACACAGTCTTTGAACAAAGACGTTGTCCATGCATTCAAAGTATACATTAAAGGCATAAGCGAGGTAAAGTAGAAGCATCTATCACCAACCTGATTAATTCAGTTTAAGTCATGCCTCTGCTCCTCCGTGAGAGGCCCTTGAGGAGCAATTATGTCATTTAGAGTAAACAGACATTTATCTCTCTTAGCATAATGGTCTACGGAAGGAGAGCATTAAAGACAACAGCAGTAGTGGTCCACCGACACCCTTTAAGATCACAGTCCAGACAACAGAAAAGTAAGAAAGAAATGTAAGTCACCTTTTGTGATATATATTTCTGTCAAATCAATTACCCTCTTGGTGGAGATAAAACTGATGCAGTTGTGTGAGTTTACAGTCTGAACCAACAAAACATAAATCACCAAACCAGAACTACCTTGAGATGTTTTGCCTCTAAATTTAGAGAAATAAACTTCTTTTAAAGCACTTGGTAGTAAACGATTATGTAGTGCTGGTCTTGCAGATTTCTTTTTACTACTGCACTTCTGCTTTGGAGCACCACAGCAGCATGTTTCCATCTGACAAATCTAGAATAGCCATTTAAAACTGCATCTCATTCACTCTCACAACTTAAATAAGATGCATGTTGTGGTTTAACAGTAAATATGGATTTTTGTTCTAATGTCTAGAGCTTTTGAACACTCACACAGTTTTCCAGTGAGTTTTCTATCTATAACTCACATTAACACACCAATATAGCACAATATGTCACGACACAGAAGTGCTTTTCTCTGTCCTTTCCTCATATAAAAAATATACATCCTCAGTCTGTTGAGCTTAACAGCGATGAATAATGCGTCGATAAAGCATGTAATGGGTCTGCTAGAATTTATCAGATGCAGAAAGTGCCCTTACTCAGCAATAAAATGACTACGTGGTGTGCAGAGCCCAAAGACTGAGCCAGGCGATTTATACAATTTATGAGTAATTGAATTAAAGCTCCAAAATTAGTCACAGCTGTCATCTACAAGGCAATGGAAAGGTACTTTACCTTTTATTTATTGAAAGTATATTCATTTATTTTAGGGCCTCATATATCTTACTTAATGGCTATCTGAGCAGGACACGGTGATCAAACCAGACAACGTTTAGTCCATTTAGTCCATCCTACAGCCGGGATTAAAGGTAAATGAAGTAAAATATAATTAGACCATCTTTTTTGTCCTAATTAGTGGTTTTGACATTCAAGAAGAAGCAGCTGCACCCGAATATTGCCATGTACCAATAAAATATTAAACATATAAATTGGTATTTTAACTGGCAATTAAGTTTTCACTTTAAACCTCTGAAGAACTTTGTGAATACTTTTGAGAAGATCACACTCATGACAAAATACAAGGCAAAAAGCTTTCAGTTAAGCGCCCTCCACCAGGGCCTTCTGTTGAAGGTTTGTTGTTCGAGAGACTATTAGTGAGGTTTTGAGAAAAAACAGGTAATATGATATACTGTATATTATTGGGAACTTTGGAAACTTGCTAGGCTCTGTATGATTACCACAAGAACTCTTTTGTGATTATGAACAATTTAAATGGGAAGTGAGAAGGAGTGCGATAAACCTTGTTAATATTCAATATGTCAGTCTCTTAAAGTTTGAGTAGTTCATCTGTATTATTCCACATAAAAGTATAAATTATTCTTTTATTGTTTATTGTTTTTTGAAAATAAAAGTAAGATGTAATCATTTAAAGTTTTGGTTTAACTCTCCTGCAAAACTGCAAAAAGGTACAAACTCTATCTTCTGTTTTCTGTCTGTCTATCTTGTAATAGCACATAGGGGATGTTTATCTAAACTAGGAATTATTAGTTTCAGCCTAATCCCTCTCTTTTATCAGCACAAAGCCAGTTTTGGTTCAACAAACCTTATTAGAGTAGGTAAATAATACAGTAGATACAGTGATGTGACACTTTGCGTTATTATGCTTTTGTTTTTAACAATGTCTTGTGTGTAATCGTATGTGTGAAAGCACTACAAAATAGTAATAGCCAGAAACCTCACACATCTTAAAACCTCTGTGTTTAGTGGCACATTGTTCCATTTATTGGCCTGAAGGAAACACATTACACAAGGTCAGTAAACAACAGAAGCCTACACATGCTTTAAAATGGCCAACAGCATTTAACAACATTCAGAGTGTTCAGAACATTCACAATTTAAAAACAATATTTCTCAGTTAAACATTTATTATTCTCATATGTCAAGCAAACAAGACTCAAGACGATGTAAAATAATATTTACAACTCTACACTCAGCATATAAAATGTCTTTTGTTTAGGGATGCTTCAACTTTGAGGATTTGTTACAATAAGAGGAATTTTGAAAATAAAACTTAAAGCCAATTATAATCATTTTTCTTTTTTATTCACTTTTTTTGACCTTTATTTCATGATTTACTGTGGACAGTTGAAATGTTTCTCAGTTTTTCAAAACATATTGCTTGGCTCAGCCTGAATCAGAGTTCATTCAGGAGGCACACTGCTTATAAAACACTGCACATTCCACTTGCATCTGTCATTAATTAGCACAATAGTGAAGATGTATCAATATTTAATAAGAAAACATGCTTCAGCAGCCACAAAAGCCCAACACATACTGGAAAATATGTTCATATCCTTTAATAGAATTACATCATTACACCAACACATAAGCCAAGAACATTGCAACAAAATGAATCAAAAGTGCATTGAATGTTGGCTTGATAGAAGTCAAGTTGAGGACAAAGACATAAAGTACCAAAAGGACACTTTGATTAGTAGGTAGATATTTATCTTTTCACCTCATCCCACTTCATGTTACGTAAGCCTATCTAAGACAGATATGTCAAAAGGGAATGCTACATTAGGTTGCAAAATTTACAGCATTTGTCTCCTGAACAGAGTGTTAAAAATAACAAGAGCACTGACAAAGAAATAGTAGCTGCGTAGAGAGTTTAAATAGCCCTCATCTGAGAATCGTGTCTCAGAGTTGCACAGACTTCTCGGTTAACATTCACAAGCAGTGGCAGAATGTGAACAAAAGATAAGAAGATGAACATCTGAGACATCTGGTATTTATTTACATTCATCAGTGAAGCTTTGGCAACCTGTTCCCATGGTACTGTATGCACATGTGACTCTATCATGTGCTCTTCAAACTGACTTGAGAGACACTTTACTTGTTGTACTGGCCAGGTTGGTTCTTCCTTTTGAACACTGATTACATGTCATGTTTGGCTTTTTGTACCTTTTATTGGATTTCTATTTTGAAAATGTTTTTTTCAAATAAAGCTTATGACTGCAGTTTCACATTATTGAAGCTGAACAAGAAAACTTTACTTTGAAAGGATCATCATGTAACTTATCAGTGAACTTAACTAATGGCAAACAACATGTTAACTAGCTGGGCGAGTCTATGATTTCATGATACCACAGAGACAAGAAACAGAAAAGACACCTGCTCACTGCAAAAACTGTCTCTGTTCTCTGTTTCAGTCATTTATTCTATGTATGACCAACACTGGGAGTTTACAGAAATTAGATGCTTTTCTGTTTTCCTACTTTTTGATAGAGGCTTATGTTGGTGATATAGCTGTTACAGAGTCAAAAATGATTATTATGGCACACTATTTTTCCAAAGGTCATAAAGTAATCACCTGTATACTAAAGCACTAGACTGTAGGCTTTCCAAGTAACAGCGATGTATAACAAACACTTGAAAATGCATTTTCCCTTATGTTTTGAACAAACTCAAAAATATCAAATTGAACCTATGTTTTTATTTTATTATTATTATTTTTTTTAATCAGAAGCAATCTCATCTTGTCTTGAAATCTTAAGACATCAAGTGACTCCTCAGCTCTTGAGGCAATCAGTAAATCACTTCCATGCATTAGTGACTTGAGTGAGAGAGATGGAGCCAGCTGGCAACGCCGGATTCTCCGGACCTGATAAAGCCTGTTTCAAATCATTATGTAACTGTACACTCCATTCGATGCCAGTGCAGGACTCTCGTTTGTTATTGCCAGCTGAAATGTCTCTTTCCTTTACACAAATGAATATCACTCAAGGACATGAGCAGAACAAACTTCAGAGTCCACACAGCTGAAGCTTGACTTCATAGTGTCATTTCTAAAAGAGGCTCGTGCGATTTTGAGATTAATATGCAATAGCAAGTTGTAATAGCAAGCTAATTATATTCTGATGCACCTCTTCATGAAGTCAAACATGAATTCTGATCGCCTCTGAGAATTAAACTGTGTGGATCAATAAACTGGCAAACACTTATGAACATTCATATTTCATAATGGTAAACTTTACAGAAAGCACTCCCTGTAAAGTGCGGGGCTTTAACTAGATCCATTTTCCACTGTGGGGGTTGGGTGTGGAAAGACCCTGAAAAATTCACAACCACATATAGGGCCAGTTAGCTGTGAGAGGATATTCCACGGTGCAATTATTTATTCTTAACTGAAGAGCAGGAAGCTCTTGTCTCCTGGGCCGCGAACTGAGATCATTACATGACGCAGATTGAATTTGAAGCTGATTGAGCCAATCATAAAACCCTCCATATCCTACTGACTGCTACTTGAGTATAAATATAATCATTACTTTAAATGCATGGATTAAATCACAGATGTTACTTTTGTAAGTGCATATTAACTGCTGCAAAAGGTGAACATATGCTTGGTATAAGACCTCGTAATGCAGAGCCAAGAGTTAAATCAATACGGCATTAAAGTTGATTAAAATGAATGCTCCTCAGGTTAGCTTAGACATTAATGAAACTGATTATTTGTTGAGGAATACATTAGTGTTTTCATATGTATACAAGCAAGTTACTAAATGCAGACCTGGCTGCACATCAATGGCTGGAAATGAGCTCCAGAATAATCATGCATAATGCCAAATAATTGGTTTCTGTGCAGTGCACTCCTGAAGAAATGTTGTTTTCCATTCTACATTTTTTTTTTTTACTCAGAAACCAAATGTATTTGATTGAGTGGGACACTAAAGCAGACAAGCTTTGCAATCATGTTACATGGAAACAGTAAATGTTGATCGCAGATAATAGACAATTTCCTACAGGGTGATTATCACTGAGCTTGTATGTATTCTCACATTTGAAAGGCAAGACAAGGCAAGGCAGAGCGCACGTCTGTCTAATGTTGGCTGATATGCTGAGAAGGCAGAGTTATGGTGTTGGTATTGGTGTGAGAAACTGCCCCACACCCTGAAGGTTACCATGACAGCAAACATGTCCATCCTTGAGATATCTTTAACCAAGATGTTGGACCTCTTCGAACATATATTTACAGTTTGTACAACAATGAGATGGTGCTATACGTGTCAACATGGACAACATGAAACCATCTCATTGAAAAGTGCCTTCACTCTTTATCCGAGACCTCTGAGAAATTGCAATGTACATTAACATTTAATTCCATTTAAAGGTAGCATCACGGCTACAAGGATACGATTTGGCTGATAAGAAGCAAAATGATGAGGGATACATTCAACATGTCCAAGACATTCACCACAGAATTAACATGAATTCATGCAGCTAAAAACATGATTTCTATGGTGTCTGTATTTTGGGCAGTTTGAACATGACTTTTTTCATTTTTGCTCATCAGTCGTGTATCCAAAGAGCACTCCTCTCTCTACTTCTGATGTCACTTGTCATACAACTGCAGCAATTACTGTTTTTCCCTTCTAAAAAGACTTGGCTGGTTGAAATTAGATATATATTATCATTACACACTGTTTAATTACTGAACAAGAATCGTTTTAATCCAATGAAATAGGCAAGGATTGCTCCGTGACATTTGGCTTGATGGCTACAGCCCTGTAACTACAGTATGAGTACTCATAATGTTGAACACCACAGATCTACTGTTATTTCCCTCACACACTTTGACATTCATAAGAGTGGACTTTAAGTCATGCCAAAACAAATACTGCTGAGAAAATAATTGCTCAACAATTTACCAGTGCATCATATTGAGGAGGAAAAGTGTCAACAAACTAACTTCACATTTCATAGTCCTGGCTGCTAGCCGAGGAACACCACGTACATTACACTATAAAATTTACAGCTGAGACCCAACGGACACTAATAAATAATCTTACAATCAACAATTGGCTCCAGTTTAGGGTTTGCATTTTTCTTCTGGATGCATACCCATCCTCAAACAAAGTTATTACAGTTCTCACAAGATATGGCAAATCTATTTACAACTTATTATAAGCAATTTAGAGATTTTTTTTTAAATTTACAAACATTCATCAAAACCATGTCCTTTAGATGGATTATGGCTTCAAGTTGTTGAGCGCAATGACTCAGTTCAGACACTGAAAAGAGCATGAAGATGCACCACTTCCATATAAGTCAGTTTAGAGTTACCCATATTCAATTCTTTGGCCAAGGAGATGTTATTAAAACTGAAAATGAGCAATGACAGAGGTCCTGGCAGCTAGAGGTGACTCAGTCATGCATCTACATGCTGGTTAGGTGACTCTGAATGTTTTTGTCAAAACAAATGCACCCAGAGGCTCGGCTGGTTCTCATTAACACTGCAACAGAGACTACTTGTCTCCCATCAGACAACATCCTTTTGTGGAACACATGGAGAAATATATTATCCCCATGTTTTCCTGACACATCCTAGACAATAAGTTATTCATTTTCACATCTATCCAGTCTTTCCCGGCTTCAGAGTCACAAGATAGCAATTCCAGTCAAAGCTTGACTTAGTTACTTTGTGGTTTATGAATATTGTTTCCATCATGGTTCTGCTTATTAAGAGCATCCAATGCTGTCTGGTTCTCCTTGTGATTGTCTATGGAGCAGTTGGACACTGCGTTAGCCACGATGCAGAACTTGCGCAGAAGGATCTCCCTGAAGAGCAGATAGACCCACGGGTCCAGGATCTGATTGAGGGAGGCCAAGCGAATCGCTGTCAGAAAAAAGTTACAGTCTAACTGGACGTCTCGGCCAATGGTGTGATTGGAGGCCACTGCTGTTAAATTGCAATCGTGGGAGGATACCTGTGTGGATATCATCGTCAGCATCAGAACCTGAGGAGGGAGGCAGACACAAACTGTTTGTACCAACAGAGGCATGTCACAGATCTGTATTATGAAACAAGGCCTATAGAATATTAAATAATACATCAAATGTAGCATTGATAAATAATTTCTATGTTATATTACATGCAAACTTGCCGGCTGTGTGATAATAATTTGGGATTTTGTGTGCAGTCTCCTTTACGTTAATATTTAATGTGACTGGCACTGATCCCAAGACAATCCTGAGCATCTGTAGTATCAAACCACAGGGAGAAAAACATAATGTTCACACTCTAGGTACTCACTCTATGCTATCAGTGCTGTGGCTTCTATTAATATCCCTGGTGGGGCTATTGAATATGTGACTGATAATGCATGACCTCATAGCACACTGAGCAGACCCCCCAAACAGGATCCGGCTAAGTAGATTGCTCCTTAATGGAAAATGGCAGCAGCATTTCAAAGGAATCATACATGACAGCGTTCAGTATGGTTGGTGTGTGTCTTTTGGTGGTTGCTGCCAACGGGAGATGAAGCAGAGATACAAAGATGTGCAGCTGTTTGTGAGAGGCAGCTTTTAACAATATCAATTAAGTTGTGACTCATGACACTAGTCACTTTATTTTATTAGTACAAGGGCTTTAACTGTGTAAGACATTGAGAACACCCTCACTTGGTTATGATCACATTAGTTGTAAGAAATGTGTAGGCTACAACTGACTGTAAAAAAACAAAAAAACAAAAAACGTACCAGTAGAGGAGACCAGCATATAAGCAGGACGCACATGATCCCTAATAGCTGAATGACGGTCTCCGTGGTGAGCCGTTCCCACTGTTTTGAAGACTGAGACGTGCCAGACTTTGTTTTACACCGGATAATTAAGCCCCGGATCGTCACTACATTGCAGGAAAATGTCACAAGCAGAGAGAAAATCCCAAGTCCAGCGAAAGTGATGGCGAAAAACATATTGCCCCGGACTTCCCTGTCCCCCGTGCTGATAAAACACCAGGTGCCCGGCCACTGGCGCGTGTATTTACCGACCCCTGCAATGGGCAGGAGCGCAAAGAGCAACACAAGACACCATATGACAGCAAGAGTCTGCTTTGTCACACGTGTCTTCATGTGATTTGAGTACCAGTGAGGGTTTGTTATCGCCATAGCCCTTTCAATGGCCATGGCACTGGCCAAGAAGAGAGCGCACAGACCAAAAGTTGTCATGCACACACCGAAAAAAGCGCACAAATTTCCAGATGAGTCGATATCCTCCCATTTCAGACCAGCTCTGTAGACTGATATTACTATTGGACTAGTCAAAAGCTGTCCAAACAGGTCAGTTAACGCCAGGGATCCGATGCAAAGCAAGAACGACCTTTTCCTTTTATTTTCCTTCTTTCTGTAAGAGATGTACACCAGAATAAGAGCTAATGTGTTTCCCACCATGCCAGTGATCATCATGGTTATAGGGAAACCAACTGATACAGATCCACAACTGGAGTTCTTGGTGCCATTGCCTTCCGGCAATGGCTTGGAGACGTTGTCGTTCAGCATGTCTCCAGTTGTGGTTTGTAAGCCCTTCAGAATATCACAATCGTCCGGAGTCATCCCTTCGGAAAGGGTAAGCAAATATGTAGTAGCAAACCCATGTGGCTGCCCGTCATCCTCCTGCGCTTCCAAATTGCTCCAACTGAATGCAGTGCGTAAAAGCGCGTCGGGTCCTTTACGCGCTGGAGGCGGGACTACCCAGAAGAGCGTCCAGACAGATCGAACAGCCTCAGGCTGCATATGGTATTACACACACTCACGAAATCATCACCAAACCCGACTTTTGGGAACCTTGCAGGCTGTCTTCTTTGTGGTGATCTTATTTCATTAACTATAATTCACAGACAAGTGGCAGACGCACCTGCTTCAGTCAAGATGCTGCAGATTATCCTCACATCTTAGTGAAGTGAGCACAGTGAGCCGGATTCATGTGAACAAAGCAAACAATAAAACATTACCCCAAAGCCATTAAAGCCAGAACTACAGTATACTGATAAGATTAAAAGCGGGATGTATTAAATCATTAAGCTACCTCCGCTTCTGTGGGGAAATTAAGTTGTGCATCATTTCTCATACAATATCTAAGCCAATTAATGAGGCGTACATGAGTTATTCTTTATATTTGTCTTCTTTTATAGAGGCATTTTGTGTTTAATTAGGCTAATGAAAAATACCCATGTTGTATAAATAGTATAATATAAATAAATACTTATTCTTAACCACTATCACCATAATGCAGCGGTGCAAACCTTAACTAACGGATCCTAGAACCTGCAGTAAAACCATGAATATGAACCAGTTTGAATGCAGTCCATGACATTTTGTATCAGATTATGAAGTTAAAATGTGTTTTCAGTCCTCTCACGGAGTAGCAACAGGTGCCACCTGTTGACCACACTGAGAACAACACAACACTGTTGTGTTGTGGAGACTCCACGTTGAGTTACTACGTATGAATATTTATGTATTTTGGCGTTTTAAACTTATTTTAAGGGTCGAGATTAGCCAAAATTAGCCTGCAGTTTAGCCCAGACTTCATGTCACCATCAGTCAGATTATGAACTGGGACGCCCGGTGAATCTAGCTAACGTTAGTTTTTATAATAGTTGATAAACCTCCAGTCTAAGGCCGAATACATACATTATATTGATAGCTACTTTTAAGTCTACAGCAATGAAAGACTACATTTAATTGGTGTATCTGAAATTAATTTCAAACTAAATAGTAACCGACTCCATCACTGTAAATCAATGGACTCGCGTTACCTAGTAACGACAACGTCGGTTGAGCTACTTTTGACGTTAGTTACTTCATTAGCCGTGAAAATCCTCCATATACGACAAGAAAAAGCGTTTTATATACTGTCAGCAAGCTAATAATCGATATTCTAGTTAAAAACAGTTCATATTACTTTAACATTACCGTGTTATCAAACATACACTGTAATTTTCTGGGTTTGTTCAGCGTTATATCGAGTGAACGGTTATGGAACTAGTTACTTGTTAGCTGAAAATGAACTTAAACTAAACTTTGAGTTAAGTGTTTTAAACTTACATTTCTAAATCACTGCACTTTACATAACTCCCAAGTTACTAACTCTGACGTACAGTGATAGTGGATAGTGGTTACCAGCTCCTTGAAGACCTCCCAGTCTCACCATGGCCAAGTCAAACACAACCAAATAACAAAGAACGATTTCGACAGGATTTTATTTACACGTGTACATTTGAGTTGTTTTACCAATAAAAAGACTATTGCCACATTCTACCATTAATCGGGACATTGTGTAATGATGTTTATTCATGATGCACTAATCTGGAGCACACAAATCTGTCATTTCTTGAAATCACGAGTTACCCAAGTGACGAATGAAGAGTTATAACTTCTGAGTGGTAAACTAGGAGTCAATTGTGTAAAGAAAAGAGAACCAACACTTAGACCTAAACCAAAGAATGTCGAACTCACTGCCATTTACTTAAAACAAGCAATATCAAAAAAGTAAAATACTTACCTTGAAAACACAAAAGAAAATAGATTTATCGAGAAAATAAATTGGCAAAATTCATTGCTACATCTCTGGTACTCTAAACTGGTGCTTAAGTACTTCACCTTTTATTTAAAAAAAAAAAAAAAAAATGAAGAATGCATTTTTTATTTTTTAGAAAAAACAAAAAAAAATAAAACAATCTCAGGTGTTTCCTAGGGCCAAAAAAAAAAAAAAGTAATCAAAAAATGTACTGCCACGAAGATATTCAGCAGAATGGGTTCACAGTATATCTGATTTTGTTACAGGACCAAACACTTATGTTTATTGGACACCTGTAGTTACAGACACTTGTCACAGATTGGGGTGTTATGTGGTTTTAAAAAGGGATCATGTAATGATGACGGCAGAGAGAAATCATGTTGCCGCTGTCTTTTCTGAGGGAAGTAAGACTTTTCTATGAAAATGAACAGCATACTGAAAGGATGTGGTTGTTTTCTTTGCAACACAACATGCACTTGTACTAAGGTTCCTTTTCTTGTTTTAAAGGCTGTAATAAAGTTATTTCTTTTTTGAACTGGAGCCAGAATGGGAGGATCCAGAGGACTGGCCGCGGCACCTGAAATCACACAAACACCATGGGAAGAAGAACAAAGTCAGCAGGCGCAGACTATTAACATTCAGCTATGCATACTTGAGACAAGTTCAAGGGTACAGCATATAAAAAGAACAAAATAACAAGCCAAAATGTGAAGATATTTCTGTAAATCTCAATTCCCATAAGCGAGTCGACAGGCTGCCTAATAATTATCAGTGCCATTGTGGTATTCCACAGAAACCCAAACCTTTCGGACGAACGTGATCTAGAACGCCTCCTCTTTCTCCCTCCAGATGAGGACCTGGAGCGACTGCGCTTCTGTCTCCTCTCAGGTGAAGAGGAGGGTGAGCGGGACCTCTTCCGGGGAGAAGAGCCCTTTCCAGACCTGGAGCTGGATCTTTTGGAGGAATAAACCAAGCACTGAGGTCAGTAATGTCAAGATAGAGTCTCACGAGTGTGGGTATTTATCAAGCTTCTCTGATAAAGAGCACTTAACTACAGATAGTTGCCCAAGATACTGTAAGACTCATTGAATAAAGTGTCCTCGAAATGGTTTAAGATCTAAGAAATGTTTAGCTACTTTTCAATATACTGACATAAACTGAGAGGGCAGAGCCACCACCACTCCTGAGAGACGCTTGATGAAGACCCCAGTTGTCTATTCAGACTGTTGAGCCTTGATAACATTAAAACTAAACTCAGGTTGTCAAACTGTACTTTTTTTTACAGTCTGGCCTAATTTAAACTTGAAATAATAAAAACCGCCGCAGCAGTTTATAAGTTTGGACTGGGGGACTGTAGTGGAGTAAGCACTTGCCAGTCTTTGATAAAAATCTAGGCTAAAGGGAATAGGACTGTTCTGGAGCTTTCAGCCCCATACATACACCCTCTAAGGGAGAGAGTGCATGTCACCTCATTCACCTGGAGTGGGACCTCGAGCGAGATCCAGATCTGGAACTGGATGAGCTTCTAGAGCGGGACCTGAAAGACAAAAAACAGAACCTTTCCAATATTTTCTGAACAAGAAAAACAGCTAGATGGATCACATGGCAAAGCATCTAATTCTTGAGAAATACTATTACTGAACAGCGTAACTGATGAGTAAATAGGAAATTATGTACATGTGGGAGAGTTTGAGAAATAATCACCACAATACAAAGACAACTAAACTATATGCAACAACTGCATCAGAGCCGATGAATTAACAGTTAACACTTGCAAAAGGAGAGCTGGAGAGCATTTCAAGACTACAATATCAACAATGCATTCCTTCCATCTGAGGTCAAAAACACAAAAGCTATGATAAATAAGATCATTCAGTCTGCACATGGAGTCTCTAACACCACAGAAGGGGATGAGTCAAGAGAAGAGAAAACAACAAATCAGTATTGCAGGACATGTAATTGATGTTGATCAGTAAATCAGAAGGAAGATTGAGCTGATACTGACATTTTGCCCGGAGTTACCCTTGACCTGTACCCTTTTACCTGGACCTCGACCGTGAACTGGAGCTGGAGGAGCGTGACGATGAGCGGGAGCGGGAAGAACCCGAGCGGCTGCCCTTTTTCTTAGCTGGCTTGTCTTCATCATCATCACTGGCATCCAGGTCGTACTTTGACAGGTCTCCGTCTTCATCCTCTTCATCTTCATCCTGTAGAGGAAGAGTTTTTATTTTTTAAATATTACATTGTAATTTGCTCATATTACCTAATATTTGTTCTTTTGAATTTGCATCTCCAGATACTAATCTTACATCTAATTTGTATTTGGAAAGGTCACCATCTTCTTCCTCCTCGTCTTCCTCCTCCTCATCATCTTCAGCTTTTGCTACTTCTTTCTTTTCACTTTCTTTTGAAGACGATGTGCTGTTGGTTTTTCCACGATACTTTTTCTTTTTCCTACCAAACTGTGACATTAAAGAGAAAACATGTTCAGGACACGTCATGATTCTACTTGCCAAACACTTGAATGTTTACATGGAACTTACAATATGTCAGCTGAAATGTTTAAACTATGACTCACTTCATCGTATTCGCCGTCAGACTCTTCACGTTCAATGTATTCCACATTCTCTCTCTCATTGAAACCTCCGCCATAACCTGAAAGGCAAGGAGAAGGGGGGAAAAAAAACAATCAATAAACGGTTTTGAAAAGCAAAACAAAACCTGACAAACTACATATGTGTTGAGATACCTGTTCTCTCTTCAAGCTTGGCATATTTCGGTGTGTTACACATGTTGCACTCTGACCTTCTAGCCCAGTTCACGTTGCCACATCTGTTTGAAAACAAGTGGGGAATTAAAAATATCAATTTTAAAAATATTTATAAAAATAAAAGGCCAGCTTACTAAAGTTTATTATGTACTTTGCTCATTTTGTCAGCCGCTTTGGATAAAAGCGTCAGCTAAAAGGCTAACTGTACATGTAAAATACTTTGGTAACACTTTATGTGAGCAGTACAGGTAGAGTACCTACAGGTAGAGTATTTGTAACAGTTTCACAGCTTATTAGCTGAGATCAGTTTTTGGATATTACACCACTGTGGTTATGGTTAGCACACAAAAAGCATCTTGGTTAGTGTATGTTCATGAATTATCACATATAAACTATACATAATCATTTAAATATCTACAAAATCCAACAGGTAAACTGTTACTCTATTACTACTATACAAAGCCTACATGTAGGCAGATTATCCAAATAAAGTGTAGCCAGTATGTTTGTCTACTTGCTCCAGTGTCTGGTTAATCAAACATTTTGGTAGTCCCTATTAAGTTACAATAAACACGTACGTTTTGCACTGCCAGTCATTTGCACTGAAGAGGCCTCTACTCTTCTCAGCCAGAGTTTTCCCAATCTCTGTTCCTCCTGCTTTCATCATCTTTGCCTCTGTGGTCTTCTCTGTGGAAACAAAACAATGTTTTTTTTAGTACAGCAGATCATTGTAAAGCATGTATTAAGCTTCTGCATGAAAAATTACACAGGGAAAGACTCACCCCGGCCACATCTGTTACAACTAGTTCTTCTAGCAAAGTTCACATTTCCACACCTGCAACGACATAAAAAGAAATACATTATAGATACAGATCAGGCTTGAGGTTGTTACTCATTCAGACATATGCTGAGTGTACTACAAGAAAGATGAGTAGTGTGGGTTTATTTATTTTTCATGTGCCCCACACCATTAGCTTGTTGTGTCACAGGCCTGTGCACTTACAGCTGCAGCTGGCTTGTCTGTCACGTTAGATGTTTTTACTGCGGTTCGTTTGCAACATGATATTGCTGACAACCCAAGTTAGACTCTACACTCATGACAACTTGGCTTCTCCAACACTGTAAACACCACCCACCATAGTGTGAGCGGACTCTCACCCAGCCCTCTGATGCTAACTATAGCTAGCTTTCCACCTTATGCCATCTTGTCTAAAGTACGCGCACACTGACAGCTTATATACAGACTGTCTGACACATAAACACAACACGTGTGCCAACCCTTTAATGCACAGTTCATACGTTGTGTTTATTATGTCTGCATGAGGTAGAAATGAGATAAAAGTGAGCTCGTTTCCGTAGCTAGTCAGCGTTAGCGGGAACCACATCCTAGAAGGCCTAGCTAACTAACGTTTTTTTTTTTGCTAACACGACTAGCCACATCAGCAGACATATGCTGCAACATTTACCCACTTAGTAAATGAAATGGGGTCGTATTTTAATTCTGAGGAACACTTACTTTTTATCAGGACAAATCCAGTCCCCGTCGCTAACTCGAAAACTCTTCCCCGACATTTTTATGCCCGTTAACTGTGACTAGCTCCCTGGCAGGGTGTGCTCAGTGCGTCCATGCAGCGAGAGTTAGCCGAGCTCGCCTCCTCCCCCCTCTGCTGCTGCTGCTGCTGCCTTCAGGTGCTTTTCGGGAGCTCTTCAAACTCACCTTTCCCTGCTCGTAATTTGGAAACACGACATATTTATACACGATAGGTTTTCTGACACAAAACCTTATTTGCGACAGTTTCGGAAGACACAGGCTATTAGTATACAAATACTTTATTTATACAACTATTTATACAATGATGCGCTTTTTTTGACACAGGAGTTTCGATGTTCCAGAAAACACTTGAATGCAACACTGACAAAGGACAAGCCAGTTTCTCTTGAGAAACATTTCACTATACAAAGTAGGTGGTTATTGCAGAAAATAACAGTCTTTATAATGTATTATTAATGATATTAATGGTATTTTTTTCTGCTCAATTAATATAAGAGAACAGTAATGAGTTGACATGTCATGCAAATGTCACACACTCATTGATTACCTTGGTACAACGTGGCTATGAACCTGCTATTGAATACCAGGCACACTTAACATCCCTTTAGGTAGAGCTTATCATATTTTCTTTGGGATGAGTTCATCACATGCCTGAAAAGCAGATTTTCTTCTATCTATTCTGTCATAAAAAGAGTGAATGTGGCTTCATAGACAGAGATCAGTATTGGGTTAAAAAAATGAAAGTCAGTATTCATGTTGTTGATTTGCAATGTTCAGACTATACCTCTGAAAACAAAGACATTAAAGAAAGAACAAGGCTGTGGTTGTCTAGGTGTCAGTAATTTAATTCATGACTAATTAAAGATACGATTATCAGTGTTCAAAGAAGAGATCCAATTTGTAGGAGGTTAATAACCTCATCTTTTCAGTTGTGTTTTCTTGCACAGCCTGGATTACCCACTAGATGGCAGTTAATGTTAACGTTTGCACATGTTCACGGACACCACCCCCCCCCTGTTATGTTTTGGTCTATGTGGTCTACTGATAGATTGCCAGTAGTTGTCCTTTTTCGTCTAGGTGGCTCTGGTGTGAAAAAGGTAACTTCAAGAGGGCTAGAGTGTGTGTTTGGACGTAGCTCTCTGAATTACATATATAAATGTGTCTAATAATTATATACTCTACTAGTCTGTCAAATAGTATCTACCTAAATCAGAAGTAAATTAAATTTGGATTGCTACACAGTATTTGCTTCTGCTTCTTTTACTGTCACTGTCACAAAGAGACATTTAGCAGATCATTATAGTTTACTTGCAATGTGTAATAATACTTCTAGATTAATCAAATCAACTGGACACATACCACCAAGCTTTTAGATCAGCTGTTTCAGTACATTATAGATCAGTTATGTTGTTGCCTTGTAAGTGAACCACTGTGTTTGGGTGTTACATAAGTCGAAGTTGCACACAAAAATGGCTGAACTGTTTTATAATATAAATGCTGATTCTTACATCTTAGGTCCCTCAAAAGGTATTTGTCAGTGTGCAGCAGATGATAGTAAAATGATATGTACTGTGACACTTTTGACAATATTTTTTATAGATATTACAGCCCTGTAACACTTGATTATAGTGACATTGTTACGTCCAAATTGAAGTGTTGGTGAAGTGTCCACTTGTTTGAAGTGTCTGTCAGCAGCACAGATATTAGTAGAAGGAGCACTGATCTCTCACAGAATATTAAAACTCAGAACAGGTGGTTTTCCAGTGGTGTGTACTGAAATAAAAACAGAAGATAGATAAGGAGTTCCAGTTTATGCACTGTAAATAAATCTGTGTTTCTTCTTCTGGATAAGGACTCTATATTTGTTGTTTTGATATTCACATATGGATTGCCATTCGTGCTGTAATGCCATACCCATATAAGAACAATTAATTTACAAACATGTATGCATTGTAGGAATAAAAGCCCTAATCATCTGTAGTTTATTACCATTAGTTCTTTAGTCACAAAGTATAACATTATTAGACTGCAACAGAGCTGTCAATTAAATTTGACCTTGGTTAGCACAGGGTCAGTCCATTGACCCCAACATTATTTGTGTTATGTGTTATAACACTTAACAACTGCTACAATTTAAGTGCACACCAGAGCTTTCAATGCTCTAGGATCGTCCTTGCCCACCCAATCTGCTGTCGGTCAAAGTCAAAGACCCTCGGAGGTCACTGTCACAGCTGGTCCATGACCCTGAGGCCACACCAGTGGCCATTTCAGTGTTTCAGCTGGAGTCTATTACTTTTTTTTTGCCCTCTATTCCTTTTGCCTATTTTTGACATGGGTGAAATGACATCGTCGTGGCATGTCCCTTATTTCTTGGACAAGATGGGTTTGTATAATTGAGTACACTTGAGATTAACCGAACAAGATTTTTTAATCATACATAGTTTTAATCATCATGTAGCTGTTAAGGAGACAGGCACTTGATTTATGAGCCCCATACAAGGTTTATTAGGACTAGGGACTCAGCAAAAATAAAGTATTAGAGGCAAGAGAGGCACATTTTATGATTTAGCCTCTTTCTGTTAAAGGAAATGACTGTCCTGATCCGGTATAATTCATAACCTCATACACAGAGGCCAGAATTTTGATATTACATGAAAACAACACACTGTTATTTGTTCAGGATGAGGCATCCTCTCCGGTCTGTTGTGAGTTTTCTTCACTGCATTGAAGTAATTTTTCATAAAGGAAGCCTCTTTTCTTCTCACTGATAACGCAGGAGCCATCTCTACTCACAGGTTTCAGTTGAGGATGTACTTTCTGCCTGTTTTCAGCGCTGAACTGAAAAGAATGAGGGGAGATACGAGGCAAATGAAGCCATGAATAACTAATAAGGAGACATTGCCAGTGCTGTGGTATGTTTGTTTGCAGCACAGAGTTACATGAAAGATTCAGAGAGGAATCAGGCAATTAAATAGCACTTAGGTAAACACTGTCCAATTACATTAAAGTGGCTTCATTGGCGGTAATGCATTCTTTACTGTGTCCTTTTCTGGCCAATGTACAGCTTGCCATCTGATTATGTCCTGGGTCAATACCACAACTAAGAGAGATTTTTCATGGGTGTCAATGAGGCTTTGGCGAGGCTGATACCGTTTTCTAGCCCAGTGGTTGGTTATGGCTGAAGGTTCATGCACAGCAGAGTCTCTGACAGGGAAAGGCAGCCATGTATGTAGGTTTGGAAAAAACCTGCTTGCAAGCCGCCAGGGCTTTCCACTGCTGACAGATGGCAGGGAGCTGGTCCCAAGAAAAGGGGTAGGGTGAGAGTAAAGAGTTGGAGGCTGGTGAACGTTGGCGTGCTCCACCCACTGG
Source organism: Argyrosomus regius (assembly GCA_946959425.1). NCBI lineage: Eukaryota > Metazoa > Chordata > Actinopteri > Sciaenidae > Argyrosomus > Argyrosomus regius. The sequence goes on along the minus strand of OX336888.1, from coordinate 16,643,988 downwards.
TCTTATCTCAGTATCATGATTCAGCATTGATCAGAGTGTGGCATGTATTTTTTTTACACGCCAAACAAAATTCAGCTGCAGGGCTGTTTGTTAACTCGATGTAATTTGGTACTCTGCCCTTATGAGGCATGTCTCTACTTGTTTCTGCACATTTGTCAGAGGACAGCCAGAGAGGTGGCCCTGTGTGTTCACACTTTAGCGGTGGCAGGTGAACTGTAGGGTGGCAGCAAACCCCATCAGAATTATATAACGCAGACTACTGCACAGTGAAACAGCTTGTGTTGGGAGATGTGCCGCTGCATTGTGCCATATCTCCTGTCCTCTCATCCGGTCCTTATCACTAAAGCACATTCATTTTGGGAGCCAGAGAGCATGTATTTTACAATCCAGTCTCACCACTTCTCGTAAAAAGCAATCTACAAAGCGCGATATGATGTGTAAAATTTGTAAGTAATAAATCTACTGTTTAGCAGTACTGAAATGCACGATGGAGCAAGTTCCACTGGATCATCAGTTTTGATTGTTTGTGTAAGTGCATTGAAGCACTTTATGTAAAGCATTCATCTACTGGTGCTGTTAGTCTGAAGCTATTTATATTAATATATGTTGTAAAACTAACTCTAAGTTAATATTCATCATTTCTTTAGTCACCAAGTAATACTCATGGTTTAGTTTGGTAAAGATCCGCCACAAAGAAGAACTATCACAAACTCATGTCTTTCATGTTTTGATCAGAGACAACCATAACACTTTGAGCTTTCAGTTGATCTTGAGCATTGACAGTATCAATGTGTCACGTCCAGCAGATCTTGACAGACTAGAGAACTGGAGGAGTGATGTTAGCACAAACTCGGAGGCCAGACATTGTTCTTCAAATGGAATCAGATAATCCCACAGATAGAGTGTTTACAGGGCGAGAGGTGATCCCACTTGATGATTCCCGTGTGTCTGCACAAAACGCAATATATAAAACCCCTGCTTCCATTAAGGCAAGGCCAGCGGGACGTTCTCCAATGCCATTTCTCAAATGCTTTTGTCAGGTCTGTCGTGCAGACTCTTGTTTAATTGCTGCACATCACTGTTGGGGACCTCTTGAAGAGGAAAGAAATCAATGTCCCCCCTGCTCCAACCCAAGGCAGAATAAAGCCAGTATTTCTCACCCTGCACCCCTTTTTGTCTCTGTGTGACTAAAATTTCTATTGGGAAATCTAAAAAAAACACTGAATTGGGCAGAAAACTAGTTAAATTGTGAAATATCTTTTAATCTTTTAACTAAAGCCTAATTAGGCATAATTTGAGATACTGTAACGTGCATATTCTGTTTGTGCCAAAGCTGTTTACCTTGATTTGATAATAATGCTCCAGACTGAATCAGATTTTAATCAAGCATGAAACATAATTCATGAAACCATCTTCACAGTTTCATATTTGATTTTCAATATTTTACTGTCCACAAACAGTGCTGGATGTTGTATATTCTCGCGGTGGAGGAGAGAAAATGAAAATGAGATAGGTAGAGTGAGGGGAAATTGACAGATGGACAGAGAAAAGGGAAGAGGAGATTGGTTCACAGTAAACAATACTCAGACTGTAATTAAGTGACCTGACTTCAATTAGAAGCATTATGTGTGGAAAATTGTTTTTGTGGTTCGACGCACTGAACCGTTGCATTTGATCCCCACAATTCTTCTCCCGTTATCTTTAACCCCCTCAATTCATTGCTCTTTATTCACTTCAAGTTTCCCACTGACAGTTACTGAGGAGGCAATCTGATTGCCGTATAACAATGGCTAATGCGGGAAAATGGGAAGCAGCTTCAGCGCAGCCTTGGCCTATGCGTCATCTGGCTCTGTTGTTGGCAGTGACATAGTCCTGGCAGTAGGGTGATTAATGTGATAGGTGGAATTTGTCTCGTTATGTTGACACCGGCTAATAAATGCCTTGTAAACAGCCAGTCACAGCTGTTAATGCATCATCATAATCCAGGATTAGGAGGTGCCAGGCATGGCCAATAAATGCAATTAGGCACTGACAAAATTAATTCGCACATACTCTGACTTTGCTGCGCCCTGTCCATTCTGAGGGAGACTCAAGTGTGTCGTGTGATTCTTCACAGGGTCGCAAGGGAATAAGCGTGCTGAAAATCTCTCCCATTAAATAAAGAATATCTAACTCAATTTGTGTTCATGACAATGCCTAATTTATGGAATATCAACTCCAAGTTAGATTGAAATGAAAACAAATATCCCTGCTTTGCTCCTTTAATCTATTTGGAATTATCGAATTATCAACAAGGGAGTCTGCTTCGAAGGGAAAAATCGAACCCGAAATCGTACCCCGTTTGAATATAAGTCTGAAAATGTTATCAAGCTGGAATTCATCATGCAAATGCTGTATTTTATACTTTCACCCTGATATCTCTCAGAGGAAAGACAAGACAGGTGACTTTTAAATGTGACTGGTCGTTAGAGAGGTCACCAAGACAGCCATTAACTTCCTGTCACTCATCTCCGTCATGCCTCATTGGTGAAAGTTTTGATGCATTTCTTTATGTTTTTACTCACCTTGCTTATTTTTAGCACCCGGGACTTTGGTCTGATGTTTTTCTAAAGATTTTAAAAGACACCGCCTCCACCTGCCTCCCGCACCCAGTCAGCCCGTCCTTTTACCAGAGTGATGGTCAATTGAGATGATCAATTTGCATAATGGAGCATTAAATTGGGCCCATCACACCCACCTCTCAGCAGCTTGCTCCCATGGAGGGCTCACTGAGAGTGGCAATTGCTCTTGAAGGGGTGACATGTATCCTCCTTGCTGGAGTATCCTTTCACCATGCAGGCTGAAGCATTTGGCTGGTGAATATAGCACCAGTCACTGAATAATGTAGGCTCTTATTCATGAGTAATCTTTTGCCGGATTGAAAAGTTCATGGTAAAGGAATACCTGAGTCTAAGAATGAAAAGGAATGTTTGAGTTAAAATGTTAAAGCGGAATCAAAGATTGAGATTTTTCGCTCACCTTTGACTTAATGTCATAACTGTTTTGGTAAAAAAGGGAAAAAAAATACTGAGGCTCTCATGAATTATTTATCTTAGAACAAAACAGCTTAATATTATTCTTTTTAAAAAAGGAAGGTTTCCTTCAAAGTGTCAAAAATCTTTCCATCCTCCGTGCTCATCCATTCCCATTAGCCTAACGATGTGCTTAATTACAACGTCCATCCTCATAGCGACCAGTGGTCATTTCTTGGACACAGAGCAGATCATTTTGATTAACACCCACCAAGGAAATATAAGATCGCAATCTTAGGCAGATTAGTTGAGCTTTTTAGAAACATGTCAACGCCTAAGGACATGTGACAAATCGCATCCAAGGAGCTGCTTGGATCTGAGGTCGTCGGGCTGTGATTGATGTGTGTGCCGTGTGAGTGGCAGGGAGGAATAAGATAGAGCTGTCATGGCCTCCTTCTCCACAATGTTGCCTTTGTTTGAAGGATTTTCTCTGGGGATAGTGCTGTCCAGTGAACAATATGGCAGAGCCTCCTTGGTGTGCTGGTTTTGTTAACTGGCCATTTCTAAATGCCCATTTGGCATACCGAGAACTGGTGGCTGGCAGCTAAAGCAGATTTCATGAAATTGAGTGCACCACCAACATGGACTCAGATGTTTACACAGCCTCTTACCCATTTCACATCATCTTTACACCAGTTTCATGTTAAAAATTTTTTTAACTACATTTACTACACTTTTACTACAATGACTCTCCATTGAGAGGGCACTGGGCGTACAAGTGATTTGCTCATGTCATGAATAGTAACTGGGAAACTTTAATTCCCATGAGTGAGTGCTACCTTTTCCTGCCACAGGCAGCCTGCTGGGCTGCTGGCAGCCTATCAGCCGTGGCCTGACAGGTGATTGACATTAAAGAACTAAGGGATCCGAAGGTAGTTGTGAGGTAATGGTCTGATACGTTTTTTTTTATGAAGCTTTTGTCAGATATTTCTGTGGCATCGCAAGAAAGCAAGTCTGTTTGGGTCTGTCTTGTCTCTGTGAGTCTGTGTTTGGAGCCTCACAGCCCGGTTGGAGGGGGGATTAATTGGTAAGGCTCTGCATGCATGAGTGCGATCTAATTTACCTCCATCAGTTGATACACAATAGTAAAGCTCCCTAAACAGACAGTGGTGAAATACATCTGAAGGTCTCCTTCCCATTCAGTGTCTGGTCTGGTTAGTACAAGTGCAACCTGGCGCCTCTACTCAAGGCTGTCACTGAGGCCAGAACAAAAACATCCTGCTATCTGACTGGAATCTAACACTTTCTTCATTCCATTTTAAATGTCACGCCCGAAAGACAACATGGCTGAGTATTTGCTCGTCTACGCTCCAGATCCATACTATTAGCATAAATGGAGAATCAATTATTTCAGCCCTGATGGAGCTGATTATGCAGAGACAATAAAGGCAGAAGGAAAGAGTCATAATTACAAGATGACCTATGTCGCTTCCACCATCACCAGTGTACCAGCACCATGTTGGTATTTCAAGGGTGAGACGGTAATTACCTGATAAGAACTGCTGGAAAAGTGGGAAAGCAGATTGGCCCCCTTTTGCACATGTCTTTGAACACAGCACACTTGCACTGCAGCATGAACAACTGCTGCAGCCGTGTCCTCTCTCGACGCACAAACAAGATACACTCATCATTCGCATCCACAGCAAAAATGATGACTCTTCAATTTACATTAGGATTTAAGCGGTGCGTCAGACTGTTCGTACTGCTGCCCATTTGATGATAATATCCAGTGTAGCTGAGGAATACAATTCAAACGGCTGTATCTCCTAAAGCAGAGGTACTGTGATGTGCCAGCCACTCAGAAGCACAGCCCACAGCAGCTAGTGCACAGAAGTGAGGCTTACTACTGCCATGTCATGCCTGTCAGAATGAGAGAGGGGGGTAACAGAGAGGCAGGTAGAGCGAGCAAGGGCAATATGTGTGAAAGAGAAGGAGGGGGTTTGTGGGGACCGGCTACAAGGTTTATCTCTGGTGTAGCTGCTGAATAAAAACCCCCAGCTCATAAAATCATCTCTGCTGGATGCTAGGGGAAATGTCACAGAGGTAATATTAAAGAGCCACAAATGACTGTATGAGAATTGTGCACACATCTTTTACACTGATTAGGACCACAAGCACCCCCTGAGCCATTAACCCTTTTACTGAAATCAGCCCACAGTTTTGTCCCCCATCTATGAATCAGTGCTCTTTTACAGACTACCAAGCATTTAAAGCAGAATCATACTTTTTGCTTTGACTTTAAAAGGCCCACATCCTGCTGGAGTCATAGTGGGAAAAACACAGGGTAGCCCACTGAATTATGGCTGAATGATATCAGCAGACGTCTTGCAAGATGTTATGAATTATTTACATCGCTGGAAACACAGCATCTTCTTTTGAGGACGACTTTAAAGGCTCTCCTCTTCCTACCCTCGTAATAATGTTGACTGTATTAGCGCGAGCAAGCAGCGTGCATGTATGTATCAATCAGAGCAGGAATCAGTGTGAGATCAGACACCACTTCGTCATTGCTACTCTGCCGTCCCACAGCTTGCTTTGAAGGGCCTAGCTGCAAAGAATAATGAGGATGCAAGGTCATTTGGGATAACTTGGGAATCAGCCCACACACATAGAGAGAAAGAGAAATGTCTCTTATATCACCACAAGATCTAGAGAAACAGTTAAAAAACAGGAGGGAGGAGGAGGTCTGAGGAAGTCACACAGAAAAGTATTTGTGTTGTGGAGGTAGAGGAAAAGATAAAAAAGTTTGATATTTTATAGAGATACCTGTAGAGAGTAGTCAAATTCAATGTGCTGTATTATGACTGGTATCTGACATAGTCACAATGGAGGCCAAATGCCTGACATTTTTGAAAACATCGTGCTTTAACTGCTTAGCAACTGCTATCACTGTTCAATGAAAGGTTACATCCTAAAGCCTGAATAGGATTGCTGAGTAACTGTAGGCATTTTGTTGGTTGTTGCTGAATAAAGAACATACTGTAAGAGGGAGACATACTTGGTAATAAAGTATTCTATTCTTTTATAATTCAACTGGTGGAGGTTGTGCAAAATGAAGGTGGCGTTCTTGTTTTCCTGACAGACATGAGAATAAATACGACCTAATGGTGTACCGTCCAATTGTTGGAAACTGAATTTTCTTCTTGCACATCTCCAACCCCAAAAATCCTTTCAAATCATGCCACATTGCTGCCACCTTTCGAGACAGCTGGGCACAATTGTGTCTGGCAGATGTCAAGGCATCCTGGCAAAACAACACAAATCTGGGACAGTTGGACTGAGGCAACAAACAGACGGGACATCTTCTAAATTCATGCCACCACAAGAGGACACTGTTGATGTATCAGCCCAGAGGCTTGTTTATTAATATTGATGTCCCCACCTTTTTTTTTTATAATTTCAAACTACTTGAGTTTAACATAACACGTTTTAGATGAAAAGGTAAGTGGGAATATGTTTTCATCATCATCGGTAAATTGGGTTATTAAATAGTTGAGAGGCCTCTTATTTCATACTCTATCTGAGAGCGGGTGTGTGCGTGGAATATAGTGAGGGGCTATATGGCTAGCTATTTCACTCTCTAATAACCTCTGTTGAAATGAGAGTTTTGGGGATTGAGATAACAGCTGATTATCACTCTGTGTTATTGTGATAAGCATGCACAGAAAACTACACACAGACACAGGGCATAGCCAATTATGAATATGAAAACCTATTCATTGAGTCAAGCCCTATTCTTTTCAGACTGCAACAGCCTGACACAATAGATATCCTCTGCTGATTCCCAAATGACTTCCTGTCATGTTGATACAGATACAGGTTTAGTTGAAGTCCATGGGTGTGGTGAATCATAAATATGGATGCCTAATCACTGAGAAAACACTATTAGGCTAGACTGCATTATTCTCTCATTCCCATAAACATCCAGTCATATTCCAACTCATTCATGCTGCATGAACGTCCATGACGGTTTATAATTATCAATGAGGACACCTAGTCAATGGGAAAAAAGAGAATGATCCCTCTGTTGAAGCTTTCTTATATGCGCTGACACCACACTGTCTCCTTATATTCCAGTCAAACAGATACAGATGTCAGTATAATGTATTTCACAGTTGTCATTATAGGCATGTGAAGACAACTGACAATGAGCACAAGCACTTTATTCCCTACATTTCTACAGATATCTTATCATATTTGATACAAAATAATGATTAGTTGATGTCTGTGATTTAGGTGAGTTGTCAGTGTCTTCTCCAGAGGTTTAATCACTTTATCACTATGGACAGTTAAATACAGTTATCTCTCCCTGCATTACTCACTTATATTAATACAGACGCAGTTTTGAGTGTGGGGTATAATTATAACTGGTGTCCACTAATCATGAATCCCACTTCCACACATGCTAATTACATGTCTATATACAGTACAGTACAGTCATACTTATTCTCACAGTATGCTGATTTTCACATTAGGACACCAAAAGTCTAAGCAGGAAACAGGACAAGCTATCAGGCATCAATCAACCACCAACGATAGCTTGTCACTGACCAATTGGACTCTCGGCTGGTTGCCTGGCAACCTCACAGTGACAATATGACTAGGTCACTGAGGTCACTAACCCGACCATAAACCTGTAAAACCACGGCTTGTCTTCTTTACACTATAGTTTTTGTACAAATTAAACAAACCAGATATGTGGTGTCAATAAGTCAGCTTTAGGTATGCTGATGAGAGGATTTAGTTTTTTTTAGTTTTCAGTCTCTGTTCCAAAGTAAGCTAACTGGTTCCTGATTGTAGCTTTATATTCAACAAACACCAGAGTGGTATGAATTTTCTCATCTAATCAGAGACGTATCCATAATTTTTTTTACTCGGGTTGCCCAATTGGAGCACTAACTTGTGCAGGGGTGGCATGAAGTACGTGCACTAGTGCACACCCTTGCTGGAGTAGCATTAATTTACTGTAACATAGTATCTTAAAGATTCCTACATCCCTGTGTCCTTTTATTGAAAACATAAATAGAACAACCAATCCAATACCAATCGCAACACAACAGAATGGTGCAGTAAAAATGAAATATAGAGCTTCTGTACTTCATTCTTTCAAATCCTCAAAAAGAAATTGTACCTTGAAAAGTAAAAGCACCAACAAAATAAATAATCCTGTATTGACAAAACTGTGTAAAACATCAAATCTACAATACATCCATCCTGGACATTTAAGAGTTTAATTTCACTATTCTCTTGCTGTCTTGCACACAGTTTTATAAAGTTTCAAAATATTTCATAAAGTCTGGTTTTCAAACAGTTGGTTCAACCTAAGGTCCTGCCTAAGCAGAAACCAAGCAGACCAAGCAGAAAGCCAATAATAGTTTGGGATAATGGGGTAGCTGTGCCACCCCAGGCCACCTCCTGGATACACCATTGTATCTAACTCTTGCCAAGAATACAAATTAGCATATTTTCCAAAATGTTAAACTTTAAACTTACTTTAAACTACAGATATAAAAAGCAAAACATTACTCCAAATATGTAATGCTTTTGTTGTTATTTCGATAGATGTTCTTTGACCTGTTATCTTCTTCTGTGGTTCTTAGAAGCTACTCCATTCTCTTTGTCTTTGTAAAAGAAAAGTGTACACTGACACCACAAGATTTTGCATTTTAGTATAGATTCTGATTTTTTTGAACATTAATTTTCTTTCTTTTCCAGTGTGAACCCTCTACATACACAAAACCTGTTTGTAATAACTAATAACTAACTCATGTAGTATGGGATTGTAATTGTGAAAAAAAAAAAACACACAACAACATTCCCATCAACTTCCATTTACAACTGTTACAAATTAGTATCCATGGTGTGTAGAGTGGACCTCTACAGCAATATCACAGTATAATTATGGTTAAAGTTAAGGTTACTTTAATTATCTCCCACAGGACATTAAGGGAATTGCTATACCAGAAACCAAACATTACAATAAAACACATTAAATAAGATCACCAATGCAAACACAAGCTTGAGATAAAATTACCAAGTAACTTAATTACAAAGCCATTCAATCTGCTACATACATCTCAGAGCATACGTACACACAAGTACATATACAGTACATTACAAGTAAACAGATACGTCTCACTTTACATGCTCTTAAGCAAATAATTGGTGAAAACTTTTGGAGTAATCTAAGTGCCTTCCTATCCCCATTTGCCTTTTTAACAGAGTTTAATGGAAAAAGGTACAAAATGATTATAATGACGATTCTTACAAAGGGACCTGTATCTCTTAATTGAATTAGAGTTCACACCTGAGAAGTGTCAGATACAATCTTGTTGGCCTGCTGAATCATAGACTGCTCCAAAATGTCTTCGGCAAGACTAAAGATTTGTACCCAACCGTCACTATCAATGTAGACCCCTAAATATTTGTAAGAAGTGACGTGTCCGATGTCTATGATATCCATTTGATCTAGGATATAGTTTTACGTGCAGCACACCAGCCCATGAACCTGTCCACTTTAGCTTTATAGCCGGTGATGTGGGAATTGCTTGTGGGTAAACTGAGAATAGCAGTGTCACCTGAGAATTGAATAGGTTGGGAGCTGACACAATCATTTGCAATATCTCAGAGTGCTGAATTAATTTTCACTTCTTGTGGCCAGTTTGATAAAAATGAAAAAATTACCACTAAATCAAAAAAAGGATTCATGATGTGTGGATTTCTAGCAGTACTGAAGGTATATGCAACAGAATTGCCTATCTGCTTCAAAACAAATTACAGCAGAAATGGCATCATTTGTGCTGTGTAAATCTTTACTCCCTACGTAGTTCCTCTGTTTCATCATATTAGAAGTTAAAGCCACAGGCCTATAGTCATTGAAAACCTGCTCAAGATACAAATTTCTCCCCTAATTTTCATAAACTTCCACTCACCCTAATGCAAATGGTAGAATAAATCAGATCTTATAAGTAGCCTAATAAGTAAAAATTCTGCATTCTACATTCATAACCTTACTAAAGCTATGCATTATCAGTACCAAAAAGTATTTTAAAAAGTATTTGGTATAAGTATATTAGTACATTATGCAGAGAAATGGTCCCTGTCAGTGTTTTACTATTATATCTGACATTTTTGGATTAATATTACTTCTGCACTAATTTGTGTTTTTTTACTGCTATAGATTTTTTAAGTTTGAACTAAGCTGAACCCGTTGGCTAATTTGATCTACAGCGATGTATTCATATTCTATCGGATCATCATAGGGGACCACAAATCTCTAAAAATCAATTTCTAATTTTCAAATCAAATTTTCATGAACTCAGAAAAACAGCCTTGTTTGCAGCTCTGTACATTGCATATGATGAAACATCTTCCAGCTAATCCAAGAGTGGCTTTGAATAGTTTATTTAAGTAAGGTATGTATGCAGGAGAATGTGATTATCAGAAAATAAATAAAAATAATAGTTCTCTGACCTGAACTTTATACTTAAGTACAATTTGCTTGAGTAAATGTACTTAGTTACATTTCACCACAGGGATTCACCAGGAGTAAAATAGTGGAATGTGTTGCTCTTTAACCTCTCCATATGTCTCCAGTCCACTTTGCTCTTGTCCTCCCAGCTTCTTTTCTCTTCATCACAGAGCAGGTTTCCATGAATGCATGCTGACCCCGCAGCCTCCTCAGTATGCAGGAGGTGTGTGTGTGTATATGTGTAGGACTGTTGGTGTGTGCACAGCAGTCAGAGTGGCAGAGCACACATCTATTTGGGCAATGGTTTGTTAAAGACTTCTTATAGGCTGATTTATGACAGTGATATTTTTCTGTGATATTCACATCTAAATTGGCACTGCAAATAAATAAATGAACACAGTGTCACTTGAAGTGGTTGCAAACAGAATGAAGAACTGATGTTCTTTGTTATGTGTCGAGTATAACTTAAAGATTAAAATTTGTCAGCGCTTCCTCCAGACTTCCCAGAGGCAGCATTGACACTAGACCATGATAGGACAGAAGAGCTATATCCCAAATTAGCCCCTTGTTCACTCATACACTGTCTGCCACATAACAGTGGTTGCCAATCTTGGGGTCGACACTCCCTTAAGGGGTCCCTAGATAAATCTGAGGGGTCACAAGACTATTAAAGAAATGTGGAGGGGGAAAAAAAGAATCCTGAATACTTTAACATCTCAGGTCTCAGAAAACCCTTTAAATAAAACAGTCTCGGAGAGAATATTTACTTTTTGGATGAACTACTTACAACTTATGTCCACACTTATGAAGCATCCTGTGATGTGGTGTCAGATGTAAAAAAGGTTGGGAATCACACAGCCCTGTAGAACAGACAGAGCAGTAAATAGATATTTGGACTGTAAATCCCCTTCATTTTTCCACATATTGTTTCATTTAGTGTGTTACTCTAAACAGTGGTTGCTACCAAAGTTCAAACAGTCTTGTTATCAGATGAGCGATTACTGTATTTTTGTTTTTGTCTGGTTTGAAGTGAGCCACCTCAACTAGCAAAAGGTCAATCATGATTTAGCGGTATTTATGATAGCTGTGGGGATGTTTGCGCGCATATTGTCTATCAAATCTAATCAAACCACATCTATACAATCCTGATGAATCAGAACATCATTTTGTCTGTATGATTTCAAGTACTTACATGCTATTTTGTGTGTCACTGATAGTATAAAGAATGGACGACGTATGTGTGACGTCACCCATAGGTAATCTGAATATCGGCAAAGACGTGGATGTGTGGTGGGCCGAATGACACCATGGGCGCTCAAACAAGCCATCTGTAATGGCACCCATCTGTCAATCACAACTCTGCTAATTATGCATAACATAATATAATTTAAACATGTGAGTTATATAGAAATATAGCATACAGTAGGCTTCACTTCATAGCCACAGAGGTTGCCACTTGGTGTATGTGTGTGTGTGCAGTGCAGAGCAACTGACATGGCTGTCAACTTGGCCCAAACCCAGGAAGCCACATCCAAACATTCACAGCTGTTGCTACGTTTCTCTGTGGCAATCCTGACACACTTTCATTCTGAAATACATGCTGGCAATTAATTCAGATTTCATTATGGACTAACTCCATATCATGTTGGTTATAGGGCGGAGAGCAGGAAATGCTGAACGTTAGAGAGCGTTGGTTCCTCACATCTCTCTCTCCATACAATGCCTTTGATGAGTTCATCATGTCAGGGTTGGCTAATGAGTTTGAAAGGCGAGTGTCTGCTTTGCTCAGGGCTTGCTGACAGCAATAAAAGCCTGTGAGCCCTCTGCGGTGATGCCTTAGATGTGGAGTGGCCTTGTCAGGGGTTGACAGCTCTGCACGATAGAAAAGCCACGCCAAATACACTCTTTGTTACAAGCTAATCAATCTGAAGCTGATCAATAATTTAGTTTCAATCATATCTGCTGGCTTGATGGCTCTTTTTTCAGCAAAGTCTTCTTCTCTTTTGTCCCGTCTGTGTCTGCAATATTTATCTATATAAGTGTCTCTTTATTTCTCCCACCCGCACTTTGTATCTCTACTTTTGTCATATGTCTCTGTGCTTGTTCTTGTTTTCCACGTGCAAAGTGTCATCTACATCCTACATTATATCAAATATTATTCATAAAACATGCCATGTATCATATTTATCATTTGACTAGAGATGGGTGGTCCTCATCATTAATCTGAAATATGTTAAGGACATCGGTCTTGAATGGGTGGTTGGTCTCAGCCCAGAAAGGTGGTGAGGTCACTTTTCAATCTGGGACACTTGATTGCAGTATACCAAGCAATCCCCATGGAAATAATCTAGGATTATCCTGTTGCGATGCTTATCACTGACAACTCTGAAATGGACTTCCCCACAAGACATCAACACAGGCACATGAGCTGCATAGACTGCAGTGTCTGTCATCTATGATGCCATTTTTGTCCATATGTGATGGTGAGATCTCAGAGGGTTGATTTATGCCAATACGGCCCCAGATGACTTTGCCTGTCTTTCATTACCAGAGGCAGTGGCACTGCGCCAGTCACCATGGCATATCATTATGTCCGTGTGTGAGACCTCTGAGGGTTGTCTGCCAAAGGGCACACACTGTGGGTAGTGGGTATCTTAATCACAAAGCCTTATCGCAAATCCAACTTCTGCCAGCTTCCCCGAGACACTGGACCATGCCAGACTTTGCCAAGCAGTGTCTCTGTTGCTAGGCAGGCTCAAGTAGTGCAACACTTTTGTGTTTCATTGACATTGACAGTACATCCTCATTATTTGAGGTTCCACAGGTCACACTGCTGTTTGTGTAAAAATGATAGTAATAATGATAATGTAATAATTTCCTTAAAGTATTCTCTTTTTTCCCCTCATCTTATTAAAACTCAACATGTACAAATGAATTGACGTGTACTATGGACTGTTTGTTGACAAAAAGTCATTCATAGATAAAAAAATATAGTATGTTGTCCTACACTGTGACATTACTGATGTTTGGGGTTCCCAAAGAGGTCTTAACCCTCTTTCACACTCAAACTGTTCAGAAGACTACTTCAGAAATCCAAACAGTAATTTGGGAGGTATGACAAATCTATTATATTTAACCATGCTTTACAGCAGGGGTCTCCAAACAGAAGGAATGCATATTATTCTGTGGATTATTGAAACATCTATCTATTGTAGGAGGGGCAGGGTCTCCAGAACCCCAAACACAACTTTAGAGTTAATGGACTGGAACATATACCCGTACTTGCATGTGTATGTCTGCATAATATAATATGCATCTGTATACATAACTGTCTGTACCATTAGAAAATTACCGTGGGCAGTGACACAGGTTAAAAAGTTAGTGATGAATCCACATTCATATACAATAAAGGCAATAAAGAATACATAAAGAACGTTCAGTCTTGTTAAAGGATAGTGCAGTGGAGTGTTAAGTTGGAAGCTGCCATTGCTTGAGGGATGCTGTACCTCACACAGTGAATGATTTACATGAAAAAAAGAAAGAATGCCATCACTCTTAACTGTGGAAAATTCAATATACTGCTTAATATACTGGTTACACTTCAGAGAGAGTTAAGGGTTTAAATAAGCCCTAAAAATGTTACAATATTCTGTATATTATATAATATGCTATCTATCTATCTATCTATTTGAGAAGGAAATTGTCTCCAAAGTGAAGTCTAAATCTTTCTAAGTGGCACACGATAGACTGTGCTGCCCCATGAATGACTAGTTAGAGAGTCAACTGACCAGTGGGAACAGATGGATCGGGTTCAGAGGGGGCCCTGATGAACTCTGGCAATGCCTCCATCTCTCACAGTGTTACATTGTCCTGGCAGTCGGGTGGGGTTTGTTCAATGTGCGTCATCAGTACCGTGTGGTGTAAAGGAGTGTCCATGTGGATGTAAGCCTACCTGATTTCTGTACAGTGCTAAATGTCTGACCTGTATTGGATCTGTCAGAGTGATCAGTGTTGTCTGTTACCCCTCACAAACCTGTCTGCGATAGGCCTTTTACAATCACGCTGAGAGTATCAGGACTCACTGCCTGACACAGATGAGCTCTGGAGCCCAGCCCAGGTAGTGGATGATGTAGGCTAGCCACAGGCCATCGATGAACAGCTCTTGCTCCCAGTTCCCTCCTTCCATGCTTTCCATTTTTTCCCTACCTCCCTCTCTCCTGCACACTCCTCCCTCCAAGTCTCCTAGGCATGCTGCACCTGTCCCTGCACCAAAAATACCCAGGGATGCCAGCAACCCTGCAATCTGTCACCTCCAGGGCCTCACTGACATTTTTAATCAGAAAGTGATAGGATCACTGTTATAGACGATATTTACCCCCTTAGCAAACACACTCCACATACTCAAGGCTTACCTAGGAGTGTGATTTGTGGGGATCATTGTTCCGAGAGTGGTACACACTGGTTTTGAAAAGAGGTAACAAAAACAGGGGCTGTGTTTCCATCTGAAGGCTTTTTGTCTCTGCACGGTTGGTGGGTTAGATGCAGCTTTGTGGCTTTCAAGACAGAACTACATCAAAGGATACATGTGATTGAGTCCAATTATTGGAGTGTCGGGATTAAAAGCCACTATGTAAAACACACTTTGCACTTTCCCACTCTTTCATGCTTTCTTAGTCTCACACCAAGGGGGATAATGATTTCTCCACAGCAAGGAGAGGCTGTTTATGGGTAATGTTGTGAAAGCAACACAACAAACACAGCATATTAGTGCATTTAATAAAGATGGTAGACTTTATGCTTTTATGCAGGCTCCAACATTGTTCATCAACACCAAAGAGTGCCTAATGATGTCTGATTAGAAATGTCTAGTTCACACCTACTGTATCGAAAAAGTTTGTTACATCCAATTGGCAGTTTTTTAAAACTCTGCGCTGAAGGCAAATTTCCCTGGCCCTCGCTATAAAATATTTCTTCTGTATCATGGGATGCTGCAGCCTCGGGAAAAATAACAAAGAATCTCTTGAGCAAGGTATTCTAAATAAATCCCAAATGGAAAACGCCTTTTGTTTTCTCATATCTCATAGTGATGCTAATGGATAATTAATGCAAGAATGAACAGGAGAAACATCTTATATAGTCATTGTCAGGACCCTGCTGAGGAGAAGATACACACACAGGCAGATGTTACCCTCAGGCATCTGATGTACAATAAGAATTCTCTCTCCTCCCCCATCCTACTATGGACAATAAGAGGCAAAATTATAAAATCATCTCTAGATCTGTGAAAAGGACTGTGCACATTCATTAGTGCAGCTGTGGGCTGTTGAGGCAGACAGGTGAACAGGGCAAGTAATCAAATAAGAAGTTCAAAAAATCCACCAACCCCACCAGAGAGATAAGCAGCACTCCTCAGTCGAACTTAGCTGGTGTATAATTAAGGGTTATGGAGTGTCTCTCATCTCACTATTTTCTATTGCTCTTTGTCAGAGGCAGCCTACATAGTCTGCAGTGGCTGTGTCCCATTTCCTAGATAAAAAATGCCTGGGTAAGGGAATGGCTGCCATCCCCTCTATGGTTGAATAATGGTGTGATGCCCTTGCTGCACAGCCCCTTGGGGATTATGTTTCAACAGTAACCTGCCAGAGTAAAGGTTGTGGCAGTAATTAAAACCAAATATTTAAGAGTTGGCCAGCAGTCTGACGCTGAATTTTCAGATCAATGTGGACCAAGCCCAAAGACTCTGTTGCCTGCCCAGGGCTGCATGTGCCCCACAGAGAAAGTCAAACACATTGAGTCAGCTCAACTCCTGGCTAACTCACTGAGCTGTAAGGCTGCATGCCTGCTGGGACCTCTTGTTACAGAGCTAGCTGCTTTTTCTCAGTGTTTACTAAGGAGAAGAATGGGATGCATTGCTCTCAACAAGCGCTCAGCGCTGGGTACGTTCATTGCGCTTCATATGGGTTCTTCCCAGCAACAGCAGAAGTTCCTGATGCATCTCTTGATATGCTGACTAAAAACACTTATCATGTTACACTGTCACACTGACCCCACCTAACCCAGATACTGGAACGGACAGTTCATGTACCAATTTGTGATATGAATGCACAGTGAGATCCAGTTCTGCATCTGTAGTTTCATACATCTGAAACATAATGCTGCAACCTTACACTTCCTCTATAGGTGCATCCCATGAAACTGTGCTGGTCTGACAGAGGTGAAAAGGGCACTTCAGCATAGAGCTCGCTATCTCAGTCTTGTGATGATGATGCAATGTGAACAGAAATAGATTCAGTTATTAATGGACTATGATAGAGCATAAAACCCATCAAAGCCAACACGAAAAGGCACTTAATTGTCTCGTGTAATGATGAATTTTGTGAAAAACATCCCACGGGAGTGCCGCAGTAGTCGAATGGCTGCAGTGGATGCCACATAAGAGGTTTGTGTTGTTTGATGTTTTTAACTGCTGTAAATCATCTTTAAGTATCATTAAAAACGCTCTATAAATAAAATGTATTGTTATTATTATTATTATAATTTAATTCCAGTGAGAGACATTTGTTAATCTCCTTCTCTCACCATGTTTCCTGCCTGTCCCTTTACTGTTGACTGTCTAATAAAGGCAAAAATGGAAAAATAATTATTAAAAAAAGAAAAAGAAAAAAACATCCCATGAAACTTCAAAAGCTTCAGGGACACACTAATCCAAGTCTTGCAGTCCCTTTTGAATTGAATTGGTCTTTTGATTCACTCACCTTACAGTCAAAAATAATTCAGAAACCAAAAACACAGGACGACTGCCAACTCAACTCCCTGTCAGCCTTCTCCTGGAGGCAGTTAGTGGGCTGGCAGATAACATCCTTTGAGGATCATCACATCTTCTCTCTTATTTCTTCAAGACACTTCCCTTAGGCCAGAAACTTAAGACTGCAACAACAGAAAATTTATTTTTTTTAGTCATTTATACCTACACCTACATGTTACTGCAAACCAGCATGAACACACCCACATATTATTTGTTACATTTTCAGTATGTTGCATTCATCTTGATGTTAGTGAAACAACTGTTGACAATGTCTTAACAAGTTTATGGATGAAAGCATATTTATTCTCATTCTTTTAGGCATGTCCACAGTGTGAGTGTGTCCTTAAGGTCAGAATACCACAAAAAAAATGTCATTTTAAACCTGATGTAGGGAAGCGTGGTGTACGTGTGGAAAAATGTAAACAATTACAGCTCCTTTGTTGCGCAGATGCTTTTGAGCGTTCAAAGTCTTTCCACCGAAGGAAATCCTCTCACTCATGCTCACAGTCTGTAGGTTCAAACACAATGGATTCTACGTACATTCAGTAAACAGCTGCAGCTATGATTACAGCCTCGTGATTTTGCACTGCTACTGTTGTGATATCAATGCTTGTTAATTGGCTACAGTTACAATACTGGTATAATTCTTTTGAGCACAGTTGCAATTACTCATCAGTAAAACATATTACTGTAATTGTTGACACATTTTTGTCACCACCGCTAAATATTATTTTCTTTTTTGTACATTCTTAGAGCTCGGAGGCTGGATGTTTTTCCTCTAATGAAGATGTCAGGTTTTGGTTCAGTAGTGGATGGCTTCCTTTGATGTTCAATAGAATCAGCCATATCTAGTCTTCCATTTTCTCCATGTCAAATGGCAGCTGTCTTAGTGTGTCTACCAGAGAAGCAACATCATAACTCTTGCATCTTTTTTCATCTATTTTGCAGAGTCTGCCTGGTTGAATTGGATTCTTCAAAATATTTTTCTATAGTATATCCAGTCAAGGTCAGCTCTTTCCCACTTTTGCTGCATACAGTACATTACAGGGCAAAGCACTGCCTTCTGCTTTCCCCTGAGTTATCTTAGCATTTGCCAAAACAGTTCTGAGGGCAACCAAAGGGCTCTCTCTTTTTGGCTTCCTCCCACACCACACCTTTGCCTTCTTTGGCCATAAAGGCTCCCATTCTTAGCATCCCATTTAAAACTTAAAACAATACATAAAACAACAGGCACGCTACAATCAAACAGCCGTTATAAAACTCTATTCAGCTATCATTTGATCGTACACACTAGGCAATTCTTGGAAAGCCATTTCTGTAGTTACCCATTAACAACCATGGTAACCATTACTACAAAGGTTAGCCTTAGCATTGAGGACCATAAAGCAGACAGAAGACATAAAGTAATACTGCTACACCTCTACCTGACATTACATTAGACTGTAATAACACCACATTTAGAAAGAAATTTTGGAAACTAAATGTAAATCAAATGTAGGTTTTGTGCCTGTCCAGCAAAATTTATGCTGGCTAATGTTTACTCAACAAGTGTACATTTCCCGTTTTAACTGGCGTCTGTCTTTTCCATTATACAGTAATTCGCTCCTGTGAGACACAACTCCAGACAGAAGCACTTGGGTGGGGAGGGTTTGGTTGCCCTGTACAGTACAGATGTCTGTTAGCGGTGATCAACAGTTTACAAGCTGGCACTGATGCATCATTGTGAAGAGCCAGACTGACCTGATTTAATTTGATTGAATGGGAACAGTTATGTATAGATTCTCTGAGGGACAGTGCCTAAAACAAAAAGGGCATCTTTTCTGCAAGCCGAGGCTAAGGGCTCATTTATTTTTGCCCTAAGGTCATTTGTCAGCAGCAATAAAGATAACCAGAAAGATCAGCGGGGCACCTGGACTGACCAGAGGGGCACTTAGTGGAGAATGAATGCTGCACACAAAAACATTTGAACTGACCAAGGGCAAAAATAATGCACAGACACACACACACACATCATGTTAAAGAGTTAGGGTTAACTGAATGGAAAATTTTGCACAAACACATATATATATATATATATATATATACATTAAAATGGTAAAATGGCGTTATTTTCCATTTTACCATTTCCTACCTCCAGCAGCTTTAATGTCAGTATTTAAGCATGTTTTCAGAGCATTGTGTACTGTATGAGCCTAATTGTGTTACATGGTATTATTAACATAAAATCTGGGACATAAATATGGGGCAATTCATTGGTTTGATTTTAGGTCTCCATAAGCAGGCTCAGATCTAAAAAAAAACAAACAGACAATTGTATGGCTATTCCACGGGGCTGACACCAAATAGAAATAAAATAACTGCTGTGGTTTGAGATGCATCAGACTGCACTTGAGTCTTGGAGGAGCATTTGAAAGGACAATATAACTGTGCACTCATACAGCAAACAAATTAGTCACAGGAGGTCCATTATTTTCTATAACCAGAGAAATCTCCACTCCACTCTACACAGGGTAAAACAGCATGTACGCAGGACGATTGTACAATGAATATGTTGTTTATCAAAAAGTAAACACATGATTCAATTCTGTTATAATTTAATTTTTGCACATATTAAAAGAATTTCTCATTTAAAAACTGCACAAATGTGTCAATCATAGCACCTGCCTACAACCTGCAGAAAGCTGCAAGTCCTAAAGGATCAGTGTGGAGGATTTGGTGGCATCTTGCGGTGTAGTTGGTGATTCCACCCTGCTGTTTCACCCTTTCCTTCCTGGCCTGAAGGGGAATCTACAGTGGCTGTGAAACTATTGTCTATTCTAGGTTAATGTGGAAACATTGCAGTTCAACATGGCAGCGTCTGGGAAAGACTCATTCTAAGGGGATTATACACAAATGAAAACATAGTTGTGCAAATTATATTCAATTTCTACCATGTAAAAGACAGCCCATGTGATAATGAAGCATTCTCAGCCTATAAGTTGATTTTTTTTGTAGGATAAAGCTCATCTTGCTGCCACAGCTGTTTTGTTTTTCACAGTGCAGAAACTTTAGAGTAAGTTGTTGGATGTATGTTGGACAACATCCAATTACAAAGTAGTACTGCTACAAGTATTGCCTATTGCATGCAATTTAAAGCTTGTAATTAGCAGTAAAGCTTATAATTACAATATTGATTGGCCATCGGCCAGTAGCATGCCAATATTTCCGCTGGTGATGTGATTAAAAGTAGTGTGGTAGTGTTGTTGGATCACCTGCTCTAAATATTGGTGAGTAAAGGGTTTAATGACCATTTTATAGTAGATTTTAAATTTTCCTAATTCATCTCATTGTTAATTACCGCTAAAATGTTTCGAAATTACATAATTTAACATGTAACAGTTTTGTGGACAGACTTATTTCACACATTGCATACATTTTGTTAGTATTTATATTTTAGGGATTAATGCAATGTGCTTATCTATACAGTACTGTGTTAGAAAAGATTTAATTTATGACAAAAGTAGGCAATAGTAGGAGTATATCGATTAGTGTAACAGTACCCAATGTTCATGTAATATTTTTGTATAATTCCAACCAGCAGAACTACGCTACAACAATACTGCATGCAAATGAAGTGAAAGTTTTATTGCTAACTACTAACTGTGTTTATGTTGATTATTTCCTCTCTCACTGAACAGATAACAGCTATCTTCTATTACAAAATAATAAGGTTGTGAATTGTGGGATGAATTGTGGGCGGGCGGGGGGCAAAAAAAAAGGAAGATAGAATGCCGGCTGTCTTGTGAATGCAAAGCCTGCACCAACTATAGACGACATGTGGATATAAGTCTAGGGAGAATTTATCTGTAGCTTATGTCACGCATGGACGGTAATATGAAAATAGCATAATTTGAAAAATGTCTGGGACACAGGAGCACAGAGTGAACACAATAGGCTAATAGCTTGCATTTAAATGAAAAGGCCTGAAACTGCACCCTTTCAGACTTAAAAGCTTATATAACATCACATGATCATTACAACATTATTATAAGGCATGACATTGTGCTTAAAGTGAATCTCAAATACTCACCATCTGCAGAATTGAAAGGTGTGAATGGCAAAAAATGTAACTACTGTATGGAACGTTGTGGTGATCTATGATTAAGACATATAAATTATAAATGTTTCAAATTAAATTCCCACTGGGGACATTTGCCGTACGTCATACCTCTCTCTCTCTCTCTCTCTCTCTCTCTGTGTGTGTGTGTCTTTCTCTCTCTGTCTGTCTCTCTCTGTCTCACAGTTTCCTGTTTGCTGAGACTATCTCCTAAAGTAAAATGTCAAAAAATAGCCTTAAAAAAAGTAACTATAATCACCATAGAAACTCCTCATATGACTCATGCAGCACAGTCACAGCACTTCACTGCCGTCAATCCATATTCTCACATTCAAAATGCTCAAAAATTCACAGAAATGTGCCTAAAAAAACTGCTTACAGCGCGAAAGGGAGAGGATGTTTATTAAATAAATAATTTAAATAAACTTGTCAAATAAGTTGTTCCCCTTTTTCCTTAGCCTGCACAGAAATATGACACACACACACACACACACACACACACAAACAAACAAACATGGATTTCTATAGAAGCATTGTAAACTTAATTCAACAAACTCACCATAAAAACTTTTTTTCTCTGCAGCCCATTGTTACCATACAGAAAACACAAAACACTGCTTTACATAGTGTTTTCGGTGCATGAAGGTGAAGGTCAAACGATGCCAGCTTTTCAGTCACCCATCAGGAGGGCTGAGAGTTTGGGACTGTGACCATGTGAGAGGAAATCAGTCAGGAAAGTTTGTTCAATGACACAAACTCCTTGGAAGTGCAGCACTTACTATGTGCCTTCAAGAACTTCCAGTACAAAATCCTTTTAAATCCATACATATTCATAACTAATGAAAAGTCTCTGAATATTGAAATATTGAATGAATGACTCTTGATTTTCCCAGACCTACATAACGAGTGAGGCGCACGGTCAAACAAAGGCAAGTTCCTGTTAACAAAAGTAGAACAACAAAGCCAGAGTTAGAGACCATTTAAAGTATCACAGCCCTTTCATAATCATCTGCCCCACAGAAATAAACAGAAATCAAAATGTTTTTCTATACAACACTTTTGATTTGATTGTCTTGGCAAGACCTACAATTACTATCACCTCGGGGGAGCACTGTGGTTACTTTCACATTGTTTGTTACAGTCTGGTCACTACATGGCCAGACTGGAGGAATCAGGAAACAACGGCAAATCAGCACCTCAGTTGATGACTCAACAGGGGGGGGGGGCATTATGGCCTGATGAGCGCTGCTCCCTGGAAGAACCATTCATTGGTTGAGCCATTGCAGAGACTTTGTTCCCATAAATACTTCCTTCACATATCCCATACCAGCAGGAAAACGGTCTAAATCCTTTTCTTCTTATTTCCCCTTTTTGTTGTGCATGTTAAGTGTGTCTGTTCTGCAACAAATTTGATGGTTGGTAGATTACAAACTTGAAAAGGAAGGGGAACAAATTTGAGGACACAGATTTTGAATATAAATCATGCTGGTTTTTTTGCTTTTTCGCTAGAGCTTGGCAGATTGGTGTCCTGTTGATATTCTTTGTCTGATAATATGCATGGGTACTGGGACAAGAGGTAGACCACAGGAATGGTCTGCAAAAAGGACTTACTTCATATGTTCAGAAATCATTAGAAACAACATGAGGGCACGACTCAAACAATGAGTTACACTGTTCAGCCACTGATAAGCTCCCTATATTTTCAGTTTTTTCTGCATACATGTACCATTTTCTGTTTTGTTCAATGAGTAAAGCAGTGAGGCAATGACTGAGGCTCAAGTACTGCTAGGGTGTGAATTATGACTTCCCCTGGGGTTACCAAAATTATATGGATATACTGGGACATTTTTGGGCCCATAATGGGTTTGTTTTCGTCAAGTAAAACATACTTTTAGGTTTCAACTGGAGGAACTTCAAAGCAGATATTTAAGAGCAGAGATTTCTGCAGAAATCTGCAGATCATTCACTTAAACTGCATTCATTTATTTTTTGGGCAACATGAGGGCATCACAGAAGGTTGTAAAGACATCATCATGTTATCTTAATAAAGCTGATATGGGGAATGTATTAGCAAGCAGTTGCCTATTTACACTTCCACCATTTATGGAGCAACATTTTCATTCATTTGGAGTTGGGTGTATTTGCCAAATATAATTCTGATATTTACTCTCCTTTTAGCTTTTGGTCTGTATGAACTCCTGAAGGATATATCTGACCTTTTGACTGCTAAATGCTCCACTATGTTCACCAGTTAATGACTACCTATTCTGTGTCTGTTGTTTCATGCTAAGCAGGTTGTGTACAGTGGGTTTGGAAATGATGAGAGCAACGAGAATGAAAGAAAAACAGTAAAGTTCTGAGCTGTTAAATCAAAACAATAAAAAAAAAAAAGAGTAAAAACGTAATGCTAATGCTAAACTGCTCCTTAGAGCAGATGAGATGTGCAGAGTTGGATGATAGTACTTTGTGGATCCATCACTACAAGTGACCACTTTCATATTACACATAGTGTAATTATTAGTTAATTAGTTAATTTAATTAGTTATAAATATTAAATATTAATTGGACCAGATATATGTAAAGGGAGAAATAAAAAAATGTTAAGTAAAAGTCCTGCGTTCAAAAACGTACTTGATATAGTGCCTCAGAAAGCATTATGTGTGTTCATGAGTGCGGTCATAAACCATTATGAATGCATTATAATTTACTATGAATCCCCGTAATGCAAACCCCTTAATGCACTACTGATGTGGCCTTCATAGTATCACCAAAAAGATTTCCTTCTAAACTTTGGTGACATAGGGGTGAAAAGCAGCATAAAATCTAAAGTTAGCTTGTATTTAAGTGCAGTACATGAGTAAAAATACTTGAACATGTCAGTAAATTTATGATTCATGAATTACGCCCTTGACATCACAAAAAGTTGTCCACATGGACTAAAGCTGAATCTGACCATTATATGTGACAGTGACAGAAGACAGTAGGGGTCCTATGCTCTCGCCCTTGCTCCCTGCCACCGACTCTACAGATAGAAGGGGGAGCGAATGAGTCCTGTTGCTAGGATACGGAGCATGGATCTTAAAAGGGAGCGAGAAGAAAACAGTGAAGCGAATGATTCTCCCAACAAACAAAAGCTGGCTTCTCAGGCATTGCAAATATGCCACTGATCAATGACACCTACCACTTTAAAAATGTGTTGCTGGTGGCGACAGCATTACCAGGTTCATCTTAGGCAGAAAGAGCAAATGATCCATAGAAATTAAAGAATTCATTTATAATTCAAAAGGCATCAGTGATATTGACACATAGGGCCTATCAGAGGCACAATCATTAATTCTCCATTTTGTATTCTTTCATTGAATGCATTAAAAAAGCATTAAAGCTTTGTCTCAGTGCATCAAGCAACACCCATTGTGCTGCAGCCAGGTGGTTGAAGTTCATGGCACTTTGTTAAAGTGACTTTTTCTTCCCATCAATCAACAGCACTACTGACCCTAAAACCCCACGCCGTAATTGCCTTCAGGATTAAAATGGATTGGAGCCTCCGCTGAAATCCCGCATGCATTTTCCATTAGTTTCTGTGAGCAGGAAGTTTGCAGATGCAGACTGAAAGTAGGGACGCAAGGAAAATCTTGGATTAGTTTTTGCTCTTTCTTCATCTTTATGAATATTCAAAATGCTTGTCAGGGAGTGTAAATAAAGCAGTATATGCGCATATAAGCTGTTTACCATGCACAGTATATAGTGCATTATCTTTGCAAAAAAAAAAAAAAAAAAAAAAAAAAGGCTCCCAAACACTACGTGATTTTTCACACAATATTTAATATTGTAATAGGCTTCTATTAAGAGATATGATCATTTTAGGCTTTGTGTTGTCTAGAGCCACCAATAGATGCAATTATATTAAACATTAGATTACATAACATTAGATTACAGCTTGGTCCCTATTATGAATACAGAGAAGGTCAAATGACTCACTAGACTGCTTGTAATATGATTACAGCTGAGTCAATGGAGGATAAGAATCCATGAAAGAAAAATTATGTTATCAAATGCATGTCACAGAAGCAGTGAGTTGTTGTTATGTTATGCTGCGAAAGCCAATTTAAGAGATGCACTGTAAAAACAAGCAGTATCAAAAGACATCCCATTTGCATATTTATGAAACAAAGAACTCTAAGACTATTGTTCACGCAGTAATTGGGGCTGAGCTTACTTGGCCATAAATAGAACATGCAAATTACATGCAGCAACTAAACATGTTCCACCCTTACATTAATGAATGTTTACTCCCCTCCCACTGCCAAGTGCACTGTTTATTTGTTTCCTCTCTCACACACAGTGTAAAGCAAGTCCTTGTGAGTCGCTGGGGAGGCAATGCAACCTGCTCCCATTAGGAGACAATGATGTGCTGAGCCATGTTCTCCTCCAGTGAATGCTGCAGTTAACCTTGTGTATGTATGTGTGTGTGTGTGTGTGCGTGTGTGTTTGTGTGTGTCCATTACTGATGGACAGACTTCAGTATATGCCCTCAATCCATAGTTTACTGTGTATGGACCAAGCATCGATGTGTCCCTTTCTAACCTGTCCATCTATTACTCGCCTCTCATTCTGACTATTACCATCTCTTTGACTTGTCCTCTAGGTCTGCACCCTCTTTTCTTGACATCTCCATCAGCCACGCAGGATCAATAGATGTATGGGACCAAAAGGCACCGAGTTTCTACTGAGGCAACAGCAAAGTGCATTCAAAAACTGCTTGTTAGTCAAATGTTCCACTCTGCTGCTCTTTCTAGCTGATTCAGTCTTGTTTTCATGTCTCCTTCTCTGTCTTTTTCCTATGTCTTGCATTAATTCCAGCATGCCGAATCAATGTTTCTTCATTTCAGAGAGAGGGGAAAAAAATCTCTCTAATACATCAGATAACTGTGTGGCAGAATATTTTAGCTCCACAAAGGGATATCTTAATTTCAATTCTCTCAGAGGAGATCTGACTGATATTGACTGATATTTGTTATTGAAATTAGATGATCACTTACCATGCATGAGGCTTTCAAATACTCTGCCCTTCACAGGAAAGCGTTTCTCTTTAATCCCTCTCACCGAGAAGAGAAGATGTTTGATGTGGGTGTTGTGTCCAGCCAATCCTCACCGGGCCACTGAAGTCATATCTGTAAAAGCTGCTTGATGAATAACATTTATGTAAAGTCTGTCTGCCAGGCTTTAAAACTGCCTGGTTTAGTGACCCGAGCATGCATCAGACTCCGTGCACACGCTGTTCCTCGTATTATTCTGCAGTCTGACAGGAAACATGAAAATACATTTTCTGCTTGTAATCACATAGCTTGGTCTGATTGTGCTGTAGTGTTATGGTGTGTTTTTGCTGTTGTTTGTGCGTGGTGGACGGGTGTGGTAGGGTGAAAGGAACAAGCTGAAAGAAGCAATTTGATCTCACTGTCAGTTAGCTTCATGCATATTGCTCCTGTGGGAAAACCTGAAACAATTTGTTTTTGTGTTATTGAGCGGCGGCTGTAATGCCTTCATTTCTCTGCTGGTTTGACACTGAAATTTGTGTGTGGCAATTCAGCAGCGGATTGCTGATGAAGGTTGTTTTCATCCATAAAGCAACATGCAGGACATTTTGAACCTAGAAGAGTTTCATAATAAGCATTGTTTTGTATTAATGTTGACCCTATAACCCAGAGTTCCTCAACCTTTGGGTCATGACCCCACATTGGGTTGATTGATATGCAGGCACGGTCCTGAGAGACTTCTAAGACTGATATATTGGTATATGATTGATGGATTTTTGCCTCTAGGGAGCGCAGTGTTGGTCAGTTGGTCCAGACTCAAATATACAGTATATGATTCATTACAGTGTTGAACTTTCTGCTTCATTCATTCACTTGAATCCAGTTTGTTACTGCACTAATTCATTTTTAGCTATGCTAATGACACAGCTCTAGGGATGGCAGTGTCAGTCTGTTAGTCCTTTACTTTGGTCCATGCTGAAATATCTCAACAATTCTTGAATGGATTGCCAAATAACTCTGGGCAGATATTCATGGTCCCCAACGATGAATTGTAATAACTTGAGTGGTGTCCTCTGACTTTTCCTCTAGTTTAATTTTGTCCAAAAATGTACTTTATGACCAAATAGAAGAAGTGCATCATCCACCTCAGAATCAGCTACATTTTGTGTTTAGGGCTAATTAGTGTCACAGTACAGGTAGTAAAATAATTTGTTTTAGGTCTAGGGATTTAATTACTACTCAATGCCACTTGTTGTTGTGTGGCTCAGAGGAAGGCACACAATTTTTGCAGCATTATTTTGCAGCATAGTCTACAAGCCAGACACAGACATGAAAGCTGGGTACACAAAATAAACCTGGTGAGGACACCACTGGCAGAGTCTCATAGTTTAGTCCATGAACTCCACCTGGATATCAGTAACCAGTATCAGTAATAATTAAAACCTCCACAAGTTTGCTCAGTCTGATCAGGTTGCGTCTCTCCAAAGGTTGCTTCTGTTTCAACTTCTCTGCTGCAGGTTGTTGAGTATTTTTTCAGCATCCCCTGTGATGCCACCCCTACAGCTTAAATTGACTACCAACATTTAAATGAATGCCTGATTTACTCTGAATCTAGAGAATGAGCCTTGAGTAGGCCCACTTTTATCATGTTTGTCTATTGTCTGTGTTTTTTGTAAAACCTGTGTTAAGATGAATATTACAAACCAAATCTACCTATGGCTATAAATAAAGTAACCTGAACCTGAGCCTATAGCCGTATCAGCCGGAACATATACGAAAGCCTTGGTTGTCAACACAAGAAAGGATCCAAGCCTTACCAGGTGAGCTTGGCTATCTTTCTGTCATTGCTCCACTGAGCATCGATATCTCCACTCTCCCTTTAGGTCACCTCATATTATATTATTAAGACCCACCCTCTTGCAAATGGCAACCATTCATAAACAACAACCATGGCATAGTAAATGTTAACATGCTAACTGCAGGCTGTGTTCCAAATATCAGGATATCACATTGCTCAGCTTCCTTGGTAAAGTTTCCTCTTAGGTGCTGGAAAAGAGGCAGAAGCTCAGATTCAGGAAAAGCAATGCAGTTACAAGCATGGCCATGGAACAACAGAGCAGCTTTTCCCCTTTGCAGGGGTGCTGGGGTGGGTCATGGGAGTTGACCATCCAGTCAGACAAGTTTTGTGGCTTATGACCGAGTCCCATGGGAGATCCTGTGGGGGGTATGAGGCACCATACTATGAGCCATCTGGTCCTCCCAAAGCGAGAGCTGTGTTCATATTCTCAGCACAAAGTCAAGTCATGTTTTCAGTGGATATTGGTCTCCGATTTTGTTCATTGATGGATTCATGGATGGGATGGGATCATGGATGAGGAGAGTGTCCAGTTTAGAAACCGCAGTTTGCATCTATGCTTTTTGCGTATGACGTGGCTCTGTTGGCCATCAGACAATGACCTTCTGCACACATTGGGCCTTTTGAGTGTGAAGCTGGGATGAGAATCAGCACCTCCTGAGGCCATGGTGTTCTGCTGAAAAACAGTGTAATACTCCCTCCAGGTTGAGGGTGAGTTGCTGCCCCAAGCGAGGGAGTTTAAGTATCTCTGGGGAAAATGTGCGAGATGGACCAGCGGATTGGTGCAGCATCAGCAGTAAAGCAGGCGTTGTACCGGATCATTGTGGGGACGAGGGAGCTGAGCCGGAAGGAAAGCTCACAATTTTCTAGGCTATCTACGTTTCAAACCTCATCTATGGTCATGAGCTTTGCGTAATGACTGAAAGAATGAGACTGCGGATACAAGCGGCCAAGATGAGTTTCCTCCGTAGGGTGTCTGGGCTGAGCCTTAGAGATAGAGTGAGGGGTTTGGAGGGTGCTTGGAGTAGAGACACTACTACTACAACTGGTCCTTCGTGTCGAAAAGGAGCCAGTTGAGGTTGTTCAGGCACCTGATCAGAATGGCTCCTGGGTGGCTTCCTTTGGAGCTGTTCTGCACACATCCAACTGGCAGGAGACCCCAGGACAGACTCCGAACTCGCTGGAGGGAATATATAGCCCATCTGACCTGGGAACACCTCAGGATCACCCAGGAGGACCTGTGGAGAGGAATGTCTGGAATGTCCTGCTAAACCTGCTGTCACCGTGACCTGTCCCCAAATAAGAAAATGGGATAGAAAAAAAAGGGATAAAAATAAAGTTTTCAGTATACAGCTTTTCATGGTTGCAAGTGAATGTCCCTATCAAGCACCTATAAATGCCAAAGAATGTCCCCAAAGTAACTCAAAGTAATGGGCTTTCTTTTCACATTCTGTACAGACAGCAATGAAAACAATGGCTGCGCTCACACCAGTCAATATATCATACAATGACACGCAGGCCTACTGTATAGGACAGTGCACCTATTAGCGTGTACCTAATGTGTCTAATCTATCATGGTGGACATTCAATCGTTTCCTCTGCAGCTGTAGAAGAAACATCACCTTAGTTAGCCATCTTTTTTTCTCTTTTTTGTCTTCCATCTTCAACAATAGCCTTTATTTTAGTCATATTTGATGACAGTGGAGTTAATGTGGCAGGTGCCAATTCCCGCTTTCCTAGAAAACAGGAAGGCAGGCAGCCAGGCAGGCCACAGTGATTTAATTGGAATAATGTATGAAATGAGTCAGAGTCGCAGGCAGGGAGTGTTAACTCTCAGCTGTGCCAGCTTCGACAGAGATCAATGCACCTAACCTCAATTCAAGAAAACATTCTTTAATGGATCCCCCCGGGATCTACGCAGAGCCTCTTCCCTTCTCCTCACTTATTTATTTATTTTAATCTTTTTTTTTCTTCCATTTCGACTGTGGCACACACTTTTTAATTATCCGCCTGAGGATTACCAGGCCAGTGGGAGAGGATGATTTTTTATCCTGTCACACCAAACAATACTGTTTCTATCACATTTCTTTCATTCAGCATGCAGACTCTCCTCCTCTCTTCTTGTATGTCATGTTTTACCTGAGAGCATGTGAAGGTTATACTTTGATCCTCCGCTGTGTTTGTCTTCATGTTTTAGCATGAGAGCAGCAGTAATATAATGAGGCTTTTCTGGTCAAATTCTATTAGCAATTCAGTATATTTTTGAATGCATGCGTGCTTGCATTTGGAGCTTCAACAATCACACACTTGTGCAAAACCTGTATCAAAATCAGACAAAAAACAACAACATAGACAACACATCAACATTTTATTATTAGTTATCACAGCTGACCTTTGCTTTATACAGCTACAGTAGCTCTCCTTGGTGAAAGGGCCTTTATATTAGGTCTGCTGTTGCTTTTCTCATGCACTGAAATTGCAGCTGTTTTTCCCTCCATGTTGTTGGATGCATGAGAAGGCACACAGGAAAAGGAACATCAGAAAACCACAAGAGTTGAGTGACAAAATATTTGCAGATGTGACACAATGTGATGTGCTGCTCGCTCATAGAGAAACAAATATGAGAGAGGAACTGTCTTATAGTTTACATCTCTTCTTTTGTCCTCTTGGGAGTTATTAATTATTCATTGGAGTGATTTACTTCCCAGTCAGGGAAAAGATCCCAAACAGTGCCTGGATTTGACAAAGCTCCACTAAGCAGTCACATTGCATCAGCACTTGTTTTTCTTATCACTGGTGTCTTTGACCATCAACACATTTTAAGTGAAAAGCCACAAACAACTGTCCGTTCAAGAGCTAGTGTGTCTGGTTTATGCCTTATTTCATTATCGAATACATCACAATGCATTTAGGAAAGGGAAAACAGTTACAACAGTTTTGACATTTACAACAATTAGATGCCTGTGGCTGTCAGAGATTGAATAAAACCATAGAGGTCTGTCAGGTTTTATAAATTTCTTTGCAGACATGCATACATTATGTCACTAAGTTTTATCCACCCTATTTGAAACATTAGATTATGACATTTGAATTTTTGACATATCCAGCTCAACAAAACATATTGTGTATATCCTTGAACAATAACAAATATGTTGTGTCACCTTCCTTATATTATATTTCATATTATATTATATATTTTGAAACTGTTTGCTCATTGACATTCTTCTTCTTCCCGGCCTTTTGCTGTCTTTCTTCAGGTGCTTGTAAGTTCAGTGCATGTCATAGTGTGTGAGGTATATGAATGCATATCAGATGATGCAGTGAATGTCAAGTGAATTGTAGCACTACAGTGTAAATAAAACGAAAAACAGAGACATTTTGACAACAGTGCTGGTATATATGTGCATAAAAAAAGGGGATGAGTGTGATTTGTCTTGTCATTGGTTGGTTTGTAATCATGGGTTGTAGTGACAGTGACATCCTAAAGATACAAGAACTGGACCATTGCTATAATGATATCCTGCACACTGTATATACTGTATATAGACATGTACAAATGCTGTACATCCTGTGAGCAATGGTTTAAGCTGTTGAGATAACTGTACATTGGTCCTGGCTGGGTCCATGACCCCTTCAGCGTCTTCAGAGTTACTGCAGCGGGGTGCCAAATTATTGTTCAGTATTTTCTTCTGTCTGAAAATGTACATTAACATGAATCTAACATATTAGATCAATTGGCATATTCCCTAAAAAGAATAATAATAATTCACAAATCACTGATGACAGGCTGTGAATCTGTGCAATCTGTGCAATTATGTGAGCTAGACCTAGGCTGCCCTACTTGTTATTGTAGGCCTGGTTTAATATGCAACACATATTTTATACAATATATGTAGAAAGGGATCCTTGCTTAGTCTCGCTATCAGTTATGAGGTCCTTGGACTGTTGAAGACTCCTGCTGTGCATAACCACCCACTTCATGTAGATCCATCCAATATTTATTTCTCTGCAGTATTTGTATTGAGTATAGTTTACAGAAAAAAATACTCGACTTGTCTACAGGCTCTGTGTGGTTATTGTATATATTTTTCTCTAATCTTCTAGTTCTATGTTCATGTTTACCTATCTTTGCTCAGCTCTTTGTTTCCTTGCTTTTAGCTGTATATCTTCCAGTAAACTGAAACTTTGTAGGGGTGGTGTTTAGCTCAGTTGGTAGAGCAGCCTTCCCATGTGCGAAGGCTCAGTCTAGGGTTCGAAACCGACCTGTGGCTTTTTCCCGCATGTCATTCCCCGTCTCTCTCGCCCCGCATTCCTGTCACTCTTCAGCTGTCTCTATCAAATAAAGCTTGAAAAGGCCAAAAAAAACCTGGAACTTTGTACATTGAGAGCAAGTTCAAGGTTCAAGGTTAATTTATCTACAACACAAGGTTGTTCAACAAAATGCACGCTGTAGTCCCTTTATGCTACATACACAATGCCTGTGAAATTAGTGCTTTACTGTGTTTGTGCACAGTGAATTACTATAAACTCTTTCATAGAAGCAATCTCGTCACATGACCCTCAGCTTCCTAGTGTAAAGGAGAAACAACACTTTAAGGACCCTGTTTAGAGTCTGTTCTGGGCTACCGTAGAAAAACGGTGTTTCAATAAAGCAGCCTCCATGAAAGAGGACCCGCTCCCACTGTAGATATAAAATGATAATTTTTAAGTAACAAAAACAAAAAGATTCTTATTTTAAGGTGATTATACATGTATGACACACTGCCCCTTTAAAGGTCAAGTGTGTCAGATTAAGAGGCCTCTATTTACAGGATATAATATGCATAACTATGTTTTCATTAGTGTATATTCACCTGAAAATAAGAATCCTTATGTTGTTTGTATGTTTCTAACGTAGCACAGAGCGGAAAAAAATAAACTTTTGCTCTCTGTAGAGTTGATCACTTTTGAGCAGTAGAGTGGCCACTGCAGTTTCTTTTAAAGCATCAGTGTGTAGAAGTCAAGAAATTTTTTCTGTTGTCTCGGACTTGTCTTGGACTCGTTGGCATTGCACTCTTGTCTCAGACTTCACCATCAGTCTCGCCAAATATTCTAGTCTCGACTGAGTCGAGCAATATACAGTATATTTGTTTTTATGAAGTAACCTCCTCCTTCAAAACAGTGACATCTATATTTGTTAACACATGCCTGTAATTTATTTATTTTCCCCAGGCAGCCCAGAAGAAGCTAGGAACCATAATTTATTTTCAGAATTTATTTTTATTTCAGCTGTTCCCACAGCAGACAGTGAAGAGATGCTGAACTTTATGTGACGTGACTTCTCAGTTTTTGATCATCACAAATACAGTACAACATCTGATATCAAGTGAAAATAATATAATTAGTGCAAACAACAGGACCTAATTTGGACCATCCGACAGTGTTGTTACAACTGTACCTACACTTTACTTTGTGATCATTACAAATAATAGTGCAGCATCATCTTGGAACTGAAAGTGTCTCTGGGTCAGGGGCTGCAGTACAGCATGAACAAGAAGGGGCCGAGCACACAGCCCTGGGGTGCTCCAATGTTGAACACTGAGTGTAGGAGGAACAACCTAACCCTCTCAGTTTGTGAGGAAGTCCAATATCTAGTTACATGTGATACTCAAACCCAAAGCCCTAAATCAGAAAAATAAGTCAGGTATGACATTGCCACAGGACACCATCTTTGTTTTTGGTAGTCTTGGTTGGTTGTCAGGTTAGACAGAATGGGCTTGTCCTCTCAAACGACTCAGTGGTTTTCTTGTTGAAGTGACACAGTGTCCAGGCTTTCCAGATGAACATGTGTTTGTGACAGTGAAGCTGTTCCTTTCACACTCCTTTCCACAAATTTGTTTGTGGAGATGTTCTGGTGGTGTAGCTGGACCAGCAGCATGTCCTGGTGTGGAAACAGGAGGCAAAGTTCAGACTCTTTTACAGCCTGACAGCTGTACACTGTGCATGAATACATTTAAATAATACACTATATGAACAAGGTTTATCAAGTGAATTTGTCTTCTGTGTCTACTGTGACATTACAATCACTTATGGTTGTAAACATCACCACATTTGTTTTTATCATTGTTTTGTTGTGTGTATATAAATCAACATGATGTGATGTTTTCAATGTATTCATGCACCAGTGTACAGCCGGTGTACATCCTGACAGGAGGGCTGTGAGGAACAGATGTGACAAAGCCTTTCCTCGCTGCTCCTGTATGCATGGATCTCTTCCTGTCACTCCAGTCCCACATCATCCAGTGGCCACAACATGCCACACTGAGATGCGCTGATCAAAAGCCCGAGCTGTCACCATAACCTGACATTCCCATTCCTGTTTCCTGCTCCCATGGTGCCTCGTGAAAGAGAAACCAACTCCTCAATCACTCCCTCCACTGCTTTCTTCCAATAATAATAACAATAATTCAAGAAAGAATTTCTCCTCAAATCTTCTGCCATACTTTTGCCATACGAAGACAAATGCTTTTATTGTACATAACTGAGAGAAGCACAGCAGTCGTCTTACATTAGCTCAGCTCAGCACAACTTAATTTGAACTACAGTACCCATAATTCTATTCAGGTAACGTCTCATTGCTTAAGTCAGATTCACCCAGCATGGAACAAAGCAAAAGTGACTGCTTTGTCCTCGAAAATTGAGGAGCTGAACTTCCCTCACATCTGCTGCTACACGTGGATGATTCTATTGTTGCTCAATTGTGATTTTCTGAATACCTTGATTACACCAATCTTGCAAGCAGAGGTATCTGCCCTCTGCGTATCCATATGGGACTTTTATTATAGTGCGACTGCACTTTCAGCTCAGCTTCTCTTTCTTCTTCTAACATTTTAAATCATACAGTAAGGTTGGTTAGAGGAAAATGGAAATGACATCATCCTGAGCAGAAAGTGTACAATTATCTCAACAATTTGAATCGTTAGGATATATAATATTTAAATCTCCACAAGTTTTCCCTTGTAGCTGAGTCCAGTATCTCCATGAATTATGTTGATACCACCTGAATTATGTACAATGCCACCATTTGGTGCCAACGCAACAAGTAGTGTGTCCTGTATGTAGGTGGAAAATGAGTGTGTGGAGGTAATGGTGGTGGATGAGCATGTAGCACATTCAACTTGCCTGTTACCCCAGTTTGCAATCACAGACCTGCAATTAATGTTAAAGTGTAACTTTGATATTTTTCAACCTTATTTTCGTGTTAAAGTTTTTTTTTTATTTGGTCCAGTCCAGAGCAGGAAATTGTGCAGCATTAAATTACATCCATATAAAGTGCTTGTTTTTGCCACCTGACCAGCTCGGATTGTTATTATGTCATATTATGAAAAAGACCATACAGAGAAATGAA
Organism: Argyrosomus regius; assembly: GCA_946959425.1. NCBI lineage: Eukaryota > Metazoa > Chordata > Actinopteri > Sciaenidae > Argyrosomus > Argyrosomus regius. The sequence continues at coordinate 16,608,270 of OX336888.1, read as the reverse complement.
AAAAATGAAATATTTTTATACCTTTTGCTTGATCTGGTCTGTGTCAAGTCTCTCTCTCAAGGAGAGGTCTTGTTCAGAAATCTCTCTGTGAGTATAGGATCAGTAACACCACCAGTCTCCTGAGCTTTGCAGTGTTGCAGCAGCTGGTTCGCCCTCCTTTGCCTGTTGTCCTCTCTCTCTGTCCTCGTCCACTCTTCAGTTTGTAGGAGCTCCTCATTCATATACTCCAAGCTCAAATAAATGTGTCCCATCCACAAATCAGCTAAATATTCAGGCATGACATTGAAAATCTTTTACATAACACTAAGCTATGCTTTCTGTGCTCCTACACATTAAACTTTTCCTGGCTGACCTCCATCTCTCCCCAGATTTCAGAACAAGAGTTCTTGAACGACACTTGGTTAGACACACAGTGGATCAGGCGAAAAATACAGAAAATGTTTCATTTCTCTGTAGGGTCGTGTTGTCAGACACTTAAGAACAATCTAAGCCGTCAGCAGCAAAAACAAGCACTTTTAATGGATGTAGTTTGACGGAGTTGCCCATAAGGATTACAGTATTGCCAGTTTTGCGCCTGCCAGCTGTAGCACTCACTCGGTACTGGACTAAATTCAGAACTTGTTGTCCCCATTAGTCACTTTGACACAGAAACACTGGAAACCAAGGTCCAGGTTGAAAAATACCAAAGTTACTCTACCTTTTTAAACCTCTCCTTAACCCTGACCAAGTTAGTTGCCTAACTCCATAACATAGCACCCATGCAGAGATAATGTAGGACATTTTGTAAAATAAACAAACACAAAAAAGTTGAATTACCTTATTAAAAATTCTTATAATTACATCTACACCCTTCTCTCTCCAAATTTAGAGTCAATGCAATGCAAATATTTCCCTCACTCCTGTATAAATTGCATGTTGCGCCACGATTGGCTTCAAAACTAGATGTGACTCATACATACAAGCCTAAAACTCAAAGGTGATCATAGAGAAACTCCCCCTTCAGCAGATGAATATGAAAACAGCCGTCTGGCGTCAAACACATGCATCATTCTGCAATATGAAACTCAAACATTGAAGCGGAGGAACAATAAGAAAAACACTTTCTTGTGGAGGGGAGCTTTATGGTTAGGTACACAAAATTCACAGTTTGCTATGTATCTTGGATTTAGGTTCACGCTTCAGTAAATTTCTGTGAAAACAAAAGAAATGGAGAAGAAAACTTTTTGCAATTTCTTTTGGAAAATGTAAACATGAAAGTGAGGCCTGTGGGCTGAAATTTTCACTCTTTCCAGAAGAAAAAAGTTTTAAAAATTCTAATATGCCAGCAATGTATCACCTGTACTGAAAAGGAAGTAACATAAAACCAGTTGTACTTGGTAAAACAAAGTTATTTATAGGCAGGAATTAGGATTAGAGAACAAAAAGAGGTGAGACTACAGGAGAAACAAAGGGTGAGCAGATGCTGGTCAAACCAAACAAATATATATAACTGAAGAGTATTCTTTAAAAATCAGAGTCTAACCACCGAAAAGAAACCAAAATAGGAATAAAAAACCTCACCTATCTAAATTTGATCTAAAAACTGAAAAACACAGAGAAACAGCACCCCTGTGTTTCTAACAAAAATATATCTAACTGTATGTGAAAACAACAAATCAACTAAATGTGGCCCAGTCCCTAAGTAGTAAACAAAATGCCTCAACAAAACCAAGTCAGTACATGTACGGATTGCAATGGTGGCCAGGCTTTACCAGCTGGAACCAGTTTGGGTTACATACACACATACATACATACACTTAGCTTAGCATACACAATAAACACTAACGCTAAATGTATACATAGGTGTGTTGACGGCGAAGTAAAATAAAACCAAAGGGCCATTAAGACAAGTGCAGCTTGAGCTCATTTATACAGAATGGCAGACATGTGGAGCTCAAAGCCTGTACTAGATTGACTGATGCTGTCATTAATGGTTAAGCCCAGTGCTCATCTCTTCCACTCTTTGTCTATTAACTCCCCGGGAAACCATAATGTTTCCAACACCATTAGTTATTGTAAGATATAAGTATCTGAAGGTATGTGTAGCATGGCCATATCCTATATTTCCCATACATACAGATGGAATGGGTACATTGTTAGTAATAAGGCAGAGGCAGTGTCTCTGTCTTGAAATGACACATTGCGGACACACTCCATGCACAATGTATCATTTCAGTCAATGCTTGACGCATACACAACAAATATAGTGTTATGTATTCATGCATGAAGTAGAAAGATGGACAGCAGTATGTGTCTGTGCACTGATACATTTCTATTTCTGTCAGACATTTATTGTACTGTATGGCTCATTCATTAGGCTGCATTGTTTTGGCTTTCCCGTTATAACAACACCCACAGAGGAAACCATTATGTATACCTCATTCTGATTATTTACTGTCTGAGGCCCCACAGTGAACAAAGAAGCAGAGGCTTAAGAAGCACCACAGGCCAGGCAGATCATTTGTTGCTGTTCCTTCTCCTCTAATTGAAAAGCAATGAGAACCGTGAGTAATATACACCCAGGACACCCGGGTACCTCCTAGAATAAATTCGCTTTACAGCTTTTCACATTAAACAGGTTTAAATATAGTTTGCTTTCTGTAACTGCAGGAGAGGGGTTGAGAATATTTTGATAGCAGCACAGGAGATAAGTAAGAAGGATGATACTCCTACAAGAGTCAACCTAAATTAAGATTGAGCACAGTGCTTGCTCTGTTTATTGTAGTGTGAGCAAGGTGAATTCATGTGGGAGGTCTCATCCAGTGACGTGCCAAACAAGTGCTTCAGTGTAAAAGCATAAAAACAAACAAGTAAAGAGATCTCCACCACGTGCAGCCCTTTGAGACACTGCGAGCGTGACGTATTCGGCTTGTTAGCGGCAGCAGACCTTGACGCCTCTCACAAAAACATCTAGGAAACTTGTTGGACAGTTGTGCACGATGATGGGGGGCGAAATGCCACACCGCCTTGTCCATTTTTGTCTGTGCACTGTTATTGTTTTCAATCACACCTACAAACATTAACCATTGTCCTCTTTATACTGGCCAGCACTAAACCAATTATTATGGGCAACTATAAATTATTTTGTCAGTCAGCAGCTTTCTGCCAGGTTCAACAGGTCAGCCCATCCTGGGGTTAAAATACAGTAGTGGAGAGCGAATGAAAGAGAGTGTTGAGGTGCGATTAACTGCTTATTATGTCAAGGCACAGTGGAGGAGCTGAGGTGAGGCCAAGAGGTCATCATTTATTTCATACATCCGCCCTGAAATCATTAACAAGCCGCCGACTCGACAGGCTGAGAAATAACAAATAAACAAAAAAGGAAATAACACAAAGCATAAAATAGGGAGAGCGACAGCAAGCTCACAGGTAACCGTCCATTTAATTATCCAGCTATCAGAGGATTCATTATGACTCTGTAAACCCAGTTTCTGCACTGGTTCTGGTTCCACATGTAAATCTCACATTTATAGAAACCTTGTTTCTCTAAGAAGTCTGCTATAAATGTTTCAATTAGAGTGAAATGGCTCGTAAACAGATCCTGTGAGTGAATGCCATCAGTGTACAAACATCATAATCATTCATGCCTACAATCATGTAGGCCCACTTGCTGCATGTCAGCACATTTGATCTATAATAATCGGTTATTGACCAGTACATGCTCCAGATGCTCCATGATGATGGCGTGGCAAAAATAGAATACTGTCAATATTTTATAGACCCCCCCCCCCCCCCCAAAAAAAAAATTTTTTACAATTCATGTGTTCAGGGGAGCTCATGTCTTATTAAGAGGAGCCGAGCTCCCTCTGGCTCTCCTGTAGTTCACTCCATGGTCGCCTGATCCAACACGAAGGAAAGGTGATTCAGTTTAGTCAAACACAGCGCCGTCCTTCATGAGAGGAGTGACAGATATTTCTTCTATTGCTTCATCTATCTACCTGTTGTATTGTATTATTAACTATATATAGTTTATAATGAATTGCTCATCAACTAGCCATTTACAAAGAGTTATTTATTATTAATGTATTGTTAACATAATTAAAATTGTTGTTATTTATTTGTTTGTATTGTTAATACAAAGTTAGGAGTCCAGGAAAGATTAGACTTATTATTATAGACATTTTTATCAGTGCCTGGAATAGATCTGAATCCTCTCTCTCGAGACATTTTGTGGGCTATGTGGGTTTTCAATGATTTTTTCAAGGCCTTCTCATACAAATGCACTCTCTTATGAGTCAATGAGGACTGTGAGTGAAAGGAAAAGGAACTGTTGCTTGCTGGCCTTACCGCTGCCAAAAAAAAAAAAAAAAACACCCTCACAGATTTACGGTAACACCAGAAAATGGCAGACGTATTTTCCTGACATTGTACTGCTTACAGCTTAATAAAGCAAAATCCTCCACTTAGGAGATTTGGTCTCGTGTACTGGAACAAGCTTTGTGGGTCATGAAGACAGGAACACTAGTCCACAGCAGATCCCAGGGGACGGATTGGTGCAGGTGGTTTGAGAGGGATGCTGCCTGCCTGGGGACTCTGGGTGCAGCTGGTGAGTGGATATATATATATACATATATACACACTGTGTTACAACTTTTGTATGTTTTTTTAAGATTTATTCACAAAAACCCATGTGCTAAAGTGTTCATTCTTAATAAATCCTGGATATACACACACATACTGTATGAGAACATATGTTTATTTGTAAGTAATTCATAGAAATGATTATTAGTGAAAGAAGACTCCCTTCTCCTCCTTTAAGCTTTAGGAATACCCAGATTAAATCATCATAAATGACCCGTATGAATCCGCTCAATGCTGTCTCTGAAAAAGAAAAAGGAAACTTGATAACAATCACTGTAAATACGATAAAATGAATTCACATCTTTGTGGATAAATGTCAAAACATTTCATCATTAAATAAAAGTAAAGCTAACAGTGTGCCGGAGGAATGACCCTCCATTTATATAATGAGAAGCTCTCTGTGATCCTGCCGATGCTACAAACAGTCGCAGCTCCTGAAGATAATTTCTTCAAACAATGTGCTGCAAATGGGTCCACGTTTATTTCCTGGCGCGGGGTTTGTTAATGTCAAAAGCTGGCAGGAAGTAAACCCTTACGCATGCTGTTTCCTAGCAACAGAATCCAAAGATCATTTTTCTCATAATCATAAAGTATTTCATTACATTTTTATTTATATTACATCACTAAAAGCCAAACGAGTAACATCGCTTTCATCACCTGACGAAGTAGTTTCTTCACGGTCTTCTTAACTTCTACTGTAACCTTAATTTCACACCGTCCTTGCCCCATGTGTACATCTGGGCATGACTGACAAAGTAGTTTTAATTTGATCAACCCAGCAGAACCACTTTCACTCACAGACTTTGGCATTTTGCACTTTGCCGTTTCCCACGTGTATATCCTCAGGGAGCATTTGTCAAGACAGCCAATTTATCAGATAATAAAATAATGATAATGGTAATTAGATTAATTCTCCTGATCATGACCCGTGCACTTTGAATGCCGATTACCATGTAAACACAATCGCTGTGTGATTTTCCACGCCGATAGTTTGTGTGCCCGAATCAGAGCTCCACACATGTATCCCAAGCTCTAATGAAATAATAACTTTGGCTGCTCAAGCATAGTCAAGTTTTACTTCTCCTTTTTATGCTCCTGCGCCACTAACAACAACTCTCCTGCCTGCTACGAAACATTAGCCATCAATTATGTTGTAATTAAGAAATATCGAAGCTTTGGCACCTACGACCACATTACAAATTCTCCACAGCCGACTGATTTCAGAGCATTGAAAAGCAAATACAAATAGGTTTTTCAGTTTGGAAAAGGGATGTAGGCTAATTGAGTTGACCTTAAAATAGTCTTTTATTTAAAATTAATACCCGAATGTCGAAGCAGTGACTGTTTTTATATAAAGAGTTGGATTTGCTAAATATAGAGTTCGCCCCAACACAGACAATCTCATCTTAGCACAAACATTTGTTTTTTTCATTTCATGGCAAATAAAGCACATGAGTAGACTACAACTGACATAATATTTGTTGCTCTGTCTGTTTTTGTTTGTGTCTTACACCACCGGCCTAATACTGGAAAATATCAACCTGCACAATTTCTATATGCAAATGCACATTTGTACAACACAGATCTCAAGTGGTGTGTGCGTTATAAAACTTGACAGCAGGTTCACGAATGCACAGGCAGCTTGAGGAGTTAGTTTATCAGCACTGGCCTGCAGAAACGTCACACCCTCTCGATGCTAGTGAGAGCTCTTCTTCTAAAGCAGGTGCACACACACACACACACGGTCTCACACTGAGTTGTACCCTGGTCTAACTGCATTAGCTCAGCTGTTTATGCATTTAACGCCAGCTACAGCTATACGTGCAGCAAGCCATGAATCACCGAGAGGACATTTGGGTGGTATAAATCATTTATATTGTTAAGCTTTCAAGAGGACAGAGTCATTTATCCTCAGTTCAAGGAGACACAGGCAGCTTAAGACACTTGTCAATGACATGTTTGGAGAGAGCTCATAACAGGCTGTCAAGCAGAGATGAGATGTACGCCATGCACCAAGACAGTGCTAAAACCAACATCCTCTTGCTTATCTGTGCCATAAAGGGAGATGTAATGGATGGAGATTGTGCCAGCACTCCACCCTGCAGCTGCCATTGTAAATTATCACCTGTCATATCTGTGACATTTCAGCAAAGACACTTGATGTGGTGATGTTGGAGATATGAACTTTGGGGGGAGGGGGTTGTTTTGCACCCGTAGACCCCATGCTAGCATCTTCAATTAAAAGGAGTTTCTTGCTGTTATCGGTCCATCTTAAGAAGATAGATCAAAACATGGGAACAGTGGCAGTGTGTTGCCCGAACTGAGATTAGAGTTAGGATAGGTTGATCTGTAATTCACCATGCCTAATCTGCACCGTGCAAGATGACATTTTATGAAAACAGCTCTTGGGGTTGTGAGACATGAGCGTCGTTAACACTACACACATGCTCCCCGTATGTCCAAGTGCAAAGTTCTTCTTCTTCTTCACAAGCATATCCCCACAGGCCTCACATGAAAGTCACAAACTAATTAAATGATGCTTTATCTTTAAACATATGCTGGTGTCAGGAGAAAATAGCCTCAATTCAGACGGCCAATAATGAGAAACACCTGTAATTACTTGGAAATGTCAAGTTCTGTGACAAAGTGAGCGAGCGAGCGTCTTGGAGATGGCGGAGAATTACAGCTGGTATAAAAGCTCATGTCTGGAGGTAAACTGCATGGTGAGTCATTTTGTATTGCTTCTCTAATCGCCTTGTTTTTCTGTTGAAGTTTCTCCTGAGGGAGAACTGACCAAGTTCTGAGATGGAGACGACAGAGGAGGAGGACAAACTATTCCCACGTGGGATTGTTCTGTGACGGTAGCAGAGACCCTTTCAGCCCACCAGCTCCACACGTTTCCACTGCATCAAATGCTGCCCACAAAATCCCTGTTAGCATCCTGAGGAGAGCATTTTTGTTTCAACAAACAGAAACACAACATAGATCTTGTGGGGGGTCTGTGTGTGTGTGAAAAACACTGAGCTTCATAATGAAAGTGGATTTTAAAGCAACGCTGGCAGGAACTTTTTCAAAACAACTATTGTCTTCAAACTTAAAGTTCGATTTTGCAACATTGTTGTCCTTATTAAAAGAAACCAGTGTTGACTGTTGGTACCAGACAGCGCATGAACTTTTAAGGTTGCTTTAAACCTAACGGCCAAATTCCACTGGGCATGGATGCGTGTGCGCTGCGGTCGCCGGAACTAATCGTGGCCATTCAAGTCAATGTTTCAAACCCAGAAGTGGCTTTGTGACGAATATGCAGCTGTTCTAATGCTGACGGACGCCACGAGCAGCCCACGTCAATCTGCACAGAGCAGCTTGAGCAGGCCAGAAGTCAGACACAGAAATGTCATAGAGAATCCGGTCGATTTTCAAAATAAAACATCCCATGCACAATACCGATCATAAAAACAGCAAAAAGGGAAACAATATTTAGAAGTACATAAACCAAGGAAAATGATAAAACTGTTTTTAACCTGCAAAATACCGTATTTTAAATGCATTAGACTTTAGAAAAATAGATCCTTGTTTTGACTCAGTCGGATCAAACACTGCATTTAGATACCTCATAAATCCTTTTGTGTCTTTGTCGTATAGTTTTGCTGAATGTTTGGAGATGTCAAAAGGATAGCTCTTATGTTGAGGAAGCCAATTGTGCTCTTTTTCTGAAAAAACCTTATGGATTTCCAAAAGTGTTGGTCCTTCATGCATCTCCAACTACTAAGAATATATTATTAAGAAAACAATTAATACTAATACAATCAAACATTGATGACCAACAACTCTGAAGGCCATGCCCTTGGAAGCTTGGTGGTGAGCAGGCATGTGGGAAACCTGCTTTAAGTTATTTTTAACAGTTTGTTTTTCTTTGTTTCTTTGCAGCACATCTGCAGCGTTTTGATATGCGTCATCACAGGCTGACTCACTGAAGATGAACCAGTCAAACTTTTGAGCATCGGCTCTCCAGAGAAGCAGCAATTTTATTGCATTCACTCCACAGATCATCTCTGCACCATGACCACTTCCTCTGATTGTTTGTTGAGTGTCAGATGTAATTTGTTGTGTATCAAAAAGCATCTGGTGCACTGCACTTAAGGATGGATAACAAAAAGTATCATAAGAATGAGATCTCAAATAAATTGTTCGACACAAAATGGTTGCTGTTCTGGATCATAATGGGTGTCTGAAAATGAACTCACTTCTAGTTCATACAACACTCGTTTGAAAACACATACTGTGAGTAGCATGCTGAGAAGATTGCAAATCTCCATATCTCAAACCTTTATGTGTCTCCATGTTTTTCTGTTCCTTTGTTTTGGTATTTGGAGCTATAATTTCCCCCTTTAATAGCCATTGCCTTGTATAGGGAGGTGCCTAGTTAACAAAGAGAGAAGAAAAGCTGTTAAAGAGAATGGCTTTCTAATCAACAGAAAACTACAACAACACAGAGGCACTAGTTGTTCTCTGAAACCATGTTAATCATCCAACAAACACAATTATCACCATAATTTCCCCGTAGCTTAGTCTGTGTTGTTTGACATCTGAAGTCAAATTTCTCACCAACTTTCATGAATTCATTTAAAGTTGGACACAGAAAAAATAAATAAATCTAAGTAAAAAAAATAAAAAGCTTTCAAAATGTGGAACAGCTCAGTTTGATCAATGATAGGATTGTCTCATATGTTTACTTGCATTTGTCTGTTTGAAATACAGTCCTGTGGTTGTTTTGTTTTTGCCACTTTGCAGTTATGAAAGCAGAAAAAAAAAAAATCATGACAGAGAGACTTGTGTTATCTCAGCAGGACATCGTGCAGCAAGCTCGCTCTCTGTCGTATTTGTTCCCGGACCAATATGCTCAGTGGATTCCACTTAGTTCATCTTCATTTAGAAATCCGGATGCTTGCTGAAGACGTAGTGTGTCTCAGAGCCAGAGTGAGGGTGGTGTTTTATTATTTTTAATTCTTAGGTGTTTATGAGAGATTACACATCAGCATCGAGCCAGAAATCTGCAGCAGCCCATACATGAATATTTTCTGAATGAACTCTCTGTACGAGTTGCCACGAATGGGGCACACCAGTCTTAACATTCTTATATATTCAACATTTTTGAGATTATATGACGTACTAGCAGTGCTTTTATAATTTAGATCATATTATGTGTGTGGATGCAGTGCCAGGATTTGTCTAATTACTCCCTCTCAAGGGCTGCCAGTTGGTGGAGATGTGTGACAGTGTCGACAGTTCTGAAGCTATTCAGTGAAGTCCAACCACTAGCTGTTGAGTGTTGAGGACCAAAACAAGACTTGATTAGTGATGCCTCTGTGGGGATGCTGCTCTGTACAGCTGTACAGTTGTACTGACAACAAGGTATCAGCAAGATTCAAGCTGTTGAGGTAAAACAAGAAACTTAAGATAGGGACAGGCATAACAAGCAAACCATCTCAGCTGCACTCTTTTGCAGGCAACAGTCTTGCAGCTCCCATGACAGCTGTGTTAGTGCTAATGACAGGCTGTGTTACTCTGTGGCACAGGTGCACCTGAGCTGCAGGACAAAATAACTGCTGGACCAGCGTGAAAGCATGTCGATTCAGGCGGGAACAATGAAACCCTTTCATAAGTAAATGATACGGCAAAAAAGACATCTAGTTCAGAAGAAAACTTGGCTTCAGTTAAAAATAAAGTCTGGTCTCCAGCCAGTTCACATTTCATCAGCTCACAGTATCACCACTGCAAGAAAAGAACTTTTATACAATTTATTTTCGTGCACGCACAAAAAGACCTTTCAGGGGTATCACACTATTCAACTGATCCACAGGTGGCTACCGATAAGGCAGGGAAGGAGAAGATTAACATAGATGGAAACAGTTGTGGATTCAATTCTTATTGTTTAATTATTAATCATATAATCAGCTTTGCAGTTGTTTTATGAGGAGGAAATGCACGCGACATGTTTGCTAGAGCTCAAATGTTAGTGAGAACGGTAGCGGACTTCAGTGCAAACACCAACCGGGGACTAAATTTTGTTTAAACAGTTTATTTATAACACAAAAGGAAATGTGCAGTGCAGGTGAGAGCGCAAGTGGTGGGATGTCCAGGGTGGTGCAGGGCTGGTGGTGACAGACGTGGAGACAAATAAAGTTCACAAAAACCACAGAGTAGGCCATCACAGTGTTACCACTAGGGAGACTGAACGACCTGACAGAGTCTGACAGCTAAGAGGTTTTATGTAGTGTGATTGGTTGATGAGGCGCAGGTGTGGTAAAGAGGCAGGTAAGATGGAATCGGAGGCTACGCCCAGAAACTCACGAAAAAACAGACAGAGACAGACAGAAACTTTAAATTTACTGCTGATGTGAACCCAACATCTCCTCCTGCTTTTATTGTGAAGCAGTCACAGCAGCTAACAGACAATTTCTCTTCTGTTGTATTTCTGACAAAGTACAGCCTCAAGGTTTGATGTAGTTTTAAACTCTCTGATAACCACAGGTTTTACAAAATCGACTTAGACTTAAATTATAACAATTAGAGCTTTATGATTGAAAGCTCCAGAATAGCTACTCAACTGAGCTTTTTATGAGATTATTTTATTTCTGAGGTAAGATGTGTTTTAGCTCAACTCTCTTCAAAAATTCTAATTCTAAATTTTCTAAAATGATCATTTTAGGTGCTGCAGTTGTCATGAACATTTCATGCTAAAAAATAAAAGGCGACATTAATACTTTTGGCATCTAGATGTCCCCCGTAAAAATGTATTTAATTAAACTCTAAATGTCACCGACCGAGGAAATTGTATGAAAAGCCGACTTTGGGAGCCGACACACAAGCTTTTAGTCCCTGGATAGATTCATGAAACAGTTTTGTCCCGTGGTTATAATCCACAGTAGGATCATGTAGATACAGAATCTGCATCATGTGTAGGCTGCATGATTCATATGCATGATTCATTGCCAGAAATGTCACTCTCTTGACATTTTTATAGAAATAAAATAGTGCAAATCCATTTTGTTGGAGGCGCAGAGGAGCATTCAGATGTCTAAACTTTATTATACTGGTGGGTTGCTGTTACAGACCTCCTGATGCTGATGCTGACTATCTCACTCAAGTGTGAAGTGATTGACAGAGTGTCTGATGTGAATGGTAAAATATATTTGTTTGGTGATATGAATATAGACTGGATAGATGGTAAGTGTGCTAAGAAGATCACAAGCATACTTCCTCTACAAGTAGTGATCAAATTTATACAAATGTACTTTAATTACTGCAGGAATGTACTTTGCTTTTTATTAATTTAGGCCTGTTGCCATCGCGCTCAGGCAACACTGACAAGAGACATTTTGAAAAAAAATATGAAAACATTTCTATGAATAACGCAATTTATTCCATAAATGATAGGCTGTAAAATATGGTGCACACCACTTCGGAACCATCAAAAGGAAGCTTCAGGGAGAAAGTGCATGAGGAGGCATTATCAGGCTTGTCAGCATGGCCTGTCTAAAATAAATACCATTTGCATCTTTCTTCTATTTATCATCTGTTGCATTATGCCTGCTGTCCTCTCTCGTTGCTGATTAAATTTCCATTAGCCATGCTTACTAGTTGTGCTGGGGAGGGAGCTCCTGAAAAATGCTCTTTGAATGTGATTGCTCTGAGAGAGTCGAGGTTGGGTAATGACATGGTGGCATGATTTTTGTTTTCTTTTTTTTATTTATTTAGGGGGGATACGCACCGTGTGACAGCGTGTCTTTTTCCAGTGAATTTCTGGCTTCTTTCTTGGAGGCTGGCAGGAGGAGAATGGAAATGCAAAGAAGGAGATTGAAGGGGTGGAATAGAGAGAAGATGGACGTTTCAATCGGAAGGAAAACATCTTTTTGCGTACACCATTCTTGTGTTAAGATGAGAACCACCGCTTGAGGGTGTTTGGGAAAAAATAATCTCTCAGAACTAACGCTAAGCGCTAACGCTAATCTGCATTTGAACACGAACATTAAATGTACCTAAAGTCTCAGTAAGGCTCAGTTCATGTTTTAATTAAAAATCTAACATTTTTATATAAAGACTGCTGTACTGCTGATTCAATTCAGTTCAATTTTTTGCATTTCTTTTGCTCAAAATCATACATTTGTCTGCTAATTGTCTCTTTCCTCTTGTCATGAGGAGTTTTATGTTTTTGGCTCCAACATAATTTGAGTAGTTTTGTTTGGACTAAAAGAAAAAAGTGAATTTTAACTATAATAAGCAAAACTGTGGCAGAAACACATATTTAATCAACAGGAAATTACAAAGCTACAGATGTGGTCTGTGGGCTGTGCAGTAGTATAAAAACAAAAAACTAGTGACCGTCTTAGACAAAGCTTTACAGAGGTATGAAGCAGCAACTTTCTTTAACTAGCTGCAGCTCTCCTCGGTTCCCTAAATGGCTAGCTGGATTGATTAGTGCAGGGAGGATGGGCGGCCGTGCGGCCTGCTGCCTCATTACTCTCAGTTTGCAGGTGTTCTCGATGCTTCGGTGCCCCTGCTGCCTTGGCACAGGGAAGACAGAGGACAGAGACCAGACCCACCTCGTTCATCTTGCGCGCTGTGATGGAGGTCATGCAGGAAAGCACTCTTGCTCAGAATAAGTCGCTGGGAGTGACAGATGGAGTTGCAGAATGGGAGGGGAATCAGCTCAGCCTCAAAGTGTTTCATTTGTTTTTCATCTCAGGAAGGCGGCTGCAGGCACACTTTTGATGACAGCGCCCGCCAGGCTTACTTTATGGATATGTAAGGCGCCCTGACTCTGTGTGTTTGAATTTTACTACATCTTGATGAAACCATGAATGAGTGCACTGATTGCGTGTTTATTGTAGGGTTACAACAGCGCAATATGTCTATGCTCTGGTATGTTTACTTTGCGAGAGCATGCCGATGGAATAGCTTCAGTAGACACATATTGGTAATAAAAATAACGCATTCATGTCCTTTTATGAAGATGTATCGAAATATAGAAGAACACAAAATATACACATGTACACACATGCTGGAGCCGTGAAATACGAGTCTCAGAGGTAAAAAAAGAGGGTGTTTGGAGACTATTTGACTATTTATGCCAGCCCTGCCTTCTAGAAATTGCGTTCATGGACTACTAATTAGTTTTGCCAATTATGTTTTGATGGGAAATGTAATTGCTGCTTAAATTATGTTCACTGGAAACGTTTATTTTGGGAAGCACTTGATGTATGTACCTTACATGTAAAAAGAAGCATGTGTACTGTTGTGAATCCTCTGAAGATAGTGGCCTCTCCCCCAGCAGGGACTCCCCATGAAATACTTGAATATAAAAGGTATAACCAGTGGGTCTGCTGGTTAAATGCATTAAGATAAGGTAATAACCTCTTACGGTGTTACTGGAACGGATTGTCTTCTCTGGCGTGTTATGTGATGAGTCCATCTGTTCAAGAAAAGGTCCATTTTCATTGCAGCTTGCCATCATGTCTTTCATTTTGTACAGTATGCTTCTTTGGGTCTTTCCTTCCATCTTATGATTGTTTGTTGGTTCTGTAATGAGTGAAAAGTACTAATTTCCTCCCATTTAACAGTAAAGGTCTTTTTTAAATCCTCTCTTGTTCTATCTCTCTCCTTTGTGTTGTTATTCTGTTCCTTTAGGTGTATGTACCCCGTTCACCTTGTGTAATAAAAAGAGAAAACAATAAAGATTTTATCACGTATTCTTTGTTCTTTCTTGGCACAAGGATCTTAGTATAAAGGAGCACCTGAATGCTTAAAATGATTTTGATCTCAGCATGTACGGCTTCCCAGTACCACTAAAAGACACACACACGGCCTGTCCAGCACCATGGTGATGTTTTGAAGACGCAGAGGTTGAGTCAGGTAACTCAGGTCACACAGGAAAAGATTTTGGATTGAGGTTATTAACATTTTAGGACTTGACAGACGCGTGCATTAGCAACGTTTCCTCATTATGTGATAAGAAACCTAATCTGGGCAGCACAATGTTTCCGTCAAAACATATTTGCTGCTGCAAATTTGTAGTATATATGCGTAATTTGTGAGGAAACGGGGACGTTAAAGTACCTCTTTGAATGTCATGAGCAGAGATATTTATAATAAATGCAAAACAACACAGATTTGTTCTTATAAGCTGTCTCGTCAAGTGACAAAATCTGAGGGCATAACGTCAGCCGAATAGCCATCCAGCTTGTCACAGTCGACCTAATTGCCGTGTTAGAGCAGAGATACGCCCGAGACACAGGTCTCATTATTCTGTCTTTTCATTTCACAAATACTTTGTGAATTCTTTCTTCCCGACTTCAACTGCCGTCACTTATTGTTCTATCTCTGAGCCGAGTAGTTCTGGATCATAAACTCCATCTCCTCACATTTGCATATCCTCTCCAGAGCCACAAAGTGTGCACTTGCCTCAGCTGTCTCCCCAGGTGAGATTGTAGACCGTCACATAAAAAGAAATGTTTCAGGCTATGCCGATTGCAAGGACACCGCAATTAATGGCGTGACCACACCTGTTATTTAGTCTCTTGAATTTATGCAGCTCATTGTTGTGCGGTGCATTATCTTGACAATCTCTTTGGGCTTTAATTATTGAAACACTTAAAAGTGTGTTGTAGAGTTCATCAGTGCTCTGTAACACTCAACACAGGGCTGCCAAGAAAGAAACGAGTAGGTGGGCGGGGGGCAATTAGAGTGTAGAGAAGCTTCCACTCAACCCTCGCCCCAGAGGAATTCTGTCCTCACATTGTGGTTCCAGTCAATAATTCAGCCTCTGAATTTAACCATTTGTCATCATATCAAACTGTCTGTAGCCACCGTGACTGGGGAAAAAAAAGGGCCGTCCAGTGCGTCCAGGTCAGCTCTTTCTAAAGAATCCACAGCATGGCCAATTGATCACGTAGTTAAATATTGAAGCTGCTTTTCCACCAAACTAAAGACACATGAATGTTTTCTGATCTGAAGCCTCCAGTTGGGAAAAGCTACCTATAGCTGCAACAATGATTTATATCACAGTGTCTGATCTGGGAATGCTGTGGTTAATGTTTGATTAGCTTTAGACACAAAACTACTTTTTCCTTTATGGTCCTTTAATGATACATAACTTTGATGCTTATCTTTTAATTCAACGTGAACAAGAAGTCCTGAAAGTACTATGGATTATCAAAGTGCTTCTGTTGCAACTGACAGTTTTATAGCCGTTACGGTTTCTGTTCAGTATTTTGTCAGACCTATTTATCTACTCCCAAATTACTCTTGTTGGAGCATTTTCTGTAGGTACATTTTGTATTGCAGCTACAGTACCAGTCCAAAGTTTCTCATTCGATATACACTGTTGCCCATAAAGTTGGAAAAAAATATTTTTCTCATAACTCATACCTTTCCCCCCATGAAATGATTGTGACAATGTGATTTATTCTTGAAAGACAAAGTGTATCTCCTCAAAATTTTATTGATTAATCAATCAATCTCTTCCAAACATATCACAGTGAAAATTTGAGAAAAGTGAAGGTCTTTGAATGTGAAGTTCTTGCAAGCTTTTTATTGTTAATCAAGCTAGCCACTAGTACAACATTAAAAGTGTTGAATTACTGTTTGGCTGTTAGCCTATACTGTATATTTTACTCTTTACACGAATTCTGTTCAGTTCAATTTGATGACCCCTTAACTTTTAATCTAGTGCCATCATCTCTACATTTTAATTTGTCCAATACTTTAATTTATGACCAAATACTTCCCAAACTAACGACGTCTCTCTCAGCTTCAGCTGTTCTTAGCGTTTAGTGCTAAATAGGAAGTCTTAGCATGCCATCATGCTAGACTGACATGGTGAATATGGTAAACCTTTCAGGTGCGTAGCATCAGAATGTTAATGTTGTCACTGTGAGCATTTAATACCTCTATGTCTAAATACAGCCTCACAGAGCCTCTACAGCTCGGCTGTAGACGAGTGGTCTTGTTACTATCTTTGCTCTAACTATTGCTCATCGTATCTTTCTCCAGTTCTATTTTCACCTTTTCATACAAGAATTTAAAAGGCCAGCCGCCGGCTTCAACTTTTTTATGAAAGTGTGTTTAGCTGCAGAGCTGTGCACCTCCATGTGTAGCTGAGCCTTTTTTTCTGTCTCAAGGACAGTCTGCTTTTCTCACATTACTGTCCTGCTGCAGAGGAAGGAGTCGGAAGAAATGGGATAATGTATTATTACTATTATTACTGTTTACCAAAGTCCATACATGTGTTTTAATTACTACTGAATATCCCCATAAAACAAATAAATAAATAAAACCCCATCAAATGCATTTTAAAAGAAATCAAAACAGTTTTTAAACACGAGTCGCCAGCCACATAAAGGAAATCACAAATGGATTGGACTCGGATATTTTTAGTCTGTACCATATTGTTATGAATAAATTATCCTATTCCAGAGTGGCTACAGAGTGAGTACGTTCAGTCGAACCATTTTCTATTGAACACATATAAAAGTGTGACAGCGTCGCTGTTGTAAAGGTCACATCAGTTCAACACAAACACAATCTACAATTCCATCATCAACTGCCATTTATTAGTATCAAACCACTGCTACAAAATTACATCAAACATGATGAAAATGGACTTGCATACGTGCTATACACAATGTAAGCTTTAAAGTAATTAAAGTACATGGATTTTCTTATTTCTGGACAAATATCAATATATATTTATATATATTATATATAGATATATCAATGCCACTTAAAGCCATATATATCATTCCAGTGATCTAGAGCCTATAAATGTACAACTATATCCCTGGTGGCTAAAGGACCATCATACACATTTGAGTAAACATTTCCGTTCCAGACTTCTCATCACATTATTTTTCAGCATGATGATTTAAAGACTTAAATAAAACAAACAAATAAGAAAATAAAAGTTCATATAGAAAAATTAGGATGTTCCCGTCAACCTTATAATGGCCACTCTGATTTATTTTTTGTAAAAAGAACAAAAATGGCATACGTAAATATATTCAACTCACATAAAACAAACAGAAGAAATGCTGCACCTCACACCTTGAACTCTACTAGAGGCCACTCCATTTAAACAAACACAACACTGAAGACACATATGATGAACTGGTACTACAAAGAAGTGATTTGTTGTGTCATTCAGTATATATATATATAAAACAATGTGTAATCTGCCTTTTGAGGCACAAAAACAAATAAAGGATAGGATTATATTTACTGTCAGTCAAATGGTGACATTTTCTATATGGCAACCTCGTTCAATCCTTCACGAAAACTGACAATTGCCCGGGAGCTTCACGTGAAAACACTTCGCAGTGTGTGATTCAGTCATCGGCGTCATGGAGAGACCTGGTTTAGATAGCTTGCTTTAAAACCCAGGCATTATCTCAGGCTCTGCATCATTGCTTGGCAACTTATTTTCCAGTTCAGTGGAAATAATGAGGGACAGGTTGACAAATACTTGATGCAACCTCTTTTTAAAATAGCACGTCCAACCCTACATTGGCAGCTGCCACACTATCAAAGATTTCAAAGAAAATTCACACCAGTCAGAAGTTACTCAATGTTTTCGTACCAATTGAAATGTTTGAGAAGCCTATTTAAAAAAAAAAGAAGCAACAACTGTCCTGTTGTTTTTTTTTCCTTTTCCATTTTGAACTGAATGAAACTTGCCCACAGACAAGTTATAGAAAAAGAAAATTCAAGTTTATTGTTTTGTTTTTTTTTTTCTTTCTGCCTCTGTTTCACAGGAGGGGTAGCTTGTGCTTGCTGTGCAGCAAACATATCTACCATACTGAATGCTAGCACTCAAGAAACAGAGGTTTTTTTGATAGTGACAACTCAGTATGCTGCTCAGGGAAGTAGGGTGGCGACTGCAGGAGCCGGAGCAGCAGCTCCAGTTTGTACTATGACACAATCTCCCAGTTAAAACAGACAAAGGCACAAGAAAGGGTTTCATTAATCGCAGGGTCAACTCTCCTCTCTGTTCATGGTGGCCACAGACGCCTTTGTGAAGTGCCAAACAACACATGGAAAACCATGCTAATCATTTCCATGACCTATAATATATGCTGCTTTAATTTCGCTGCAGGATAAATAAATTAACTTGCAGAATAAACATCCGGCATTGAGCAGTCAAATCACAATACACTGTAAAGCATTATGTGCTGAAAACATACCCTGACAGCTTGAATATTTGTATTAGCTGCAATACAAAATGACTCCTTGTCAGTATTTATTCATGTTTGTCTTTTAAGACTGCAAATGCCACTTGCAATATATTGCCTCACCTCCCTACATCAGCTTTTGTTGGCAACACAGTATCTGTCATGATGTTTCCTACAGTGACATCCGGAGTCAGACATCATCGGTAAAAATATTTCTTGCTGTTTGTTTAAACTGTTTTCTTTTCAAGCTATGTTTTTATTTATTTATTTATTTTTTACTGCAGCAGGAACATTTGCGATAGAGTCAGGTACAGTATGTCAATCACAAAAAAGATTAATAAACATGTCTGTCAAACACATCCCTGCCCTTACTAAACAAATGAAACGTTTGCCTGTACAGTTTGACCTGATAATATCCAGGATGAAGATGATTTGAACCCTGCTTCTGTTTCCCTGCAAGATAAATACACACAATTACATTAATCTTTAACTATTAATCATAATTACTCTATGTTTAATTCATTTTTTTCTTTTTTTCAATTTGTATGCTACGCTAGCTAGTGGTTACTTGTGTAACTTGGTTACATGTGTCAGAATAACTGTTAAACTTAATCATCTTTCATGAAACCTGTCTTCAAACAAGCACAAATACATAGTTTATGTATTTTTACAGTATGCTGAGAAATTGAATGTTTAGCCAATGTACTGAAAAAGTGAGCAATAATTTTTTATATATATATATATATCCTATTTTTAACAGCTTGTTGTGGCACCAATGCTCTAAATAAGGATTATGATTGATAAATACTTTAAAGGCACATTCAGTACAGTACTTGCCCCCCTCTAAGAGTTTAAACAGATGTTGATCCACGATGCAACAAATCCAAACTTTGTAATGAATTCAAACTGAACTGTATGATTCTGGTGAGGGGAGGTGGGCGCTTTGAAATGGACAATTTAAAAATTCAGGGTGGGGATTGTGGGGCCGTAATAATACGCGCTAGCATGAATATTTAAAATCCTCTTATCTTAAATTTAAAAGTGGAGAGATTTTTTTTCCCCTCTGCTGTCAGCTGGGAGCGCGAGGTGAGGCAGTGATCTCTGCAGGTGGGTGGCGTGGCCTCTTTTCAGCGTGTGCATCAACATGACTTTTTCCAACTGAACTTTTAAGAGGTAGGTCACACAGCCGCGGATGTTTCAGTCAAGAGTGAATTCAGGTCATAGGATACTCGAAAGCCTTGCGCTGCGGCTGCCGTTGGACCCCAGATGCATTATGGAACAGAATGAGTAGTGATTTATGTTTGTATCTGCAGATCATATATACTGAGCGACACACTCTCAGTCAATGATGACGACGCACTCCAAACAGTGGCTAATCCTATGTACTGTGGCATCTGGCCATCTGGGCTCAGGAGGATTTATAGTGTTTGAGGGCAGAGGGGAGGGGATCAAATATGCATGATACTGCAAAATTAAGATGACTCAATAACTCAAGCTACACTGTACGAACAGAGAATAGTCCCAGCAGTGAGCCAGGATTGTCCAGGACAAGTTCAAAAGGGCCCAGTAGCACTTCAATGCAGGGAATAAACAAAACCGTTAAAGTTTTACAAACATAATATTAAAATTATATGAGAACTGATATTAGATATGACTTCAGACACATACCATTGGATTCTTTTTTACGATTACTCTAAAAAAAGATCCTTTTTAGGAGGTTATAAAAATCCTGTGATCAAATATAGGATGATCAAGTTCACATCTTTATTTTAGCAGGGTGTAACTGGGCCAATAAAATTATATTTTAATAAGTATTTTGCTTAAAGGCAACTTCAGAGAAGACCAATTTACTGTTGCTCACTAAAAAATATTACGTAGCTACTTTACTGGGGTATAAAATTACCTTTTCATTACTCTAAACATTACATAATGAGTAGTTTTATATTAATGCTATATAGCTGCTACTTGATAATGACAAAAATCTGGTAAATTACATATCAGATAAATAATTGGTTCTAAATTCATCCAATTGTAATGTTAGTTTACAGTTTTTACTAAAGCTGCTCAGTTCGTTTACGTTTAATTTTCTAATATCTTGATTGAGATGATCAAAATATTAGCGTATGATGTTCTACAGGGATTCTGGGATTATTCACTATCTAGCTAGCTTTAGCTGTCGGTCAAGACATGACTGCTGTCTAGCTACAACGTACCACGCTGGACGTGTGCAGTCAGTCAGCGTAAGATTATTCGTTGACCCACAGACCTGTTACTCAGCTGGTCTTTTTGAACCATCTGAGACTGGCTGAGCGTGCAGGTACCAGCTCGACATAACAGCCAATCTCGGAAACCCATCAGCGATGGTCAGATGACGATTTAGCCTCTGGGGGCAACGACCAGAACAGATATTGGATATCCAGGCCAAGACATCCTCTGTAGTCTGTGGTTAAATGATACATGATAGGTTCAGAGATTTCCTTTTTTTTTGCAACCAAAGCCCACTTGAACATGACTGGTCAATGCTACTCGAGCTACAGAAACCAGAACACTTCCAGAGCACGTCTTGGTCCCTCACCTACAGATTTAACGTTTTATAGAGATTATGTAACGGTCCACACTTGATTTTGTAGTTTAGCTAACTCACAAAATAAATGTTGATACAGCTTATAAAATCTAAAAATGCCCTTAAAGGGGGACACCTGGGTGCATGGAGAGAGTGACAGGATATGTTTTAAGGAGGACATTGCCGTAATGCCACTCAAACCCTATCTCAGTGACACTGACAACCCCTTTGAGTGCTCATTAACTCAGATATGGGTTTATATTGTAACATGAAGACTTTTATTGCAAATAATAGTGTTTCGATAAAAGGGACTTGTTAATACCATTATTCAAAATAATCAACATCCAGTACATTTCATAGGGAATACTAGCATGGTCTTAACTGCTTAGACAAGCAACGAACATAACTCCAGACGGCCACCAATGTGCCACAATAATCATTATGATGCTGAATAGCAGTTGTTTTAGTTTATCAGCAAAGTTGATTTAAATAAATCACAAACAAACAAAGCCTGGTGGTCTGTAGGAGGTATGTATTTTTAGACCAGATTTAAAGAACCAAAGGATTGGAAAAAACTGTCCATTCATAAAAAGTGTGAATATCTGTAAAATGGCCACCTCAAAAACACAGGTTAACTTTGACATGCAGCACAACCATACTCTCTGCACATCGTCAAACACGCAAGTGTGTGAAAACTATGACTACACACTGGCTCTAAAGATCAAAAGGTATCCTATTTTCTCCAAATATACACACATTGATTCTGTTCTATAATACTGTTATATTGGTTCACACCCTCTCTTTCAAAAAGTAGGTAATTTGATTGCAAACATTGTTCTTTTTAATGTACTCGTCTGACAAAAAATCAACAACAGTTATGGCATCTAAATGAACCCGACAACATTATAAACTATGCCATACTGCGTCTCATTCAAATAAATGTCACATATCCAGTTTTACATGTTTCAAATCTATTTTTTTTTTTATACATCATTTTCATAAAGGAAGAGAATAAATATACTTCTGACCCATTTCATTTTACCTTAACATTTAAACAAGATCATATGGTGCAGTATTTTCATAATTTGAAAAACAAGCTGATAACAATTTCAGTACCAACAACAAAATAAAAAAATAAAAAAAAGAAAGAAAGAAAATGTTTAGCAAACAATTCATCACAAAACGTAAAAGTAATAACAGTGTTTGTGCTTTAAGTCTTTTAACTGCGATGGCTATTTCTCTCTAGGTTTGCAGTTACAAGTTCATGTGAAAATACTGCGTGAGCTCGGGTACTGTTAGTCCCTCGATCACAGGGTCAAAATATAACACAAACCAAATCCAAAACAAAACCCGCAAACATGTACGACAAATACTGCATTTTCATCAGATGCAACCGGCTTATTTGAAAATACCTGTGAGAGCCGTAAGTTGAGAATTGTTTGTTTGTACTGAATATAATGCCTAATTTGAAAGATAAGTCAGCTATAGGTTTATGAACATTCAATAATCAGTAATATGTCAAACAAATGAGTTGTATCTTATCGAGAGCTTCTGGAAGTGTAATTTTAAAGGAGGTTCATTTAATGTCTATGGTACTATTAAGGCATTACAGTACAGTATTTGTGTTTACACCATGGACTGAAGATACTCGAGGATGAATATGCCATGACAGTCTTGTCAAAAAGTAAACCCTTATATTAACATTGTTTTTTTGTTCATTTCAGCGAACAAAAAGTCATATATCTCTCATTAAATGACCTCATTGTTTAATTTATTCTCAGCTCTGCCGGACGTTCACCGGCCCTGTGGACACTGTTCGGCTTTTTTAATAAAAATGAACCCTCGTGTTGGAGGAGCTGTTGGCACCTTAGGCCATGTTTGTAGTGATGAGCATGTTCAGATTTATTTTGTGTTCTGTTGCTCATGATTGGGACCAACGCAGGTTTCATTATTGTTTTTTTGTTTTTTTTATGTACTGAACCCAATACGTTGGTGTAATGGCCAGAAATCATAAGTAACTCTGGTACAATGACGTAGATATATTTATTGTAAAAGAGACTGTAATATATTTTAATATTGAATCGTGTATTGTAAAAGAAAAACAGAAGAATAAAATACCTTTCCCGGAATCCATTATTTAAGTATCATGCCAAAACCTGAAGCCAAAAAACTTCAAGCAGCCTACAGTGTGCAGCTGTGGGTTTCCAGCCAGTGGATGATCAGTAGGTACGCAGCAAATTCAAAGACACAACCCTCCGCTCAGACGCCCACTGGAAGTGGCAACTGCATCTTTAAGAGAAAAGCTTACAACATTTGATTTTGGGCTCTGCTTTTTCTTCCAACACTCACGTATGTGGACTCACTGGAAAAAAAACTAAGTATGGAGTATATACTGTATTATTTATATTTTCAAGAAAAATGTAAACATAGGGCAGCGGTGTTCCTCCCTTCATACTGTACAAAGTCATGGACTGGGTTAATGTTCTTGGTCGAATGAGAAAAGCTGGTCCCACCTCAGAACAAAAGCCTACACTATATTAAAATATAAAGATACGATACAGTATACTTTGCTACTTTGACGGCTGCCTGATCAAATCTGTTAGGCAGGCATAGCAACTGAAGGACCCATTTCAGAATACAACAAAGCACACCTTCAACACTGTTCATCCATCTATTGAGTAATCATGACAATACAGGTCCTGAAAGAGCCCTGCCTTTTTTGTTCTTTTGTTTTTTTTTTTCTGTTTTTTCTGTATTTTTTAAGCACACTCCATAATCTGAATTTGTATTGTTAGGAATCTAAATGTCTTTTCCTTTGTTCATTAACCCATAATACATTCAATACAACATTGGTATGGTAATTCTGTGTACTGAGAGACTTGGCACAATTGCGTCTTTTTACCCATGTACAAAAACGGATGAAAATGTCAATTTTGCGCCATCGCCTCCCAGAGAAAGAGGCATGAAAGTAACTAATTTGGGATGTTTGGGGGCTTTTGATATGATTGGAAGTGGAGTGGGGCTGGGACTGAGCACTGATTCACAAGGTGGTCAATCAATCAGAAAAGAAAAGAGGAAATAATAATAATAATAATAATAATAATAATAAAAAAAACATCATAGTATTTACATGACAGAAATTTCACCAAAAAGCAAAGAGAAAAAAAAAAAATCCCCACACAAAAGTAACGCTGATTATTTTCCCCTCACGGCTTTTCAACAAACTGTACCAGATTGGATTCCAGCCATCAGCAATGTCAAAAAGGATTCATAAATGCTCTCGACAGTCATTGTGTCTGGGCTGGCCTCCGCTAGTACACGCTGATGAAGGAGGAGAGAGCCAGGACCAGGTATCGGCAGGCCAGCGGGGCGTACGCGCTTCCTGTGCTCCCATAGGGTGCAGTGTTGGGCGCTGTGGGCAAGGAAACAAGAGAAGCTCTGATTAGTTGTGATTGCACTTTCACTCAGCAGCACCCACCATTTGAAAACCCACAGTCAGCTTGGTATGGTGCTTCCAAATGAGACTGGAAAAACTGCAATTACTGTACCACTGCTGTTATGAGTTGGTTTCTCCATTTGTAAGAGAAACTCATATTTCATAACCCTGCTGCTACTCTATATTCTGAACAGGGACGAAAAAAAGTTTGTACTATAAAGGTACCAACAGCACAGTGTAAAAATACTTCATCACAAATCAGCACTGCATTAATAATCCTACTAATAAAAGCACAGATGTGTTATCAGCAAAATGAACTTTAAGCGTTATCCAACAGAAATTGGACCCCTATGACTGATATGTTATTATATATTACATCATTACATTGTTAATACTGATGCATCAAGTGTGAGTGTACTTGAACTTGTACATCAAGTGAGCTAGTTCTAACTACTTTATACACAGTTAGTTGGTTCGGTCCAGTGGTTTCTGACCCGGGGTCAGGCCCCTCCAAATGATTAATCAAGTCACGTTCAGTACATTTCTTTATCCAACAAATTTAAAAGCAACAAAATGCTCAAAAACAGAGTCAACAATTAGAGTCAGATGATAACCTACAAACAATTATCAACATGAATAAATACATGGGTGCGAATCAATAATTATGAATACACTTTTGGATCAAATTATGTAAAAACAAAGGGTGGTAACAAGGTAGGAAAGAAAAGGAAAAAAGCAATTTCTGCAACACATACTGTCTAATATTTGTTTTTTGAAAAATCAAGGAGAGTTTGGCCATCAAACAGTTTATTTACAAGAACCCAACAGAGAAGTTTTGAGGGGAATGTCCTCTTTCTTTGACCTGCTAACAACTAATAAACACCCGAAAAGTGTTGAGATGCCAACTAGACATGAGTTTTTGTAATGAATCATGAGCCAAAAAGATTGGGAACCCTTAGTTTAACCTTTCATGACAACACATTGTATTTTATCATCTACTTTTTTATGGTCAAATCTTAAAGGCTCTACAAAGTTGCTGTGCACTAACACAG